>OX371260.1:93730443-94930443 GCA_947311025.1 Lypha dubia | reverse complement strand
CTTTTGACACCGTATCGAACTCCTCAAGAAAACTCAATGAAGTCGACGTTTAACGATGTTCACGCCAAGGCAAGGTGCGTGGTCGAAAAAACAATTGGAACTTTAAAGGCGAGGTGGAAAATAAGTCGGTACAGTGCAGAAAAAGTTGCACAGTTCTCCAACGTCTGTGCAGCATTACACAATATATGCATCCGCTTTAAAGTACAAAATTACGAGCATGTACATCATACTCCTGACAATAACCCAGAGGTTGTATTTGATGACGCACCGAAACCAATATAACTAAAATAGGAAATACGATTAGGGATAATATAGAATTAACTTTATTTCATAGTTAGGTACATACCTAGTATGTATTTTGTATATTATTAAATTAAATACGTATGTTTTATATTTTTTATTTTCGACCTTATAATTTGTAAATTTTAATAATATTGTTAAGGATCAAGGTCAATAACACTTCAATTGATTATAAAAAAAAAATAGAAAAAATAAATATTTATATGTACATCTTATGCACATTTGTATATAGTACATATGGATATAAAAACGACTTTTATTATAAAACATTACAGACTTAGAAGTGAGATCAAGTAAGTACGAATGAGGACACTGGTGATATATGTATGTAAGTACATATATGTAGGTGAATTTAATGATTCTACTTGGTTTTAGTTTATTATTTTAAACTTTTAATAAAAAGCAATTTGATTTTATTTAATTAAATTTCATGGTGTTTTATTTAATTTTGTTCAGTTAATAAAATTCAATGTTTGATTTTTGTTTATGAGCTTATTATTATGTTATGAGCTTTATTTTCATGCTTCTTGGTTGAAGGCTATGAGTAACTTAACTTAATCATTTTCATAAGTGCTCTAATATACTCTGTCATGTCGTTTTGCTTCGGTTGTCGATGTTGGTGTTTGTTTTGTTATGTCTGTGTTACGGTCTCTCTTTGTTATGTGTATGTGAATGTTATTTGTCGGTGCTCTGTGCCTGCGAACGTTACTTTGTATATACCATTATTAACCCTTTATCGACCGGGATCCCACACTCGGCCCTCCTGACAGTGCATTCGCCCCGAATGCCAGTCGCCACGGTTTCATATATTCCGCCACTGTGTTACATCTCCGAGAACCTTCGCCTTCTCCTATCTTTTCGACTGCATACCTTCCGTGATTAAGTTTATCGGTTATTTTATATGGCCCCAAAATCTTAGGTTTCAGTTTTAGACCAGAACCGAACTGCGTACGCTTGATGGCTACTAGATCGTTGATGTTGTATACCTTTTCCGGTATACGGTTTTTATTGAAGGATCTTTTGTTTTCGTTTTGGATTCTCAATATGTTTGCTTTAGCTCTTTCTCGTAGTGCATCCCGCTCTTGGTGGAGTTCGTTCTCCGCTAGTTCTTGCAATAGACCTCGTACGTCGGCATCTTCTTTAACTCTCAATTTCAGGCCCGTTTTTATTTCAAAAGGCGTACTGCCCGTGCTTCTGGAGTTTTGATTACCTTTTGTATTCTTTCCACATGTCGATACCAATTTTTCGGATTTTCCAAGCATAGTTTGGCCAACATTGGGATTATTATTTGGTGCATTCTCTCCACTTGTCCATTTCCCCGAGGTACTCCTGTTGTAATTGTTAAATGTTGGATACCTTCATCTGTACAATAGTCTTGGAAGTCTTTCGACGTGAATGCGGTTCCTCTATCGGTGATTATTCTTACGGGGTTTCCGAATGTCGTTGATTGTTTACTCAGCCTGTCGACCACCTCAGCTGTCCCAACGCTTTTTGTAGGATAGAGCCATACGAATTTTGAAAATGCATCAACTACTACTAAAATGTTATTATATTGTTTCTTTGTTGTTTCCATGGGCCCCACGTGGTCCAGGTGATAGGTCATCAAAGGCTTGTCTGCCTTGTCTATAGGGTTTAACATACATTAGGCACGACATTCTGCT
The DNA here is from genome assembly GCA_947311025.1 of Lypha dubia. Classification (NCBI taxonomy): domain Eukaryota; kingdom Metazoa; phylum Arthropoda; class Insecta; order Diptera; family Tachinidae; genus Lypha; species Lypha dubia. Next base: position 94,928,482 of record OX371260.1, on the reverse strand, counting down.
AAGCGCGTCCACGTGACGCATTTTATGACCAGACCTGTGTTCGATGACGTAATCAAAATCTTGCATAAATAATGCCCACCTTGACACTCTCAACGGTATGTCCTTTTTTTTCATAGTCATTGTGAATGCATTACAATCGGTGACTATTTTCACAGGGACTCCCATCAGGTATACCCTCCATTTCTTTAACGCCTCTATTATGGCCAAAACCTCCAACTCGTAGGAGTGGTATTTTTCTTCGGCAGGGCTTGTTTTTCTGCTCATGTATTGCACAGGGTGCAAGTCTTGATCTTCGGAATCTCGCTGTAGCATGACAGCTCCATATCCGTGTTTACTGGCATCCGTATGTACTTCGGTTTCTGCACTAGGATTAAATAGCTTTAGTACATTTGCTCCGACCAGGGCAGTCTTCAGCTGTTGGAAAGCTAGTATTTCTTCATCGCCCATATTAAATCGCGCGGTTTTCTTCAGTAGGTCCGATAATGGTTTTGCCACTAAAGCGTAGTTTTTAATGAAACGTCTGAAATAAGAAGTAAGGCCTAAAAATCGTTCAACTGCTTTGCGGTCTTTTGGTTGTGGAAACTTTTCTATAGCTGCAGTCTTTTCTTTCGATGGCCGTATTGTCGAATTCTCTATCACGTACCCCAAAAATGTTATTTTCCGCATCAGAAATTGGCACTTACTCCATTTAATTTTTAGTCCGTTTAACGACGCGACTTCTAAAAATCTTTTAAACTTGGTGATGCCTTCTTTTTGATCTTTTGATGGTATGACGATGTCATCCATATATACTACAACTGTTCCGTCCATGATTAGTTCGTGGAATATCGTATTTATGTACTGACAAAATACCGCTGGCGAGTTAGTTATGCCAAAGGGCACGTACTGAAACTCGAATTGTCCTCTGTGTGTAACAAAAGATGTGAATCGCTGACTCTCTGTTTCGATCGGCACATGGAAAAAGCCATTCTTCAAATCCAGTGTTGTGTATACTTCAGCTTCTTGCAAGCGCTGCACTACGTCATCTATGATTGCCATTGGGAAGTTGTCGCGCACAATTTTTTCATTTAACCGTCTGTAGTCATAACATAGTCTTTTGCTACCATCTTTCTTGGTCACTAATACAACAGGCGACGAATATTCTGAACAACTTTTTCGTACTATTCCCTCTCTTAGCCATTCTGTGACTTGTTCGTGGATGGTGACGAACTGGCGTGCTATCTTTAAGCAGGATCTTCATTTTAATTGGAAAAGATTTCGGTTTAACTGGATTGTAGCTTTCTATTAATTTTACGATTCTCTCGCGGATATCGCTCTTCAGGTGTTGTAAATCAAAAGCATCTGTGTCGACAGAAATTTCGTTGAATTGATGTAGGATATGAGTGTATTCATTTTCAAATGTATTTTTGTTACCTGGTGTGGCTTCCGGTGGTGAATTCTTTAATGAGAACTTCACCCCATCCGCCCTGATTAACATGTCTACGTATTCAAGGACATAATTCCCTAACAACGCAGAATACAGAATGTCTCGTTCTCGTGCGACATAGAATTTTATAGGCTCTGCAACGCCATCTAGGATAACATTTGTTTCGAAAGACCCTATTGTTTCGATTTCTTTTCCTCCTATGCCTAACATTTTCTTTCTCTCAGCGCTGACTGTCACTTCGTTCATCATCATAAGTGCATCGTATCGTATGCAGCTGATATCGCTGCCGGTATCCACTAAAGCTGATACTTCATGGCCGACTACTGTTATGTCTTTAAAAATCCGATTGGTTTGAGATATTGCCCTATTTAGTTTTACATCATCTTCTTTCGACAGCGTGTGTATGTTTTCGCTACCATACTTAGTATTTTTTTCTTCTTTCTTGATTTGGCCCCTCTTGCATTCGAATGATTTGTGGCCGACCCCACGGCACTTAAAGCATGTTGGTTGAATTTCCTTACATTCACGAACCAGGTGCCCGCTTTTCCCACAACGGTAACAATTTGGACGTTGCAAGTTATTTCCTACACTACTTGACGGTTCTTGTTTCGGACGTGATCTGTCCCAACTTACTGGCTGAGATGGTTTGGTTACCCGCTCATATACCTTCAACTTAATTTTCAGATCTTCTACGTCTGTCGCCTGGTATAGTATTGTTTTATTTACCCTGGTATCGGGTATCCCCTCAATAAAGTACTCGATTAAGCTACTCTCGTCTAACTTTATAGGCGATCCAATCGCAATCAAGCAGTATAAATATTCTCTACAACTCTCATTCATACGTTTTTTACGGTTTCTTAGCCTTCGATGAATTTCAATAGCTGAGTACTTAATACCGAACTCCTTTTCCAACTCTGTTTTTAACGACAGCCAATCTCGAATTTCGGCGTGACCCCTACAAAATATTCTTGCCGCACCTGAAAGTAGCTGGCGCGCATAAACATATTTTTGCAAATTATTCCACCCAAGAGTCGCGGCAGTCTTCGAAGTCGCTTAGCCACGAACCTATTTCGGGTAGCCCTTCGCCGGAAAACTTTAGTACTGTATCTTTAATGTCCTTTAAGGTGAAGTTGGAAGATACCGGACGTTCTGTAACCGACGGCGGCTGAATATTGGATGAAGACTGTTCATATTCGGAGCTAAAATGTTTTATGACCCGTTCTTGAAGAACAAGCTTCGGTCCGTCCGCGTCCAATCCCTCTTCGTGGCACTTAGCCTTTAATTCCTCAACAGTTAGTCCTAATATTTCTAAAAATTCCATGTCGGTCAAGTGTCAAATAATACAAAGGTAATTAATTAATATTATATGTTAAATATACTTATATAATGATTCTCAATTTATATAAAGAGATTATACCAGAATTACAAGATTAGCGAGAATTTTATTCAAATTATTTTGAATTGTTTTATTTAAATTCTTCTATTCAAACTATTTGATTCAAATTATTTTATTCAAATTCCTTTATATAAATTATTTAATTCCAACTATTTTATTTAAATCCTTTTATTCAAATTCTTTTATTTAAATTATTTAATTCAAATTATTTAATTCCAACTATTTTTATTTAAATCATTTTATTCAAATTCTTTTATTTAAATTATTTAATTCAAATTATTTAATTCCAACTATTATTTATTTAAATAATTTAGCTCCAGTTTTATTCATCCATTTGCGATGCTACCCTAATGTGTAGAATACATCGGAATCTATTTTACTTTTATCTCAATACAGCTCTTCTGTACCTTTATTTTAAGTAGTCAATTTAAAATTTTTATTTATAAATTATAAGAATTTTAAATTTAAATTTTGTAAAATATTCAAAATATTTTCTGTAAAATTATTTTTAATTACAATTCTTCAAAATTACTTTTATTTAATCGACAAATAAATCCCTCAAAATTAAGCACCACCCTATTACTTCTTTTCTACCACTTTCCAGAATAAAATTCCAATCTAATATTCTTGTTTATTTCCAAGACATGAAATTGGAATTTTTCTAGTCAAGCAATGGAATACACAGTCATTTGTATTATTTACTCCTCTTATGTATTAAATATTATATACAATAATACAATATTTTTTCCATACATACAATAAATGTATACTATTTACTTCTCAACTTCTGCTTGGCTACTTACATATGTATGTGTGTGTTAAATAATATATGCAATGATATAATGTAAGTTTCATACATACAATAATTCTTTTACTCTCGGCTCAATTGTTTCGTTTATCTGCTTCCCCTAAGGCTGACGTCAGAGTGGCAGCGAGAAGCAAAGCAAAGAGTGTAGCGATGTAGTTCACGCTAAAGCATAGATGATCAAAAATAAAAATGAGATGTATTAGCGCTCGCTCTCGCAACCCTAACTCCCAGCAAACATATTGGCAAACACCTAAAACAAATTTCATAATGATATGAATAAAAATGTCTTTTCAAAACGTTTTCATTTCCAGCCTTAAATATTTTGTAGCATAAAAGGCATTGAATGTTATGAAAAGCATCATTTATCATAAAATACCGTTCACATCTCATTTCGTAGACGTGTAGCTTTTATTTTTTTTACTTTGTTTTTTGTGTGTTCAATTGTAATTGAATCATGTGTGTTTACTGTGCTTTGTTCAACAAAAACCAACAACAATGCTTAATAAATTCCTGAAAAAAATGACGATACTCCGACGCATGTGTTTTCATCGCTTGTTCAACGATGAATGAATGAGTTTTTAAAAGAGCGTAACAAATGTGTATGAATATTTTTCAAACAATTGTTGTATGGGCTGAACATCATTGCGCTAAAGTAATACTACAATATGTCAGAGTGAGAGCTACATTGTGCACAGCGAGTTGTTGTGTTTGCAATAATTTAGTATTTTGCCGGTGCTCATTTGTTCAAGATAGATTTAGATGAAGAGTTATTTATGTCAATAAATACTTTTAATGATTTTTTTGTAAAAAATAAAGGTATACACGAAATAAATAAAATCGTAGAGAAAAGGGCGAATTCTACCATTTGCATAAGGAACTGAGAAACCATCCTCAAAAAATTTTTGATTATTCAACAATGTCAATTGACACTTTTGATTATATTTTGGAAAAAATCCAGCACAAGCTTCAAAACCATTAAACAAATTTCATAAAAATCCCATACAACCTGGCGAGAAATTAATTATAACTTTAAGGTACATACATAACTATTTATTATTTAATGTATTTACTTGGTTGTTTCATTGCTTCTTCAATGCATTTCCAATTTTTGTCAGCCAGAATCCGATTATGATAATTTTTATTTCTTTGGTCCCAAAGTACAGGACGCGTAAACACTTCAGTTATTAATTGTTCTATATTAATTTCCATCGTATTGATTTAATTTTTTTCGTATTGATATTATTTTTTATATGTAGCACAATTTAATTAATTTAATTTAATATATAATTGCAATTTCCACGTGTTGAACGAACATAAAATTCACAATAAATGCGAAAAAAACCGTATTAAAAAATGCATACATACAAGTAAATAAAATTCTAAATTATTTTTTATTTTTTAAAAATTTTATATTTTTTATTTTTTAAAAATTTTATATTTATTTATTTATTATTTAGCGGAGAAGACTATGTCTTCTTTATCCCTTTAGTATTTCTAATTATTTAATTTGCCGGAAGACTATGTCTTCTTATTCGGACTTCTTATTATTGATTTCTTACTAATTAATTTACAATTTAAACTTAATGTTAAACTTTATATAAACTTAAGAATTGTCGAACAGCAATCATCACCTTGAATGCAACGTGAGCTGTTCCAATTGCATTCAGTGCAAATAGGTCGTCAGCACTTTTAATAAATGTTGTAACAAAAAATTCGTGAATTAAAATTTAAATGGAAATGTGTCAGCAATTGAATTGCGAAAGAGGAGATTGAACTTTATTAAGGTAGGTAAAATAATTATTAATTGCAACTAACGGAAATGTGTCAGCAATTGAACTTTTATTAAAAATAAATATGTTAATTATTAACTCCTCCCTTCTTAATTTGATTGTCCCCAATCATTCAAAAAAGTGGGATATTGTTCAATCTAGGAGGTTTGACTGGAGCTTCAAGTTTTATTGGATTTTGAGGGTCGGAAATAGTTTGTAAACTGAGTGCATTCGGGGTTAACTTGCTACTAATGACTGGATTTTGGGGTTCCCAAATTACTACTTTTCCGGTGCGTTTAAAGAGAAAACTCAGACACGCAATTAATATGATTATTAGACAAAGTATCGTGGATATTGACCAACCTCCGATTTCTAGGTTTTTTTGGATAGTTGAGATTGTCTCAGTGTTGTTGATTTGAAGTTCGTTTAGAGCTTCGAGCGATAAGAGATTGATATGGTCAATTTCGAAAGGAGGTTGTTGTAGTAATGCGGGTATCATTTTTAGAGGAGAAGCCTCTATATTACTGAAAGTTCTATTGTTAGCTTTTATGGTACTGTTGTGAAATTTAATGAGAAAAGTTCCAGATAAAGATCGATATGTTTCATCTATGTAAATGGATCCATTGTAACCATTTAGTAAGATCACGCCAGACTCAATTTCTTCAATTGGTGAAATGTGATGATTATTGCTCGTTACACATGAAGAGTTTCTATTATTAATAATATTAGGGATACAAGTATTATTTGTTATGTCAATTATTTGATTTTCTTTACAAATCATAATATCGTTATATTCTTCACATTTTTCTTTAATAGCATAAATTGTTTTTTCATTTTTTAAAATTTCTAGGAATTCAAGTTTAATTACATATGTTTTCTTTTTTACTGGTCTTAAAATTACATTTTCATACATTTCCTTTTTTGTCAATGGTACTTTAACCATGTAAAATATTTTATTATAATTATTTTTGTTATACAAAACTGACACTTTGGCAAATTGAAGTGCCTCTTCTGGGTTTACAAAAGGAATGTGTTCTTCTTCGATTTTTTTCATAGCTACTTCGATTTCTTTTTTATTTAGTATTAATGGGTTTACAATTCCAATTTTTGCCCATTCTATTCCATTTTCAATATTTATTAACTCTTCCTTGACTAATCTTATTCTATTTTGTAAATTAATAACTATTTCATTTTCTAAGTAAACACTCTTTCTTACAACGTTTGCCATTTTATTAATAATTTCGGTTAAGTTGTTTATTCTTTTATTTACATAAAATTGTTTATTGTTATTTTTATTTAGTTCGTAAACGTTATTAGTTAATATTTCAAAGTCGTCATGATCCGGAGACCCTGCGACGTATTTCCAAATTGTTCCCAAAGCGTTTATGGCTCTTTTATTTCTTGTTAGGGGTTTTAGATTTTCTAGGATGTTGTTAATTTGGGTGAATTCATGATTGAGGATAGGGTATAGGTTATGGTTATTTGGGATGTTTTGTTGGATAAAGGTGTGGGTGTTGGCTATGGATGTTGCGTATTGTTCCAGATCTATTGGATGAATAATAGTGAAGGTTCCCTGCTGAATTTTTGCTGTACCCTTATTTATGGTGACAACGTAGGAGGACGTGTAATCCATGATTTGGATTTCCGTCAGTGCGTAGGGTAAGCATAATCTGGAAAAATAAGTTATTGTCTTTTAATGTTACTTTTATAAACAATTCTGCCTGACATTGTTAATACAGTTGTATTTCGGTCTTCTTTGACTATTTCTTTTTTATATTTTGAGGTTAATTTTGAACCCAATCTCTTGTTGATCCTAACGAAAATGTTCTCTCCTGGTAAATAAGTTTTAGGTGCTTGTCTATTTTTGTTATGGTAGTCCAGGTCTTGTTTTTGTTTTTCAGTCAAACGATTTATTATTTCTTGTTTTTCCAAAATTGTTTTTCCTGGGTCACTATTAAAGTTTTTATTAAAAAATATGTCAATCGGTCTTTTACCAGTGGTAGAATGGATTGATTTATTGTATTCGTATAATGTTTTGGTGAGTAAGTCATGGAATGAATTGTGAAGTTTGTCTGACTTAAGACATCTCATCATCTCGGAAAGAGTAGAGTGAAGTCTCTCTACTTGGCCGTTGACGGTACTAGCGTAAGGGGGTGTAGTGTAGGTTTGTATGCCGAATTGGTCTTTAAGAAGGAAGTTTATCGTTACGGAATTTAGTGATTTTTCATTATCTAAGACTATAAACTTGGGGATGCCAAATGCTAAAATTATTTCTTTCAATGGTTCTTTAATGTCTTCAACTGCCTTTGATTTCAGAATTTTTCCTAAGGCGTATTTGGAAAATTTATCTATTGCTGTGAGTACTAGGTTTCCTTCAGTTGAATAGATGTCAATGTGAACAATCTCTCCAGGATTTTTTGGAATTGGTGTAGGCTGAAATTTCGGTTTGTTGGGTCGACGATCATATTTTTGTTCTTTACAGGTTTGACAATTTTTTACTATCCTTTTGGATTTTTCCATCATTTTGGGGAAGTAGTACTTTTGTATTACCTGATTTTTGTTTTCGTTGGCATTTCTATGAGCTCTTCGGTGTTCATTAATCAATATTTCTTCTTGCTCTGTTTCACTTACAATATCTTTTACTTGTGACTGAGTGAATCTTACTTTGAAGTTTTTAAAGTGTTCGGGGTAGAATTCTTGAATTACCCCCATAATTGCTTCGGTAGTAAATAAACCGTTGATTACGCTGGGGTTAAGATATTTTTTAAAAATTGATATTAAGGTGTCTTTAGTGTAAAAAGGTTTTTTAATAATGTGCCTATGTTAAGTTGGGAATGGAATTTCGAATTTGTAGTTGTCTTCGTTACTAACTAAGATATGGAGTTGGTTCTTAAAGACGTTAATTGGACATTCTATTGCGGGGATCATATTATCTGAGGAACTTTCATCGCTATGTTGTGTTGCTGTCATCGAATTTATCTGTGGTGGTCTAGATAGTGAATCTGCAACTACGTTTGTTCTGCCTGGCTGATATTTGAGTTCGTAGTTATACTCCTCTAAGATGGACTTCCATCTTTTCATCTTGCTGTTTGTGTTCTTGCTACTGAGGGCATACGTCAAAGGTTGGTGGTCCATATAAATGTTTACTTTCCCAGAACCGTACAGGTAATTTCTCAACGAATTGAGGGTCCATATTATCGCTAGCATTTCTTTTTCATTGGTAGCGTAATTTTCTTCAGTTTTGCTGAGCGTTCTTGAAAGGAAGGTAATGGGCTTTCTGTTTTGCGAAAGTACAGCGCCTATCGCATAATCAGAGGCATCTGTTGTCAGATCAAAGCCTTTTTCAAAATCAGGGTGAGATAACATGACATCGCCGGAGATGAGTGAATTTTTTAATTTCTGGAATGCGTCCAAAGCATTTTGATCTAAAGTAATTTTTAAATTTTTGGACGCGTTTTTCGAAATGCGTCCTTCCTCCCCTCTTAAAAGGGATGTCAGGGGCTTGGCAAGCTTCGCATAATCCTTGATGAAGCGACGGTAATAACCTGACATGCATAGAAAACTTCTCAGGTCTTTTAGGGTTTTCGGTGGTGGTATTTTGGCTATTGCTTCAATTTTATTTTGGTTGGTTTTAATTCCTGCGGCTCCTATGATAAATCCCAGAAATTCAACTTCTGTTTTGAGAAATTCACACTTGTCTAGTTGAATTTTGAAATTTGCCGATTCTAGTGTTTTGAATCTTTTTCTGAGGTTTTCGAAGTGTTCTTTCTCAGTTTTTGAAAAGATGATAATATCGTCTATGTAGACGTAGCAGATTTTCCCTATGTGGTCTCTCAAGACATCGTCCAGAGTACGTTGGAATATTGAGGGAGCATTTTTTAGTCCGAATGGGAGTCGTACAAACTCAAATTTCCCGTTATTAACTGAAAAGGCGGTTTTCTCTACGTCACATTCCTTTAAAGGAATCTGGTGGAAACCACTCTTTAAGTCAATAACCGTAAAGTACTTGTTTTTACCTAGATTTGCTAGAACTTCATTAATTTCTGGAATGGGATACCTATCGGCCACAGTTACTGCGTTCAGTTTCCTGTAATCGATGACCATTCTATATTTTTTCTCTCCGGATGCGTCCATTTTTTTCGGAACGATCCAAACAGGTGCATTATACGGAGATCTGGAAGGTCTGATAATTCCGTCATTTAAGAGTTCATTAATCTGTTTTTCTACCTCACTTTTCAATGCCATGGGATAGGGGTATGATTTAGAATAAATTGGTGAATCTGAATGTGTTCGGATTTCCCCTTGAACTCGAGAAGTGAATGTAAGTTTCTTGTTGGGATCCGTGAATAGGTTGGGATGCTCGTTTATAGTTTGATCTAACTGAAATTTTTGAATTTCGTTCATATGATTTGCTCTGAATTCCATTTTATTAACTGATTGGGAAGTGTGTTGATGAATTTTTATTCTAGTTGTATTGTTTATTAACAAATATTCTTTTTTAATATGGATAGTTGCATTTAGTTCTTTTAAACTATCATGACCAAGGATGCCATGAAACGATTTCAAAGAAGGTAGGATGAAGAATTTTATATGGTGGTCGGGTAAATTGAATAAAGTTGAGAATGTGTGGTGCGTAATTTTAATGTCTCCAGATACTGAATTTGCAAAAAAGGTGTTTTCGTTTTTGATAGGATTGCTAACGAGGCATGGTTGAATGTAGTTTTTGTTAGATCCAGTGTCTATAAGAATTTTTAGAATTTTACCATTCTTCGCTTTGCACTCAAAATACGGGAGCGAAGAGTTTGTTAGCCTAAAAAATGGATATCTGTGAAATTTTGAGTGGGTATTTCATCTTGTTGATCTTGATCATAGGATTCGGCGTACTCGTCAATCCCTTGGTTTTGGATTAATTGCTCGTATTCAGTTTCATTATAATTTCCAGCTTGTTCGTCCTGGTAATTCGGTACAGTGGAAAGATCTTGTCTACTTTCTATATGAAAATTGCGTTGTTGTTTATGTGGTGGTGGAACGTAGCTTAGGGATGGAGGTCTTTTGTTATTAAATTGGGGTTGATTAAAAGGATGTGGTCTGTTTTGATATTTTACGTTTCTTGTTTGAATTGATTCGTCAACTTCCATAGGTTGAGGCCTTTGAGGTTTCGGTGCAACTGGTCTTTGTGGTTGAAAATTTTATTGAAAAGCTTGGTGCGATTGAAAACGCGGTTGGGGATTTTGTCGAAAGTTAATGTTGGGGATGGTTTGACGATTTCGGAATGCATTTTGTTGCATATTATTCATTGGTCTATTGTATTGGTTAAAATTTTGAAATGTCAATTCTGGATAAAAGGGTTGTCTATGAATTGTATTTGCATCGCGTATTGGAAGGGGTGGTGGTTGACGTTGTCTATGATTTTGATGTTTATTCGCGTATTCTGTCCTGTAGTTTTGATTTTCTAGTTTTAAGCAGAGGTGTAATGCTTGCGGGAGATCCGCAGGCTCACGGATTCCAAGGAGTCTTGGTAGATCTCCATTTAGGCCTCTAACAAAAGTGTCTAGGGCTTTGTCCCTATAGGTTTGCGTTAAAAGTCGCAAGGACTCTTGGCCTATTTCCATGCAACCAATTTTATTTAGTTTGAGGGACAAATGCGTGTAAACTTCTTGATAAAATGTTTGGATGGTATTTCTTCCTTGAATTAAGGAAGTCATCTGATACTCAAGCGTCCCTAAATCTCGTTTGTCTGCGTAATGCATAGAAAGGCATTTTACAACGCAATTCCAATTTAATGGAGTATTGTAGGATTCTAAGGCAATGTCAGCGTTGCCTGTTATTTTGTTTCGGATGACGCTTAATATACCATAATATTTAGGTGTGCCTTTGCTTGAATCGTAAATTTGCAACACTCTATCCACGCTTTTTTCCATGAGTTAAATTCCATGGGGTTACCCGAGAAATCTCTAAGACTTCTTACTATATCGGGTATTTTATCTAATTCACTCAAGTCATTTCTATATCTGTCTTCAATGTTTTGGTCTGTCCCGTGGTTAAGGTCATTATTTGGATTCATAAGAGATTGAACTATGTTTCTGCATTGTTGCGCGCAAATAGCGGCTATTCTGTTTTCTACTTCTTCGTTGAGTTGCGCTGCTGGATTTGGAGCGTTAAGAACGGGAGGTCTTACTAGGTTATTGGGGTTAGACATGATTTTTCGCAAATTTTGGGAACAATTTTTGTGAGATAAAAAAAAATTCTATTTTATGATTTATAAAAATTGGTACATAGTAAATAAAAGATTTCTTCCTTTCTTATTATTTTGTTTTATTTTCTCTTCTTCTCTCTTTTTTTATATAAGGGTGGTTTTTGTTACTTATGAAATAACTTAAAAATACTCTGAAATATAATGACTTACAGTATAAGGTGAATTGGACACATTATGTTGACTGACTGATGTTATTCTGTTGATCTTGTTGCAACTATCGATGTCGGCCAGATATTTGAATGGTTGTCTTCTATGATGCTGCTTTCAATGGCAAGGGCAAAGCTGTTGTTGAATATTATGTTTTTAGATTTTTTCTAAAGTCTTTATTACCTTTATTTAATTCTGTTTCATTTGTTGTTAAAAATTCTTTTGGTTAGTGTTCTTTATTATGTCTTTGTTACTTTTTAATTAATATAGTTTTATAATATTATTTTTTAGTTATTATATTTTTTATTTGTTCACTGTTCTTTTTATTTGTTTATTTGTTGTGTCTATTTTCTTACTTTAAATTGTAAACTTATTAGACTATACCGTCCCGATCATGCGAATTTTGTCCTTTTCGTACTTCTACTAAGGATTCACTTATGACACTTTATACGAACGGTCGCCTGCGGACGGACACATACAGGCTTATTTTTTTATTTTAGGGTTCTTTTAGTACACTATTTTTGTACCGGTTGCTCGGGCGCCAGTAAATAAAATTCTAAATTATTTTTTATTTTTTAAAAATTTTATATTTATTTATTTATTATTTAGAGGAGAAGACTATGTCTTCTTTATCCCTTTAGTATTTCTAATTATTTAATTTGCCGGAAGACTATGTCTTCTTATTCGGACTTCTTATTATTGATTACTTACTAATTAATTTACAATTTAAACTTAATGTTAAACGTATATATGAAAAGTAATATTATCAGACTCAAGTTCAGTTTTATTGAATTAATGAAAATTCAAAATTACTAAGAGTTTTTTTATGTTGGAAAATATTATTATTTATATCCAATCAGTTTTTAGCAGAACGTATCAGTACTGATTTCAAGGCCGCTACACCTCTCATCAGCGTTCAAATGTCCATCTTTACAATTTTCGTAAAGTGGATACTAAGTGAGAAGAATATCAACTATTTAACCAGTTTTCAACAGAAATAGAATATGAGAATTAATTTTTAATTCAATTTTTATTCTACAATGAAACAGTGCTGGTTAGTACGAAATTCCCTCATTACTGTTTGGAACTAATAATCAACACAAACTCATAGTCCGTTATCATCAAAGTATTCTACTTTGTATTTTAACGTTTTTGTTGTTTTTACTCTATATTAGGGAAATTCACATATTACTGTGACCCCTGTTATTAGGGTATGTATAGCTCGTGCCCAAGCGGAATTAATATTTTTATATTATTATTATTACGAATAAACGTAATTATTATTTGAACTTATATTGATGTATATATGAAAAGTAATATTATCAGGCTCAAGTTCAGTTTTATTGAATTAATGAAAATTCAAAATTACTAACAGTTTTTTTATGTTGGAAAATATTATTATTTATATCCAATCAGTTTTAAGCAGAACGTATCAGTACTGATTTCAAGGCCGCTACACCTCTCATCAGCGTTCAAATGTCCATCTTTACAATTTTCGTAAAGTGGATACTAAGTGAGAAGAATATCAACTATTTAACCAGTTTTCAACAGAAATAGAATATGAGAATTAATTTTTAATTCAATTTTTATTCTACAATGAAACAGTGCTGGTTAGTACGAAATTCCCTCATTACTGTTTGGAACTAATAATCAACACAAACTCATAGTGCGTTATCATCAAAGTATTCTACTTTGTATTTTAACGTTTTTGTTGTTTTTACTCTATATTAGGGAAATTCACATATTACTGTGACCCCTGTTATTAGGGTATGTATAGCTCGTGCCCAAGCGGAATTAATATTTTTATATTATTATTATTACGAATAAACGTAATTATTATTTGAACTTATATTGATGTATATATGAAAAGTAATATTATCAGGCTCAAGTTCAGTTTTATTGAATTAATGAAAATTCAAAATTACTAAGAGTTTTTTTATGTTGGAAAATATTATTATTTATATCCAATCAGTTTTTAGCAGAACGTATCAGTACTGACTGATTTCAAGGCCGCTACACCTCTCATCAGCGTTCAAATGTCCATCTTTACAATTTTCGTAAAGTGGATACTAAGTGAGAAGAATATCAACTATTTAACCAGTTTTCAACAGAAATAGAATATGAGAATTAATTTTTAATTCAATTTTTATTCTACAATGAAACAGTGCTGGTTAGTACGAAATTCCCTCATTACTGTTTGGAACTAATAATCAACACAAACTCATAGTGCGTTATCATCAAAGTATTCTACTTTGTATTTTAACGTTTTTGTTGTTTTTACTCTATATTAGGGAAATTCACATATTACTGTGACCCCTGTTATTAGGGTATGTATAGCTCGTGCCCAAGCGGAATTAATATTTTTATATTATTATTATTACGAATAAACGTAATTATTATTTGAACTTATATTGATGTATATATGAAAAGTAATATTATCAGGCTCAAGTTCAGTTTTATTGAATTAATGAAAATTCAAAATTACTAAGAGTTTTTTTATGTTGGAAAATATTATTATTTATATCCAATCAGTTTTTAGCAGAACGTATCAGTACTGACTGATTTCAAGGCCGCTACACCTCTCATCAGCGTTCAAATGTCCATCTTTACAATTTTCGTAAAGTGGATACTAAGTGAGAAGAATATCAACTATTTAACCAGTTTTCAACAGAAATAGAATATGAGAATTAATTTTTAATTCAATTTTTATTCTACAATGAAACAGTGCTGGTTAGTACGAAATTCCCTCATTACTGTTTGGAACTAATAATCAACACAAACTCATAGTCCGTTATCATCAAAGTATTCTACTTTGTATTTTAACGTTTTTGTTGTTTTTACTCTATATTAGGGAAATTCACATATTACTGTGACCCCTGTTATTAGGGTATGTATAGCTCGTGCCCAAGCGGAATTAACATTTTTATATTATTATTATTACGAATAAACGTAATTATTATTTGAACTTATATTGATGTATATATGAAAAGTAATATTATCAGGCTCAAGTTCAGTTTTATTGAATTAATGAAAATTCAAAATTACTAACAGTTTTTTTATGTTGGAAAATATTATTATTTATATCCAATCAGTTTTAAGCAGAACGTATCAGTACTGATTTCAAGGCCGCTACACCTCTCATCAGCGTTCAAATGTCCATCTTTACAATTTTCGTAAAGTGGATACTAAGTGAGAAGAATATCAACTATTTAACCAGTTTTCAACAGAAATAGAATATGAGAATTAATTTTTAATTCAATTTTTATTCTACAATGAAACAGTGCTGGTTAGTACGAAATTCCCTCATTACTGTTTGGAACTAATAATCAACACAAACTCATAGTGCGTTATCATCAAAGTATTCTACTTTGTATTTTAACGTTTTTGTTGTTTTTACTCTATATTAGGGAAATTCACATATTACTGTGACCCCTGTTATTAGGGTATGTATAGCTCGTGCCCAAGCGGAATTAATATTTTTATATTATTATTATTACGAATAAACGTAATTATTATTTGAACTTATATTGATGTATATATGAAAAGTAATATTATCAGGCTCAAGTTCAGTTTTATTGAATTAATGAAAATTCAAAATTACTAAGAGTTTTTTTATGTTGGAAAATATTATTATTTATATCCAATCAGTTTTTAGCAGAACGTATCAGTACTGACTGATTTCAAGGCCGCTACACCTCTCATCAGCGTTCAAATGTCCATCTTTACAATTTTCGTTAAGTGGATACTAAGTGAGAAGAATATCAACTATTTAACCAGTTTTCAACAGAAATAGAATATGAGAATTAATTTTTAATTCAATTTTTATTCTACAATGAAACAGTGCTGGTTAGTACGAAATTCCCTCATTACTGTTTGGAACTAATAATCAACACAAACTCATAGTCCGTTATCATCAAAGTATTCTACTTTGTATTTTAACGTTTTTGTTGTTTTTACTCTATATTAGGGAAATTCACATATTACTGTGACCCCTGTTATTAGGGTATGTATAGCTCGTGCCCAAGCGGAATTAATATTTTTATATTATTATTATTACGAATAAACGTAATTATTATTTGAACTTATATTGATGTATATATGAAAAGTAATATTATCAGGCTCAAGTTCAGTTTTATTGAATTAATGAAAATTCAAAATTACTAAGAGTTTTTTTATGTTGGAAAATATTATTATTTATATCCAATCAGTTTTTAGCAGAACGTATCAGTACTGATTTCAAGGCCGCTACACCTCTCATCAGCGTTCAAATGTCCATCTTTACAATTTTCGTAAAGTGGATACTAAGTGAGAAGAATATCAACTATTTAACCAGTTTTCAACAGAAATAGAATATGAGAATTAATTTTTAATTCAATTTTTATTCTACAATGAAACAGTGCTGGTTAGTACGAAATTCCCTCATTACTGTTTGGAACTAATAATCAACACAAACTCATAGTCCGTTATCATCAAAGTATTCTACTTTGTATTTTAACGTTTTTGTTGTTTTTACTCTATATTAGGGATATTCACATATTACTGTGACCCCTGTTATTAGGGTATGTATAGCTCGTGCCCAAGCGGAATTAATATTATTATATTATTATTATTACGAATAAACGTAATTATTATTTGAACTTATATTGATGTATATATGAAAAGTAATATTATCAGGCTCAAGTTCAGTTTTATTGAATTAATGAAAATTCAAAATTACTAAGAGTTTTTTTATGTTGGAAAATATTATTATTTATATCCAATCAGTTTTTAGCAGAACGTATCAGTACTGATTTCAAGGCCGCTACACATCTCATCAGCGTTCAAATGTCCATCTTTACAATTTTCGTAAAGTGGATACTAAGTGAGAAGAATATCAACTATTTAACCAGTTTTCAACAGAAATAGAATATGAGAATTAATTTTTAATTCAATTTTTATTCTACAATGAAACAGTGCTGGTTAGTACGAAATTCCCTCATTACTGTTTGGAACTAATAATCAACACAAACTCATAGTCCGTTATCATCAAAGTATTCTACTTTGTATTTTAACGTTTTTGTTGTTTTTACTCTATATTAGGGAAATTCACATATTACTGTGACCCCTGTTATTAGGGTATGTATAGCTCGTGCCCAAGCGGAATTAATATTTTTATATTATTATTATTACGAATAAACGTAATTATTATTTGAACTTATATTGATGTATATATGAAAAGTAATATTATCAGGCTCAAGTTCAGTTTTATTGAATTAATGAAAATTCAAAATTACTAAGAGTTTTTTTATGTTGGAAAATATTATTATTTATATCCAATCAGTTTTTAGCAGAACGTATCAGTACTGATTTCAAGGCCGCTACACCTCTCATCAGCGTTCAAATGTCCATCTTTACAATTTTCGTAAAGTGGATACTAAGTGAGAAGAATATCAACTATTTAACCAGTTTTCAACAGAAATAGAATATGAGAATTAATTTTTAATTCAATTTTTATTCTACAATGAAACAGTGCTGGTTAGTACGAAATTCCCTCATTACTGTTTGGAACTAATAATCAACACAAACTCATAGTCCGTTATCATCAAAGTATTCTACTTTGTATTTTAACGTTTTTGTTGTTTTTACTCTATATTAGGGAAATTCACATATTACTGTGACCCCTGTTATTAGGGTATGTATAGCTCGTGCCCAAGCGGAATTAATATTTTTATATTATTATTATTACGAATAAACGTAATTATTATTTGAACTTATATTGATGTATATATGAAAAGTAATATTATCAGGCTCAAGTTCAGTTTTATTGAATTAATGAAAATTCAAAATTACTAAGAGTTTTTTTATGTTGGAAAATATTATTATTTATATCCAATCAGTTTTTAGCAGAACGTATCAGTACTGATTTCAAGGCCGCTACACCTCTCATCAGCGTTCAAATGTCCATCTTTACAATTTTCGTAAAGTGGATACTAAGTGAGAAGAATATCAACTATTTAACCAGTTTTCAACAGAAATAGAATATGAGAATTAATTTTTAATTCAATTTTTATTCTACAATGAAACAGTGCTGGTTAGTACGAAATTCCCTCATTACTGTTTGGAACTAATAATCAACACAAACTCATAGTCCGTTATCATCAAAGTATTCTACTTTGTATTTTAACGTTTTTGTTGTTTTTACTCTATATTAGGGAAATTCACATATTACTGTGACCCCTGTTATTAGGGTATGTATAGCTCGTGCCCAAGCGGAATTAATATTTTTATATTATTATTATTACGAATAAACGTAATTATTATTTGAACTTATATTGATGTATATATGAAAAGTAATATTATCAGGCTCAAGTTCAGTTTTATTGAATTAATGAAAATTCAAAATTACTAAGAGTTTTTTTATGTTGGAAAATATTATTATTTATATCCAATCAGTTTTTAGCAGAACGTATCAGTACTGATTTCAAGGCCGCTACACCTCTCATCAGCGTTCAAATGTCCATCTTTACAATTTTCGTAAAGTGGATACTAAGTGAGAAGAATATCAACTATTTAACCAGTTTTCAACAGAAATAGAATATGAGAATTAATTTTTAATTCAATTTTTATTCTACAATGAAACAGTGCTGGTTAGTACGAAATTCCCTCATTACTGTTTGGAACTAATAATCAACACAAACTCATAGTCCGTTATCATCAAAGTATTCTACTTTGTATTTTAACGTTTTTGTTGTTTTTACTCTATATTAGGGAAATTCACATATTACTGTGACCCCTGTTATTAGGGTATGTATAGCTCGTGCCCAAGCGGAATTAATATTTTTATATTATTATTATTACGAATAAACGTAATTATTATTTGAACTTATATTGATGTATATATGAAAAGTAATATTATCAGGCTCAAGTTCAGTTTTATTGAATTAATGAAAATTCAAAATTACTAAGAGTTTTTTTATGTTGGAAAATATTATTATTTATATCCAATCAGTTTTTAGCAGAACGTATCAGTACTGATTTCAAGGCCGCTACACCTCTCATCAGCGTTCAAATGTCCATTTTTACAATTTTCGTAAAGTGGATACTAAGTGAGAAGAATATCAACTATTTAACCAGTTTTCAACAGAAATAGAATATGAGAATTAATTTTTAATTCAATTTTTATTCTACAATGAAACAGTGCTGGTTAGTACGAAATTCCCTCATTACTGTTTGGAACTAATAATCAACACAAACTCATAGTCCGTTATCATCAAAGTATTCTACTTTGTATTTTAACGTTTTTGTTGTTTTTACTCTATATTAGGGAAATTCACATATTACTGTGACCCCTGTTATTAGGGTATGTATAGCTCGTGCCCAAGCGGAATTAATATTTTTATATTATTATTATTACGAATAAACGTAATTATTATTTGAACTTATATTGATGTATATATGAAAAGTAATATTATCAGGCTCAAGTTCAGTTTTATTGAATTAATGAAAATTCAAAATTACTAAGAGTTTTTTTATGTTGGAAAATATTATTATTTATATCCAATCAGTTTTTAGCAGAACGTATCAGTACTGATTTCAAGGCCGCTACACCTCTCATCAGCGTTCAAATGTCCATCTTTACAATTTTCGTAAAGTGGATACTAAGTGAGAAGAATATCAACTATTTAACCAGTTTTCAACAGAAATAGAATATGAGAATTAATTTTTAATTCAATTTTTATTCTACAATGAAACAGTGCTGGTTAGTACGAAATTCCCTCATTACTGTTTGGAACTAATAATCAACACAAACTCATAGTCCGTTATCATCAAAGTATTCTACTTTGTATTTTAACGTTTTTGTTGTTTTTACTCTATATTAGGGAAATTCACATATTACTGTGACCCCTGTTATTAGGGTATGTATAGCTCGTGCCCAAGCGGAATTAATATTTTTATATTATTATTATTACGAATAAACGTAATTATTATTTGAATTTATATTGATGTATATATGAAAAGTAATATTATCAGGCTCAAGTTCAGTTTTATTGAATTAATGAAAATTCAAAATTACTAAGAGTTTTTTTATGTTGGAAAATATTATTATTTATATCCAATCAGTTTTTAGCAGAACGTATCAGTACTGATTTCAAGGCCGCTACACCTCTCATCAGCGTTCAAATGTCCATCTTTACAATTTTCGTAAAGTGGATACTAAGTGAGAAGAATATCAACTATTTAACCAGTTTTCAACAGAAATAGAATATGAGAATTATTTTTAATTCAATTTTTATTCTACAATGAAACAGTGCTGGTTAGTACGAAATTCCCTCATTACTGTTTGGAACTAATAATCAACACAAACTCATAGTCCGTTATCATCAAAGTATTCTACTTTGTATTTTAACGTTTTTGTTGTTTTTACTCTATATTAGGGAAATTCACATATTACTGTGACCCCTGTTATTAGGGTATGTATAGCTCGTGCCCAAGCGGAATTAATATTTTATATTCAATAAAACTGAACTTGAGCCTGATAATATTACTTTTCATATATACATCAATATAAGTTCAAATAATAATTACGTTTATTCGTAATAATAATAATATAAAAATCTTAATGTTAAACTTTATATAAACTTAAGAATTGTCGAACAGCAATCATCACCTTGAATGCAACGTGAGCTGTTCCAATTGCATTCAGTGCAAATAGGTCGTCAGCACTTTTAATAAATGTTGTAACAAAAAATTCGTGAATTAAAATTTAAATGGAAATGTGTCAGCAATTGAATTGCGACAGAGGAGATTGAACTTTATTAAGGTAGGTAAAATAATTATTAATTGCAACTAACGGAAATGTGTCAGCAATTGAACTTTTATTTAAAATAAATATGTTAATTATTAACTTACATAATAAAAAAGAAAACAAACAAACAAAAAGAATGACAATAACCATTTCAGCTACAAACCACTTCACAACCTGCTTTGCTGCTGAAACTCTCTTGTCGCTCTGCTCTCACTACGACATCTTTTGAGCGAACACATAAGAAAATACATAAAGTACTTTTGTGGCTACACTCTTTGCTTTGCTTCTCGCTGCCACTCTGACGTCGGCCTAATGTACACTGAATTGTTGGTGCTTCCTTCGTCAACGGCTCTTAGCTTTACACGTCATATAGCATCATCTCATTCGTTCTTCCCCTCATTTGGTCTCAACAGCATGTAGAATTGTTGTTCCGATCATGCATACATTTGCTTATTATATATTCGTACATATATTTTTAGTTTCTTCTTTACAGGTTTTTATTTTAGGTTTTGTAATTATACCCAAATTAATTTTGTTTCTTCAATTGTTTACCGGTTTTTTTTTTATATTTTTTTGTATACATAGGTATGTACATTATGTTTTTAATTTTCAAACAGTTGGAATTAAAAATTTTGTTTAGCACTGGCGAAACATATTTAATGTATTTTTAGATTTAAGATTTGAAAAACTTATTGATGTTTCAATTTTTATAATTGAAGATTCAATAAATAAAAAAACTACCACAAAAAAAAATTTCAAATATTTGGCCCGTTTCTAACTGGACTTCGGTTTCATGTGTCTTTTATAAGATTGACGTTTTACAAGACTGTACTTAAATTTTGGATGTACATATACATAAGTTAACGAATTTTGAACCACTGTGAAATTTTCGGTACTGCACCGCAAAAGTTAGTATGTTTGTATGTATATATGTATATATGTATATATGTATCGATACAATTTTCAGCCACTGTTCTTCTTTTCTTTATGGTTAAAAAATTGTTTCAGCTCAATGATACAAACTTTATTTTAAAGTTATTAACTTTTCACGGTACCCTATGTGTTTTTCTTTTTGTGTACTTTTACTTGTTCTTTTATTTTAATTTGTGGTGAATGTTGTTTAGTTTTTAAGTTTGAACTTATAATTTCGAGCACTGTTTTTCTTTTAAACTTATTTTAATGGTTTAAAATTTTCTATAAGTTTCTTTATGCACCAACTTTTCTTATTATTGCACTTTTGTGCACAACTTAAAAAAAAAATTTCCACACAGTACCTTCCCGGACGAGCCCCCATGTGTAGGTGAATTTAATGATTCTACTTGGTTTTAGTTTATTATTTTAAACTTTTAATAAAAAGCAATTTGATTTTATTTAATTAAATTTCATGGTGTTTTATTTAATTTTGTTCAGTTAATAAAATTCAATGTTTGGTTTTTGTTTATGAGCTTATTATTATGTTATGAGCTTTACTTTCATGCTTCTTGCGAACGTTACTTTAAATCAGTGATTGGCACAAAGAGAGGACTGAAAAAATGAGAAACTATTTTTGTGTGCACTTAAAGTAATTTATGGATTTAATTACTTTTTGTGATCAAAGTTTTAGAAATTTTAAATTGAATCATGTACTGAATGAATAGGTGAATAAATGGATGGATTAACGAATTTTTTAATAAATTGTATCAACTCAACATAATGTTTGTTAAAAAAAAACATTTAAAAATATAATAGAGTGTTGATAAATATTTATTTTTGTATATTATAATAGCCCAATTTACAATCTTGTACAAATGCTATGATGTAAGACCATTTGCATAAGATCGCTATTGGTCTAAAATTATTTTTAGCAATGTTAAAAATATAGGAATAGCAATTCTTCATCCCACATATTTATTAAGTAGTTTGTTTTAAAATGCCCCTCTGAAAAAAACTTACGAAAAAACATGCATACATAAATAAAGATTGTATCAAAATTTCTCTGTGTGTAAAATATTTTCAAAAGAAAATAACATCCGATACACTCCTACTCTGTTGAAATTAAGCAAGCAACTGAATGAAATTTTCTTCTCACACGTTGGTTGTTGTAGATAATTTGTTGTAACCATGGTTGCCTTTCTTTTTATTAATGAAGAAATTCGTAGTTGGGTTTCTTTGTTACAATTTTCTTAAGTTTTTTTGTAGATAAAGATCCTCATTAATTTTAAAACAAGAATCAAAAACGTAATAAAAATCTTAAGAAATGACATACTTATGTATGTATTTGAAAATTTTTTTCGTACAGGGCTAAAAAAATATATTATTTTGGTAGATTTTAAGGAACATATTGATAGATTTTAAAGAAAATTTTTGGAGGATTTTTTTTTACTTATGGCACTCCTGGTCGTAATAAATACGATGACTAAACGTAAATTCCCGAAAATCTTCGTAATCCTGGCAAACGCGTGCGCAACACTGCTGTAAATATACCATTATTAACCCTTTATCGACCGGGATCCCA
Source organism: Lypha dubia (assembly GCA_947311025.1). NCBI lineage: Eukaryota > Metazoa > Arthropoda > Insecta > Diptera > Tachinidae > Lypha > Lypha dubia. Next base: position 94,905,401 of record OX371260.1, on the reverse strand, counting down.
CATATATATATATAAGGTTTAGGAATTTATTTTTTTGCCAATTCCTTTCGACGTATCTGAATATCCAACTCATCAGTAGATGTTTATCATTTATGTTTGAAAACTTCCAAAACTCATCTACTTATACATAAACAAAGCCCAAGCAAAATAGCTTTTCAAAAAACTTTACAAACATCACAACAAATAATTTTTTATTATGAATGTGTTTACTTTTCTACACCTATATACAATTAGACAACCGTTGGTTATAAATACTTTTATTGGCAACTAAATGCTAGCGAGTGCTAGGAGCAGAATTTAAAATTCTTTTGGAATACTTGCAAACCGATGGAGAATCCTCCATCCCTACAAAAATTATGGGAGTACCTGGTCTATTTTGGATAAAAAGAGTAGTTGTTGGACTACTCCTATGTAATGCAGGCGGGAAACATTTCTACACACATATATAGTTAAATACCATTTGGCAACACTAAAATTGTTTGGAGTTAAATTGAAACTGTGGCAAAACCCCTGTTAAAATTAAAACAAATTCATGGAAGCTTAACAGACCAAACTAAATTACGACGCAAATCGTTGTCTGGATGTCAAAATTTTTCATGCCCATACGAAATGTATGAAACCAACCGAAATAACGCGGCGTCAACGCTTTGCAATTGGAAAATCCAATTTTGACAGCGCGTCAAGAAGTGAAGTTGGCTCTAAAAGTACTCTTGTTGGTTGTTAAGTAATGTAACTTTAGCTACTTTCAGCTCAATTTAGCGTCTTCATTTCTATTTCTTTTTTTTTATTTAGAGTTTTTCATTAAATAAAGTGAGTAAACATTACTGTTTCTGGCGCAACGTTAACACTCGAATTTAGGTTAGTCATTTCAGCTTAAAAGCTAACCGCTAAATTACGTTGCGCTTTGCGTCGTAATTTAGGTTGGTCTGTAAAAAAAACACAAGTTAGCTCGTGTTTTTTCAAATTCTGGATTTTTTTTTTATTTTTTTTTTATATAATGTAATGTAACGGCTGATTTCACACATTTGTATGTACTTAAAATATCATTCAATTATATTAGTGACAGAGATACATATATGTGTATGTATGTATACTTTTTTACCGGAGTACCCCTGTGGGTACTCAATGGAGTAGCAAAATATAGTAGTTTCGAAACTAATCCCTGTGGGTATCCCTTGGAATAGTAACATAGAGTAGTTTTTGGGTTACGTGGTCCAGCCCTAGGACATCGCAATGTAAATAATACTGTAGTGTATATTTAATACAATTGAATCAAACCCAATATTGATATATTCCTTGGGTAAGCATATAAAACATGTTGTAGAGATTCAATTTAAATGAGGTTTGATAAGAAATCATGTTGTTATATATATTATTTGTCCTATACAAATTAACAAGAGAGAGAAGCTTTATGAGATTGCTCTATCATATAGCTTTAATATTGTAAAGAGCTAGTGTAACATTAGTAATAAGATAATAAAAAGACATTGAATTTAGACATTGAACTAAAAGGTTGTTCTTTTTAAATGTTCGGTTATTACATGGTGCCATTGATCTTATTACATGGCGACCGTGAACAAAAAATAAAATTTATATAACTGTCCAAGTATATACTCAAGTATATAAGTACAGTACAGTGCAGTTAAAAAAAAAAAAAAAAAAAGTTACTGCAGCCTAAGAACAAAAGGTTGATTAAACAAGCAAGGGATAAAATACGAAGGAGAATTTTTAGTAATACCTACATTAAAAAAAAAAAATTTATGCATAAATTTATGAAAGTTAGGCAGAATAACACAAAGTTTATTTGTCTACCAACTGAAATCCCTGAGAGGAAAATAAATTTCGTGCCAACAGTTAATCAGATAATATTTCAGAAAGTAATCATACTACAAAATTACAATATATAAGGAGGAAATCCGAAAAAAAAACTAAGGAAACGTTTAAAATTTTGTGACATTAGACATATTGAAAAATGTATACTGGGTATGCTCATGGATACAAAACTGGAACACATCAGAACAAGAACCACGACACTACTTTTGCAACACGCACGTAAACATGTATAAGAACACCACATTAGCGCTAGCAACATGCACTCTACTAACCCTGCATTTACACTGTAATATAAAAGAACAACTGCACTGGTTGAGTGGTACGTTAAGAGTGATTTTATTTATTCATTTTGCTTACTCGCTAATTCGATACTTAGTTGCTTAAATAGTAGTAAGTAACAGGGATAAGTTGAAGAGGTAGTAGGCCGACAGTGCTACCACTACACCTCCCTTCTTTTAAGGAAAAAATATAAATTAATTATAACTTATAATACACTAATAGAAAAATATTTATATTTGTTTTTGTTTTAAAAATATTTATATTATTAAAAATGTTGATATGTTAGTTTTTTTTTCTATTTGAAAATATTTATAATTTGAAAGTATTTGTATTTTGTTTTTAAAGTTTGGAAACATAAGCATTGGCCACCTACCTATGCACCTCCCTTTTTATAAAATAAATGTTGAATCAAACCGAGGTGATCAGTCTCGTTAGATTCAGCATTTTCCAACAATATATAAAAGAAAAAAAATTTATATTTTGTTTTAATTTTCTACAAAGTTTGATTGATTTTTTTTATATGTGTAAGTATCTAAAAATATTTTTAATGTTAAATGTTTGATTTTGCAGGTATAAATTTATATTTTTCTCAAGTTCTGTTTTTACATAAATATATGAATAGATTTAATTTAAATTTTGGGTTTTTGTTGTTATATATAAAGTTTTGTTATATTCTATATATGTGCATATCTAACAAAGTGCTTTTGTTCATATTATTTGTTTTCAATTTCTACAAATTTAGTTTATTAATATATATAATATATTATTTTTATTAGATTTAATTGCGAAAATATTAAAAAAAAATTTTATTTAAAGGTTTTGTTTTTAAATAAACAAATTTATAGTTTAAATAAATTTTATGTTTTTTTTTTTCATAACATGTTATTATTATTAGTTATTAATAAAGTTATTGTAACATTTCAAATATGAATATATAAAAAATTCGTTTACAAATTTTGTTTTATTTATATGAAAAAAATGTCACGTTTATTAAAAACACAGCGAAACAATTGGGATTAGGGGATAGTGCCCACCAGACACCACCCCTTCGACTGGTGAGCCAAAGGCCCACCAGGAAGCGCCTTCCTCCAATTGTTCAGCCTGCCTGTCTCATCAAGGTTAACTTAAATTTAAAAAAAAAATTTTTTGTTCTAATTGTTATATTAATGGTTTTTTTTTTTATTTAATTGAAATCATTCAAAAGAAAATATATATGTTTTAAAATTTTTCTTTTTGTTTTCCAATATTTGTAATTATTTTTAGAGAAGGTTTGTAAAATTTTTCGAATGTTGTTTCTATTTTAAGTAAATAGTTTGTTATTATGTGCATAGATTGTATTCAAATTAATTGTAAATTGCTTTTATTATTGCTTAATTTATCAAAAATATTGTTTAAATTAATTTTGTTGGTCAAGTTTCTTACATTTCAATTTTTATTTTTACATTGCTATGCATCGTGTATACATATGTTTTAATCAATCTCATTCTTCGTTTTTATATTCTCTAGTACTTCCGTATTCTATTTTTATGAACGGTTTTCTTTTTCTTAGTTGCGTTATCATAAATTGTTATATTTACACCGTCTATCTCTGTGATAGTAAATGGACCATCATAAACATTATTGTGTTTGTCATATGGTTCCTTTTTCAATAGAACATTATCCCTAACTCTTAGGTTTATGGGATTGGAAAATCTATCATAATATTCTTTATTACACTGTTTGTGTTTTTCGATTAGTTTTCTGGCGAGTGAGTTAGATTTTTGTAATCTGTATCTAATTTCTTTACTATAATTGTCTAAATTGTATAGTGGTTCAATGTTACCTTTCATCTCATTTGGCATTGTAGCGTTTCTTCCAAAAACTAATTCGAAAGGTATTAATTTGTTGTCAAACACAGTACTTGAAGTAGTATTATGGTAAAAGGTAAAATATTTGAGATAGGTGTCCCAGTCAGATAAATTCTCCTTTAAGAATGCTCGAATATACTCATTAAATACACGATGGTTTCGTTCCACTGTACCTACAGTTTGGTGGTGATATGAGCTAGAAAAATTTAGTTGTACCTTTAGCATTTTACACAATTCCTGGAATATCTCATTCTTAAACTCGGTTCCTTGATCGGATTTTATAATACTCATTCTGCCATATATTAATATAAAACTCTCAAATATTGCACGAGCTATAGTTTGGGCTGATTTGTCCGGTACTGCGATACTGACTAAATATTTTGATAAGTCACACATTATCGTTACGGCATATCTATTGCCATATGCAGATTGTGGTAGGGGTCCTATTGTGTCTAATACGACGATGTCAAATGCCTTAGCTGGTGTTGGGGTCAAAACTAGTTCTTCAGTATTTCACGGTCTAACCTTATTTAAATTACATTCTCCACAAGCTTTAACAAATGTGGCTATATCTTTGGTCAATCTCTTCCAATAATATTTTGTACGAAGTTTCGCATACAACTTTTTCTGACCACAGTGCCCGCCTAGGATTGGATCGCTGTGATATAGTTGCATTAACTTCTGTTTATCATCTTTCTTAGTTATTATTTCCGTAGGTTCTGTCAAAATAATTTCTAAATCTCTCAAAACTTTAACACCATGATTTTTTAAGACTTGGATTGAGCAAACTGAGAAAAATTGGTCGTTTTTTGGCCATTCTGCCTTGAAAATGTTGTGATTGCCGGCTTCGCGTTGTAGCCTCGAAAGCATATCGTCGTAACGAATTGTTTCGTTAGCAATTTCAAAATCAAGTGCTAGTACTTTCTTAAAATTTTTAAACATATTTATGCGCATTTTTGTCAATATATTATTAATGTAAAATAATTCTGTTCTAATTTTTGCAACTTTTTTATCAAAGCTGTGTGAGAATTTGTCATATATTTTTAATTGAAAATCGTCTCTCAAGTCTGTTGGGCTACTTTTGTCGACTTTGCAAGTTTTTCTTGACATTGCTCGAGTGTTCATTGCAAATACATTTTTGTTTATATTCTTCAAGTCATCAATTGTGATCCTAGATAAAGCATCAGCTCCTACGTTTTCCTTTCCTTTAATGTATTCAACTACGAAAGAATATTCTGACAGGTCTAATCTAATTCGCGTTAATTTGGAAGATGGGTCCTTTATATTAAAAAGATATACTAACTGACGGTGATCCGATCTTATTGTGAAAGATGTGCCATATATATATGGTCTGAAATGAATTACAGCAAAGTAAATGGCTAACAGCTCAAGCTCTATTATTGGTTTTTTCTGCTCTGGCAGAGTAAATGCTTTTGAAGCGAAAGAAATAGGTAAATCATTGCCGTCGATGTTCTGACTGAGAATTGCGCCACAACCAGTCTTTGAAGCGTCGACAGTTAATAGGAAAGGTTTGGTAAAGTCAGGGTACTATTATATTCTCGGAGATAATAAGGCCTGTTTTAATTTATTAAATGAGTTTTGGCATTGTTCAGTCCAGTTAAATTGTATGTTTTTTCTAGTAATATGGTTCAAAGGTGCGGCTAAAGTTGCAAAATTAGGTATAAATTTCCTATAATAATTTGCAAATGCAACGAATCTCCTGACTGCGTCCTTATCTGTGGGCGTTGGGTAGTTCTCTGATATTTGTCTTCGAATCATCAGGTAGAATGCCATCCGCCGAGCATTTATGACCAAGAAATGTGACCTCTGGTCGAAAAAAATTACATTTGTACGGATTTATTTTCAGGTTATGTGTCCGTAAAATCTCAAATACATCTTTTAAATTTCGGATATGATGTTGCTTACTGCAACCAATAATGATCACATCATCTATATAAAGAAATGCTTTATTCGGTGCTAGACCTGAATATGCGATGCTCATCATCCGCGCAAAAGAATTCGGTGCGACATTAAGTCCGAATGGTAACACTTTCCAACGAAAGGCTCCCCGATCTGTGCTAAACGAAGTAATGTCACGTGAGTCCGGGTGCAAGGGTATTTGGTGGAAACCTGAGAATAAATCGACAGTCGAGAAGTATTTCGCGCGTCCTAAATTATCCAAAATATCGTCAATTCGTGGTAGTGGGAACTTGTCCGCAATTAATTTCTTGTTTACACCTCTGTAATCAACGCACATTCTATAGGACTTTTTATCATTTGAACTTTTCTTAGGTACCAATATTAACGGGCTATTATAATTTGAACTACTAGGTTCAATCAAATCATTTTCTAACAGCTTTTCAACTTGTGTATTAATTTCGTCTCTCTGTTTATAAGCAAGTCGGTAATTCTTAATGTAGACAGGTGTAGAATCAGTAAGCCGTAGTCGCTGTTCATAAAAATTCGTTATTGTCATTTTGTCAGTTTTAAGTGCAAAAATATCTGAGTATTGTTCACATATTGGCATTAACTCATTCTTAACGTGTTCGGGCATTTGTTCCTTAAGTACAGATCTCAATTCTGAAAAGCGTTTGTCATCAGTTTTGCATTCATTGATAGAATATACATAAAAATTTTTTAGCAATTGCGTTTTGATGTCATCACATCTAATACGTTTTATTTCGTTAGTCGTATTGATAACACGTAAAACTGGATTTCTCGAATCAATAATACCTTTGCCAATGAAAACTCCTTTTGTAATTTCTTGACAATCAACAAACAATGGTTCTCTAACATTACGTAATCTGAATATTCTATAAACTTCACATCTAGGAGGAATAATGCATGAAGAACGAGCTGTTCCTTGTAACATTGGTACTTTTAATCTTGTATTATGAATAAAAATAGATAGACATTTTTTCGTAGTCGATCTTGCATTTGTTGCTCCTCAGGAAATCTTTGCCAAGTATTCCGTTTGATGGTATATTGAAATCATTGCTTACTACGTGGAATGTTTGAGGAATTGAAAAATTTGAAATAAATAGAGGAGTGTATATTGTACCTAAAGTTGAAACTGCTGATGTTGTTATACCGGTGATATTTATTTTCTGTTTTTCATTTAATTTAACGCTAGGTTCTAAACATGATGCCTTTATTAACGAAATATCAGCTTGTGAATCCACAAGGAAAGTGTATTTCTGATTGGAATTGAACAAATTTAATTTTATGAAGTCTGACTAGTTAGGATTTAGACTGTATACTGATTTAAATGTCTGTGTTGAATTTAGCTTAAGTTTTCTTCCCCCGGCAATACGTTTTGTCGAGGGGCTTCCTCGTTTAAATACCTAACAGAAGCCCTTTGATTGTTGTAACGACTTGAACCGTTTCCCCGATTATTGCCGCGATAGGAATTATTATGACGGTAGCTATTACGAGAATTACTAAAGTTTCTACTGGAATGATTGCTTCCTGAATTAAAATTTGAACCACGAAAAAAGTTATTATTGTTAGGGAGATTAAGGTTTTGGGGTCTACTCGATGCTCTTCTAAAATCTGGATTGTTTGGTCTAAACGAAAGAACCTGATGCTCTTTTGTTTCATTCGATTGCTCAATAACTAGTTTTGCCACAACTTCTTTTGGGTCCGAAAAAGTGCTCGATGCAATAATTGATTTTACTAAGTCCGATTTCGCGTTGGAACGACACACGGTAATAGTCTGGTCAATTGCCATTTCATGGGCCTTATTTCTCGTCATTCCCTCCATTACTAATGAGCATTCTAGTGCATCCGCTAGCTCTTCCGCCTGTTTAGAACAATCTGTATAGTTATTGTTTTTGACACTTAAAGCAGATATTTTTCCTGCAATAACCTTCGAGTTATCCGGTCTTATCCTGCTCTTTAAAGCAAGTTTAATCTCGTTCACCGTTTGAACGTTATCTGGTAACACTTCTCTGGCTTTTCCTTCAAGTTTAGCTTTAATAAAACATAGAAAAACAGGTGCTAGATTGTCTTCTGTAAGACTTTCAATAAGGCTAACTTTATCTAAAAACGAATCTAATCCTAAAGGATTGCCATCATAGTTATCCCTGATAATAGATGAGCACATACTTATGTAAGATCTCTATTGCTCAATCGTTGCCATTTTGCTATTTTCCTTTGAAATATTCTTCTTTCCTGTAACTAATGAAATAACACTATGTTCTGGGACACTATCTGTCAAATAATTTTTATCCTCACCGTCAGATACCAATTCTGCCTCACTGTATTCTGAATCACTTTCTATGACTGTTAATACGTCTTTACTAACAAGTTCAAAAGATTTTATATCCTTAGGAATTTTTATCTTACAATTGAGTTTTCCAAAACATTTCATCAAAAGTTCACGACAATGTTCTATTTTATAAATCAGTGGGATTCTATCAATAGACGATACTTTCACAGAGTTTGTTTCGGTAAATTGCAATATTGAATTATACGTTTCAATTAATAAATCTATATATTCAGTTATTTTGTTTTTATTAGTTGACTTTGGACGGTTTTGCAATACCCTTTTTTTTATGTTATAAAATTGTTGGATTAGTTCAATGAATTTATCATTATCAAAATCAGACATCTGTTTTACTAAAACGTTTTTGTATATTAATTTTGAAATTATTAGAAAAAAATTTTTAAAATAAGAAGTGAGTTTGTTTTACCAGCTTTGCGAAAATACATTGAAAATTGCAAAAAGAGAAAAGAAATTGTGTTATTGGAACTTATTACACAGAAGTTCATTTGATAATATTTCTTGCTAAAAAGAAATTGTTTGTATTAAAACTCTATTTGAAATTATGTAACAAGAATTAATACATTCAAAGTTTAAATGAAAAATATTATGCGTCTTTGCAAAAGCTGTAAAAAACTTATCTGAAAATTTCAATATATTTCTTACGTATGCATATTATTTATATATAAAGTATTCACATTAGTGCGATTTATTTTGGTACTCACTGTATATAGTTTTTATGTTTATGTTTATATTTTTTTTTGCTTTGTTTGTGTTTATTGTATGTAAGCAAATGTATGTACATATGTATTTGCATTTGATCTTCTCTTTCTTTTATCTCTTCGTTATTTGTATTTCGTTTTGGATATTCTCTTTATAAAAAAAATTATTATTTTATTTTCTATGGTTTTCATGTCTCAAATTTATGTTTATAAATATGTATGTAAGTGTGTGTTATGATTTTTCGTTCTTCTGTTTAATTAAGGTTTATTATTGTTTAACAATTTTCCCATACATATAGTTTATGTATATTGTATGTAATCAACTTTATTTATGTACTAAAGTTTGTGCACATGGACATATGTACATACCTATGTATGTATGTATTCGGTTTAACTAGACATATGTATGTATATATGCATATGCGCAAAAATAAGTAAATAAATGGACTTCGCATAAGTAAAAATGTTTGTTTGGTTTTTTTTTTGTATCAGTAAATTTTCATTTTTATTTACATACACATGTATGTATGTATTTCTAAACATAAATTTCTTTTTCTTATATATGTATGTATGTATGTAAATATGTATTCATTGATGTGAAATACATACATATGTAAGTGTAGAAAAAAAAAAAATTTTATATGTTTATATTTATATATTTATGTATATGTACATACATATGTGAATGTAATTAAGTATGACAATTTTATTTTTATTATTTTTATTAAAAAAAATTTTTTTTGTTAAATTCAATATAATATAGGTACATATAATATTTGTTGTTCGTGCGTTCATCATATTTTTAGTTACCCTGTTTCTGCAAATTTAGTTCCGTTGATCATTTTTCCTCTCTTCTTTTGCTGATTCTTTCGGCTGATTGCTATGCTTCTCGTTGGTGACATGAGAGATGTTTTCATCTTTATTATGTTGGTTTTATTGATATTATTATTTGATATTCTTTTGTTTGGCTTTTCGTTATTTTTATTTTGTATTTTTCAACTTTTTTTTTTGTTACTGTTTTCTTTTTGTTGTTTTTAATTCTGCTTCTTATTTGTGTGTTTCTTTTGTGTTGTTTCTGTTGTTTTTTTCTTTTTGTTGTTTAAGTTCAGTTTTGTCTCAAGTTTAAATTTTAGTTGTGATCTATAATTTTTTTTCCTTGTTTTTTCCTCTTTTCTTTATTTTGTGTCTTTTCAAAAATGTTTTTACTTTTATGATAATTTACATGTTTCAAGGTAAAATTAAAAGTTTCAAAACTCTTCGCTTTTTAACTCTTTGTTTTTACTCACTTTTGTAGTCTTTTAATTGCATATTATTTTCATTTGTTTCTTTGGTTGATTTGAGTATTCTATTAGTTGTTAATTTGTTTTTCGGCACATACTTTGTGAATTTGTATGTATGAGCTGTATGTATTCTTGTTGTTTCCAGTTTGTGTGTTGGTCATTTTTCTTCGATGGCTCTATTATTCTCTTCTTGTAAAATAATTTTTTGTAGTTTTGTAGTTTTCATTGGTGTTTCATTTTTCATTTCGTTTTATTTTCAGTTTATTCTTTTTTTCTCTATTTTTTTTTTTGGTAGCCATCTTTTTTTTTTGAATACCGTTTTTCGCTGTTTCTTCTTTTTATTTTCGAATAACAGTTTTCTTTTTTTTTTTTGTTTTTAGGTACACTGATTCATTTTGTAAGACTGTACTTTTCAAATGTACATACGTACGTACATATGTATGTATGTATTTTTTTGTTTTTAAACAAGTTATTAACTCGTGTATGATTATTCTTTATAAAATTTTACTTCTCGAAACTAAATTTTATTTTAACTTCTTGATTTTCACTTCTTATGTCAGTTTCCTTTTTCTCTTTTAATTGAAAAAGAAACACAAGCAAACACACGGTACATACAGTTTTGTTGTTACGACCAAAAAATAGATTGTTTTCATAATAAAATGATTTGTATTTTCAGTTTTGGTTTTGCTTTGCAAAATTCGATTCAATTTTAACACGTTTTTTATTAGTCGATTAATAATTTTTAAAACACTTTTTTTGATATTTTTTTTTTATAAATATGTATGTAAGTTTTAGTGACTTCTTAACAATGCAGTTGCACTCAACTTCGCTTATACATATGCAGAATGTATGTATGATATTATGTGTCAATTCTCTTACAACACAGTTTAGGTATGTAATAACCGTTTAAATAATTTAATAGGCACGTACATATGTACATGTATGTAAGTACGTGCGTATGTATGTTTAACTGTCACGGTCGCCATGTAATATAAAAGAACAACGGCACTGGTTGAGTTGTACGTTAAGCACAGACGTTAAGAGTGATTTTATTTATTCATTTTGCTTACTCGCTAATTCGATACTTAGTTGCTTAAATAGTAGTAAGTAACAGGGATAAGTTGAAGAGGTAGAAGGCCGACAGTGCTGCCACTACAACACATGTAAGTAATCAGCGTTACCTTTGACCCGACTAAAGTCGCAATTTGACCCTTTTTCGGCGGTCTGCGACTTTTTGTGAGACTTTTTTTTATCAGCGACTTTTGCGACTTTTTCAATTTTGTTGCAACTTTTTACCCTTTTTTGTAGTTTCTCACAAAAAGCATTTAATTTGCAGTAGATTAAAAAATTTTCTTATTATTAAAAAAAAAAATCGTCAAAATTTAAAAGCAATTCGCAGATAATTGTTCATTTGGCAACACTTTTATTACTTTTTTGCAACCTTTTGATGATAAAAAACTAAATATTTTAAGATATTTGCAACCTGATTCTTTTACCTCTTATGAAGACGTTAACTACAATAATCTCGTTTTAGAATTTAGTTTTGGTATAAGTAAGCCTGAAGATTTCATAAGTGAATACAAATTATTAGAAAGTAAAGCAAATAATAAACAGTATGAACACTTTTTTTAAATTAAAAATGTAGAACAATTTTGGCATAAAATTGGTAATTTAAAGAATTCGTTAGACGTACCAATGTTTCCTAATTTGTACAAACTGGCCGTATATGTATTAACTCTACCTCACAGCAGTGCTTGTGCAGAAAGAATTTTTTCGAAATTAGCTTTACTTAAAAATAAATTAACTAATAAATTAAAAGTAAAAACATGCAACTCTATGCTGTCAGCTTTAAATTTAATAGATACAGATATAGAAGACTGGATTCCCTGTGATAAACTTATTTTTAAATGTAGAAATGAAATTTAAAAAAAACAAGTAAGAGTGCTATATTCGGCTGTGCCGAATCTTATATACCCTTCACCAATGCATATATATGTGATTCGCAGAATATAATAAGCCTGTATATCCTTTGTTAATATCCTTTGATAATACTGTAAGCAGTATGTGTGCATGTTTTATCATTACTTTTTTTCTCACTGAGTTTAAAAGGAATCTAAAATGAAAAACAAATCACATATTTTTTACTTCTAAATACAAAAGCATTTTTAACATACACACATATATGTACATACATATATATATAAATTAATATGTTTTTGTACATTTTATGTACTACTTTTTTATGATTTTTTTTAATACTTTTTAGCGACGGCTCATTTCAATTATGTATACAGTATTTTTCGGTTAATTGACCCTACGGTTAATTGGTTTCCACGCTTAATTGAACCACATGATCGGGCAAAAAAATATTGCATACGAAAACACATGTAAATTTCCTCGGATAATTGAACCCGGTTAATTGATTTTCCCGCTTAATTGGTTCAAAATTCATGTCATCAAAAATAAATTTCCTCTTACTTTTACCCGGTTAATTGCAAATGAATTGTTTTTATTCTTTAAGTATATGTTTTTTTTTGTAAAACCAATATATGAATTGTTTTTTAGTTTATAAATTTTATTTTTTTGTAAAACTAATGTGCACATAAATAGTGCATTTAATAGTAAATATGTACCTACAATAATAAATACCTGCGTATACACATATATGTACATTTTTTTCTGTTACTTGCATTTTTTTCGTTTAAGGTAAAAAAAAAATTATTTTGAAAAACTTAAAGTGCACATATGCGATTTCTTTTAATTCATTAGTAGTTCCAATTATGCGGATTCTTGTAATTGAACGATTTGTTCAATTAAGCGGGTATCGGCTAATTGGTTCCCCGGTTAATTGAACAAAAAGTTGTGCAAATTTTGATGTGCAATTAACCGAAAAATACATACATATATACCTATGTATATATATACACAAATGTATATGTACCGTGTAGTACCTACACCTGTATCATACCATAGCGTTTTAATTTACTTTAGCAAAAATAAAATTTCGGTTCTGATTTTTGATTACATACATATATACAATTTTATAACCCTTTCAGAAATAAATTTAAAATAAATAAATACTCCAGTATTGAACTGAGGAATCGCTTACAATAATCCAACACACGACCCATCGTGCTACTGAGGCTAGATAGTTCTTTGTGTATATTAATTTAAAAAAAAATATATATATATATATATATATATATATGTATAAAATAACCTGTTTATTATTTTCAAAAATAGTTACAAGCCTATGTACATATATTTCAATTTTTAAAATGAAAAACAAATTGACAAATATACAACATTTTAAAAGATAAATAAATAAAATAAATAAATTTAAAAGATAAATAAAAGCATTTTTAACATACATACATATACATAAATACATCAGAGTATATTTGTAATCATCAGTGTGCGACATTTTTTTCCACAGAGTTTACTTTGTGGTACGTATAGTGTTCTAAAAACGATGTGTGTGCATACATACATACATGTTTATGTTTATAATGTGCTTTGGTGAAAAAAAAATTGAAATTTTTTATGTGTGTAGAATAGTGCTTGGTATCAGAGCTGCCGTTTTTTGTTATTTCTAACAAAAATTGGTAATTTTATTTTTCAATGTGAGATGCGAATATTTTTTCATTTTGGTGACTTTTTTTCGTTTGAATATTTTTTAACTATATATATAACTTGTTAAACTTTGAAAACAATTTTTAAAATTTTTAATTACCTGTTCATAGTAAGATTGGGTCCCAACACTGTCAACACCTCTCCTAAATGTACTACTCAATTATCAAAAAATATTCAATGATTCACATCTAACTAGACCTGACAACTTTCAAAACAAAAATGGGATGAACGAAAAAACTTTCGAACAATTTTTTTATTTCGTACAAAATTTATTATCATTGCCACATAGTTCTGCTGCAGCCGAAAGAATGTTTTCACAGCTTAATTTAAACAAAACCAAATTTCGTAATAGTCTTGATTTTAAAACTATTAACAATATTATCCAATCGAAATATTTGTGCAAAAATCAAAATGTTGCCCATTATTTACGGTCTGCCAAAGATATGAATTGAAAATTCGTACATAATTTCTAATCTCAATACTGTGAATTGTAAATCTATTGATTTTTTGATTTAAAAGAAAAATTTTGTAAAACAATTACATTTTTTTCTGAAGTACAAATATTGCCTATTTTAAATAAATAAACACTTTAAAAAGTTTGTTTAAATTTAAGTTTCTTGTTATGTTTTTCACTTATTAATAAGAATTTTATTAATATGTAAAAAAAATTTCTTTTTTTCCTTTCTTATTTTTTATAAATGTGCAGTACAAATTTTGTTTATTGTAATGATCCTATTCAAAAAAAATTTTAATTTATAAACTTTCAATCAAATGCATTTTGTATAAACATTTGGCGGGTTTAACTCCTATAAAAAAACTATTTTTACGAATAAGGGCTCAAATAAACAAAAACTGATTTCAATTTAAGTTTCTCCTTTTCATTTACTATTAGTATGATTTTTTTTTTTTCGTTTTCTTGTTTTGCAATTATTATTTAACTATGTATAAAATGCAAATAAACTGTATGTAATGCTACTTTAAATAAATTTAAATATTTTTTGTTAATAAAATATGCATTTTAAATTTGGTTATTTTTTCACATTTGGTAACTTTTTCAAAATATTTGGTTGTAATATTTTTTTGGTCGTGGCAGTACTGCTTGGTATGTTAAAAGCAAATAACGATTTGAATGTGTTGATCTTTCAAAAGCAAATGCTTTGTATTTTTATACACACATGCTTAGATGTGTGACAAAAAGGGGTTTGTACGAAAAAATGCGTAAAGCTATAATTAAGTTAATATACATTCAACACTAATAAGCCTCTGTAGCACAATGGTTAGTGGGTAGAATTATAGTGAGCGACTCCTTAGTTCAATACTGGAGCACAAAGTATTTATTTTAAATTTATTTTTGAAAGGTTTATAAAATTGTATATATGTAATCAAAACTCAGAACCGAAATTTTATTTTTGCTAAAGTAAATTAAAACGCTATGGTATGGTGTAGGTACTACACGGTAAATATATGTGTATAAAGTCGAATTCGGATAAGAACGCACTGTTTATATGTAAAAAACGCTTAATTGAAAATAAAAATTGTTATTTATTATTTTTGATCAATCTCAAAGCACTTGCTTGCATTTGCTTAAAAGAAAACCTGCTGATTGAAACATATTTTGTTTAGAAATAATCTAATTTATATGAAACAAACATCCCATAAAAGGAAAAATGTTTAATTTCTGGTAACAAAATACTTACTTGTCGAATACGAATAAAAATATATTAAAATAAGCAAATAGTCGAAAAATCGAATACGAGTATTCGTAACATTACTAGTACGTAGGTACATACATAAAATAAAGATAATCGAAATTTTTTCAACATCCATCGACAGCTTCTATTATTTATTCATGGATAGCTCAAATATATTTATTAGATCAACATCAAGCTTAGTTAGAACTTTAAAATTCAACAAACATTAACATTTTCAACACAAATACTTACATATATATGTAATTCTGCTTCTGTGTGTATAAATATTATTGTTTGCAAGTATTTTAAATACCCTGCAGTCGGCGTAGCTAGCGAATGTCTAGCTATTTCGCGAGCTGCCAGTCATTTCCTCTAACTACCAGCCTAACAACTAGCAATGCACTCGACTGACGATTTGAACATACGGATGACATTGACGGTAATCACTTGACACGATCAGACCGATGAGATCACTGGTGAGCAACTCCCAACTATTTCTCTAGTCAAAATGTACCAGTTAGATCAACAATGATATTTCCTAAATGAAAATACTACAGAAATTTAATTTTTTTTTTGATACATATTTTTTTATTTATCAAATTTCTTTTTCAATAGTTATAAAATATTCAATTAATTGTTCTTTTTCTTTGTTTATGCAACGTTTTAGTTGACTTCTGCTCATTTTACCTTTAAAAACACTTTTTTTACATGTATATGTGTGAGAGAGTCAAAGGCGAACTCTTGCATTACTTGTGGCCACTGTAGTATTTAGTCGGATTTTCGTTAGGGAAATACTTAACGATTTCGATTAAAATTCTACTTTTAAAACTGCAGGGTATGGCCTTTTTATGAAAACATTCAGGCATACATACATATATATATACATACATATAATTATATAATATATATTTGTACGTATGGTTGGGCGCATGGGCAATAATACAAAATATTTATTTTGTTTTTCTACCGTAAGACATTTCTGTATTATGTCTGAAGTTATACCTATTTGATGTTTACAAGTTTTAAATTGAGTTTGTGAAGAGAAACATTTTTTTAAAAAATTTAATTATTAAGTAAGTATTGCAAAATCAGGTAAAATTCGTTAATACAGTCTTTTTCGGTTAATTGCACATCAAAATTTGCACAACTTTTTGTTCAATTAACCGGGGAACCAATTAGCCGATACCCGCTTAATTGAACAATTCGTTCAATTACAAGAATCCCGTTTAATTGAACAATTTGTTCAATTACAGAAATCACGCATAATTGAACTACATTCTAATGAATTAAAAGAAATCGCATATGTGCACTTTAAGTTTTTCAAAATAATTTTTTTTTACCTTAAACAAAAAAAAAAGGCAAGTAACAGAAAAAATGTACATACATATATGTATGTGTATCGCATGTATTTATTATTGTAGGTACATACATATGTACTATTAAATGCACTATTTGTGTGCACATGTGTTTTACAAAAAAATAAAATTTATAAACTAAATAAATAATAAACAATTCATATATTGGTTTTACAAAAAAAAACATAAACTTAAACACAAATTTTTTCACAAATGATGTCAAATATGTATGTGCAAAAATGCCAGATTATTTTTCAATAATAATGCAATTAACCGGGTAAAAGTAAGAGGAAATTTATTTTTGATGACATGAATTTGAACCAATTAAGCGGGAAAATCAATTAACCGAGTTCAATTATCCAAGGAAATTTACATGTGTTTTCGTATGCAATATTTTTTTGCCCGATCATGTGGTTCAATTAAGCGTGGAAACCAATTAACCGTAGGATCAATTAACCGAAAAATACTGTATTATTTTTAGTTCAATAGATAAATATAATTAACATGAAAAATTTAATAAAATTTACAAGATAAATAGTGTTTTATCACGTGCAGATCTTTAGTCAATTAAAAATGATTACGAAAACATTAAGAATAGTCTAAACGACATTGTTAAGACATATTTTTACAAATCGAAACTTTCAAATTCGTTACAAAATCGAAGTTTTTGGTTTGATGGGTAACTTTGTTTTATATTTATACGCACATTTTTACATACATATGGACATACATATGTATGTTTGCCTTATTTTGGCTTGTTACTTTCATTTCAGCACGGATTTAAAGTTGATATTGTTATATGTACATATTGATATAATTGCTATGTAGGTACCTACATATGTATGTATGTATGTATATTGTTATTTGTTACACACATAATTACCTATTATTTTAACTGTAGGTAATAATTTGATATTTGAAAAGTCAACACTATTTTGAGTTAGCTTAAAGCTTAGTACATATGTACATACCTACTTGCTTAGATGAAAATTCAAATTACTAGGGGGTTTTTAAAAACACATACATATGTACATACATATGTATGTAGCTATTATACATATTAGTTACATACATATATACTTACTTAGATTATCCAATCAGCCTAACAGAACGTATCAGTTTATCGATTTCGAGAAGGCTAAAACAATATTCATTGTTCTAACGTAGGGCTATTTCAAATAGTAATTATGTAAGTTATGTATTTATTCTTCGTTATTGACATATTACATAGGTACTTATGTATGTATGTACATACATATCAAAAAACACCTCATAAATGAAAAGTTATTTTACTGGTGACAAAATACTTTTTAGCGACGGCTCATTTCAATTATGTATATATATATATGTATATATATATGTATAAAATAACCTGTTTATTATTTTCAAATATAGTTACAAGCCTATGTACATATATTTCAATTTTTAAAATGAAAAACAAATTGACAAATATACAACATTTTAAAAGATAAATAAAGAAGCATTTTTAACATACATATAAATACATCAGAGTATATTTGTAATCATCAGTGTGCGACATTTTTTTCCACAGAGTTTACTTGTCTGGTACGTATGTATAGTGTTTGTGAGCATACATACATATGTATTTATGTTTATAATGTGCTTTGGTGAAAAAAAAAAATTTAAATTTTTTATGTGTGTAGAATATTGCTTGGTATGTAAAAGCAAATAACGATTTGAGTCTGCTGATCTTTCAAAAGCAAATGCCTTGTATTTTTATACACACATGCTTAGATGTGCGACAAAAAGGGGGTTGTACGAAAAAATACGTTGAGTTATTATTAAGTTAATATACACAAAGAACTAACAAGCCTCAGTAGCACGATGGGTCGTGTGTTGAATTATTGTCTCTGACAAATATTCAATGCGCTTGACCCCGTATTCAATACTACTGAGGCACCTAGTGTATTTATAAATTTATTTCTGCAATGAATATATATATATCTTCATTTACTTGTATATATATCCATTTCAGAATCGATATTTTTATTTTTACTGATTTTCAATACGAAGCATCCTTAGAAAAATCCCTACATTTTACTTTAAGAAACAATTCTCTAGCTCTTCTAGTTTCTTCAGAAAATGGATTTCACGTACAGACAGACGGAGAGACGGACTGACGGACAGGGCTCAGTTAAATTTTTTAATTATAAGGATCCAGTATATATATACTATATGGACCTCATATAAATATTGTGGAAATTACACACGTAATGACAAACCTATAAATACCCTTACCATTTTTGGTGAAGGGTATAAAAATAGTATTTATGTATCCCTTAGTTATATTATAGAACAAAAAATTGTTGAAGTACAAATACATTCACCAAAAAAATATGAAATAATGCGCCAAGATCAAACGAATGCAATTAAAGTAAAAAGCTCACTGCAAAAAATATCTTATCCTAACTTGATTTTTTTTAGCAGAAATCCCATTCCTTTGACCTTGGCAGCATACGACAGCCAAATTTATTAAACTTAAGTAAATTTGTTCAGTATACGTGAAAATATGTATAGAAGCATATATAATGCAACTGTATATGTTATAAAATATGATAAAAATGGATTCTGCAATAATCTTTTTGTTTTGTTTCAACTGTTTTGTTTTTATTATGCTTTTTATTAATAAAAAAAAACGTTGAAAAAAGATGTGCAACTTTTATTTTCTCAAACGACTTTTTTGTGACACTTTATTTTATAAAACGACATTTTGTGCGACTTTTCAAAAATTCCTAACGGTAACCCTGTTTGAAAGAGGTATTTTAGTATAATATTCAATTGCATCTAATGATATATTTGAAAGTGAATCAATTAATTTCTTATTCTTAAGGATATTGGCAATAGTAAACACAAAAGTAAAATCTCTTCTTAGACTTAAATTTAACTTCAACATCTTCGTTCCAACTGTTTTAATACAACTACCATTTGCCGCAGTCAAAATCATATCTGATGCACGACAAAAATCTTTGAATTTGGATGTTGGTATTACCGAAATCTCGGCACCACTATCAATTAAGAACTGTAATTTGTTTTCAATATCAAACACAAAAAGACGACGTGTTGAGTTATTGGTCCTATTATCAGCCGTCGAAATAATAGGATGTTTTAGTTTTCTTGACTTGATGTTGTATATGAACATGGCTGAACACATTTCCTTGCTTTACTTCCAAATCGATAATGAAAATGACAAAGCCAACCCTGACTGGAATAACGAGTCCTACTTCTACTTCTATTACGTTGAGGATGTATTGGAGGATTAGTTCCAATAGATCGTTTCACTTCCGAAATTTCTAATGATAACTTACTGAATTGTTCACACATTGCAGAAGTTACTTTTACTAAATTATTAACAATTGTACCCATATCTGCCTTACTTTGAGTTACATTACTTGTTTCTATGTTATACATCTCAGAATTATTTGATACTTCCCATATATTATCAGCTAATTTAAGTAAATCATCAATATTGACCACATTGCAACCAACTAAAGCAATGTTAAGTGCTTTAGGA
This sequence comes from Lypha dubia, assembly GCA_947311025.1. Classification (NCBI taxonomy): domain Eukaryota; kingdom Metazoa; phylum Arthropoda; class Insecta; order Diptera; family Tachinidae; genus Lypha; species Lypha dubia. The sequence goes on along the minus strand of OX371260.1, from coordinate 94,884,965 downwards.
AGTTTTCTTAGCCAAAAATTTTTGAGAAAATCAGAATCAATATTTTTGCCAGCCAATTGCAAGGGATACCTATAAAACTCTGATGGCTTTCGATCTCCTATAACTGAATTAGAAAGAAGCTTTCAAGTTTTCGGTGCTCACTGAGAGAGTGACGCTCTAGAAGTTTATTTTTTAGGAGCGTATAGCGGTTTTCTAATGGCGGACTTTGCAGAATATCAATAACTGACATTATAACTTCTTGTGGAACTGATATAATAACATGTTCGTACATTCTATTATTGTTTTGAATACGTTTACTTTTAAACATTGTTTCGACATGAATAAACCATGCTTCTGAATATTCATTCCAGAAAGATGGTAGTTTAACAGAAGTAGTGCATATTTCTACTTCTGAATTTTCAACTCCCGCTGCATTATCTGCACTACTACGTTATTAGAATTATGTGGTGTCCGCGTCGGAGATCATGTTAATGTAATGTAGTGACGTTTACAATAATTAGATAAAATATTAATACAAATGAGAATGAGTGTATTTATAAAACTATGTATTAATACTATGATATAAAATAAAAATAAAGAGACTTATCTGAATGTAAACTAATTCTCCAATAAAGATATTCTTGAATTGATAACGTATCCAGATACTTCAGTGCATCAATTTTAAATTTATTCGTAGTTCTTCATGTAAAACCTTTATCAGGATACTAATTGTGAACTTGGCTTTCAATTAAAGATGCGTATATGTAAATTTTATCCGTGATTAATATTTTAATTTTGCAGTTAGTTGTGGTTGTTGAGTTAACGTTGTAAATATTTTCCACAATATATGTGTATAAATTTGTTTTGAATGTAATCCTTTTGAGCCAGTTTTCCTTTAGTGAGATTATTTCTTCATAAAAACAAAAAGCAGATTTGATAATTGATTTAATGTATCAATTTAATTCGTATAATAATTGGCAGGATCGCCAATGTAGCCTCAATATTTTATATATTATTTTTATAAATTTTATTGTTCTTTATTAACAAATTTTTTATAATAATCTATATAACTCAAAACTCCAAGTTAAAAATTAAAATTATATTTTTTACAGACAATTGAATTAAATTAATATGTTTACTTATTTAAATATACATATATTTATAAACATAATATAAAACAAGTATGAAGAAAAACTTAAAAAGACCTAAACTACAAAATACGTCACTACAATATAATTTCGGCTAATTTCAGATTGACAGCTGAAAGCAATTCAAAAACAAATAGGGAAATCTCAAAATTTTTATGCAATTGAAGTAGAATTTATCTACAACCCTGTTTACAAAGATTTGATTATTGTTTCGATAAAAGTTCGTTAAAAAATGCTAAAATAAGTTGTTCACATTTTAAAGCTTTCGCACTAAGTTTATATTTTAGAGTAGCCAATGGAGAAAAAAAGTGTTTATATATTGGGGTGTTCATATTTTTGCGAGTTCACTGTATTCTGTTTCAATATTTATAATGATATTATAAGATTTAGTGGATATAAATTATATTTTTATAAGAAAACAAAGTTAATTTTGAATCTATATTTTAATAAATTTTTTAAATGTGAAGATATTTAAGTTTTATTAATTAAAACAAAACCTTATTTTCCTGTATTTATATATGATTTTTGTAACATGCTACCAAAGACTATAAATATATAAAGATATTGCACGTAGAACATTGAATAAAAACAAAAATTGTTAGCGTTTGTTGATGATGTGGGGGGAAGTAGCAAGAGAAAAGACCACAAAAATTTTAGGCATACATACATATGTACGTACATAAGTATGTATGTAGTAATAATTTTGTCAAGTTTATTTTGTTGTTGTTTTTGAAACATTTTTGTTTCTTTTAAGTCTACTAGAAATTATTTTCCAGAGAAATTATGGTTTTTTTTTGTTGTTTACACATATAAATGATGCTCATTGAGAAATGTGTTTGTGTGTGTGTCATATTTCTTGTGCAAAGCACATTCAATAACAATATTAACAACTAAAAGCAGTTTCTTGTTTTCATATAAATCATGTGCAAATAAACAGTGCAAAGAAATGCGACCGATTCCTATGGCTGTAGGGTAAAATTACGTTTTTTGTTATTGTACTATTGCATTTATGTTGATTCGCACCGAACTATGTATACAGATTTGTTTTATTAAATATTTTATTTTAGAATTTTCAATTGTATATGTAGTTAGAATATCTATGTATGTACATATGTATGTATATGCATAAATCAAATAAAACGTGCGCTTACCTGAGTTCGAAAACCATAAAATTTATTATTTTGTTTAAAAAACTATTATAAAATTTATTAAAATCTTTTTAATAAGTGATAACTAGCACAAGAAATGTAATTATTTTTGGTGATTGGTACATATTTAATAATTTTCTGGATTGAGCATATGTTTTATTTTTTCAAAATTTTAAGTTTTTCTGCGCTCGTTAATTTGTATTTTTCCACGAGGAATGCTTTCGTAAAAGTGTAAGAATTAATAAATTTAGCATCTCCATTCTGTGCTTATAGCATACATACGTTGTTTTCTTGAAACCAAAAGGAATATATTGTATTTTTGGTGCAATTTACACAGTGCTCAACAATAGTTTTTTTATGTTTTTTTATTTCTTTGGATTCATAAAAATTTTTTTCGAAAACTTTTATATGAATCTTACATACTGCAAAAAATAAGTCTGATGGAGCACACAAACTTCCAAAATCTGAATTTTTATCATAATTTTTTGCATGTACAAACATTTCTGATGGATATGACAAAATTTGCGCGGGTTTTATTATGTATATCCATACGGCAGCGAGCACAAGATATCCGTTGAGCTAGCAGAGTTATTAACAGATTTCCAAAAATAAATTTATGAGACCCAACTGCAGGCAACACCTTTCAAACAAAACAATAATTTAGAAAATCTGTTTATAAATGACCAGGTTATTCAAAAAGCAATTTTTTCTATTTCAAATTCAAAATAATACATATATGTATAGCCTATATTTCAAGTTATACACTGTTAACATATCTGCGCGAAATTTCATTTAAATCGGTCCAGTAGTTTCGGAGATTAGCGAGAACAAACGTCGTGACACTTTATTTTTATATACATATGTAGATATAGATAATATAGATAAGTAGATAGATCTGGTCCAAGGACCGGCACTGCGACACCTGTTGGATCTTTTGTGCCATATATATGTAGATATACATAGTTATATAAATTTCCAATTTTAAATAATATTAAATTCGGTGCGAATCGATGTTCTTGCAATAGTACAACAATAAAATACATACATATGTATATTTGCCATTCAAATAAGAATCAGCGACATTAGCTTTACGTATCTTATGTCCACATACATATATTGTGCGAACACAAAACGAGCCTTTGCTTCAAAAGCGTCATAATTCAAAATATGTAATTTTTGAGCTAATATGTACATATGTATATAACTAATCGCGATATCAATTTTTATATTGTGCAAAATTTTCATACAAATATGAAAGATATTTGTATTTTATTATTCTCTTGGGAGAAGAATATTTTACCATTGATTTATAGGTAAATTCTAGACTTTAAATTCGTTTCCTGCCAAACAAGATTTTTTGAATTATGACTCTATTGCAGCAAAGGCTCGAAAAGTTTTTTTGTTTGTTTATATGGAATCTTTCGTTTGTTTATTAAATGTACACACATACACACATACTTGTGAATGCAAAGCCACAAACGTATGAACACATGTATACATATCTAAATGAATAGTAGAGACATGAGAATAATAAATTCTCTGAGAAAATAAATGACTCTCTTGAAAAAAGTGGTTTTACTACTAAAACATTGGTGATCAAAATCAAAAATCTTTTGTATTGGTGAGAGAAAGAGATAAATTTAGAGGTACAGTAAAACATAAAAGTAAACGAAAATATTGTTATAAAAATGTAATCGTAGAAAATTGTTTTGGTTTCAAAAATCTGTTTAATACTTAAGTACACAATTATTTTGCTATTTGGTAAAACAAAATATTTTTCCTTATATTTTAAAGTTAAAAAATTAAACAATTTTCAATTTATTTAATTAAAATACATAAATTTACATAGAAAAATATGAAGAATCCAAATTAACTGCACATATCAAACATCCAAAATTTTATTAAAGGTCAGTTTGAGTTTAGTTCTTGTGAGAAAAATAAAAAAAATAAATATTCATATATATGTATGTTACATATGTATGTATATGTAATTAATGTATATTTTTTTTAATAAGAGGAATTAAGGTTTTAACAAATACCGTTTCAATACTTGTTTTCATAGTGATACGAATATATACTCGTATATATATATATACATATATTATATTTTTATTATATTTTTTACTTTTAAGGAAGCAATAGCAAACAATTAAATATATCTGTCTATGATAATGCTAAAGCAGCTTGATGAATAATGCAATGAAATGTATTGACATCAAAACTATGCTTTCTTAACTGTCCAACAAATCCATCATTCTTACCCGACATAACATTTGCTCCATCCGTACAGACCCCAACAAATTTTTTAGGGTCTACAATAGACAGAAGTTTGTCGCATACCAAATCAAACAACAATTTTCCTGTAACGTTTCCGTAAAAAGTTTCCAATGAAAACATGGTTTCGAAAACGTTGTATTCCTTATCCACGCAACGAACGCAAATAAGAAGTTGACATAAATCGTTTATGTCAGTGGTTTCGTCAATGCAAAAAGAATAAAATTCGCAATTTTTAATTTTTTCCTTTATCGCAGAATCTACAGATATTCCTAATTGAGCCGTACGTCGCGCAATAGTAAAACGAGACAAGGGTATAGTTTGAACTAATTTAATACTACAATTAAGTTTAAGTAGAATTTTACTTAAAAGTTCTTTAATAAAAATACCATCAGAAAATGGTCTGCCGTGCTTCACAATATCTAAGCTTACAATGCTTGAAATCTTTTTTATCAAATCTTTATCAAATTTTTCTTCATTATTTTCTTCCTCTTCAATCCATCCCTTCAATTTTTTCAAATACATATTTTTCATTTTGACAAAAAGCTCTTTTTTATCATCTTCATTATATTTTTGTATATCGCTATGAAAAATATCGTAATGCCTTCTCATAACCGAATCCCAGTGCCCTTTAAATGTTTTATAACACAAAAGGCATTGAGGATTACCAAATGCATTATTTACAATGAAAAATTTTCGTAATGGTACGAAAAATTTTATTACGCACTATTTTTTAAAAACAACTAAAGCATCCGCCAAGCATGTGCACTTTTTGCCGTCTGAAAGACAACTGAATTAAAAGAGCATAACAAATTGATGGGTGTAGCCAAAAAGCAATTGCTCTATGAAACGATCACCTCTGTACTAAAACCACCAGCAAATTAAGCATTTCCCGTACAATGTTCTACGTGCAATATCTTTATATATTTATAGTCTTTGATGCTACCTTGTTTGTAGTTGTTTATACTGTGGTCGTTGTTATAACATATACATAAGTCATTTTGTGTTTATGTTTAAGTTCGTAGTTGATCGCTATTGTTTATAGTTCATACATGTATACTCATCGTGATAACAACATAATGGACATAGTCGGGTATGATGTAAAAACATCCCGAACTTCTTGAAACATGTCTTTTCTTTGTTTATACAAATCCTTAATACATATGTATGTATATATTTCAAATATTGTGAAATAAAACCACAAGAACATTTGTAACTTTGTTTTACTAGTTCCAAGGATAAATATTTCTTCCAAATCACTGTATTAAATATTAAGAAAATAATATTTATGAGAAACAATTTCCTTTTTTTTGTATCTCTAAACCAGCCTTTGTCATAAAGAGAACAAGTAGGAAATATCAATGTATTGGTGTTTTTACACTTGTAGAAATTGATTGTTACATTTATTTTTTTACTGTAGCCTAACATCATATTAAAAGTTTGTATGCATACACACTGGATTGGTTTAGCGTGTTTATGGACGGAAGAATGAACGAATGAATGAATTTACATAATTAAAAAAATTTTCCATTAATAAAGCTTCTTCCCACTCAACATTCCACATCCTGAAAAATTAAAATATTCACAGTGTACTATGAATAACAAATAAAAACACTAGAAAAAAAATAAATATTTTCTTGCCCTCTTTTGCATGTATTTTGTTGTTGCAAATTCTAAAATAAATGACTGCTATCATACAAATGAGTATGTTTCGTATTTTATTTTGTCTCTTCTGTTTGGTTCGTGTTGTGTATGTGAAAATGACGATTGGTGCTAGGCCCCTAGGGGCTAGTTTGACGATCAATGCTCTAAACAGAATAAAAAATTAAATTCTTACAATTTAAAACGGGAAAAACTATAAGAAGATCTGTATTATTTTTTATTAGTTTCTAGGATAAATATTTTTCATAACTTTACTTTTTAAGAAAAGAATATTTATAAACACAATTTATATATTCTTATCGCTATCGTGAATTAAAAAAAAGCCATAAATCTTAAACATTAAACTAAAAATCAAATAAAATCAAAATAAACATATTATTACTATTTTATTAACACAACTCTTTGCAATTTCTATTTTCTTTATACGTGATCTTAACTATAAACAATCGTACTAAAAAACACATATTTTTTATTTGTAGCACTTTTATATACATACATACATACATAGGTACATACATGCTCACTCTAGCAAACCAAATAATTCTGTTTTTCATTCATAAATGTATTCATACCCACAAGATCAGCATTTTCAAAAAACAAACCGCACATACCACTCATACAAAGAAATTTTTAAAATCATTCATCTACATTCTCATAACATTTATAAGTTTATGGTTTCAACTCATCAACACAATTCTAAACTAAATTTTTCACTTAATACCTGTCCTTGCATGGGGAATAGTCTAGACATTCAACTAAAAATCAAATCTTTATCTTATCACAATTTTCATTAAAAAACACCACTAACCAATAAAAATTAAAATATAAAATATAATTACAACTTCATTAACACCACTGTTTATAATTTCTATTTTCTTGTCATTAAAATGTGAAATTCTATAACATATAGTCTCAAAAAAAGAAAAACTCCACAGCGTCATACAATTCAGGGGTGGAAAATGTTGCATACATTCAAGGCGAGGCTCGCGGACTCTACCTTACATACAATGCGAGGTTCGCAATTTTTATCAACAATCGTGAGGTGGTGAAAAGTGGTCGAGAAGCCTCACAAACAAAAATTTTTTTTTAGCATTGGCAAAACATATACATAGTAAACATTTTTAGATTTAAGATTTGAAAAACTTATTGATGTTTCAATTTATAATTGATGATGCATTAAATAATAAAATTTTCCAAAAAAAAAAAAAAAAAAAATTTGGGACACATGTGGTACACGTTTGTGTATGTTCTTCGATTTTTGACTTTGCAAAAATATTATGAGCAAATGCAACGTCGCATTAGTATCACTCAGGACGATCCAGCTTTGCTCAAAAGGGTCAAAACTGGTGACCAAACGTGGGTATATGGTTATGACGTCGAAACCAAGGCCCAATCAATGGAAGCGGCCAGATGAGCCAAGACCGAAAAAATCGAGCCAAGTTGGATGAAATGTTTGCTCACAGTTTTCTTTGATTACAATGGCTAGGTGCATTATGAGTTCTTGGCAAAAGCTCGCACAGTTAATAAGAAATGCTACAAGGAAGTTATGTAACGTTTGTACAGCTCAAACGATCGGTATTGTCGAGAAAAAAATCATGGGTTCTTATGGCCATACCGAAAAGCGCATTTCACAAATGCTTCGAGGATTGGAAGAAGTGCTGACATAAGTGTATTATATCTCGGGTGGGGGGGGGTTACTTTGAAGGGATATTGATGAATAAATAAATACTTTTTAAAAAAATCAAACTTCACCTTTTCTTTTGAACAAGCCTCGTATAATGTTGTAGTTTCATCACCCCCTCCCTCAACCATCGTCACGGGCATATGCAGTACATTAGATGTTCTTAAACTGAAGCTTTACAATCAGACTGAGTTAAATAATATTATGAGAGACCTCGGACAAACAAAAGAGAAATCAGAGGTCCTGGCATCTCGCTTAAGAGATCGAAATTTATTAGAAAATAATGTTAAGAAAACAGCGTAATACATTTTTATACAACGAAAAATAATATGTGCTTTTGTTGTAACAAATCGGCAACAAGAAGCCATCTATAACTATCGCACGTACCGTCAACATGAAGGAAACATATGAAGCTATGCCCAGTTCATTAAAAAATTTTAACTATGAAAAGCACCATTGGGAAGTGTGTTACGACTTAAAAATTTTTGCTATTTAAGCAGGCCTCAAAGGTGGCTATACAAAATATTGCTGTTTTCTCTGCCTCTGAGATAGCCGAGATCGAAAAAATCATTATATAGATAAGGATTGGCCGACAAGGGTTTAGTTAAAAATTTTGTTAAGGCGATAGACAAAGATAGTAGATCTTTTGCTTATTTAAAAACAATATTTACAAAAAATATCTGCAGGCGTTTTAATGGTCCTCAAATCGGAAAATAACAGATGAGCCAGCTGCCTGGAATTCATTTCGCCAAATTGTGTCTAGAAGAAATAAGTTTAAATTACAAAGAAATCAGTCGAGATTTGTTTAAAAACTATTAAAAATTTGATAAATATTACATAAAAAAAAATTTGACTCAAAGCTAACTTTAGGTTTAAAAATTTCACTAAAATACATTTCTGACATCCGCATTTGCACTTCTTTCCGGAAAACCTGGCTTCCGTAAGTGACGAGCATGATGAACGCTTTCATCAACACTTAAGACCATGGAGCAGCATTATCAGGGATTATCAGAAGAAAATATGATAGGAGATTTAATTTAGTTCCTTATAAGATAATAAACCTCAGAAAATCATAGATGACAAAAGAAAAGTATTCCCCGAATACGAATACGAATATTTCTTTTGAGGTTTATATTTCAAATTTAATTGGAAAAAATCCCTGCCTTTGCGTTAGTAACTATAAATGAAAAAAAAAATTAGTGATTTAACATTATTATTGCATTAAGATGCCGAATTTGAAAACCTCTACAGAACATTTTTTAATTATTTTACTTACATACTTTCAGATTTCGTTTTTCTTACTCTGTTTGGGTTTTTAATTAATAATTCAGTGCTGTTTAGCGAACATATTGTCGCAGATGGCACAGCCACATGAATCGGTGGACTTTCACATATTAAATTTTTGTTCTTCCATTTTTAAAGTCCAACATTCCTCTACTGAGGTTTGATTCCTAATTTAACATGATATAAAACTTTAATTTTTGAATACTAGTTGCAAAATACATATATATTTTTGTTTGTTTTTTAAGAAGGTTGTTACTTTGCGTGAAATACAATGGGTTTTTTTTAATAAAAATCAATATACATATGAAAAGTAATGTTATCAGGCTCAAGTTCAGTTTTATTGAATTAATGAAAATTCAAAATTACTAATTAGTATCCACTTTACGAAATTTGTAAAGATGGACAATTGAACGCTGATGAGAGGTGTAGCGGCCTTGAAATCAGTACTGATACGTTCTGCTAAAAAACTGATTGGATATAAATAATAATATTTTCCAACACAAAAAAACTCTTAGTAATTTTGAATTTTCATTAATTCAATAAAACTGAACTTGAGCCTGATAATATTACTTTTCATATGTAAATCAATATAAGTTCAAATAATAATTACGTTTATTCGTAATAATAATAATATAAAAATAAAAATTAATATATTTTTTACATTTTATGTACTTTTTTTAAACTTTTGTATGATTTTTTTTTTTGGAAAATGTATGGGAAAATTATTCGAAAAATATTCGCTTGAATTTGGCGAATACGAATATCTTAAAACAGGCGAATAGTCGAATACGAATACGAGTATTCGTAACATCACTACTCTGTACTAGTGAATATCCATGAATATTCTCCAGAAATGTTATTCCACAAAAAAATTGTTTTCTCGAGAAAACAATTCTGCAATCATAAATTCCTGCAACAAAAAATAACGGAGAAGGATATGTAGTTTTATGTATTTTTTTTTTGTTTACAAATGATTATTGTAAATTTAAATTAAACAATATTAAATATTTAACTTTTATTAAAAAAGAAACTGAATTGAAATATTTAGTAGTTCTTTTCGGATTCTTGCGGAAAGTGTTGATTATGAACAGCAACTAATAAATCGAAGGGCTTGAAAGAAGGCAGTTGCGTGACGTGTCTAAATTACTTGAGTTGCCACAATAATTGTAAATGCCTAAGTAAGTAGATGAAAAGTATTTTTAATTGATTAATCATTAAGTTTTGTTTATTAATCGATTTCAAAAATACAACCGCGAAAATACAACTGCTTTTCGTTATTAGGCGGAAGTGCTTACAGAGCACTCTCAACGGGCCAAAAAAACAATTTGCTGTTCCATCGGTAATTAAGCTCAGTGCATGATTGCGTTTGTTTTTCCGCAGAATGTGGATAACAACCGGTATTGACAAAGATTCCGACGTACATTTACCACAGTCTTTTTTAGCATGGTAGTGAATTTAGCTCTGTTTCGACATTTTTCCAAAATCGTATGTGTCTCCTTGCTGCCTTCATGAAATCCGCACGTAACATAAACATTGGCTTCCGTTACGTTACCAAACGCTGTATTTCTTGCTTTTTGAAATATTTGACCAAGGAATTACATTAAAAAATTATTTTAAAAACGAAACACATAATTACATTTCGATGCAAACTTCCTTCAAAACTGCAACTGAAAAAAAAATCGGGAAATAAAATTGTTTTTTAATTTGTTTACTTCGAATTTTTTTCTTCTCAGAGATGAAAAAAAAAAGTTTTATTCATGATAGCAGAAATGGGAACACGCGCGAAATTTTGGTTTATGATTGGGCAGATTTTTATTCTTTAGTTTAAGTAACTATTGTACAAAAGCTTGTTTTTAAGTTTTTTTTAACTATTATTTATTTTTTACTTTATTTTTTTTTTTTTTTAATTAGGACCAGCACTCAGGGGATGACCCCTACGTATGCAGTGCATTGTGCCGGAACTCAGAATGAGGGATAGAGTAGAGAAGATAGATGTTGAAAATGTAGAAGGCTTAACTCTTTTACAACTCTGCTTTGCGCGTTATGTTAATTTTTATAGCAGTGTGGAGGCGCCTCCGGTGTTAGGTAGACGCATTAACTTTGTTAAGCTGTATTGGCAGGCATTTTATTAATTGTTTTACTTCGCCGATGTTTCTGCTAACCGACGAAGGAGGGCGATGTTGTGTACATTAGCTAGGACCAGCATCAATCGCTATCGGAACATTTTTTTTTTTAGTGACCAGTGCTATGTCTTCATCACTTAAATATTCCGACAACACTTAATACAATGTCTCACTAATGTACATTACAGAAAATAATGATGTTGATTGACTTGCACTGGTGAGGGTTTGAACCCAGGCCCCACGTCATTGTTTGCTTAGTAGTCAACGCGCTAACCACTTCAGCCAACACCACTATAAAAAAAAGTTTTTCAGTTTTTTTTTCTATAATTTATTTTATTTATTTGATAAGAAATATAATTAAATATTTGTTAAGTTACTGGTTTATTTACGCTACCAATGTTGTTCGCTCCACTTATCAGGCTACGTCTCCAGAAGGAGACCTCTAATCTAGATGATTTTGAATACGATAATGGTAAAGAGCTCTTAGTTATAGGCATTTAGTATATAAAGCTAAAGGGCAAAACATATTATAAAGATTAATATTTATGTAAATAGCATAATGTTTTCAAAATTTATAAACCTTTCTAATGTATTACAAGTATTTTCGGAACTTTTTCATTTCCTCATTTTTCAAACTTAAATATTGTTTCAATTGACTAATTGGAAAAAATTATTTAATTCAAAAACCATTTAATATTATTGTGATTATAAAAAACAATGGTGTTTATTTCAGAAAACGCGTCGAAGATGTGAAAATTTACATGAGAAACAAAAACAAAATTGAATACATTAACAAAATTTGTTTTTGGTTATCAAATAAATTTTACCGCTTTTCATAGAGAAAAAAACACGTTAAATTTCTCGCGTATATTTAATTTAAGAAATGTATGAAAATCAAAAACAATTCTTGAAATTTTGTTTTTGTCTCCATGTAAATATTCACTCCTTCGACGCGTTTTCTGCAATAGATATGAATAATTTAATTCACTTCAAAAACCGGAAAAACAAAAATCAATTTCTTTAAAGCGAATAATTTTTTGGGTATTTAATTTGTTTAAAAATATTCTTGTTATCCAGTTTTTTGTTATTTTTAAATTTAATCCTGAAGAAGCTACACAAAGGATTAGCAAAATATCGATAAATAAATTTTATACGTTTTTATAAAAAAATTGACCTAAAGCTCATCAATCAAATATAAGTAACTTAATGAAATGGTTGAAAAATTAGCAATACTGATTTGATATTAATTTATTGTTTATTGGGTACAATCTCTAGTCAAGGCAAGTCATCAACATCAAGAAGTTCTCTACTGTCCATTAGTGTGGCATTGTATTAGTTGTTATTGAAATGTTTAAAGTAATGCAGGTATAGCACAAGTCACTAAAACTAACTGTTCCGACATCAAATTATAATGTTAAAAGTAATGTACACCACATCCCCATCTTTCGTCGGTTAGTAGAACCGTCCGCAAAGTAAAACAACTAATAAAATGGCTGATTAGACAGCTTAAAATATCTAATGATCTGCTTAACAGCGCTGGAAAGGAATTAAGCCTTCTAAATTTTAAACATTTTTTTCTATCCTATCCCTTTCCCCAAGTTCTGGTACAATGCATTGCATAAGAGGGGTTCATTCCCTAAGTGGTGATCCTAGACAAAAAAATTTTGAAACATCTAACTCAAGTGCAGGCACATTTGTACGCAGACTTCTTGTAATAGTTTCATTGCATTTACTTTTGTATTTTTATGTGCTTGTTCTTTCTTAGCATTACTTAAGAGATCGGTATGATATGTATCAACTAACTTAAAACCGCATCATTCTCCCATTCTTATGAATTGTTTTACCTACGAGTATATTTTCTTTGAAGGCGGAATTACTATAGTAGCACTATGTTGTTTAAATTTTATTGAACCTTTTAAAATGTTTTATGGGATTTGGCTTCAGTGCCTATAAAATACCACTTCATATTCTTAAAACTTTCATAGAGATAAATATAATTTAAACTGCATCAGCTGGGCTTTGAAACTCTGACAGAGCGTGTATTGGATTTTGTACCTTCTTTTGCGATCCTTTTCGCACTTTTGCGCGAACCTCTTCTGGTTTTTCTGGTCTTACCAAAGGTTTTTTTTCTGGAGCTTTCATTTTCCATACAACTATAGGTGACTGCAAATAAATAAATTATATTTTAAATATTATTATGATAAGATCAGTTATGTGTTATTTGAAATTATAAAAATAGTTGGATTCATTATCGGTGTTAAAGTTTGAATTTGGATTACTACTAATTCAAAATATTATTGAACGTATTAGCAAAGTGATCTGCAAAAAAGAAAACAAATACAGCTTAGAATAATTAAATAATAATGAACGATCTTACTAACGCAAATTGATTTTACTTAACGCTTTTAGCGCTCCTTTTTTAAATCTACTAGTGAGATTGACTAAAATTTTTTCTATAGATATTAAAGGGCTGCATGAACGTGGTCATCAATGAACATATGAATATGTTCTAATGTTCATTGACTAAAACTCTATTTCGAATAAAAATCAGCAAACAAACTGTTGCTTTGTTCATAGTATGAGTCAGAACATTTTTTTCACTTCGTTAACACAAAGAGTTTGCTCATTGAAACGATTTTTATTCTTAGGGGCTGTGCACATATTACGTAACGCTGTTTTCAGAGATTTTATACCCCCCCTTCGTAACGCTTTTTGGTAATTTTTCAGTGCAAAATTTCCAATCCGTAACAAATCTTTAACCCCCTCCTCCCCCCTCGAGCGTTACGTAATATGTGCACAGCCCCTTATTAATACGCAATAGCAATGTTGCCAATTTGGTGAAATCATGTAATCATTTGCATGCGCTGCCCATGTGCAATTACTTGCATATGTAATTTCAAGTTTTAGCTTTTACACACATGTACGTATGTATGTATATACTAGAGTTGTCAACCGATTAAGAATAATTCGATTAATCAATCAAACAAAACTAAATTCTTTTTTTTTTTTTTGATAAATTTTATTATTTATTGAATCTTCAATTATAAATTAAATTATCAATAAGTTTTTCAAATCTTAAATCTAAAAAATATTACATATAAGTTTAGCCAATGCTAAACAAAATTTTTAATTTCAACGGTTAATTTATGTTGTTTTACATCTCTCGTGTACGGCTGAGAAAAAGAGTATCCCTCCTTTTCAGCCGGGTGTGGCCTCTATAATTTAAAATATTGCGCGCAAGTACATTTGGGTGCACCTCAAGTTTTTTTATATATTTTTTAGCGTTTATTGAAAATACTGTCTTCACCAACGGAACATCTAGATCTTTATGAATCCGATGATTTCTGACATACCAGGGAGCTGCTGTAATTGTACGTAGAATTTTATTTTGTCGCCTTTGAATTTTTTCGACATTTGATGCTGAGGCAGTGCCTCATAACTGGATTCCATAGAACCATATTGGTTCCAGGATCGCGTTGTATAATAGTAGTTTACAGTCTAGGCTTAGTATAGAATTTCTTCCAATAAGCCAATTCATTTGGGCTGCTTTTAATTTCATTTGTATTAACTTTGCGTCTATATGCGATTTCCATGTTAAACGACGATCAAGGAACGCCTTGATATTTGACAACAGTGTGTTGCGGTATGGTCTCGGTGTTAATTTCTATAGGCGGGCATGTTTCCTTGCGCAACGTAAAAGTTACGTGCACACATTTCTGCTCGTTAACTTTAATACGCCATTGTTTGAGCCAATTTTGCAATTTGGATATATACCCTTGTAAATTGCGGGAAGCTTCTACAGGATTTTCGTGAACGCTTAGAAAAGCTGTATCATCGGCAAATGTTGATGTATGAATGTTACTGCTTAACGGTAAGTCAGAGGCATATATTAAGTACAGCAAGGGACCAGAGATGCTGCCTTGGGGAACTCCGGCGTAGATCTACTGCGGAGGGCTTAAAAAATTGCCTTCTCGAACCACAAATTTACGTTCCTTTAAATAGTTTTTTAAAAGTCTGACGATGTTTGCGGGAAGATTTTGCGTAATTTGTGTATAAGACCTTCGTGCCTTACTTTATCGAAAGCTTGAGAGACATCTATAAAGAGCGCAGAGCAATATTTCTTTTTTTCAAAAGTGTCTCTGACAACATTCACAAGTCTGTGAGTTTGCTCAATTGTGCTATGTTGTCTGCGAAAACCGAATTGATGATCTGAAATGCATCCACTTCTAGTCACTATAGACATCAGCTTGCTCATATATAGCTTTTCAAATAGTTTTGAAATGTTGGGCAATAAACTAATAGGCCGATAGGATTCAACCTTCGTATGATCCTTGCCGGGCTTTGGTATCATAATAATCATCGAAACCTTCCATTCTGCAGGATAGTATTGCAGCCGTAGAATACTATTAAAAATGAATAGTATAATTCTTTTTGCAATATAAGGCAGTTGTTGAAGCATTTTGTTGCTTATTTTGTCGACACCTGGGCTTTTTTGGTGTTAAGACTAGTAATGGCCTTTTCAATCTCCACAATATTAAATCTTAACGGTATTTCTGGTAAAGAGATGACTGGTGGCAGTTCAACAATATCAGTAGAAGTATTCGGTGTGAATACTTTTTCTAAGTGCTTAACAAAAAGAGCACCTTTTTCAGCATCAGTTCTTGCCCAGTCACCATTCGAATCTCGTAACGGGGTTTGCAAATCACTGGCCTTTTAAGTCCTCTGGCTGCACGCCATAGCGAATAATCTGTTTGTGGTGTTGCATCGAGTTCTTGAAGAAATTTTTGCAGCGAAGCTGTTTTTTGTGTTTGTAAAACTTTTCTGAGCTGTTTGGTGCATTCCTTTAGCCTTAACTTTAGCTGGGGGGATCTGTAACGTTGCCATTCTCGTTGCGCTCTCCGTTTTTCAGTCAATAGCCTTTCTATATCTACAGAAGAAATGTTGTTGAATCTTACTTGTTGATTTGGTTGATTTGAAGAAGCATTAAGAGCAGCTTGATTAACATGTGCTTCAAACAACCTAATAGAATTTTCTATGTCAGTAGGTGTCAGCATATTTTCCGTGCAATGAGCACTCAAATATTTTTTGTATTTCAGCCAGTTAATACGTGCAGATGTCAGCGGTAAATCGCATGTTGATGTTGCAGTTGTGTGTGAGTAAATAGTGATAATAGCAGGCGAGTGATCTGAAGATAAATCCAATGATGCTTACACTTCAATCATTTCGCTGGGCACACCTTTCATAACTCCAAAGTCGATAATATCAGGAATTTTTTGTCGATCCGTTGGCCAATATGTTGGCTGAATTGTGTCAAACAAAACACGACCCTTGGGACTGATTAAACGTGAACCCCAAAATGTGTGTTTAGCATTGTAGTCGCCAGCTGCTAGAAAACGGGACCCCAGTGTTGAATAAAATGCGGTATATTGACTCTCTGAAATTGAAAACCTGTTTTATTCGCGTTTTTATTAGAATACCCGAGCCAGTTCAGTTTCAACTCTCGCAGTGTACAGACGCGTTTTATAATCGTCGCAACTGAATATTAAAATTATCAAAAATTTAAAGTCACAAAAAATACAAAAACAAAACATTTATTAATAAAAAAAAAAAACTGATTGGATATAAGTAATAATATTTTCCAACACAAAAAAACTCTTAGTAATTTTGAATTTTCATTAATTCAATAAAACTGAACTTGAGCCTGATAATATTACTTTTCATATGCATTTATTAAACAGTTATTATACTGGTTTTATTTTATTTTTTTTTTGCTCGTGTATACATAAATATTTGCATACACTAACTCTTATAAGTGAAAAAAAAAACAAGAGAACTCTAAATGAGTTCATCTTCTGGCAACAACAACACAATAAACCCACAAGCAGTAGAAATGCTTATTTAACTTTTGTTGCTGATGACGACAATAAAAAAATTGAATTAAGCACAAACCTGAATTCTACACAAAACACAACTATTCGTGCGCGATCATGCTCTCCGTACATGATAAATAGTGATCAAGAAGCAACAACAATTGCACCTATTAGCAAAATTGTCAGCTTAGCTGTACAAGCAAACAAACAAACAATAAATACCCAGGTGACCAACGTGCACAAAATGAATAAAATTATGGATAAAGTAAGTGAAAATAGTGATAATAAAATTCAAACAGGTATGGATAGATACATAACTGTGTTAAAAAGGGGAAAAAGTCCCAAATCTTCTCAAATTGCGTCAACGGCAAAAGTTCCCAAAGATGGGAAAAATATAAAAAATTCCGAAAATCGTTTCGCGATTTTAACTGAACAAGGTGATGAAGACACAACTAATACAAGTTTGAGTAAACCACCACCGATTTATTTAAGAGAACAGAACTCCAGCTTTCTGGTAAAAAGCCTTATCTCGTTAATTGGAGAAAATGAGTTTTACGTAACTCCAATCAAGCGTGGGAAAATTAATGAAACAAAAATTCAGGCATCTAAAGAAAATAATTACAGAAAAATAGTCTCAGATTTTGAGACTAAAAATAAAAATTTTTATACATATCAGCTTAAGAGTGCTAAAGGTCTAACCGTTGTAATAAAAGGTATAAATTCTAGTGTGGATCCAGAAGAGGTCAAGTCTGGCCTTGAAAATAGTGGATTCAAGGTGAAAAATGTTTCAAACATCAAAAATAGAGAAAAAATCTCCCAACCAATATTTAGAGTCGAGTTACAGCCAGGTGACATAAAGATAAAAAAAAATGAATCCCATCCAATCTATGATCTAAAGTATTTGTTACACCGGAGAGTTACCGTTGAGCAGCCACATAAAAGAGCTGGACCTATCCAATGCCTGAACTGCCAAGAATTTGGGCACACGAAAACTTATTGCAAGTTGCCTACAGTCTGCGTTGTATGTGGTGAGCTACACAGTACCGCTAACTGTGACAAAACAAAAGGTGATCCCAAGGCGAAAAAATGTGGCAATTGCGGCGGAAATCACACTGCCAACTATAGAGGCTGCCCTCTTTACTCGTTTTTTAAACGCTCCTCGCACAAAAAAGAAAATATTATCCCCGCTCAGCCTATCACACTTTTAAGCTACCCTCAGTTACCTCAACCATCTACCAGTCAGCAACAATATTCAAACGTATTGAAATCAAATGCGACTATTGCTCAGCAACAACCTAATAATAAATTTTCATACGATAACATTTTAAAAAGTAACCACAATACAGCGCAAAAACCGGTACCACTAAACGAAGCTCCAGGGTCTAATTTTAGCCGTATTGAATCCTCAATTGAGAGCTTAATACAAACAGTAAATACTTTTACTCTCAACATGTCCTGTATGATGCAGGAAATGTTGAAAATGCAGTCTACTTTGTTGCAGGCTGTATTAAGCAAACCATGAACTTGAAAATATGTTTTTGGAACGCAAACGGCATCTGCCAACATAAGAATGAAATAGAATATTTTCTTCTGGATAAACAAATCGATGTTATGCTTATCTCAGAAACTCATTTGACGTCTCGAAGCTATTTTAGAATTAGTGGATATAATTTCTACGACACCAAGGATCCTCGAGGTAGAGCTTGTGGTGGCTCGGGTATTCTAATAAAACTAAATTCTTGTTCGAATAATTTTAAAATGCCGAATTTCGAATAACGAATAAATCGATTAATTTATGTCAATTAATCGAACATATTTTTGCATACGTAAAAAATGTATTAAATTTGTTTGTATGATTTAAACAAAGCGAGTACTTTATATCAACCAATACCTGTTATTTTGGATGTTTGTAGTTGTTGTCGAACTGCGCATACCTAGTACTCGTGCTATGTTTTAAATGAAACGTTAAACAATTTTCAAGAATGGGGTTTTTTTACTGTCAGGTGAATAAGTTAGAAATACACTAAAGCCAAAAAATTGAACTCGGTTTGGAAGTACATACATATTTTACCAAGAACAAAAATGAAAAAAAAAACAAAACAAAATCACATGTAACAGTACACGGCATGTCAAAAGCCACATTCACATGTGGCTCTGACGTAATTTTGACGTCACCATGAAGCTAAATTGGCAACATGTCGTGTATTTCCACTTTTTGTGACACTCACATGCAGCACACATTGATATGTGTGCCACATGTTCCTTTGTAGAGACATGCAAACATGCATATTTTAGACATGTCGTGTACTAGCTTGGTACATTTGAATTTTGACATTTGTAATATTTTTACATGCGCATGTAGCAGTCCCAAACATGTGGCAGCAAACATTTTTGACACAACATTTTTCAATAGTATGTAGCCAATGGCACTCTTGCCAATGTTGATTTTCTCCAACAAAATGTGGTAGGATAGAGATAAAAGAAGGGTAGAAAAATGATCATATTTTCTCTTTTCCATGCATTTATTTGTATTTCTCTTTGCTTTGGGGTTTTTGTTTTATTAATTAAGGGAAGAAGTCTAAAATCAGCTCAAATAGCTTCAACAGCGGAAGTTCCCAGAGATGGAAAAACAAAATAAAAAATTCCGAAAATCGTTTCGCGATTTTATCTGAACAAGACAATGAAGACACAACTACAACAAGGTCGAGTAAACCTCCACCGATATATTTAAGAGAGCAGAACTCTAGTTTTTTGGTAAAAAGCCTTATCTCCTTAATTGGAGAAAATGAGTTCTATGTAACTCCAATTAAGCGCGGATATATTAACGAAACAAAAATCCAGGTAGTGCAAGAAAGTAATTACCGAAAAATAGTTTCTGACCTTGAGTCAAAAAACAAAAATTTTTATACGTACCAATTAAAGAGTGCTAAAGGTCTAACCGTCGTAATAAAAGGTATAGACTCTAGTGTGGATCCAGAAGAGGTTAAGTCTGGCCTTGAAAATAATGGCTCAAAGTTAAAAATGTTTCTAACATCAAAAATAGGGAAAAAATCCCCCAACCTATTTTTAGAGTCGAGCTACAGCCAGGTGACTTGAAAATTAAAAAAAATGAATCGCACCCAATCTATAATCTAAAGTACTTGTTACACAGAAGAGTTACAGTTGAGATGCCACATAAAAAAAATTGACCTATCCGATGCATGAACTGTCAAGAATTTGGCCATACCAAAACTTATTGGGGGTTAATGGAAAAGTGACGCGAATACAAATGAGTTATCATACTGTACACACAGCCAATCCTTTTCAAATGACAACCTCACCCTCTGTCCAGAAAGGACTTGACCTCTGTTTTCGACAAACGAGGCCCTGTCAACCGATCTTAGGCGGTATAACCTTAACAACCGCACAGAGGAAATTCTGTTGCCAACCAGCACGTTTGGGTGCTTAGATAGCAGCCCTATCACCAAACTAGGGAACGAAGGCTAGCAACCTACGTTTCTGAACTTAAATTGCTAATGAATCGCTAAAAATAAATCAAATTAAACCGAATTACTTGATGACGACTTTTGGCTATCGTATACGGACTATGATTGGATTCTGGAACGTAAGAACCCTGAGAGACAATGACAACATCAACCCAAATATGAATTCCAAATTCCTACAAGTTGAGCGCGAAATGCTAAGATATCGCATATCTATTCTGGGTCTCAGCGAAGTACGCTGGAATGGTGCAGGTGAATATACATAAGTCACCCACAGGTGACACTATATTCCTATATTCTGGTAAAGAAGTTGGAAGTAACCATGAAACCGGTGTTGGATTACTGCTAACTACCGAATCCCACCGAAGTCTTATGTCGTGGAAACCAATTTCCGACAGAATTATCACCGCCCGTTTTAAATCTAAGGTCAGAAATGTATCCCTGGTACAATGCTACGCCCCTACAGAAGGCGCATCAGAAGAGATGAAGGACCGCTTTTATGGTCAGCTTAATGTGGTCTATGATACCATACCTCGTGGTGATATTATATGCGTATTGGGTGACCTTAATGCAAAGGTTGGTTCTGATAATGCCTCACTTAAGCACGTAATGGGTACTCATGGCTTGGGCACTCGCAGTGATAATGGTGAACGTTTCGTAGAATTCTGCAACGCAAGGAGAATGCTTATAAATGGAACACTTTTTCAGCACAAGGACTGCCACAAGGTGACTTGGCGATCCAGTGATCAATATGGAACTGCCAATCAGATTGATCATTTTGCCATAAGTAGAAGATTTCAGAAATGTCTGTTAGACGTCCGAAGCAAAACTGGTGCTGATATTGGTCAAGCTAAAGACCATTTCTTAGTAATAGCAAAAATCCGTCTACGCACATCTGCTATTCTTAAAAAAGCAAAAGCAGTTCGCCCAACAAAACTTGCTGTTGAACGCCTAAAGAATGCCACCATTAGGTCAAACTTTAGTTCTCAGCTACGTGAAGCAATTAACCAAAATGATATAACAGCTCAGGTCTCCATCGCTGCCAAGTGGAATGCTTTAAAAGACACCATTGTAAATTGTGCAAATGTCTCTATAGGACCGGAACCAAAAGGCAGACAACCGTGGATGACAGATAACACATGGGATACTATACAGGAGCGTATTGATATTAAATCCAAATTGTCTGCAACTGAACATCTTACGCCCGAAACTAAGACGCTCTTGGAAGCAAAATATAAATCCATGCACAAAATTGTGCAGCGTGCTGTCCGAAGAGACAAACGACGACATATCGATCTATTGGCTAGTGAAGCTGAAAATGCTGCCCAGGTAGGGGACACCCGTACTGTATATAAGATCACCAAACAACTAGTCGACAGAAACATGACCATACAACATCCTGTCAAAGACAAAAATGGAAATCTTCTTAACACCGATGAAGAACAGTTGGCCCGATGAAGGCAACATTTCTCTGATCTGCTTAATACCGTGATTGATCCCACACATCATCAACAAAATCAAGATTATCTACAAAACCACCAGGCAAATGCTAGAATCCGAACATCAACACCAAGCATCTCAGAAATAAGCGCTGCTATCAAACAGTTACCCAATGGGAAAGCTGCCGGAATCGATGGTATTCCTTCCGAAATATATAAGGCCGATTCTACTCTCAGTGCTGAAATTCTTTTTCCATTGATCACCCAGGTGTGGGAGCAGGAGCCTTTTCCGAGCGAATGGAAGGACGGCATAATGGTGAAGATTGCGAAAAAAGGAAATTTGAAAGATTGCAACAATTGGCGGGGCATATGTGTTTTACCAGCAATTTCAAAGATTATAGCAAAAATAATACTCAATCGCATAAAGGAACACTTTGAAAACACAATAACCTCGGCCCAAGCCGGCTTCCGTAGTGGTTTCTCGTGCGCAGATCACATAAACACCATTCGAATTATCATTGAACAGTGTGTCGAACATAATTCAACTTTTAATCTACTTTTCATTGATTTTGAAAAAGCGTTTGACAGCATCAATCGTAATTGCATTTGGAACGCTCTTCGTAAGAGAGTTATCCCGTCAAAACTAATAGCATTAATAAAGGAGAGCTATAATGATGCTAACTGCTATGTGTTACATACGGGGAAATTGTCTGAACCTTTCCAGGTACTAAGCGGAGTGCGGCAAGGATGCATACTATCACCACTTCTGTTCTTGCTTGTCATTGAGGACGTACTGCCATCAACCTCATTTCAGCGTAGGGGTGTTCAATGGCGTATAGATAACTCCTTTTTAAACTATATTGCATATGCAGATGACATATGCCTTCTTTCGCATAGAGTTCGTGACCTTGAGATGTCGATGGTTGACCTCCAGTCAAAGTTGGATGGTACAGGTCTAAAAATAAACACAACGAAAACAAAAGGTCTCTCCATACATCTCTCCGGCATCTATTAATGTAGGTGATAACAACTATGCCATTGTCAACGAATTTTGTTATTTGGGTAGCATGATTACCGCTGATGGAGGCACTGAGATTGACGTGGAGGCAAAACTCAGTAGAGCTAGAGCAGCGTTTGGAATTCTAGCACCAATATGGCTAAACAACAACATTAGTCTTCGAACAAAACTGCAAATTTTTGAATCCAATATAAAATCAGTTCTTTTGTACGGATGCACAACATGGAAGGTGACCAGTACAATTACAAGTCGTTTGCAAACATTCGTTAATCGCTGCCTCAGACGAATACTTAGAATCTTTTGGCCAAATGTTATATCAAATATTGAGCTACTTCGTAATTCAAATCAGATAGATGTGGCAACTGAGATTCGAAAACGACAATGGCAATGGATTGGTCACACACTTCGACGTCCAGATGAAAATATTGCCAATCATGCGTTACGTTGGAACCCGTTTCATCAAGCAGGACGAAGAGTTGGAAGGCCTAGAATAACTTGGAGACGTTCCGAAAGGAGATCTATGGGTTTAACATGGAACGAAGAAATGTAGAAATGTAGCCCAAAACCGAGTACGGTGGAGAACGACTATTGTTGGCGCCCTATGCTCCAGTGGGAGTTAAAGGAAAATATATATATATATATATATATATATATATATATATATATATATATATATATATATATATATAAAACTTATTGCAAGTTGCCTACCGTTTGCGTTGTATGTGGTGAGTTGCACACTACCGCTAACTGTGACAAAATAAAAGGTGATACCAAGGCAAAAAAATACGGCGATTGCAGTGGAAACCACTCTGCTAACTATAGAGGCTGCCCTCTTAACTCTTTTTCTAAAAATTCGTCGAACAGAAAAACAAATGCTACTCCTGATCAGCCCAACACCCCTTTAAACTACCCTCAGTTACCTCAACCGTCGTCTAGCCATAATCAAAACTCAAATGTTTTAAAGTCTAACAGGACTCTTAATCAACAAAAACCTAATAGCCAATTTTCATACGCTAATATTTTAAAGAGTAACCAGAATCCGGCGCAAAAAGCTGTACCAGCTAATGAAGAATCAGGGCATAATTTTAGTCGTATTGAAGCCTCGATAGAGATCCTAATACAAACAGTAAATATATTTACTCTCAACATGTCCTGTATGATGCAGGAAATGTTGAAAATGCAGTCTACCTTGTTGCAGGCTGTATTGAAAAAACCATGAACTTAAAAATCTGTTTTTGGAACGCAAACGGCATCTGCCAACATAAAAATGAAATTGAATATTTTCTTCTGGATAAACAAATCGATGTTATGCTTATCTCAGAAACTCACTTGACGTCCCGAAGCTATTTTCGAATTAGTGGATATAATTTCTACGACACCAAGGATCCTCAAGGTAGAGCTTGTGGTGGCTCTGGAATCCTAATAAAAACTCGAATAAAACACTACCTACTAAATGACCTTCGTGAAGAATATCTTCAAGCAACGAACATCTGCATTGAAAATTTTTATCAAAAGCTTGTGATATCATCTGTTTACTCTCCTCCCAGGTTTTCAATTTCAGAGAGTCAATATACCGCATTTTATACAACACTGGGGTCCCGTTTTCTAGCAGCTGGCGACTACAATGCTAAACACACTTTTTGGGGCTCACGTTTAATCAGTCCCAAGGGTCGTGTTTTGTTTGACACAATTTCAAAAATGGGTTTGAATGTAGTTTCAAGTGGTCAGCCAACATATTGGCCAACGGATCGTCAAAAAATTCCTGATGTTATCGACTTTGGGATTATGAAAGGCGTGCCCAGCGAAATGATTGAAGTAGAAGCATCTCTGGATTTGTCTTCAGATCACTCGCCTACTATTATCACTATTTACTCATACACAACTACAACACCAACATGTGATTTACCGCTGACACCTGCACGTATTAACTGGCTGAACTACAAAAAATATTTGAATGCTCATTGCACGGAAAATATGCCATTGAGAACACCTGCTGACATAGAAAATTCTATTAGGTTGTTTGAAGCACATGCTAAACAAGCTGCTCTTAATGCTTCTTCAATTCAACCAAATCAACAAGCGAGATTTAACAATATTTTTTGTGCAGATAAAGAAAGGCTATTTACTGAAAAACGGAGAGCTCGACGAGAATGGCAACGTTACAGATCGCCTCAGCTAAAATTAAGGCTTAAGGAGTGTACCAAACAGCTAAGAAAAGTTTTACAATCACAAAAAACAGCTTCGCTGCAAAAATTTCTGCAAGAACTCGATGCAACACCATCAACAGATTATTTGCTGTGGCGTGCAGCCAGAGGACTTAAAAGGCCAGTGATTTGCAAACCACCATTACGAGCCTCTAATGGTGACTGGGCAAGAACTGATGCTGAAAAAGGTGATCTATTTGTTAAGCACCTAGAAAAAGTATTTACCCCGAATATTTCTGCTGATATTGTTGAACTGCCACCAGTCGTCTCTTTGCCAGAAATACCGATGAGATTTAACACCAGAAAAGCCCCAGGTGTCGACAAAATAAGCAACAAAATGCTTCAACAACTGCCTTATATTGCAAAAAGAGTTATACTCTTCATTTTTAATAGTATTCTACGGCTGCAATACTATCCTGCAGAATGGAAGGTTTCGATGATTATTATGATACCAAAGCCCGGCAAGGATCATACGAAGGTTGAATCCTATCGGCCTATTAGTTTATTGTCCAATATGTCGAAACTTTTTGAAAAACTGTACATGAGCAAGCTGACTCCTATAGTGACTAGAAGTGGATGCATTCCAGATCATCAATTCGGTTTTCGCAGACAACATAGCACTATTGAACAAACTCACAGACTTGTGAACGTAGTTAGAGACACCTTTGAAAAAAAGAAATTTTGCTCTGCGCTCTTTATAAATGTTTCTCAAGCTTTCGATAAAGTATGGCACGAAGGTCTTATCCACAAATTAACACGCAATCTCCCCGCAAACATCGTCAAGCTTTTAAAAAGCTATCTAGAGGAACGAAAATTTGTAGTTAGGGAAGCCAATTTTTTAAGCCCTCCGCAGTCGATCGAAGCCGGAGTTCCCCAAGGCAGCATCTTCGGTCCCTTACTTTATTTAATTTATGCCTCTGACTTACCGTTAAGCAATAACATTCATACATCAACATTTGCTGATGATACAGCTTTTTTAAGCGTCCATGAAAATCCAGTAGAAGCTTCCATCAACTTACAAGGGTATATATCCAAATTGGAAAAATGGCTTAAACAATGGCGTATAAAAGTTAACGAGCAGAAATGTGTACACGTCACTTTTACGTTGCGCAGGGAAACATGCCCGCCTATAAAAATTAACACCGAGACTATACCGCAACACACTGTAGTCAAATATCTAGGCGTTCACCTTGATCGCCGTTTAACATGGAAATCGCATATAGACGCAAAGTTGATGCAAATGAAATTAAAAACTGCCCAAATTAATTGGCTTATGGGAAGAAATTCTATACTGAGCCTAGACTGTAAACTTCTACTATACAACGCGATCCTGAAACCTATATGGTCCTATGGAATCCAGTTATGGGGCACTGCCTCAGCATCGAATGTCGAAAGAATTCAAAGGCGACAGAATAAAATCCTACGTACAATAACAGCAGCCCCCTGGTATGTCAGAAACCATCGAATTCATAAAGACCTAGACGTTCCGTTGGTGAAGACAGTATTTTCAAAACATGCGAAAAAATATATAAAAAAACTTGAGTTGCACCCAAATCCATTTGCGCGCAATATTCTTCATTATAGAGCCCACACCCGGCTGAAAAGAAGGGATACTCTTTTTCTCAGCCGTTCACGACAGATGTAAAACAACAAAAATTAACCGTTGAAATTAAAAATTTTGTTTAGCATTGGCTAAACTTACATTTTATATTTTTTAGATTTAAGATTTGAAAAACTTATTGATAATTTAATATAAATAATTAAAGATTCAATAAATAATAAAATTATCAAAAAAAAAAAAAATATTTTGGGTGATATATAAAAAATAGTGAATGTGTTAAGTGTGTCACGATGACCGCCGATGAAAAAATACCAAACAATAATTTTGTTCTGTTTGAAATACGAACAAGGATGATTCTCCTGCATGAGGCATACATAGAGCCATCTGTCATTCAACAACAAAAATAATTATCAGGCGGACATAACCCATCTGTTGGGTTAATAGTTTAGTAAATACAGAAATTGCCCCCTCCCTCCCCTCCTCGTACCACTAGCTATTTAAAATATACCTTAGAACCTATTCGTGTACCTACCAAATATGCATAAAAAATTTCATTAAAATCGGTCCAGCCGTTTCGGAGGAGTTCGATAACAAACATCGTGACCCGAGAATTTTATATATTAGAAGATTTACTTTTCATATGTATATTTACTTATATTTATTTAAATTTTGATTTTCTCGCACCAATTTGAAATGTGAGTTATTTTGACACTTCTTGTGAGAAACTTTCCGCAAAATGTTGTTACAGAAACACTTTTTCTCACATACTTCCAATAATTCCTGGAAAATTATTAAAATGACAGATCATTCTCGCAAAGTACATATACAGAAACACTTGTGTGAGAAAAACCATATTTTGTTTCATTTTACACTGTTTTTGTTGCAATTCACTCGTTTCATGCGGATAACTTTACGATGCGAGAAATACAGAAACGAGCTACAGTTTGGTGCACTGCCACGGCATAAATTCAAAGGCGTCAAAACAAAATTCTCCGAAAAATCACAGCAACCCCTTGTTATTTCAGAAATTAGCTAATATATAACTTTCTTGATGTGCCGCTGGTGAAGACTTTGTTTTCAAAACATATACAAAATATATTAAAAAAGTTGAGTTGTATCCTAATCCACTTGCGCGCAATATTCTGAATTATAGACGCCAAAACCGGCTGAGAAGGAGGGATACTCTTTCTCGCTGCCGTACACGAGAGACGTAAGACAACAAACAATCAGCCGCTGAAACTAAAAATTAAGTTTAATACTATGTTCACTTTATTATTAAGTTCATTACTATTATAGTTAAACGTGTTTAAGCAACTTTTTAAACAGTGTTAAACAATTTTGTTCACACTATAATTGTTGTGTGGTGTGGTGTGATTTGACATATGGTCTTATTTTTTTCAGCAGGCTCCAAAAAGAAAAATTTTTTTAAATAAGAAATGGATAAGAAAGAAATTATTAAAATCTCTGAAAACAGCGTTACGTAATATGTCCACAGCCCCTAACGGGCACCGGTGTTGGCACAAAGAATAGTGTGGACCCCGTGACACAAAATAAAAATTAATTATAATAAATGACCAGCCCAGGGCTTTTATGGCTCTAAGTTAGTGTCAGCCGTTCCAATTTTTCCTAAAAAAAAAAAATATAAAAACCATTTGTTAAGCTATTCTGTTCTACTAGTTGCTGTTTGACTGTTCATTGACGAAGGCATAACACTGGTCACTGAACACTCTAACGACAGCAATTAATATCATTGGTATCAGCATCACAAAATGAACGTCTGATTTGAATTTTGCATACTTTTATGGTAGGTCAATTCAAAATTGACTTCTGTAAGATTAGGGGGCTAAGGTCGAATTTTTTCTCTGTTTATGCTCACATTTGTCTCCATCGGCCGGATGTTTTCGCCTTATGTGAGACCCAGGTGTCTGAAGACACTGATCCACAGGATTTTCATATACCTCCTATCGCTTTGCCAATGTAACGCCAATCTCTAAAAAAGGGGAAGCCAACAACCCTGAAAATTACCGCCCAACTGCAATTTGTTCTGCGCTTTCCAAAGTAGTGGAAATTATGTTGAATTTCCATCTTGTGAGGTATTTGGAGCTCAACAGTTTACTTAGCGACCGGCAGTATGGCTTTCGTAGGGGCCGCTCTACGGGGGACCTACTAGCTTTCCTTTCGGAGAAGTGGTGTAATAGCATACATCACTTTAGCGAAAGTAAAGTGGTGGCTCTAGTTATTTCCAAGGCATTTGATATAGTGTGGCATGGAGCACTTTTGTCAAAACTGATTGCTTTTGGTGTCGGTGATTCGGTCAATTGTATCACACGATTTGTATCGAGCTTTCTCAGATAAGCTGGCAAGAATAGGGTCATTAGATGTGGCAGTTAGTGACAGGTCGGTTAAACCTCCAATTGGTCACTACTATAGGGAACTCAGTAATTGCGTAATTAGCAGAACTAACCATTCCTGGAGGAATAGAGAAGATTGTAAAATCTCGAGGTTCATATATACAGAACTAAACTCAGGTAAATCTGATCTACTGCTGGGTATGAATAGAAAAGTTTTAAGAGTCTTAGTAGGCGCCTTCACTGGCCATTGCTCGGTTAGAGCGATGACCAGCATATGGGAAAATGGCACTCCGGATTTCTATAGGATGTGTGGGGATGAAGAGGCGCCAAAAACTATAGAGCATATCATCTGTCATTGCCCGAAGCTGCAA
Source organism: Lypha dubia (assembly GCA_947311025.1). Lineage (NCBI taxonomy): Eukaryota > Metazoa > Arthropoda > Insecta > Diptera > Tachinidae > Lypha > Lypha dubia. The sequence goes on along the minus strand of OX371260.1, from coordinate 94,855,367 downwards.
CGCCATAGGCAAAAATGGCTGAGCAGACGTTTCGATGATGGTGTTAGTGATATCGCGAAGTGCAAACTTGAGGATATCAGGGGCTTTGTCATGGGAAATAAATGGATGATAACGGCTCTTTGTTTCTCCTTGGGTAGTAAGGAGACTAATTAGTCAATAAATTATAAATGAAGGGAATCACAATGGATCCAATTTGGTCTCCGAGTGGATGTGTATTTCACACTACCCTTCCTAACCTAACCTAACCTAACATTTTTGCACTTAAGATTTTAATATTTATTCATAATTTATGTGAAGATTCAATAAATAAAACAGTACAGAAAAAAATTAGCGTTTGTCCCATTAAATCCCCATTTACAAAAGAGTTGCAGTTTCCTTATTTCTTCAAACCACTTCCCTTAAATTACACTGCACAACAAAATAACAACTTTTGCCTGTCGAATGACTTTTACCACGTGATGTTTAATAATTTGAGGTCACTGATTGTAAAAATACCCTCCTAATTGAGATACTTTGACCACCCGCTGGAAATGAAACATAAGCAATGGGTTCCGCCAAATGTATGCAAAACTTGCGTTGAGTTTCTACACATTCAGAGTGTTCCGCCTCTGATAGTAATATTCAAAAACTAATAGTGTTGTCTTTTCTACACACAAAATGGCACCTTGTTGAAAGCTACATATATAGAATGTCTTGTAATAATGCAGCTTGTTATTTCTCTAGAACAAAACACAACATGAAAAAGTGGAACGCCCAGTTTTTAACAGCTGACGGCACTACAGGGCACTGTAGTCAACACTGTCGATTTTTACGGGGCAAAGGGTTCAATGCCTTCCACCATTAGTGAGGGCGATTTTTTTAGAATCAAACACACTGCCCTTTTAGAGAGCAAAACACGTTTAAGAAACGAAAACCAAAGTACATTTTCTGCATGGAGATGTACCATTTTTTTGTAGAAAAGAAAAAACCATAAATGCTGAAAAGATAAAAGCTGGCCTTTTTGATGGGCCACAGATAAGAGGGCGCAAATCTTAGAGACATTATAATAGTGATTGAGAAACAGGCATGGCATCAGTTTGTTTGACTTGTTCAAAATCTTTTGGAAATTAAAAAAAAATTGTGGCTATCCTCAACATGTTAAACAATTAATGAGTCACATTCAAAGGATTTGATTAGTAGTGAGCAGTATTTCGTACTCACCAAAAAATGTTTCACTATGTAACAATGGAACAAAAATAAAAAATTTAATTTTCATTAACTCAATAAAACTGAACTTAAGCCTAAAAATAATAATAATTTCTCATTTATACATTTTTACAGTTATTACGTTTATTCGTAATAATAATATAAAATATTTTCATTGAATATAGCTTAAAACATCTTAATTTTTAAAATAATCTTCAGCCAATTCTTTATAGCTAAAACTTTATATTTTTATCAAGCTGAATATAATGTATTTGATAGAGCTATAAAGTAAAACTTGCAAAAATGTATTAATCTTTTAGAATCAAAATCAAATGTATGAAACTGAAATATATATCACATTTGTTGTCCTTATATATCGATTTTCACTAACAGTCAAATTTCGAAAATGAAGTCATCCAATCGCTCGAGTTACGTACTTGCCCCACAGGCAACCCGAACCAAGTATCATTGCAGACAACAATGATATCAATGTCATAGTCCAAAGATATATGAAACAGTAAACTACATTTTTAACCCAAAAATCCATTGAAACTAAAATCCCACGTTTATTAAATGTCGACTAGACAAAACCCAAAAACCCACTTCAATTTACTTTACTTCATTGCCGCTCTTGGCAATTAAATAAAAAACCGAAACAAAAACTCATTACGTAAACTCAAATGTAACCCGAATCCATATGCAAACAAATCTACAAAAACACCAACAATACTACTCACATTGTCGCTGGTTTTGTAGACCACCCAAAATAAACTCAAGTGCATGAAAACTGTAACACTTGACATAAAATTGTAACCTAAATAAATTGCAACAAAAAAAGTAACACACTAAGCAACAAACGATGACTCTGCATCGTCGCTGCTTATGACAAACCATAATGTAAAATTTATAAGTATCTAGAGTAAGATTATTGTAAAGTTAGTCTTAAGACCGATGTTAATCAATAAAGAAAAAGAAAAAATTTCTCTCATCTTTATTTAATTGTTTTCTTAAAAAAGATAAACGTAATTGGCGCAGTCGCGGAAATTAAATTCTTAAGAATTTAATTAAAAAGAACTTTCAAATTAATTTAAAAGTGAAAACTCTAAAGAGAACAAAGAAGTGAATCAAAATCACTAAAAGTACAAAATATTTCACCAAAAATACATAGTGAAAGTGCAATTATTGAAAAATCAAGATGTCGAGACAAGACAGATTTAATGAAAATCGCGACCTCGGTAACGCTGAGGAACTCAATGAGGTCATCAGAAGACAAGAGGCGGCGATCCAGCAGTTGCAACAGCAACTCCAGCAGCAGCAACTCGAGCAACAACAGGCCCAACAAAATCTGATCCAACAGCAGCAGCTCCAGCAGCAACAAATCCAGGCCCAGCAACAGCAAGGCTTACTGCTAACACCCAAAGAATTGCTTACACAATTCCGGCAGCTAAGAAACCTAGACAAGGACCATGATGCAACAGCTTTTATAGCATCGGTAGAGGCAGTATTGGCACTGTGCCCAAGGGAGAATCAGCAACTAATGGACCTAGCGATAGCCATAATCAGAAATGAAAAGATGAGCGGAAATGCAGGCGATTATATACGGGGATTAGGGACAAACGCAACATGGGACCAAATTAAAGGAAAACTCATAGACCACTTCAGGCCGAAAACAACATACGCAGATATATTCAGCAGATGCAGAAATGTCAAAGTGAGTAACTTAAGAGAGCTTTTTTGTTATTTTGAAAAATCAAAAGCAGATTTAAATAAAATTTATATGTACGATAACACAAGGCCAGAAATTTATGAGCCAAATCGGGTAGATAGGGATCTGGTTAATATATTAATAGAAAAAATTGATGTACCACTAAGATGTCATAGCAACCAAAACGATACTCTAAATGAGATCATAACAAGATACACTAGGATTAAGGCTCTAGACGATCCTAGGACTATACACTACCATCACAGAAAAAAAACCCACAGACACAAAATAGCACTAACAAACCACAACAAACGCAATACAATAATAACAAACCACAACAAACGCAATACAATAATAACAAACCACAACAAACGCAATACAATAATAACAAACCGCAGCAAAGACAATACAACAGTGACAAACAACAGCAACCTCAAGAATATAATAAAAATAAATATGGAAATAACAGCAATTATAAGAAGAATTCAACACAAACTAGGTTATCCCATATGAGCGTTGATACATATCAACCCAACCAACCTACGTATATGGAGGTTGACACAATTCAGGAAGTCGAATCCGATACAGAAGAAGTAAATTTTACAGCGTTGCCTCGAAATCGAGACTCCCGGTAATAAGTGTCACGATAGGCAAGCAAAAAATCAGATGCCTAATTGATACAGGCTCTACAACTAGTATATTAAAAACTAATACACTAACAGATCAATTTCCTGAAACAAAATTAGAAAAACCTCAGTATTGCAAAACTCTTAACGGATTGAACGAAGTAAAATACGTCGTCACCACTGCATTTCCAAAAGAATTCAAGTGTCTAGGGACCCTCAAATGGAAACTAGTAGACTTTTCTAACCCTCTCTTTTCGGGCATAATAGGGCAAAATTTTTTAAAAGCATTAGGGGCAAAAATCTATTGCGAAGAACAATATCTAAACATATTGGGAACAAAATTGTACTTTGAAGAATACAATTACCCAACTGAATTTGAAAATATATGTACGCTGGAAGTATTACCAGAAAATAATAATGAAATAATAAAAAACTTTAACTTTGACTACCTCCATTTTGAAGAGGGTGAGGCAGCAAAAAAGTTACTTCTAAAATTCAAAGATCTTTTTTTTAAAGAAGGTGACAACCTCTCAGCAACAAATGAGGTACGTCATGAAATCATAACAACAGTTGATAAACCCCTATATTCAAAGATATATAGGTACCCGCAAGTACACGAAGCGGAAATAAACCGCCAAATTAAAGAAATGCTCGAACAAACTATAATAAAAAAGAGTTACTCAACCTACAACAGCCCATTATGGATTGTGGAAAAGAAATTGGATAATTCAGGTATAAAGAAGTATCGGCTCGTCATTGATTATCGCAAACTTAATCAATTCACGATAGACGACAAATACCCAATTCCAAATTTAAACTCTTTGCTGGACAAGCTTTGCAGATCATAATACTTCACCACTCTTGATCTGGCCAAAGGCTTCCATCAGATACTGGTCAAAGAAGAAGATAGGAAGAAAACAGCTTTTTCAACCCCATCGGGACACTATGAATTTGTCAGAATGCCATTTGGATTGAAAAACGCACCCTCTACCTTCCAGAGGTTAATGAATGAAGTCCTCAGGGACCACATCAACAAAACATGTGTCGTTTATATGGATGATATCCTTATATTCAGCACATCCTTACAGGAACACATAACTACCTTAGAGAATATATTAAAGCTTCTGAGAAAGGCAAAATTAAAGATCCAGGTTGACAAATGCGACTTTCTAAAGAAAGAAACTCAATTCCTGGGTCATGTCCTCACCCCTCAAGGTATTCGACCAAACCCTAATAAAATCTCAGTTATACAAAAACTGAAAATACCAACCATCGCGAAGCAGATAAAATCTTTCTTGGGAATGACCGGCTTTTACAGAAAATTCGTAAAAGATTATTCAAAAATCGCGTACCCAATGTCTAAGTGTCTGAAAAAGGACCAAAAGATTAACACTAATGATCCGGCATATTTGGTAGCATTCGAAAAACTTAAAGATCTACTGACAAACTCACCAATATTAAGATACCCCGATTTTAACAAAAAATTTAAAGTAACAACTGATGCAAGTAATTTCGCAATGGGAGCAGTACTCTCACAAGAGGGACACCCAATTGCATATGCATCACGAACCCTAAATAAACACGAATATAATTACGCAACAGTCGAGAAAGAATTACTAGCAATCGTGTGGGCAGTTAAATACTTTAGACCAAACTTATTCGGAAGAGAGTTCGATCTAGAAAGTGACCACCAACCACTCAAATGGTTAATGACGAAGTATTCAGGAAGGGATATAAATCCAAGACTCCAAAGATGGCTTATAAGCCTAGGAGAATATAACTTTTCACTCGAGTACATAAAAGGGAAAACCAATAGTATAGCCGATTTCTTAAGCAGAATAAAAAACGACGAAATACACCATGGAGAACATGAAATACATATCGAAGAAGCTTCAGAAGAGCGAGAAGATTTTTTTTTTTTGATAATTTTATTATGTATTGAATCTTTAATTATAAATTAAATTATCAATAAGTTTTTCAAATCTTAAATCTAAAAAATATTAAATATAAGTTTAGCCAATGCTAAACAAAATTTTTAATTTCAACGGTTAATTTTTGTTGTTTTACATCTCTCGTGAACGGCTGAGAAAAAGAGTATCCCTTCTTTTCAGCCGGGTGTGGCCTCTATAATGAAGAATATTGCGCGCAAGTGGATTTGGGTGCAGCTCAAGTTTTTTTATATATTTTTTCGCGTGTTTTGAAAATACTGTCTTCACCAACGGAACGTCTAGGTCTTTATGAATTCGATGGTTTCTGACATACCAGAGGGCTGCTGTTATTGTACGTAGGATGTTATTCTGTCGCCTTTGAATTCTTTCGACATTCGATGCTGAGGCAGTGCCCCATAACTGGATTCCATAGGACCATATTGGTTTCAGGATCGCGTTGTATAACAAAAGTTTACAGTCAAGACTTAATATAGAATTTCTTCCAATAAGCCAATTCATTTGGGCTGCTTTTAGTTTCATTTGTGTTAACTTTGCGTCTATATGCCATTTCCATGTTAAACGACGATCAAGATGAACGCCTAGATATTTTACTACAGTGTGTTGCGGTATAGTCTCGGTGTTAATTTTTATAGGCGGGCATGTTTCCCTGCGCAACGTAAAAGTGACGTGTGCACATTTCTGCTCGTTAACTTTTATACGCCATTGTTTGAGCCATTTTTCCAGTTTGGATATATATTCTTGTAAGTTGCGGGAAGCTTCTACAGGATTTTCGTGAACGCTTAGAAAGGCTGTATCATCCGCAAATGTTGATGTATGAATGTTACTGTTTAACGGTAAGTCAGAGGCATACATTAAATAAAGTATGGGACCGAAGATACTGCCTTGAGGGACTGCGGAGGGCTTAAAAAATTGCCTTCCCTAACTACAAATTTACGTTCCATTAAATAGCTTTTTAAAAGCTTTACGATGTTTTCTGGTAGATTTTGTGTTAATTTGTTGAAAGGACCTTCGTGCCATACTTTATCGAAAGCTTGTGAGACATCAATAAAGAGCGCAGAGCAGTATTTCTTTTTTGCAAAAGTGTCTCTAACAACATTCACAAGTCTGTGGGTTTGTTCAATTGTGCTATGTTGACTGCGAAAACCGAATTGATGATCTGGAATGCATCCACTTCTGCTCACTATAGGCATCAGCTTGCTCATATACAGCTTTTCAAATAGTTTTGAAATGTTAGACAGTAAACTAATAGGCCTTCCTTCCTTCCATTCTTTAGGATAGTGTTCTAGGCGTAGAATACTGTTAAAAATGAATAGTATTATTTTTTTTGCAGTGTAAGGCAATTCTTGAAGGATTTTGTTGCTTATTTTGTCGACACCTGGGGCTTTTCTGGTGTTAAGACTAGTTATAGCCTTTTCAATCTCCACAATGTTGAATTTGAGCGATATTTCTGGTAAAGAGACGACTGGTGGCAGTTCAACAATATCAGCAGAAATGTTCGGAGTGAAAACTTTTTCTAAGTGTTTAACAAAAAATGCACCTTTTTTCAGCATCAGTTTTTGCCCAGTCACCATTAGGGGATAGCGAGAAGATAACGACAATGCATCAATAGAAGTACAAACCGTCCATTCTCAAGAAGAGGACTTAGGTTATAATGTACCTATTCTAGAGACAGTCATCAATAGATTTAAAACACAAATAATACTAATAAAAGATAAAAATGAAACAGTACAAACAATTTTTAAAAACAAAAGAATTTTCATAGAGAAAAACGATATGGACAAAGGCTATGCCCTCGATATTCTACGTAGAGAGTTGGCGAAAGGGAAGGTGGGTATATACTCTCACCTCAGTGACCACGAATACTACCAACTCTACAAAATTATAGAAAGGGAATATTCAGAAAATCCCCACATAAAATTTGTAAAATGCACTGACATAGCTAGAGACATAGAGTCCGAAAACGAACTGAAAGTTCAAATTGCACTTTTCCACAAACACGAAAGCGGCCATTGCGGTATAACGGCAACAAATGAGAAACTTAAGTTACTCATATATAACCCAAACCTGAAAACGCAAATCCACAAAATTATCAACAATTGCGATATATGCAATGGAGGGAAATATGATCGAAATCCGATCAAAAACAAATATTATCTAACGGAGACACCACAAACAATCAATGAAATAATTCACGTAGATAATTACGTGAATAGCAAACATTCATTTATTGTTTTCATAGACAAGTTTTCGAAACATGCCACTTGTTTTCATCTGCCAGATAGAAACCAGAGAACCCTTGAAAACAAAATTCAGGAGTTCATCGCGTTAAAAGGAAAACCAAAGAAATTCGTGTTTGATAACGAATTTAACATAGCAGCAATAAGGGACTTTCTACAACAGCAAGGTATTCAATACCATGCTACAAAGCCAAACAGCCACACAGGTAATAGTGACATAGAAAGATTCAATAATACACTAACAGAGAAAATCAGAACACTCAACCTCGAAGAGATATTACCAATTACAACACAAATTAACAAAGCAGTCACATTTTACAATAGTAACTTCCACAGCACTATAAAATGCTCACCACTCGATGTACAGAATTTTAAAGTAGATCATAACACTATTTTCCAAAGATTAGAAAAAATAAAACTAAAAAGGTTAGAAAAAATTAACGCAAGAAGAGAAACATATAAAGAGAACAGGGACATCGGGTTTATCAAAAACTATAAGAATGTTAGGCACAAGGAACAGCCAAAATATAGAAAAGCAAATTTACAAAATATCCATACCACCAATATAAAACGACCATCCAAATTTGCAGGTACTAATCTTACTAATGCTAACGATGTCAATTCCCCTAACCACAGCATCGATAACCTTAACACCAATCTCTGCAACAAACGGATATTGCATGTTACCAACAACAACCGTGGAAATAGTCAACGAGACTAGTTTAATATTACACATAATACAACCACGTGAATTAAGCAAAATATTGAATGACATACAAGAAAATATAATAAATTTATCAATAAGTACAAAACAACATCTAATTACCCAAATAGAAACAATAAAAGCAAAAACCGGATCCATAACACCAAATAACACAAGACAAAAACGAGGTATCTTGAATATAGTGGGAGATGCTCAAAAATGGTTGTTCGGAACTATGAACGACGACGACAGACAAGAAATTGAACAACGTCTTACCACAAAAAAAAGATAACAATCTACAGACAATAAACACAATCAATAAACAAGTCGAAATAAATACCAACTTTAACGAATCAATGACAACACTGAAAAATACGATACTAGACGACAGAAACGAAATCCTAAAATTCATAAACCATGTACAAACACAAAACAACGACATAAACAGTAGACTAACGTACCACGACCAACTGCTTAAACTGCAATACCTAGAAAATAAAGTGGACGAAATATTAGACAACATAGCCTCAGCAAAATACAACACTTTACATCCATCCATATTAACAGCAGAGGAAATTAACAAATACCAAATTGATTTTTTGAAAATAAAACTTAGTAGGGTAGGAGTCATGATGTATAACGACTCAATAATATTAGCAATTAAGTTACCAACTATACTATACAAGTAACACAATATACAATTATACCAATTATAAACCAAAAACATATGAAAATAGATGAAACAATAGAAAAAATTGTAAAAATACAAAATAAAACATACTCTTTCGTAGAAAATAAAATGCTTAATGAAGTTAAACTAAGCAACAACTGCGTAATTGAAAATAATTGTAAGATAATCGAAGATTTGGATAATAAAGTAGAAATAGTGAACGATGGCACATTGCTAATACAAAATTCAGAAGTAATATCAATAAATGCAAAATGTAACGAAACAGAAACAGCCTATAGAATACAAAACAATACCCTCATAGAATTTGTAAACTGTACGGTCTCATTCGAAGACAAACAGTATTCAAACAAACAGGATATATACATCCAAACATACTACGAAGATAAAACAAACACAAGTTATAACTTTAAAAACAAACCATCATTTAAAGAAATCATAATAAAAGAAGTAGAAAACATTATTTAAATATTAAATAATAATAAATAATTCTTTAAATACGGGAATTAAGAATAAGAAACCTAATTTCAGACACAAGCTTAGTAGCCATAATAATAATTTTAAGCATAACAATAATATATGGCTATATAAAAATTAACAGAATTCAGGAGAATCCCATATCAAAAGTGGGAGGAGTTACGTACTTGCCCCACAGGCAACCCGAACCAAGTATCATTGCAGACAACAATGATATCAATGTCATAGTCCAAAGATATATGAAACAGTAAACTACATTTTTAACCCAAAAATCCATTGAAACTAAAATCCCACGTTTATTAAATGTCGACTAGACAAAACCCAAAAACCCACTTCAATTTACTTTACTTCATTGCCGCTCTTGGCAATTAAATAAAAAACCGAAACAAAAACTCATTACGTAAACTCAAATGTAACCCGAATCCATATGCAAACAAATCTACAAAAACACCAACAATACTACTCACATTGTCGCTGGTTTTGTAGACCACCCAAAATAAACTCAAGTGCATGAAAACTGTAACACTTGACATAAAATTGTAACCTAAATAAATTGCAACAAAAAAAGTAACACACTAAGCAACAAACGATGACTCTGCATCGTCGCTGCTTATGACAAACCATAATGTAAAATTTATAAGTATCTAGAGTAAGATTATTGTAAAGTTAGTCTTAAGACCGATGTTAATCAATAAAGAAAAAGAAAAAATTTCTCTCATCTTTATTTAATTGTTTTCTTAAAAAAGAAAAACGTAATTCTCGCTCTCTACATCTCTCTCTCACTCCTTGCTTACTTTCATTTAGGCATGAAAACCCATTTCAAATGAACGTGAGTTTATAGCCAGATCTTCCTAGCAGACAAATTGCAGAAAAACAATGAACATACTACGTTTTGCTACCTGCGATTTGTACTTATGATTGATTATTTTTTGTTTACCATATTCGGTTTTAAGTATTAATCCCTATTTTTACTTCAATGTTATATAAAAATAAGTTTGCCATTGTTCTTTTTATTTTGTTCAGATAGAATTGGATTTACGTGGTTTTTAATGTAAATATACTAGCAATTTTAGAACAAATTTTGTTTTTATTATTTTTGAGTACTTTCATAAAAATAAAAGTCGTATACTGGCGGTTCGTGATGGGTGCAAAAGTATATATATATAAGCTTAAATAAGACACTTTCAACTTTCTTTCCGAGGTTTCGATTTTTTTTACCCCCTTTTACCTTTAAGGCTTAATAAATCAGTGTAAGTTCATCTTTCTTTTCAGTTTAAAAAGAGTTTAAACATGTAAATATATAAATCAGTAAACGTTTAAACCGTCTTTAAACGCTAAAAATCGGGCGTTTAAACTACAATTTAGCACCATATGATATTGAAATTGTAGCTTCTAGCAATGTACCGCCACCAGTCAGATATTGTTCAGTTTTATCAGCTGCAAATCGTGTTTTTCTTCATGTTCTCCTATTTTGTTTTAAGTACGGCATAGCTTCGAACAACTTGGCCATGTTTTGCGTTGAAGGCACCCTTAATTTTTAGCCAAGCCTGCAAATTCTCTTCTGTTCTTGTCCTGTCTGTTTTTTTGCATTCCACTACGTCTTTGGACTTTTCAACTTCGCTCAGAAGATAATTTATTTCTGATGTTGTGAAATTGGGGGTGTATTAGAGTGTCACCACTCTATTAAATTTATAATTATTTTTTTATTATTTTTGTTTTGTATTTTATAACTGGTACGAACAGGGCAGAGTTTAACGCCGTTGTTCGTCCTCAGTTTAATTGTCAGAGACAGCAGTCCACAAAGGCCTTCTATGTCTTAACAAATTTTCATTGTTTATTTTTTTCTAAAATAAAACAAATGCGCTTTTAAATTAAATGATGTTCTTTATTCAAGAGTTGCGAAAAGGATGATTAAAATAGAAATTGAATTCAGGGGGTAGATTCTGGTTCTGCGATAACGTGAAATGTAAACATTTTTCTCGTTTACATTTTGTTTCTGATTCCCGTTCTGTGAAGAAATTAAAACAAATTAAAATCTTTTCACAATGAGAGAAACAAATGGAATGAAACAATTTTTTTCTCAGTTTCACAGCAAAACTGATTCTCGTTTTATGTAACTGCGAAAACAAATGTCAAAACATTTTCATATGATGATTTGTCAGCGAAAATGGAAAAAGCAGCAAAAGGCATGCGCACAAGCAAAAATCAAAAAGAATTTTTAGAACATAAATGTCGATATTGTATGTATAGAGTTCAAAAATAAAAAATTGTTTGAATAATTGATTTATGTATACATGCGTATATACGTATGTATATACATACATATGTACATATGTATATGTATTTACAGATTTGTTACTACATTTAAAAAAAATAATGCATACATTTTCAACCTTTATACATTTATCCCAATGTACAACGTAATTTATTTTTGTTGTTTGACAATTGTACAGACCCAAGCAGAGAGAAAGTTGGTGTCGGCTTAAAAAAAGTAAACTAAGAGGCGGCTTAAACTTATTTTGGAGCCGGCTGCTTAAAAAATACATAAGGCGGTAGAAAATCGAAAAGCAAGAAAAACTTATTATGCAGTAAATCTCGGAAACGCATAAAATTGAACATCTAACACATTTAAATAAACTCAGGCCAAAACTAGAAAGCAATTAGCATATGTTATGGAAAATGTATCAATAAATAGAAATAATTGAAAAAAAATGTATTCGACTTAGTGCTATTTTTTCTGCTATAGATATTTCCGATTTTACTATCCATTGAATGTTTGTACTTAAGTAAGAAAATTTTACCTAATTATAACTATTCAGGCAATTTGTTGTTATTACTTTATTTAAATTACTACCTGCAACCGCGGCGTCGCCCGCCCGGCATTAAGTTTTGATTTACTACTTATAAAGTGCCCAGGAGACGATCAAAGAAATTCGTCAATCAGTGCAAATGTGTGAGTATAGTCTTTTTGTCGTTTAAAGGGAGACGTACAAATAAAATCATCAATCATCATTTTTGTTGTGACTTTGCGGCGTCTTGTGCAATTTTGTCAAAAAACAAACAAAAAAATACATGCGTTTGACACTGTTTATACACAAAAATACCAGAGCATAAAATTAACAAGTATGCGTGTGCTGCCATCTTTTTACTCATTACACTTCGATACATAACAACTGACATTTTCTTTGTCAATCACAATTGGAGACTATCAAAATAATATATCACTAGATTATGGTTTTCATCAATCAGAGCCGACAACGTATACATGTACCCGAAAAAGCACGACTGCACGCACACACTTAGAACGTTGATGTGTTTTTTATCGTCTCCAGAAGGCACAAGAGAAGGGTTAAATAAAACATTTTTAAAACATCTAGAATTAATCCCGTTTAAAAATTTGTTGCTCTTCGCAACATGCATACATACGAGTATGTAATTTGAAAACATATCATTTTATTAAAAAATAAATAAAAAGTAAATAAATAGAATTAAACTAAAGGAACGGTTCAAAACTGTATTTTAAATATTATCGATACCGATATTTATATCTATCTATATTTTCGATATTTTTAAACTATCGACTTTTATTTTCAGAATTTTTACCATTTGAAATTATAGTATAAAAGTGTGATTATACACTATTTTTCGATTCTATTTTTTTTTCAATAAGACATTTAATAATATCTCCGATTATATATATAAATATATATATACATATATATATTTATTTCTTATTCAACTTGTAGGATTAACTCAGTATCTCTAATGTAATTCATACAATTTCTTCACCACCGCTAATTTGTTTATTTAATATTTTCTAATTTTTATTAAATTTTCTATAACATAAGCTATATAAGCTATTATGCCATATATGTTGAAAAATCAACTTCAAAATTTCAATGAAGAATATATGCATGTTGTAAAAGCCGCAAAAGCAAATATATATTTGCATGCGGCCTTGCACCGCATCAAAGTAGTTCAACTTCGTTCTATGTGTATGACATTTAAAGTTGAATAACATGGATATAAAGTTACACTGCAACAGATGGAATGAAACACTTTTTCATATTATAAACGGGAATCGCATTTTGTGCAATTGCGAAGAGATATTGTGTAAAGTTGTAATGAAAACGAAAAAGAAACATTTTTTACATTTCACGTTATCGCAGAACCAGAATCTACCCCCAGGTAACTAAAACTTTGTAAAATCAAGCAAGTCGTCTAGAAAATATATTTTTTTTGTGATAATTTTATTATTTATTGAATCTTTAATTATTTAAATTGAATTATCAATAAGTTTTTCAAATCTTAAATCTAAAAAAAATATTAAATATAAGTTTAGCCAATGCTAAACAAAATTTTTAATTTCAACGGTTAATTTTTGTTGTTTTACATTTCTCGTGAACGGCTGAGAAAAAGAGTATCCCTTCTTTTCAGCCGGGTGTGGCCTCTATAATGAAGAATATTGCGCGCAAGTGGATTTGGGTGCAACTCAAGTTTTTTTATATATTTTTTCGCGTGTTTTGAAAATACTGTCTTCACCAACGGAACGTCTAGGTCTTTATGAATTCGATGGTTTCTGACATACCAGGGGGCTGCTGTTATTGTACGTAGGATTTTATTCTGTCGCCTTTGAATTCTTTCGACATTCGATGCTGAGGCAGTGCCCCATAACTGGATTCCATAGGACCATATTGGTTTCAGGATCGCGTTGTATAACAAAAGTTTACAGTCAAGACTTAATATAGAATTTCTTCCAATAAGCCAATTCATTTGGGCTGCTTTTAGTTTCATTTGTGTTAACTTTGCGTCTATATGCCATTTCCATGTTAAACGACGATCAAGATGAACGCCTAGATATTTTACTACAGTGTGTTACGGTATAGTCTCGGTGTTAATTTTTATAGGCGGGCATGTTTCCCTGCGCAACGTAAAAGTGACGTGTGCACATTTCTGCGCGTTAACTTTTATACGCCATTGTTTGAGCCATTTTTCCAGTTTGGATATATATTCTTGTAAGTTGCGGGAAGCTTCTACAGGATTTTCGTGAACGCTTAGAAAGGCTGTATCATCCGCAAATGTTGATGTATGAATGTTACTGTTTAACGGTAAGTCAGAGGCATATATTAAATAAAGTAAGGGTCCGAAGATACTGCCTTGAGGGACTCCGGCTTCAATCGACTGCGGAGGGCTTAAAAAATTGCCTTCCCTAACTACAAATTTACGTTCCATTAAATAGCTTTTTAAAAGCTTTACGATGTTTTCTGGTAGATTTTGTGTTAATTTATTGAAAAGACCTTCGTGCCATACTTTATCGAAAGCTTGTGAGACATCAATAAAGAGCGCAGAGCAGTATTTCTTTTTTTCAAAAGTGTCTAACGACATTCACAAGTCTGTGAGTTTGTTCTATTGTGCTATGTTGACTGCGAAAACCGAATTGATGATCTGGAATGCATCCACTTCTGCTCACTATAGGCATCAGCTTGCTCATACACAGCTTTTCAAATAGTTTTGAAATGTTAGACAGTAAACTAATAGGCCTTCCTTCCTTCCATTCTTTAGGATAGTGTTCTAGGCGTAGAATACTGTTAAAAATGAATAGTATTATTCTTTTTGCAGTGTAAGGCAATTCTTGAAGCATTTTGTTGCTTATTTTGTCGACACCTGGGGCTTTTCTGGTGTTAAGACTAGTAATAGTATTTTCAATCTCCGTCATGTTAAACCTCATCGGTATTTCTGGTAAAGGGACGACTGGGTGCAGTTCAACAATATCAGCAGAAATATTCGGAGTGAAAACTTTTTCTAAGTGTTTAACAAAGAGTGCACCTTTTTCAGCATCAGTTTTTGCCCAGTCACCATTTGGGGCTCGTAATGGGGGTTTGCATATCACTGGCCTTTTTAGTCCTCTGGCTGCACGCCACAGTGAATAATCTGTTTGTGGTGTTGCATCTAGCTCTTGAAGGAATTTTTGAAGGGAAGCTGTTTTTTGAGCTTGCAAAACTTTCCTAAGCTGCTTGGTACACTCCTTAAGCCTTAATTTTAGCTGGGGCGATCTGTAGCGCTGCCATTCTCGTCGAGCTCGCCGTTTTTCAGTCAATAGCCTTTCTATATCTACAGAAAAAATATTGTTAAATCTCACTGGTTGGTTTATTTCATTTGAAGTAGCATTAAAAGCAGCTTGTTTAACATGCGCTTCAAACAACCTGAGAGAATCGTCTATGTCTGAAGGTGTTCTCAGCGGAATTTTTTCCGAGCAATGAGCACTCAGATATTTTCTGTATTTCAGCCAGTTAATACGTGCAGATGTCGTCGCTAAATCACATGTTGTGTGTGAGTAAATAGTGACAATAGTAGGCGAGTGGTCTGAAGATAAGTCCAAAGATGCTTCAACTTCAACCATCTCGCTGGGCACGCCTTTCACAATTCCAAAGTCGATAACATCAGGAATTTTTTGTCGATCTGTTGGCCAATATGTTGGCTGTCCACTTGAAACTACATTCAAACCCATTTTAGATATTGTGTCGAATAAAATTCGTCCCTTAGGTGTGATTAAACGTGAACCCCAAAATGTGTGTTTAGCATTGTAGTCGCCAGCTGCTAGAAAACGGAGGCCCAGTGATTTATAAAAAGCCGTATATTGACTCTCGGTAATTGTGAATCTGGGGGGCGAATAGACAGATGATATTACAAGTTTTTGATAGTAAGTTTCGATGCAGATGTTCGTTGCTTGAAGATAATCTTCACAAAAATCATTCAACAGGTGGTGTTTTATTCGCGTTTTTATTAGGATTCCCGAACCACCACAAGCTCTGCCACGGGGATCCTTGGTGTCGTAAAAATTATATCCACTAATTCTGAAACAGCTTCGAGATGTCAAATGAGTTTCTGAGATAAGCATAACATCGATTTGTTTATCCTGAAGAAAATATTCTATTTCGTTTTTATGTTGGCAGATGCCGTTTGCGTTCCAAAAACAGATTTTTAAGTTCATGGTTTGCTTAGTACAGCCTGCAACAAGGTAGACTGCATTTTCAACATTTCCTGCATCATACAGGACATGTTGAGAGTAAATGTATTTACAGTTTGTATTAAGCTCTCAATTGAGGCTTCAATACGACTAAAATTATACCCCGAATCTTCATTTACATTTACGGTTTTTTCCGCCGTACTCTGATTGCTTTTTAAAATACGTATGAAAATTTGTTGTTAGATTGTTGTTGAGCACTAGTCGCGTTAGACTTGAAAATGTTTGAAAATTGATTTTGGCTGGTGGACGGTTGAGGTAACTGTGGATAGTTAATAGGGGTTTTAGGTTGAGCGGGAGTAGCATTGGTTTTTTTGGTTGATGAATTCTTAAAAAACGAGTAAAGGGGGCAGCCTCTATAGTTGGCAGTGTGATTTCCGCCGCAATTGCCACATTTTTTCGCCTTGGTATCACCTTTTATTTTATCACAGTTAGCAGTACTGTGTAACTCACCACATACAACGCAGACTGTAGGCAACTTGAAATAAGTCTTCGTGTGCCCAAATTCTTGGCAGTTCAGGCATTGAACAGGTCCAGCTCTTTTATGTGGAAGCTCAACAGTAACTCTTCGATGCAACAAGTACTTTAAGTCATATATTGGATGCGCTTCATTCTTTTTTATTTTTATGCCATCTGGCTGTAACTCGACTCTAAATATTGGTTGGGGGATTTTTTCTCTATTTTTAATGTTTGAGACATTTTTCACCTTGTAGCCACTATTTTCAAGGCCAGACTTGACCTCTTCCGGATCCACGCTAGAGTCTATACCTTTTATTACGACTGTTAGACTTTTAGCACTTTTTAATTGGTACGTGTAGAAGTTTTTATTTTTAGATTCTAAATCTGAAACAATTTTTCGGTAATTATTTTCATGAGCTACCTGAATTTTTGTTTCATTGATGTTTCCTCGCTTAATTGGAGTTACATAAAACTCATTTTCTCCAATTAACGAGATAAGACTTTTAACCAGCAAACTGGAATTCTGCTCTCTTAAATATATGGGTGGGGGCTTACTCGAACTTGTTGTAGTTGTGTCTTCATCGCCTTGTTCAGATAACATCGCGAAACGATTTTCGGAATATATTATATTGTTTTTTCCATCTCTGGGAACTTTCGATGTTGAAGCAATTTGAGCTGATTTTGGACTTCTTCCCCTTTTTAACACGGTTATGTATCTGTCCATTGCTGTTTGAATTTTATTATCATTTATTGTACTCACCGCATCTACCATTTTGTGCACGTTGGTCACCTTGTTACTTATTGTTTGTTTGTTTGTTTGTACAGCTAAGCTGACAAGTTTGCTGATGGGTGCAATTGTTGTTGCTTCTTGATCACTATTTAACATGTTCAGAGATAATGATCGCGCACGAGTGTTTGTGTTTTCTGTTAAATTCAGGTTTTTGTTTAATTCATTTTTTTTATTGTCGTCATCAGCAACTAAAGTTATATATTGCACATTCCTACTGCTTGTAGGATTATTGTTGTTTTTGTCAGAAGATGAACTCATCAGAGTTCTCTTTTTTTATTTTCACTTATATTAGTTTGTGTATGCAAATATTTATGTATATTGCACACAAGCAAAAAATAAAATAAAACCAGTAAAATAACTGTTCAATAAATGTTTTGTTTTTTTTTATATTTTTTGTGACTTGAAAATATTTTTTTTATTTAATTTTTTTTTATATTCAGTTGCGACGATTATAAAAACGCGTCTGTTCACTACGAGAGTTGAAACACATGAATGAAAATATATGTACATGCAAATAAGAACTACAAAACCACATAATATTAATACTAAAGTATATAAAAGTAAGAACAAGCCGTTATTCTGCTGGTGCACAGCCTACTCATCTTCAGTCTGTAGTGAATCTTACTTTGATTATTACATTTGTAATTTTAGATCTGCCCTCGTAACCTTAGTTTTAAGTAAATTCCTTTAATAACAATACACAACAACAATGCTATGCTAAAATTAAGCAAATTCCTGTAATGTAAAAATACAACAACTAGTATACCTTATTTTAATTGTTATTTTACACAACAACTTTTGCTACTTTTATTATACATTACATTGTTAGTGTATACCACAAATTATGTTATTGAATAAGGAATTTTTGTAGTTTTAAGGTACTGTTATTTTAGTATATAAGGAACAAATTTTTATAAAATAAATCAATCTATACTTTGCCTTGAATCGGCATTAATCTTTAACTCAGCCTCAAATCGGCTTCTTATTTTTATTTAATACACAGGCATTTAAACTGCCTTAAATATACATTAGCCAGTGGCGTTTATAAGCGCCGGCACCATTGTTTATTTTACTTAAACTCTTCTCATCATAAATCCTCAACATGGCGATCCTGCCATTTTCACATACACTACACACATCTTTTCTCCACAAGTCTATGTTTGTTAAATTTGAATTTGCGGGTCTCAAGTTGAGACATAAAGAAATAAAGAACTATATGTACGTGTACATACTGACGTACCAATGATTGCATGGTATAGGTACAATGGAAGCATTGGTGTGTGTATGTACATGTTTTCGTTAGACTTAGACACAAAGCAATGATAAAAATACAAAATAACTTGCTGCTCGTGCGCAGCCTACTCATACACATTTTGTGTCTTGTGGTTGTTTTAAATTCAAAAATAAGAGGATATGTACTTATTATGGACATATTGTACATATGTTAAGTGTATAGAAACAAATTCATTATTAAAGGGAGTTGCTTGTATGATGTTCTTTTAGTATTTATGTATATATGTATAATAATTTCTGTGTATATTTAAGTAACATAAGTATTAAAAAAATATGTATGTAGTAAATGACTATTTATTCCAGGCTGCAACAACCTCCCCCTATGGTGCATTAAACGTCCCGATAATGCGACCATAATGTCAAGTTTCTCTTTATTTCTTAACCGCGTTGATTGTAGATGTAACTTTGTTATTTTCTCTCTCTGGTATAATTTTTGTATGATTGTGGACTTGTCCTTTAGTGTAACCTGGTGTTTGATTGTTGTGTTGTTTCCTTGTTGGGTTGTTGTGTTGGTTGATCGTTGGCTTGTTGTGTTGTTATTTGGTTGCAACTTGCATCATTTCTCGGACGACCTCTTCTTCGCATAGGATAAATTGGGGTCCCGGAAAGACCCTCATATGGTGTTAAAGCAGAAGTATATAATGTTGGCAGTGATATATTTGGTGTTGAAACTGCAGCTGTAGTGAAACATGATGAAACATTAGCTCCAATAACAATATATGGTCCATCCCTTCGTGGCGTGAATTTTGAAATAATTCCGTGTTTTGCTTTGCTGAGTTTATGTGTTTCTACTACGACCTTGTTGTGAATATATTGATTTTAATGTTGGCACGTTTTCTGCATAATTTTTGTTGTTGGATTGAAACCATGATATAAAATCATCAATATGATCTGGTTTCGATGCTTTTGGCTGTTCCTCAGCTATGTTGGTTTGATAGAGGTCAACATTATCTTTAACTTTCGACGGTTTTGATTTAAATTCGAATATTTTTAACGGCTCATATTTGAAGTGCCATGTTCTCTTAGCAAGATCCATCACAATACCGGCTTGCTCCAAAAAATCAATACCGAGTAAGGTCCTGTTATTTTTAGCGTTTGGTAGGCAAATAAACCGAATGCGTTTAATACGATCACCAATATCTATATCTACGATAGTTTTGTAAACTTTCTGCTTTCGGGTAATTCCATCAGCTAGTGTGATTTCCGCGAAAACTGATTGAAATTTCACTTCTTTTTCGACCAACTTTTGAAACAAAAGCTGTCCAGCAATACTTGTTCTGGCCGCTGTATCTAGGTACGCTTCGCCCTTTAAAACATTAATATTTATTTCTACTGTTCATTGTTTATTTTTTTCTAAAATAAAACAAATGCGCTTTTAAATTAAACGATGTTCTTTATTCAAAAGTTGCGAAAAGGATGATTAAAATAGAAATTGAGTTCAGGTAACTAAAAATTAGTAAAATCAAGCAAGTCGTCTAGAACATATACATGCAAATAAGAACTACAAAACCACATAATATTAATACTAAAGTATATAAAAGTAAGAACCAGCCGTTATTCTGCTTGTGCACAGCCTACTCATCTTCAGTCTATGTTTGTTAAATTTGAATTTGTGGGTCTCAAGTTGAGACATAAAGAAATAAAAAACTATATGTACGTGGACATACTGACCTACCAATGATTGCATGGTATAGGTACAATGGAAGCATTGGTGTGTGTATGTACATGTTTTCGTTAGACTCCCTCCAATTTCAAAAGTAGAAATTGACTCAAAATCGTTAGTTATTTCGCTAACGAAAAATGGACTAACTACTTCACTAGCTACAAGTAGTGCAAGAGTTCGCCTTTTGACTCTCTCACTCATGTACATGTGCACGCACTCAGTACATGTATAAATGATGAAACAGAACACGTCCGCAACTTGAAGCAAAAACGACTCTCAGAGAAAAAATGCCCAGAATTGAATCGTCGGCTTCAACTTCATTCACATTTCCAATTTTTATCCACAAGTCTTGTTTTTGTACATTGATTACTGCAAATTATATATGAAATCATGTTTATGCACTTCTGCAATCAATTTTTCGACAATATTACTCATATTATTTACAAATTTAGAAAATTATAATTATATTGCTCTTTCAAATGTTTTTTTGATTTTCTTTTGTTCTTATTTTTCTTTGGTTTTGTTTACAAATTGTATGAAATATAATAAAAGTGTGGTAGCATTGTTGAGAGAATTTTACTCTGAGAGTGAGAGCATAAGCAAAGTCGCTGGCAAAATAAAATAGATTCTATCTCACGACTGCTTTCAGCCGCGTCTTTTATATGCCAAATTGTATGAAGAAAAACGTCAAGCCCCAGTTCTGTTTCATCATTAACTGTTAATGCCTTCAACATCAATTTTTTTACGAGTTAAAAAAATTGTGCTCTTATTCCAAGAAAATCAACAAAAACAAATAAAATATATTTTATGTGTGTTATAATTTTGTTTTGGCGTCAGTTAAAATTGGAAGTTCGTGGTCAGTGAATGTTAAACTTGTATTAAAAAAAGTGTTTATTTTTAGAAAGGTAAAATGAGCAGCAGAAGTCAACTAAAATGTAGCATAAAAAAAGAAAAAGAACAATTAATTAAAAATTTTATAAATATTGAAAAAGAAATTTGTGAAAATCCTGAAGCAGTTAATGAAGAATCACAGCAAAATAAAGAAATAAAAAGTACAGACATTGTAGAAAGTGAAAAAAAAAAATATATAAAAGTAGTCTTTCACAGAAATTAATAGAATGGAATATAAAACATAGACCGTCAAGAAGCTGTGTGAAGGACCTTATAAAAATTCTAAGGGATGAGCATATTTATGTAGAATCTTTTTATGAGGTTAAATTCTCCATAAAACCCGAAATAGAAAGCATTGGCGGAGGTAAATAACTTCATTTTGGCATGGCGCATAGCTTACAAAAGCTCTCCAAAGAAATAGATCTTCCTGAGGCTATTAGTATTGACATAAATATTGATGGATTGCCTTTATTTAGAAGCTCTAAAAGCCAACTTTGGCTTAGAGTAAATAATTTAAAAAGCCAGCCAATATTTCCAATCGGTATATTTGCTGGTCACAGCAAACCCAAAAGCTGTGCTGATTTTTTAAATAAATTTGTTTTTGAGCTATCTAATTGCATGGAAAACGGTATGGAAGTAGCAGGCAAACATATAAAGGTAAATTTAAGGTTCGTGATATGTGATGCTCCCGCTAGGGCATATATTGCTGGCACTCCTTCTCATGTGTCACGACATGGTTGCATGAAATGTATTCAAGTTGCAAAAAAGATAGACAATGTGTTGACATATTCAACAATCAGGCACACTGATCTCTGATGAAGATTTCAGATCTAGAAAGTATCCATTTCACCATTTGAAAATGTATTTAAATGAAAAATCACCTTTGGAAAAACTGAACGTGAAAATGATCTCACAAATATTATTAGACCCTATGCACCTAATAGATTTAGGTGTAACTAGAAAATTCTTGCTAAGACTTATAAATAACAAAAAAATAATAATATAAAAATATTAATTCCGCTTGGGCACGAGCTATAAATACCCTAATAACAGGGGTCACAGTAATATGTGAATTTCCCTAATATAGAGTAAAAACAACAAAAACGTTAAAATACAAAGTAGAATACTTTGATGATAACGGACTATGAGTTTGTGTTGATTATTAGTTCCAAACAGTAATGAGGGAATTTCGTACTAACCAGCACTGTTTCATTGTAGAATAAAAATTGAATTAAAAATTAATTCTCATATTCTATTTCTGTTGAAAACTGGTTAAATAGTTGATATTCTTCTCAATTAGTATCCACTTTACGAAAATTGTAAAGATGGACATTTGAACGCTGATGAGAGGTGTAGCGGCCTTGAAATCAGTACTGATACGTTCTGCTAAAAACTGATTGGATATAAATAATAATATTTTCCAACACAAAAAACTCTTAGTAATTTTGAATTTTCATTAATTCAATAAAACTGAACTTGAGCCTGATAATATTACTTTTCATATGTAAATCATAAATAAGTTCAAATAATAATTACGTTTATTCGTAATAATAATATAAAAATAACAAAACAAATTTTAAAATCTTGGATAAAAATAAAGTAAATATATCAGAAAAACTACAAAAAATGTTACCAAAGAATTTGTTAGAAAGCCATGATCTTTAGACGAGGTTCTAAACTGGAAAGCCACCGAGTTCAGACAATTTTTACTTTATACTGGGATTGTTGCCCTAAAAGATGAGGTGCATGAAGATGTATATTACGTCTTTCTATTATTACACTGTGCTTACAGAATGATTTGCTGCCCGAAGCAATACAAATCTAACATCGAAATTGCTCAATTGCTAATTAATATTTTTGTAGACGACTTTCAGATTATTTTTGGACCAAATAGTGTCTCCTTTAATGTGCACAATCTACTCCATCTAAAAGAAACTTTACAGTTTGTCGATTATCCAATGTCATGCACTTCATCTCCCTTCGAAAATTATTTGCAGGGTTTAAAGTAAAGTGTAAAAAAGCCAAATAAAATATTGCAACAGCTATATAGGAAACTTGTTGACGATAAGTTTAATGTTTCTTCCATCCAAAGTGGTTTCAATAATATGGGTACGAAATATACTTTCAGTAATTGCATACTGACAGCAAAAAATCCTGATAACGTTTGTTATATAAAAAATTATGTACCACTGAAAATAATGAAGTTTTTACATGACGAGAAAGGCTCTGTAGTTTGTCAACATTTTAATAATATTATAAGCTTTTATAAAGAGCCCTGCGATTCAAAATCCTTGGGAATATATTTGGTTGATAAGGAAACCTCGAGTAATGAGGAAACGTTTTTAATCAAGGATATAGAATGTAAAGCAATAGCTTGACCCTATGGCGAAAATCTAGTACTAATTCCAATTTTACATAGCTGTCATTAAATTTTTGGTAATTGTTCTTTTTTTTTTTAAAAAAGCATCTTATTTTTCAATTTAAAGCTCTTATTTTTTACGTCTATACAATAACACTTTTTCAATCCAGTCAATATTAATTCACAATGTCCGAAAGCCGTAGTCCTCTCAGAAAAATTAGACGTGCCTTCCTTCAGGATGAAAATCAAGGTAAGTTAAATTTTTAATGATTTTTGAACCCAAACATATTCCAATGTCATTCGTATTTCATTAGGATACAATAAACATACACGCAAATGCGAAGAATTGCTAAGGACTGTATCAGAACTAAAAGGTAAGAAAGCTCTTATATCTATGTATCTTTGGAATAATACAATATACATATATGTATATAATTTTTTTAAACTACTTTTAGCTGCTGTTGAACAAAGAGAAAAAGTTATATCCGGCCAAATGAAATTACTACTGGAAACGCAAGCACAGCAAAAAGTTCTCTTAAACAAACTTTTACGACAGCAAAATGATTCGTTAGATTTACATCAAATTTTCCCTGTTTTAACAATAGAAAAATTACTGGTAATAACAATCACTGGTGATAACAAGCATGCTTATGTGAGTATTAATAAATATCTTATATATATACTATATTAATCATATAATCTTTAATATTATTTTTTAGGTAAAAGTTATGAAGTCAATACTTGAGAATGGAGTTGAAAAAAATTTTAAATATATTTTAAGTACTAATGTTGTCATGGCCTACAACATTGATGCGATTCATGGCAAAAAAAGTTTAAAAGAACTGGAAAATGTGTACTCTGCTCTCATAGGTAATATCATATATATACTCGTATTTAAAATATTATAATATATTTCATTTCCACATTATTTATTTACCCCTTTTTCAGAATCCATACCAATAAACTCAAAATTCCCTGGCCCGGCTGAAGACCAGTTGAGAAGAGCTATTAAGCTTCAAAAAAAAGGGAGATAAAGGCAAATTCAGTCGCAAAAAAACATCCATTAAAACAGACAAATAATATTTTATAACTATATATACTCTTTTAAACCTTTAATTAATGTATTTTAAGTTTTAATCTATAAATGAATTTCAATTTTATTTTTTTTTTGATAAATAAACAAAAATCTAAAAAATTTTAATTTCTGTAGTATTTTCATTAGGAAATATCACTAGCGATCTAACTGGTACGTTATGACTAGCGAAAGAACTAACTACTTGCTGACTAGTGATTTCACCGGTCTGATTGTGTCAATTGACTATCGTCAATGTCATCCCCATGTTAAAATCGTCAGTCGAATGCATTGCTGGTAGTTAGTCTGGTAGCTAGTGGTAACGACTGGTAGCTAGTGATTCGCTAGCTACGCCGACTGCTGGGCTTAGACACTTAAGCTACGTTCACATTTATCAAATATTTGCCCAAAAAAACGTAACCAATAGTTTTGCTTAGGGATAGTGTCATTTAATACGATTTTTATATTACAAAATAAAATTAATTCTTCTCCAAAAGAGTATTTTTATACAGTTTTTAAAAAATTCGAACCCAAAATTAAAAAAAATATTGGAATTAAAGGAAATAAATTATTACTTTTTTTTCTTGGTTACGTTTTTTTCGACAAATATTTGATAAATGTGAACGTAGCTTTAGACACAAAGCAATGATAAAAATACAAAATAACTTGCTGCTCGCTCGTGCGCAGCCTACTCATACACATTTTGTGTTTTGTGGTTTTTTTAATTTCAAAAATGAGAAAATATGTACTTATGTACATATTGTACATATGTTAAGTGCATAGAAACAAATTCATTATTAAAGGGAGTTGCTTGTATGCTGTTCTTTTAGTATGTATTTATGTATATATGTATAATAATTTCATTGTATATTTAAGTAACATAACCCTGTAGTTTTTTCGTGACAATTTACCCCAAGTGGCAGTACTATACAATGTGGACTGGTTATAAAACTATCCACATTGATCCTATACTCTGAAGACTGGTTATAAAACTATCCACATTGATCCTATACTCGGAAGACTGGTTCTAAAACTGTGGAAAATTTTACTGTAGTAATTGCGGCGGAAACCACACTGCCAACTATAGGGGCTGCCCTCTTTATTCTCTTTTTAAAAATTCGTCGAACAGAAAAACCAATGCTACTCCCGCTCAGCCCAACACTCATTTAAACTACCCACAGTTACCTCAACCGTCGTCTAGCCATAATCAAAACTCAAATGTTTTAAAGTCTAACACGACTCTTACTCAACAAAACCCTAATAGTCAATCTTCATACGCTAATATTTTAAAGAGTAACCAGATTCCGGCGCAAAAAACTGTACCAGTAAATGAAGAATCAGGGCATAATTTTAGTCGTATTGAAGCCTCAATAGGTATCCTTATACAAACAGTAAATACATTCACTCTCAACATGTCCTGTATGATGCAAGAAATGTTGAAAATGCAGTCTACCTTGTTGCAGGCTGTATTGAACAAACCATGAACTTAAGAATCTGTTTTTGGAACGCAAACGGCATCTGCCAACATAAAAATGAAATTGAATATTTTCTTCTGGATAAACAAATCGATGTTATGCTTATCTCAGAAACTCACTTGACGTCCCGAAGCTATTTTCGAATTAGTGGATATAATTTCTACGACACCAAGGATCCTCAAGGTAGAGCTTGTGGTGGCTCTGGAATCCTAATAAAAACTCGAATAAAACACTACCTACTAAACGACCTTCGTGAAGAATATCTTCAAGCAACGAACATCTGCATTGAAAATTTTTATCAAAAGCTTGTGATATCATCTGTTTACTCTCCTCCCAGGTTTTCAATTTCAGAGAGTCAATATACCGCATTTTATACAACACTGGGGTCCCGTTTTCTAGCAGCTGGCGACTACAATGCTAAACACACTTTTTGGGGCTCACGTTTAATCAGTCCCAAGGGTCTTGTTTTGTTTGACACAATTTCAAAAATGGGTTTGAATGTAGTTTCAAGTGGTCAGCCAACATATTGGCCAACGGATCGTCAAAAAATTCCTGATGTTATCGACTTTGCGACTATGAAAGGCGTGCCCAGCGAAATGATTGAAGTAGAAGCATCTCTGGATTTGTCTTCAGATCACTCGCTTACTATTATCACTATTTACTCACACACAACTACAACACCAACATGTGATTTACCGCTGACACCTGCACGTATTAACTGGCTGAAATACAAAAAATATTTGAGTGCTCATTGCGCGGAAAATATGCCATTGAGAACACCTGCTGACATAGAAAATTCTATTAGGTTGTTTGAAGCACATGCTAAACAAGCTGCTCTTAATGCTTCTTCAATTCAACCAAATCAACAAGCGAGATTTAACAATATTTTTTGTGCAGATGTAGAAAGGCTATTGACTGAAAAACGGAGAGCTCGACGAGAATGGAAACGTTACAGATCGCCTCAGCTAAAATTAAGGCTTAAGGAGTGTACCAAACAGCTAAGAAAAGTTTTACAATCACAAAAAACAGCTTCGCTGCAAAAATTTCTGCAAGAACTCGATGCAACACCGTCAACAGATTATTCGCTGTGGCGTGCAGCCAGAGGACTTAAAAGGCCAGTGATTTGCAAACCACCATTACGAGCCTCTAATGGTGACTGGGCAAGAACTGATGCTGAAAAAGGTGATCTATTTGTTAAGCACCTAGAAAAAGTATTTATCCCGAATATTTCTGCTGATATTGTTGAACTGCCACCAGTCGTCTCTTTACCAGAAATACCGATGAGATTTAACATGACGGAGATTGAAAATACTATTACTAGTCTTAACACCAGAAAAGCCCCAGGTGTCGACAAAATAAGCAACAAAATGCTTCTACAACTGCCTTATATTGCAAAAAGAGTTATACTCCTCATTTTTAATAGTATTCTACGGCTGCAATACTATCCTGCAGAATGGAAGGTTTCGATGATTATTATGATACCAAAGCCCGGCAAGGATCATACGAAGGTTGAATCCTATCGGCCTATTAGTTTATTGCCCAACATTTCAAAACTATTTGAAAAGCTATATATGAGCAAGCTGATGCCTATAGTGACTAGAAGTGGATGCATTCCAGATCATCAATTCGGTTTTCGCAGACAACATAGCACTATTGAACAAACTCACAGACTTGTGAACGTAGTTAGAGACACCTTTGAAAAAAAGAAATTTTGCTCTGCGCTCTTTATAAATGTTTCTCAAGCTTTCGATAAAGTATGGCACGAAGGTCTTATCCACAAATTAACACGCAATCTCCCCGCAAACATCGTCAAGCTTTTAAAAAGCTATCTAGAGGAACGAAAATTTGTAGTTAGGGAAGGTAATTTTTGAAGCCCTTCGCAGTCGATCGAAGCCGGAGTTCCCCAAGGCAGCATCTTCGGTCCCTTACTTTATTTAATTTATGCTTCTGACTTACCGTTAAGCAATAACATTCATACATCAACATTTGCTGATGATACAGCTTTTTTAAGCGTCCATGAAAATCCAGTAGAAGCTTCCATCAACTTACAAGGGTATATACTGTGAGCGTCAAATGAAAGTAAACACCACATATAACTTTAAAATTCTATGGATTACATTTATATAAACAATTATTTATGAAAAGTAAGGATGCATAATTAATTGCTAATAAAAGCAGAATTAAATTAATAAGTAAAATGAATTTAAAAAGTGTCAATTTATAAAATAATCAGTTTTTAAAATTAAATATACCAATTTAACGCGTCAAATGAAAGTAAACAGTGGCAGCATTCTTAAAGAAAATATGCTGCAAAAATAAAAATGGTGGCAGTTTTTGTTTTAAAGTATAACGAGAAAGTACCGTTCCAAATATTCGTTACTTCCAAAGTGTATGTAGAATAAAAACAATACTTTTAACATCAAATAATCAAAAACAGACAATGGGAAAGCAAACCTCAATTGATGCTCGTGAAATCATTATAGACTTATATAAAAAGGGAAAATCACTGCGCGAAATAAGTAAAATTATTGGAAGGAACCATTGTACTATAAAAAAAATTATAGACAAATACACCAAATACAAAACATTGGAAAATTTGCCGCGTGGAAGACGACCAAAGTGTCTCACAGAGAAGGAAGTGAGGGCTATAGTAAGACAAGTGAAAGCCAATCCGGCTTCTAGTGCAGTAAAAATAGCTGAAAATATTTCACAAACTTCTGGGAAGTCAGTAAGTGCTAGTACAATTAGGAGATTCCTACACCAAAATGGCTTACATGGTAGAGTACCACGTAAAAAGCCTTATGTGTCGAAGGCAAACCAAATCAAACGCTTAAATTTCGCTAAAAAATATAAAAATCAGCCATTAACATTTTGGAAAAATATTCTTTTTACGGATGAGAGTAAATTTGAAATATTTGGTGTCAAAAAACCTCCAAAGATATGGCGAAGTGCGAATGAAGCATTTAACGATAAGTGCGTGATTAAAACCGTTAAACATGGTGGAGGCTCCGTAATGGTCTGGGGATGCATGGCGGCATCGGGGGTCGGTAATCTTGTGTTTATCGAATCAACAATGAAAAAAGAAGATTACCTCAGTATTCTGAGACACAATGTTGCCCCTAGTGTAGAGAAATTATGCTTGGCAAGAAACTGGATATTTCAACAGGATAATGATCCAAAGCATTCCTCCAAAATTGTGAAGGAATGGTTGCTCTATCGCACGCCAAAAACACTTGACCATCCACCACAATCTCCAGACCCAATTGAGCATCTGTGGGAACATGTAGATAAAAAAGTCAGAGAAAGGAATATTTCTTGCAAGGATGACCTAAAGGCGGCATTGCAGGATGAATGGAGTAAAATTCCACCTGATTTTACTAGAAAACTTGTTGAATCGATGCCTAGGAGGTTAGAAGCTGTAATTAAGTCAAAAGGCCGGCAAACAAAATATTAAAAATTATCTTTTGTGATACATTCAGACTACTGTTTACTTTGATTTGACGCCTAAAATTACTATAATATAAATAAAAAGTGAATTTTTTTCTTATGTGCCTTTGTTTTCGTTCTTTGATTTAATTCATTTAATATTACCTTTATTATTAAAGAACTATGTAATTTTGTTTTTGTTTTACTATTGTTTATTTAAATTTAATAAATATTTTTTTTCAAACAATATGCGGTGTTTACTTTCATTTGACGCTCACAGTATCCAAATTGGAAAAATGGCTTAAACAATGGCGTATAAAAGTTAACGAACAGAAATGTGTTCACGTCACTTTTACGTTGCGCAGGGAAACATGCCCGCATATAAAAATTAACACCGAGACTATACCACAACACACTGTAGTCAAATATCTAGGCGTTCATCTTGATCGTCGTTTAACATGGAAATGGCATATAGACGCAAAGTTAACACAAATGAAACTAAAAGCAGCCCAAATGAATTGGCTTATTGGAAGAAACTCTATACTAAGCCTTGACTGTAAACTTCTCTTATACAACGCGATCCTGAAACCAATATGGTCCTATGGAATCCAGTTATGGGGCACTGCCTCAGCATCGAATGTCGAAAGAATTCAAAGGCGACAGAATAAAATTCTACGTACAATAACAGCAGCCCCCTGGTATGTCAGAAACCATCGAATTCATAAAGACCTAGACGTTCCGTTGGTGAAGACAGTAATTTCAAAACACGCGAAAAAATATATAAAAAAACTTGAGTTGCACCCAAATCCACTTGCGCGCAATATTCTTCATTATAGAGGCCACACCCGGCTGAAAAGAAGGGATACTCTTTTTCTCAGCCGTTCACGAGAAATTTAAAGCAACAAAAATTAACCGTTGAAATTAAAAATTTTGTTTAGCATTGGCTAAACTTATATTTAATATTTTTTTAGATTTAAGATTTGAAAAACTTATTGATAATTTAATATAAATAATTAAAGATTCAATAAATAATAAAATTATCAAAAAAAAAAAACTTTGTGCAGGCACTTAGCTGTCTTTTTGTGTCGCAGATGGTGGATAGTAAAAAATGTATGTCATTAAGCACACATAGCTTAAGTAGTACAATGTACAAGTACCAGTGAGTGTAGCTGAGTGGGTTGAGATGTTGATTAGCAGTCGGAAGGTTGCTAGTTCAATTCTCAATACAGTCAAAATACATTTACAAAAATAGTGCAATGTTACGCATCCTTACTAAGTTACAAGTGGGTTGTAGGAACATTATTGTACTGCAGTGGGAATAACCAGGATGAAGATGACTAGGATGAAGATAAATAAAATAATAAGAATAATAATAAAAAAATAGCTGAAAGCAAAATTTAATTATTTTATATTAATGAATTATTATTATCTTTTTAATTAATTAATGAATTTGTTGTTTTTTTTTTTTTTTGTTTTAAGTTAAATAAATTATAAAATGACTTTTATTTCATAAAAAATAGGGAATGATTTGGGGTTTTTAATTGAGTGGTTTGGCAGGTATAAGGAGACAGTTAAGGGTAAGCCAAGAAGAACCGGCTTATGAACTGTTTTTTTGTGAGCTCTTGGTGACAATTAACCCCATCGTAGGACATCCCCTTGTTAAAGTGGCCAGTCATATGGCTAGCATTCGGACTGGTTGTGTCATAAAGGGGCTAGTTTTATAACCAGCTCGGAGACAGCCACTTGAACTACAGGGAAGTATTAATAAAATATGTATGTAGTAAATGACTATTTATTCCAGGCTGCTACAGGGATTCTTTTAGTATTTTCTTTTTTTAACATTATTAATATATTAGTTTTTATTTCGCGTTGCGTTGCTTTAATCTGTAGCTCGTTTCTGTATTTCTCGCATCGTAAAGTTATCCGCATGAAACGAGTGAATTGCAACAAAAACAGAGTAAAATGAAACAAAATATGGTTTTTATCACACAAGTGTTTCTGTATATGTACTTTGCGAGAATAATCTGTCATTTTAATAATTTTCCAGCAATTATTGGAAGTAGGTGAGAATAAGTGTTTCTGTAACAACATTTTGCGGAAAGTTTCTCACAAGAAGTGTCAAAATAACTCACATTTCAAATTGGTGCGAGAAAATCAAAATTTAAATATATATAAGTATGTAAATATACATATGAAAAGTAAATCTTCTAATACATCTTTATATATATAATTCTACTGTACGTGCGTTGTAACTGAACTCCTCCTAAACGGCTGGACCGATTTGCATAAATTTTTTTGTATGCGTTTGGGTGGCGCCCCGGGTGGTTAAGATTTACAATTCGGTCCAATTGGACAAAGGGGCGTGGTACCTCCCATACAAACCACATATGTATTAAAAATCTATTATTTCTGCTCCTGATAACGGTATTTGAACAAAATTTGGTACGTCGGTTTTGTGTGCATTTCTTAAGTGCTGCTGCAAATATGGGCGGGATTGGACAAAGGGGCGTGGTACCTCTCATACAAACCACAAATTAAAAATCTATTATTTCTGCTCCTGATAACGGTATTTGAACAAAATTTGGTACGTCGGTTTTGTGTGCATTTCTTAAGTGCTGCTGCAAATATAGGCGGGATTGGACAAAGGGGCGTGGTACCTCTCATACAAACCACAAATTAAAAATCTATTATTTCTGCTCCTGATAACGGTATTTGAACAAAATTTGGTACGTCGGTTTTGTGTGCATTTCTTAAGTGCTGCTGCAAATATAGGCGGGATTGGACAAAGGGGCGTGGTACCTCTCATACAAACCACAAATTAAAAATCTATTATTTCTGCTCCTGATAACGGTATTTGAACAAAATTTGGTACGTCGGTTTGGTGTGCATTTTTTAAGTGCTGCTGCAAATATGGGCGGGATTGGACAAAGGGGCGTGGTACCTCTCATACAAACCACAAATTAAAAATCTATTATTTCTGCTCCTGATAACGGTATTTGAACAAAATTTGGTACGTCGGTTTGGTGTGCATTTTTTTAGTGCTGCTGCAAATATGGGCGGGATTGGACAAAGAGGCTTGGCACCACCCATATAACCCAAAAATTTAAATCGCCATATTTTGGGCATTTTTCGACCTACGTCGATGATATTTGGTACATATGGTATTGGCATAATTTGGAATACGTACCGGAAGAAAAGTGGATGGGACCACGCTTCTTTTTAGGAAAATTAAAAATCGTAATATAGTCTTAACTACTGGACCGATCGTCACAATAGGATATATAAATACTTTTAATTTTATTTTATAACGAGGGGGGTAGGGAAGTACACCGGGATCAGCTAGTATGTATATAAAATTCTCGTGCCACGATGTTTGTTATCGAACTCCTCCGAAACGGCTGGACCGATTTTAATGAAATTTTTTATGCATATTTGGCAGATATGAGAATAGGATCAAAAGTATATTTTAAATTGCTAGGGGCACGATGAGGTTAGGGAGGGGGCAATTTCTGTATTTACTAAACTATTAACTCAACAGATGGGTTATGTCCGCCTCATAAATAATTATAAATATTTTTTAATTCGTATGTATAAATGTGGAACAGAAATCAACAGATATTGTACATATGTATGTATGTATGTATGTACATATGTATATATACATATTGTAGAAAAAATTTTAAATAAACACAAGAATATGTTTATAAATAATTTTTTTAGTTTGAATGAAAACTAGCACTGCACTATACATTTGGGTTTTTATTTAAATAAAAAAAAATTATTAAGAACAATTGTTGTTTTGTAATTTAAAATTTTTTAGCCTTTCATTGTTTTGCTTTTGTTATAATTAATTTCCCTCGTTGACGTCTCTTTTACATTTGACACTTAATTATTGGAAACATTCCAGTAAGAACAGTAAGTTTTCGCATGCAAATACAGAAACACTTTTTTCTTACAAATCGAGAAACGATGGAATTTTTTGTTTCACACTTCATGTGAGAAATTTTACGATGCGAGAAATACAGAAACGAGGTACTGTATTCAAAAATTTTTCAACTTATACAGAGTATAATAAAGTGATAGACTTCTGCAAACAACCAGCTGTTTTTAACATTTATTATAGTGTTGCCATGGCATCAGCGAGGACTGATTTACTAATACAAAGTTTAAACGGTACATAAAATAATAGTAAGTTTTTCGAAACCAGCGTTTAAACGTTCACTGATTTATTAGGCATAAAACCTGCTAAATTTTAAATTTTACGAAAATATGTGGGTTTGTAATTTATTACATAGTACCCTAACCACAAATTGTCCTTTGTTCCAACTTGCCCTTTGTTCCAACTTGGAACCATAGGAATCATTATATATGTATATATATATATATATATATAACCACAAATTGTACAGGGTTTTTGTACATATCGCTTTAGGGGCTGTGCACATATTACGTAACGCCCCAAGGGGGGTAAAAGATTTGTTACGGATTGGAAATTTTGCACTGAAAAATTGTTAAAAAGCGTTAGGTGGGGGGGGGGGGGAGGGGATATAAAATCTGTGAAAACCGCGTTACGTAATATGTGCACAGCCCCTTATTAAAAGGAAAAGTTTAGCAAACATACCAAAACTAAATCGAATCCGCTAATCGATAATAGTTTTCGAGGAATCATAATATATTTCAGATCAAATATGAGATATATGTATTAGCTATTTTTAATTAACATAAATTCTTTGTTCTTAGCAGCATGCCATGCAATATTGTTACGTAACGTCTTTTCGCCGTGCTTGTGCCGCCAGCCAACCCACAAACACGACAGAGATACGAACAATTAAATTTCTGAAAAACTAAAAACACTAAACTAAAACTACTAATCACAAAAGGGAACAATTTGGAGAGTGGACAACACGATGGAAATCAACTACTAGACCTCCCCACCTGGTGCACTCCTGACAACTATAACACTTTGATCCGCCTAGATCCAAACACACTCACCTCACGACACTATACTCACGTTTCCTTATTCGAACAAAATAACTTATTACTCAGACACTTCTGTTTACACTTATAAACTAACTACATCATTAATTATAAATTAAAAAAAAAACAATAAAGAATTACCAGAATATAAATCAAACACAATAAATAAATATAATAAATCACCAACTTTTTTGCTATCTTAGTTTTGATATGTTTCCTATCTGATGCTGTAAAAACTTTAGAAAAACATATAGGTTTTGGCCAATAAAAACGTACAAATGTGAATTCTTATATTATACTATATTAATTTTTTCTTTAAGTTTTTATTGTCTTTTCAATAAATACATATGTATATTAAATTATTAAATTATAAATATAACTTGCTTTAATAGTAAAATATTATTACGTATTTATATACATGATCTTTCTTACGGTAATTATACCCAAAAACGGTAATTTTTTTAAAGCTGTACGGGGATTGAAAAACATTAGTTTTATTTTCGTTCTCCCTGAGAAAAACGTTTCATTTGAATATTAATTTAATAATTTATATTAATCAAGCTAGCAAATTGTTTGGCAGAATATTACATTTTATTAATATGTACATATATATATATCAATAAAAGAACTTGAGCTTTATTAATATAATAACATACGAATATGTAAAACGGGGAAATAAAAAAGTGAAATACTTACTGCAACGGTTCCCTGACGGGTATATTTGGTAGACGCAACATATGAATATTTAACCGTTAAAACAACCGCATTCATTAAATTCTTTGCTGCCTGAATTAAGGAAGTTGCACTATCCAACTATTACAGAATGATAAAAACAGAAATTAAGAAGACTTATTAAGTTATATACTGACAGCACTAATACATACACCAGAAACGATTAATTCTCCACTAATATTTTGAACATCTGCTTTTACTTTAGATGTAATTTGTATTTGATGGCAATACAAGGCTATGCGTTGTAAATAAGCTAATAAATCCTTTTTGGTGGAACTTTCTGGACACTGTTCAGCGATTTCTCGAGTTAACTTGTCAAGTTTAGTACCGGCTTCGGAAATTTTCTTTGCAGCATTAATAACATCCATAGTAGTTTTTAAAGGTCCACGCCCACTAAAATAAAAAAAACAGAATTTCTGCGGGATATCACAATTTACTTATTTATTTGTCTATGGAAAATATTCCTTAACCCATTAAAAGCCGGAACAGAACCGCTAAATAAAAATCACTGAAATTTTGCTGGTCGATTTTTCGACCAATGGCTGAATACGATATAAAACTAAAATAAAAATACACCATGTTATTTGTATGAAAAAAAACTTTTACATGTTTATTGAAAACAGTTAATTGTAAATTATAAATTGAACATTTTGAACATTTAAAAGAAGAATGTTTGTGACAAACACGACAACGACGAGGCTTGTCAATTTTTTCTATACCATGTTCTGTTTTATCATTGCAAATATCATTTAGCGCAACTTTTGCACTCTCTTTGGGTGGATTTGCGGCCCTAGCTATCGTTGAGTTTGCTTTACGAAGCAAACATTCGGTTACATAGAGACAAAACTCAAGTTGTGTTAGCGCACTGCTTTTCTTTTGGCCAATTCGTTTCTTTGACCGGTCAGTTCCTATCTCACGTCCTTCGGCAGAGTCTTCATGCTTACACAGCAAGGAATGTAATTTCCAGGCATTGACCATAGCGGCATCAAATGCGTTGGTTATCAATGGCCAATGCCATTTCTTGCCACGAATTCGAATCCGGTACTTATTCATTGCATTATCGAATAAGTCAACGCCCCCTTACGGTTGTTGTATGCCTTAATACTTTGTGTTTCATCTCTTCACGTGAAGCATAGGCTCTATTGTTTCGTGGTTTGAAATAACCGTAACGACGGAATTATCATTCCATCGAGCGACTAGGTATTATTTTTTTTGTCGAACACGTAATCTAAAGTGCCACTTTCCTTTTTTTATTTTTTTTACGTCCGTTAGTGGAGTGCTGTTAGTGCGATTATCTCGAACAGTACCAGTGCTAGCCATATCGTTTTCAACCAGTGGTCGATAAATCGACCATCTAATTTTAAACTTATCTACACCAGCGAAAAATAAATTAAACTTATTGAAATAACTTTTATTGTAAAGAAATATTATAAAAAAGTTTAAATTTAGAGATATATGTTCTTCTTATATTTTTTTAATCCTTTTGGTGCGTTCGACATTTTAATTTTTTATTTTGTGAAAACCCCGTCCACGTAATATCGCAAAAATACAGGTAAAAACACAAATTAATTCAAACCAAAAATAATTTAAGTTAATAAAAGTAAACTAAAGCTACGTTCAAATTTATCAAATATTTGTCGAAAAAACGTAACCAAGAAAAAAACTAATAATTTATTTCCTTTAGTTCCAATATTTTTTTAATTTTGGGTTCGAATTTTTTAAAAACTGTATAAAAATACTCTTTTGGATAAGAATTAATTTTATTTTGTAATATAACAATCGTGTTAAATGACACTATTCCTAAGCAAAACTATTGCTTACGTTTTTTTTGGGCAAATATTTGATAAATGTGAACGTAGCTTAACAATATATGAGAGTAATTAACCTAAATCTTTTTTCTATCAATTTATAAAATAAATAAAGCAGTGTTTTTTCAACATTCAAATGTATAGCATTTAATTATTCTACAAAATGAGAGCTCGACGAGAATGGCAAATGTTATAGATCCCCTCATTTAAAGTTAAGGCTGAAGGCATGTGCCAAAAAGATTAGAAAACTTTTGCAAACACTACAGCTAGAGGACTTAAAAGACCGGTGATATGCAAGCCTCCATTACGAGCTTCGAATGGAGTCTGATGCTAAAAACAAGATAGTTTTTTCGTAAAACATTTAGAAAATGTATTTCCTCCAAATATTTATGCTGATATTGCTTAAATGCCAGAAGTCGTCTCTTTACCAGAAATTCCGCTGAGAATTAATGTTATGGAGCTTGAAAACGATATTAGTAGTCTTAACACAGGTGTCGATAAAATAAGCAACAAAATGCTTCAAGAACTACATTATATTGCAAAAAGGATATCATTTTTAATGGTATTTTACGGCTGCAATACTATCCAACAGAATGGAAGGTTTCGTCGATTACATTGATACCAAAGCGCGACAACGATCATAGGAAGGTTGAAATCGTATACGCCTATTAGTTTATTGCCTAACAGGTCAAAAATTACAAGCAAGTTGACCCCAGTAGTGAGTAGTAATAGAAATATTCCAGATCATCAATTCGTTTATCGCAGACAACATAGCACTATCGAACAAAGTTACAGACTTGTGAATATAGTTAGCCACTTTTGAAATAAAGAAATATTGCTCTGCGCTCTTCATTAAAGTTTCGCAGACTTTTGATAAAGTATGGCCAGAAGGTCTAATCTACAAAATAACGCAAAAGCTACAAGCAAACATCGTCAGGCTTTTAAAAAGCTATTTGAAAGAAAGACAATTATTAGTTAGACAAGACAATTCAATACCTCCGCAGTCGATTGAAGCCGGAGTCCTTCACTGCAGCATATTCGGTCCTTTTCTGTACTTAATATATGCCTCTGACTTACCATTAAGCAGTAAGATTCAAAGATCAACATTATAAGTTTTCATAAGAATCCATTAGAAGCTTCCAGCAATTTACAAGGGTATATATATTCAAATTTGAAAAATTGTTAAAACAATGGCGTATAAACGTATAATATTATTATACCAGGCGATCCTGAAACCAATATGGTTCTACGAAATCCAGTTATGGGGCACTGCTTCAGCATCGAATGTAGAAATAACGCAAAGGCAACAAACAAAGCAGTCCTGGTATATCCAATATCAGCGAATTTACAAAGATCTGGATGTTCCGTTGGTGAAGACTGTATTTTCAAAATGACTAAGCAAACAATGACTTGGGGCCAGGGTTCAAACCCTAGTCAGAGCAAGTGAAGCAACATTATTAATTTCTCGAATGTACAATAGTGTGGTATTGTATAAATTGTTGTTGGACTGTTTATGTGATGAAGGCATAGCAGTGGTCACTAAAAATTTTTCCGAATGCCTACCAATTTAGCTTGACAAAATTACTTATCACAAGAGGCGCAAAAAAAAATTTTTTCAACATTTGTCTTCTATACCCTATTTCTTTCCCTAAAACCACTTGGGCGCAATATTCTAAATTATAGAGGTCACACCTTTTCTCTCATCCGTACACGAAAGATGTAAAATAACAACAAAAATCAACTGCTGATTTGAATAACTAATTGATGTGTCAACTTATAATTGAAGATTCAATTTATATTAAAACTTCACAAAAAATAATTTTTTTCAAGCGTTTATATGTCTTACCGTGTGAAATCAGTCATCTCCATCATTATCATACACATATGCTTAGCTAAAAATATGATGTCATTTCCAGTATCATCCCATTTGGCAACCTCAGAATCAAATGTAAGCTTTTCACGGCGAAATAGTTCAACCTGTTGAGCAATTTTCTGTTTATCTTCTTCGGTCATTTTACGCATAGCTTCCTGTTTATTAAAACGATAAAGTATATATTAATATTTTGTTTGTTACGCAATAAATTATAAATAATAGAAATATAAGCATACACTAGTACATTAGGGTGTCCCTTATTTTTCGAAGTTAGTATTTTCTAAAGTATACGTCTCAGATTTATTTATTTTTACCTTATTTAGCGTATGAGAACTCGTGCCGACTTGCATCGAAACGTGTTCATAAAAGTTGCGTAGAATTAGTTTAATTTAATTCAAAATTCATAGAAATGTACAAAATTACTTTAGTATAGTTACACATCTAGGCGCACGGTAGTGCGCCAGGCCAAGTTCGGCCACACAGTGTGTATATTTATACGAAACCATTCGAGCTGTTTTTACCCCCCTCATAACTTTGCTCCTCTTGATCATAATAAAATGAAACTTGAAACAGAAGGTCTCCCCACAGAGGTGACCTCACAGTTTAAATTTGAAAGTTCTACCATAAAAGCTTCCCAGGTGTGAAAA
Organism: Lypha dubia; assembly: GCA_947311025.1. Classification (NCBI taxonomy): domain Eukaryota; kingdom Metazoa; phylum Arthropoda; class Insecta; order Diptera; family Tachinidae; genus Lypha; species Lypha dubia. The sequence goes on along the minus strand of OX371260.1, from coordinate 94,815,308 downwards.
GTCCATATTTTAGTACATATTCACTGACTCACTGACTCATCAATATTATTGGGCACTTCCAGTAAAGCTAGAGAGCTGAAACTTGGTACAGAGGTAGGTCTTGGTGAGAAAATAACCAGAAAAATCTGAAAATGGGCCCTTTCCACCCGGGGGGGACTAGGGTCCCCCTTCTTTGTATGGGGCACTTCCAGTAAAGCTAGAAAGCTAAAATTTGGTACACAGGCAGGTAGTGATGAGAAATTACCGAAAATGATTTTTTAACGGGCACTTTTCATCTGGGGGGACAATCATGCTGTAATAAAATAGTTTTTATTTATTTTATTTTTGTCTTAGAGCTTGTATATTTGGAGCTCCTAAGACGGTTGATTTATTAATTGTATTATAAACTAAATGACATTGGCTTTTATACTAATTATGAGAATAATTCTTAGGGGTACCTTAATATAAGAGTAAAAGAATAGAAATATATATTATTGTTGGGTAAGCATATTTAGCTTCCAACTATTTATGTATGGCATATGTTCAACAGTTTTAAAGTTCAACGAGTGCATACTTAAAAGCAACAGACACTTTGTGTAGCTTATATTTACAATCAAACAAATACAGTTAATAAATGTGATTCATTTAAGTGCATTGTGCTGCTGCACTTGATTAACTGTACAAGTGTCAAATTACCGACACACATATCTTGCTTGCAGTTTGTCAATGCTTGCATGTTGCGGTACTATTTAATCGCAATGCATACCACACACTGTTGGCCACATGCTACACCTCAACCCTTTACAAGAATGTTCATATAACGTTAGTTTTATGGACATTCTTTTACAATTAGTTTTTAATTAGTCTAAGTATAAGTGTAATATAATATTTATTTTGTTTTTAAAGAAAAGAGAAAAAAAAATATAATATTTAGATGTACTTATATTCTAATTTTATAGTAGTTTGGACGTCCAATAATATTAAATGTTACATATCTTAAGTCTATTTTTATGAACTACTTGTTGTTTATTGGTTTTATTATCTATTATGGTAACATTATTTCTTAATGGTGTGATTCATAAATGATTCATAACGTTAAAGTGCACATAAAAACCTGTTTTCCCATACGAAATTCGTACAATAACGCCACAATAACTCTATGAATTACACCTTAAATCTGTTTTCTTAATTTTATGCGGACCAATATAAGGGTTTTCTGATTAATTTTCTTCTATTATATTTTTATATTAATGACAATTTTGTTTTACTTTTTCTTTATTTTGGGTCTCTTTCTTAAATAATAAAATTTTAATTAGAAAAATATATGTTATATTCATAAATTTTATGTTATGAAACTAGTTTGAAAATCAAATAACTTTTCACTCTGTACCTTTAGACTAAATTGAACGTCTTCTTTATACTTTTAGGGAAGAATAAAACAGTTTTAAATGATTCTTACCCAAAAATTATTTAGTGGACCAAAAATTATTTTTTCTGTTTTTATATTGTCAACCTTTAAAACTATTTTGAATTTTATGGCAGCAATAAAATGTGTCTCAATAGACTTTTCTAAGTTATTCTGAGAGTTTTCAATAAGCTTTAGCATTTTTCTAATCAATTTTGGTTTATTATTTTTTATTTCTGGCATTTTTGACATAATATAACATATTTCGTTATGTCTTTTATCATATTTTTCCAATAGTAATACCTCTTTATATTTTCTATTGTTCGATATATTCCACAATGTCCTCCCTCTATCGGATCATCGTGGTATTTCAGCATTAGATCAAGAATTGCCTGAGCATTCTTATCATTTATATTGGTCACCTCATTAAGTAGTAGCGCTACTTTTATGCCCTTTTATTTATAAAATATTTATTTGAGATAAATTCTAATATTTTCTCGTTATGTGCCTATTTGTTCACCGGCCACTTTCTCAACCCTTGGGAAAAATTGTCCTAGGTCAATATTCCCACTAATGAACATTATATATAATTTACCGGCCACTTTTTCAAGCCTAGGGAAAACTTGTCCTAAGTCAAGATTCCCTTTAGTAAATTGTTTTCTTCTGATATTTGGCTTTTTATCATTATTTTAAATTTGATGCTGAATATTTTCGATATTACTTTGTTGTTTATATGCCATATATTTTGTTGTGATTATTAATACTGTATTAATTTTTTTTCTTTTACTGCCACAAAATGGGTTTTGTGTTTATTTATGGTGACATATTATTTCTAATATTATTATTTGATGAATAACAGATTTTAGCATTAGGCGATTAATGCCTTGGCTTTATATTTGTGCCTTATATCCAGCGTTGTCAACTTGGTGCGTTTCGCACCTTTTTTGGTGCTTTTCTAAATGTTTTGTGCGAAAAATATCTGAGTTGGTGCGTGGTGCGCTTTTTTTTTAATTTTGGGTGGCTCCAAAGCATATTAAACACAATTTTTTGTTTCAGTATGAGAAAAAAGAATTTTTTACAAAAAATACAACTGTTTCAATACCATTTCATTCAATTGTGTACAATTTTAACATTAAATTTTACAGACCATAATAAGAGCAACCATTAATGATGTTTAAGAGGTACCAAAACACATTCACAATAAACGTTAAACCGTCTTGTTGTTATAGATAGTTTGTAACATTTCATTATAAGAAATTTGTTGTCCCTTTTAGATTTTCAGAGTACATAATTGTTTTTTGTCGTAAAAGTTGCTGTCAAGTCTATTAAAGAGCTTAGCAAAAACAAAGTATTCTCGAGACTAGCGATTATTGTTCGATTTTTATAAAATGCATAAAAAATGCGTTTAGTGTTGTAACACTAAAATTAATAAAATTTATAATTACTAAAAGAAGTATTAAAAGTTAGTGTCAATAATGGAGTCTAAAAAAGGAGATCATAAGCGAAATACAAAAAGATTTGCGAATCACAATGTGTGTTTAAGCAACGGATTTGGCCAAATAATAACACAAAAGCAAGATACTTTTATTGCAAATGCGACATCGAAATTGCAGCCTTGAGCCCATTTAGCTACAAAATATTTTATCCCAATACAAATATGATTTCAATGAGAATGAGAATTTGAATCCGATGTCGAAATATTATTTAGTATTGAAAAAGTTTGGAGAATGATGCACTTCATGCAATGGCACAATATTGATTCAACATTAGAATTTTGGACTAAAGTTATATGTTGTAAAAACAAATAATTAATTATTCAATTAAAAAAAAAAAATTCTGTTCTTGGTGCGTTTTTTGGTAAAGAGCGCGTTTTTTTCTCCATTTTGGTGCGTTTTGAAATTTCAAAGTTGACAACGCTGCTTATGTATATCTTAATTTTGCAATGTTAAAAAAATTTTTTTTTTTTTTTATATATATAATAAAGTAAGAAGTATAGTAAATATTTTCGGATTTCAAATAAACCGGAGCTATTACCTTGTACAACTACTTTGTTTACAACGTTAGCATTTGGTTTTTCAATTTTCGACTGTTCTTTCTCCATTTTAATAATATTTGTATGTATATTATTTGTCTTAAAATTATTAAGAAGTAAAATGTAATTATTAATTTACTTTCATTATTTTATTCTACTTATTAAAATTTCATTTAAGGAAAAGTAACATTATCAGGCTCAAGTTCAGTTTTATTGAACTAATGAAAATTCAAAATTACTAAGAATTTTTTTATGTTGGAAAATATTATTATTTATATCCAAGCAGTTTTTAGCAGAACGTATCAGTACTGATTTCAAGGCCGCTACACCTATCATCAGCGTTCAATTGTCCATCTTTACAATTTTCGTAAAGTGGATACTAATTGAGAAGAATATCAACTATTTAACCAGTTTTCAAGAGAAATAGAATATGAGAATTAATTTTTAATTCATTTTTTATTCTCTCTTTTTCGTGTTTTAACTCTCGTAGTGAACAGACGCGTTTTTATAATCGTCGCAACTGAATATAAAAAAAAAAATTAAATAAAAAAAATATTTTCAAGTCACAAAAAATATAAAAAAAACAAAACATTTATTGAACAGTTATTTTACTGGTTTTATTTTATTTTTTGCTAGTGTGCAATATACATAAATATTTGCATACACAAACTAATATAAGTGAAAATAAAAAAAGAGAACTCTGATGAGTTCATCTTCTGAAAAAAACAACAATAATCCTACAAGCAGTAGGAATGTGCAATATATAACTTTAGTTGCTGATGACGACAGTAAAAAAAATGAATTTAACAAAAACCTGAATTTAACAGTAAACACAAATACTCGTGCGCGATCATTATCTCTGAACATGTTAAATAGTGATCAAGAAGCAACAACAATTGCACCCATCAGCAAACTTGTCAGCTTAGCTGTACAAACAAACAAACAAACAATAAGTAACAAGGTGACCAACGTGCACAAAATGGTAGATGCGGTGAGTACAATAAATGATAATAAAATTCAAACAGGAATGGACAGATACATAACCGTGTTAAAAAGGGGAAGATGTCCAAAATCAGCTCAAATTGCTTCAACATCGAAAGTTCCCAGAGATGGAAAAAACAATATAATAAATTCCGAAAATCGTTTCGCGATGTTATCTGAACAAGGCGATGAAGGCACAACTACAACAAGTTCGAGTAAGCCCCCACCCATATATTTAAGAGAGCAGAATTCCAGTTTGCTGGTTAAAAGTCTTATCTCATTAATTGGAGAAAATGAGTTGTATGTAACACCAATTAAGCGCGGAAACATCAATGAAACAAAAATTCAGGTAGCTCATGAAAATAATTACCGAAAAATTGTTTCAGATTTAGAATCTAAAAATAAAAACTTCTACACGTACCAATTAAAGAGTGCTAAAGGTCTAACAGTCGTAATAAAAGGTATAGACTCTAGCGTGGATCCGGAAGAGGTCAAGTCTGGCCTTGAAAATAGTGGCTACAAGGTGAAAAATGTCTCAAACATTAAAAATAGAGAAAAAATCCCCCAACCAATATTTAGAGTCGAGTTACAGCCAGATGGCATAAAAATAAAAAAGAATGAAGCGCATCCAATATATGACTTAAAGTACTTGTTGCATCGAAGAGTTACCGTTGAGATGCCACATAAAAAAACTGGACCAATCCAATGCATGAACTGTCAAGAATTTGGCCATACAAAAACTTATTGCAAGTTGCCTACAGTCTGCGTTGTATGTGGTGAGTTACACAGTACTGCTAACTGTGATAAAATAAAAGGTGATACCAAGGCGAAAAAATGTGGCAATTGCGGCGGAAATCACACTGCCAACTATAGAGGCTGCCCCCTTTACTCGTTTTTTAAGAATTCATCAACCAAAAAAACCAATGCTACTCCCGCTCAACCTAAAACCCCTATTAACTATCCACAGTTACCTCAACCGTCCACCAGCCAAAATCAATTTTCAAACATTTTCAAGTCTAACGCGACTAGTGCTCAACAACAATCTAACAACAAATTTTCATACGCTAGTATTTTAAAAAGCAATCAGAGTACGGCACAAAAAACCGTAAATGTAAATGAAGATTCGGGGTATAATTTTAGTCGTATTGAAGCCTCAATTGAGAGCTTAATACAAACTGTAAATACATTTACTCTCAACATGTCCTGTATGATGCAGGAAATGTTGAAAATGCAGTCTACCTTGTTGCAGGCTGTACTAAGCAAACCATGAACTTAAAAATCTGTTTTTGGAACGCAAACGGCATCTGCCAACATAAAAACGAAATAGAATATTTTCTTCAGGATAAACAAATCGATGTTATGCTTATCTCAGAAACTCATTTGACATCTCGAAGCTGTTTCAGAATTAGTGGATATAATTTTTACGACACCAAGGATCCCCGTGGCAGAGCTTGTGGTGGTTCGGGAATCCTAATAAAAACGCGAATAAAACACCACCTGTTGAATGATTTTTGTGAAGATTATCTTCAAGCAACGAACATCTGCATCGAAACTTACTATCAAAAACTTGTAATATCATCTGTCTATTCGCCCCCCAGATTCACAATTACCGAGAGTCAATATACGGCTTTTTATAAATCACTGGGCCTCCGTTTTCTAGCAGCTGGCGACTACAATGCTAAACACACATTTTGGGGTTCACGTTTAATCACACCTAAGGGACGAATTTTATTCGACACAATATCTAAAATGGGTTTGAATGTAGTTTCAAGTGGACAGCCAACATATTGGCCAACAGATCGACAAAAAATTCCTGATGTTATCGACTTTGGAATTGTGAAAGGCGTGCCCAGCGAGATGGTTGAAGTTGAAGCATCTTTGGACTTATCTTCAGACCACTCGCCTACTATTGTCACTATTTACTCACACACAACATGTGATTTAGCGACGACATCTGCACGTATTAACTGGCTGAAATACAGAAAATATCTGAGTGCTCATTGCTCGGAAAAAATTCCGCTGAGAACACCTTCAGACATAGACGATTCTCTCAGGTTGTTTGAAGCGCATGTTAAACAAGCTGCTTTTAATGCTACTTCAAATGAAATAAACCAACCAGTGAGATTTAACAATATTTTTTCTGTAGATATAGAAAGGCTATTGACTGAAAAACGGCGAGCTCGACGAGAATGGCAGCGCTACAGATCGCCCCAGCTAAAATTAAGGCTTAAGGAGTGTACCAAGCAGCTTAGGAAAGTTTTGCAAGCTCAAAAAACAGCTTCCCTTCAAAAATTCCTTCAAGAGCTAGATGCAACACCACAAACAGATTATTCACTGTGGCGTGCAGCCAGAGGACTAAAAAGGCCAGTGATATGCAAACCCCCATTACGAGCCCCAAATGGTGACTGGGCAAAAACTGATGCTGAAAAAGGTGCACTCTTTGTTAAACACTTAGAAAAAGTTTTCACTCCGAATATTTCTGCTGATATTGTTGAACTGCACCCAGTCGTCCCTTTACCAGAAATACCGATGAGGTTTAACATGACGGAGATTGAAAATACTATTACTAGTCTTAACACCAGAAAAGCCCCAGGTGTCGACAAAATAAGCAACAAAATGCTTCAAGAATTGCCTTACACTGCAAAAAGAATAATACTATTCATTTTTAACAGTATTCTACGCCTAGAACACTATCCTAAAGAATGGAAGGTTTCGCTAATTACTATGATACCAAAGCCCGGCAAGGATCATACAAAGGTTGAATCCTATCGGCCTATTAGTTTACTGTCTAACATTTCAAAACTATTTGAAAAGCTGTATATGAGCAAGCTGATGCCTATAGTGACTAGAAGTGGATGCATTCCAGATCATCAATTCGGTTTTCGCAGACAACATAACACAATAGAACAAACTCACAGACTTGTGAATGTCGTTAGACACTTTTGAAAAAAAGAAATACTGCTCTGCGCTCTTTATTGATGTCTCACAAGCTTTCGATAAAGTATGGCACGAAGGTCTTTTCAATAAATTAACACAAAATCTACCAGCAAACATCGTAAAGCTTTTAAAAAGCTATTTGATGGAACGTAAATTTGTAGTTAGGGAAGGCAATTTTTTAAGCCCTCCGCAGTCGATTGAAGCCGGAGTCCCTCAAGGCAGTATCTTCGGACCCTTACTTTATTTAATATATGCCTCTGACTTACCGTTAAGCACTAACATTCATACATCAACATTTGCGGATGATACAGCCTTTCTAAGCGTTCACGAGAAAAATGGCTCAAACAATGGCATATAAAAGTTAACGAGCAGAAATATGCACACGTCACTTTTACGTTGCGCAGGCAAACATGCCCGCCTATAAAAATTAACACCGAGACTATACCACAACAAACTGTAGTCAAATATCTAGGCGTTCATCTTGATCGTCGTTTAACATGGAAATCGCATATAGACGCAAAGTTGACTCAAATGAAATTAAAAGCAGCTCAAATGAATTGGCTTATTGGAAGAAATTCTATACTAAGCCTAGACTGTAAACTACTATTATACAACGCGATCCTGAAACCAATATGGTTCTATGGAATCCAGTTATGGGGCACTGCCTCAGCATCAAATGTCGAAAGAATTCAAAGGCGGCGGAATAAAATCCTACGTACAATAACAGCAGCCCACTGGTATGTCAGAAACCATCGAATTCATAAAGACCTAGACGTTCCGTTGGTGAAGACAGTATTTTCAAAACACGCGAAAAAATATATAAAAAAACTTGAGTTGCACCCAAATCCACTTGCGCGCAATATTCTTCATTATAGAGGCCACACCCGGCTGAAAAGAAGGGATACTCTTTTTCTCAGCCGTTCACGAGAAATGTAAAACAACAAAAATTAACCGTTGAAATTAAAAATTTTGTTTGGCATTGGCTAAACTTATATTTAATATTTTTTTAGATTTAAGATTTGAAAAACTTATTGATAATTCAATTTAAATAATTAAAGATTCAATAAATAATAAAATTATCACAAAAAAAAAAAAAAAAAAAAAAATTTTTATTCTACCTTGAAACAGTGCTGGTTAGTACGAAATTCCCTCATTACTGTTTGGAAAGTACTACTAATCAACACAAACTCATAGTCCGTTATCATCAAAGAATTCTACTTTGTATTCTAACGTTTTTGTTATTTTTACTCTATATTAGGGATATTCACATATTACTGTGATCCTTGTTATTAGGGGATTATAATAATGTTGATTCGTAATAATAATATAAAATATTAATTCCGCTTGGGCACGAGCTATACATACCCTAATAACAAGGGTCACCGTAAAATGTGAATTCCCTAATATAGAGTAAAAACAACAAAAACGTTAAATTACAAAGTAAAATACTTTGATGATAACGGACTATGAGTCTGTGTTGATTATTAGTAATTTCCAACCAGTGATGGGTAAAAATAAAATGAATTAAATTAATTCTCGAATTCTATTTCTGTTGAAAACTTAGTTAAATAGTTGATATTCTTCCCCATTAGTATCCACTTTACGAAAATTGTAAAGATGGACAATTGAGCGCTGATGAGAGGTGTAGCGGCCTTGAAATCAGTACTGATACGTTCTTCTAAAAACTGATTGGATATAAATAATAATATTTTCCAACATAAAAAAACTCTTAGTAATTTTGAATTTTCATTAATTCAATAAAACTGAACTTGAGCCTGATAATATTACTTTTCATAAGAACAGTTTCATTTTTTCCCTTCATATAAAATAAAATGCACATATATAATAATCTACTTAGTTTTCACACATATACGAGTACATATAATTAGTGTTTTTAGATACAGAATTAACCAATTATGTGCCAGTTCTGTGCAATCTTCATCAAGATTTATTCTTATCAATAGTTTGGCTTTTATAAGATCAAATGACATTCGATTCCTCTCGTTGGAGTACAAATTATTTAAAATACTAAACGATTTGTCACATAAAGCATTACTAAATGAAATCACTTTTTTAAAATGTTTGAGGTTGTATCCGAACTTTTCTCAAAGAAAAAAAGAAAACTTTGAAATAATTTAAAAATAAACTTTTTCTTTTTTTTTGACAAAATTTATTTTTTGTTGATTGTTGACAGAAAATTATTGTAAATCAAGATGAAACAAGGCAGGATGGCAAGCCTACCTGCAACAGACCTTTGTTCTCTATTCTGACACACAAAGAGAATTTCATAATATTTTATAATCAAAGTCTTAATATTTTGTATTACAATGTAAACACGCCTTTAGAAGTATCTATTTTACATAGCGTTGGGGATAGTATAATCACAGCTTTTTATTTGCCCTTAAACTCAAAAACTATTTTTAAATTTTACGATTTCCGAACAATGCTAGGCACAGTACAAGTCGAAAACACAAAATAATTGGCGCTATACACATTGCGGTATTTAATTGAAATAATCAAGCAAAACTTCAGTATTAATTTAAAAAGCAGTTGCAAAAGCTACTTGTTTTCAGCGTTTATACAAATAATTTTAATATATTCTTTAACTGTATATTGCAAACACAATTTTTTAATTATAATATATAAATATATTAGCCTTTATCGTGTTTGGCGTTTTTCGACTACGCCAAGTACTAGATTAAAGACAAACGCCAGATTTTTCATTAATCTAGTACTTGGCGTAGTCGAAAAACGCCAAACACGATAAGGCTGATTACAAATAATATACATAAATATTAGTTCCAATGCGTTTACTAAATCTCGGCTTTCCGAAATATATAAAAACAAAAAACAGCAATGGAAGAAAATGTTAAATTTTCCCTTTGACGATATTTTTAAACTAAAATTTCAGTTTCATGAAATCTTTCGAGAAATTGGCATTAAATTCCGTTATTTGTTTTTACTTTTTCATTGATAATACATATAGGGAACTTTCATGAAATTACTTTCATGTGTAAAACCAGCGTAAGCATAGAATCTTTTCATTTATTATTTGCTGTATGATGTAAAAGATCAATTTTTATTTTCCTCCACCATGAACGAGTCGCTCAAATTGGGCATTAGTAGTAATTTTTAAATTCCTGAAATTGTATTAAATGCTGAAAAAATGTACTGATATGATCTTAAAAACTGCTATAAATCAGTTTTATATTGTTAATGTTTTTGTCGACCAAACTAACCCAGAGTTAGGAACGATAATGCCTCAGAAAATACTACACCCAACCAAGAACTTAGCTGTCAGTTGAGTTGAGAATGGCAATGCCAATGCATCAAAGACAACCAAATTATTTTAAAATTTGAGAACCATAATAGGGGTATATTATAACACTTATGTGAAAAACTGTAAAACACATGAGGGTGGAGGAGAAAAAATAGAGCAAAAAATTACTTTTGACAAATAAAACTGTTAGATAAACTGTTTAGTAGCAAGTTAATATTTGAAACAACGAATGAATTTTTAACATCACTTTAGATTTCAACATTCACAGCTGAATAGAACAAAACGGTGTTTTCGGTAGCACCAGAGAACGGCGCGATCACACCGCAACCATAAATACACCGCATATGTACTCTATACTTTACACATCCGAGCACTTTAAACAACGCATAAAAAAATTTGCGGTGTTGATTTGACTCGCCGTTTATTTACAGAGATTTGATGCGATCATAATATGCTCGCTACTTTGCGGTGTTTGCGTACATAAAACCAATGAGCGCAAAAACCTGTAGCAGCAAACATCGCAATCTGCATGAGCAAAACTTTTAGTATTTCGTCTTTTCATACTCTATTATTTTTTGATATTTGCTTTTGGAAGTTTTCTCCACAAACAATCAGTGATGCCAGATTTAAGATTAATCCTTACACAATAACAGATTCAAAATTACCCAAAAATTATATTTACGAATCAGTCTTTCACAAAACATTTCTTAAGGCGCTATCTGCTTATATTTGTATACAAGAATTCATTCCAAAAAATTTAATTTGTTCTTCAGCGTAGTTATTTTTCCTACTGAGATTGAAAAATGCAAGTGCGCAGCATTATTAAAAACCAAATTTCGATTCCGAAAAATAATCTGAAAGTGTTATGAGAGTTTAATAAAATAAACATTAAAAATAAGACAGGTTTTTATGTAGCATTTCGTTACCTGAAACGATAAATACCCTAACTATCAACTTTATTATTTTACAAGAGAATCGAAAAACATGATAGAGGTATACGGCATTTACACATAGATACATATGTACATCTTATGTACATTCATATGAGTATATGCGTCGCTAATATTTTACATTTACTGCAATTTTTGCAGAACACAAAAGCTATATACAAATACATAGATGTTTTTTTCAAATTATTACAGCTTTTGTATAATTACACAGTGGCAACGCTGTATTTACTTCAGATAAAGCACACATCAATGAGTGTGCTCGCATGTTCGAATACAAATATTGTTTTTGTTGTGTACGTTAAGTATGAGTACGACTGCCGAATGTGTAAAAAACGTAAGGCAGAGCAATCACCGCGAACGCATATGATTGTGTATGCTAGAAGCTCAAACGTAGCAATACTCAACTGTGTACGGACATGGCGAATACTTGAGCAAAAGCAATGCGGTGGCGATCACACCGCAACCGCATTTAAGACGAGTATACCTAAATCACGAAAACCTGTGATCGTGCAGTTCTCTGGGTAGCACCCACTTCACCTCGTTAGTAGTCATATGTGTAACGCTTTCACTAATTGTTATATAGCTATTCTTCGGGAACAAAATGTACTTAATGTAGAAATAAACAAAAAATTTTGCATTATTATCTTCTTCCAGCTATTATATTCAACGGCCAACTCAATCAACCGTATTCTATGTGCAAATTACTCATTTTTCTCCTTTAAAATTCCTACAACTCTGCCACATCAAAACGTAACAAAAATTATTATTATTGTTACTGTTCGTAAACCCAAATGTACAAAACACATGTATGGTTTTTGTAGCTTGCATGCATGAGTAGTACATGGGAATGTGTTATTAGAAAGTTTAAACTCTTACAGCTCATAAAGTACTGAAACGACAATAACCCACAATATCTAGTATACTTCTGTGCAAAGATATTTGTAATTTGGTAGATGTTTTGCAAAAAATCGGCACTATAATATGTGCATAGTGACAAAAACCCTTATTATTTATAAAGCTATGAGCACAAAATTAAACTTACCCTAGCTGTGCATATTCCACTGATATCCGGGTATTCGTCCACAGTTTGATCACCTGTATGCGCGCTAGCTGAATTTTAAATAAACATAATATATACGTATGATTAATAAGCTAAAATATGTTTTTAACGTTTTCAGAAATTAAAAATTATTTTTTAGTTGTTCGAACTTAATATTGATAATATAATAATATGAACAGTTTATTTTAAAAGTTGCATATGACACTTAATAAAAAAAAACTATGTCAGTCACTTTGGTAAGAGAAATAGTATATTTTGAGTTAAAATATAATGTTTCGAGACTAAATACAGTCTCATAAACAGAGTTGTTTACCGCTTACCTCACTGCCACCACGGCATCTGTAATCATACTAGTTAAAGATCCTCTATCATTAATTGAATCTACTGAGTCACACAAAAGTTTTTACACTACAGCTTTAAAATTTTTTAAAGGGTTGGAACTTTACTTATCTTTGAGTCTATGTTCAAGTTGAGCTTTATTCTAGTGTTTCTCTTTTCATTCCTAGTGTAGTGTGTTTACCATGTGTTTACAATAACATATTAAATTAAAGCAAATCAAATCAAAAAACTCAAAACGGTTCGAATAACACTTTTGATTGACCAACAAACAAACGGTAACAGAACACATTGCAATTGCTGACCTACCAAATAATAAATTTAAGCAATAAATTAAATAGAGCACACAGTAATTGGAGTATTATTAAGAAAAAATATTTTATTATTAAGAACTAGAAATTAGTATAAATAGCTGTAAAATTTATAAATAAAAATCAGAATAACTTTATTACACAAAATAAACGAGTTCTCAATATTCTAACTGGGCACCTTCAACAGTGCTTAGAAGAATTAAAACGTGCTGTGGCTAAGCATAGCATTATAAACAACTTAGCGAACACAACCTTACACTATAGTTATTATAACATAATATGGCGATCCTGCCAACCAACTTGAAATCCTTCTGAAGATAAAATATTTAACTTTCCTTCTCACTTGTGACCCTTCTAAGGATAAATACATTTACATACATACATAAAATAGCTAATAGCCAAAAGAGTGCGGTCCTAAACCCATCTCATCAGAAGAATACAGGAGTTATCCAGCACTGACAATTTAAAACGACGTTAACACGTTTGGGTTTGGTTTATAAAAATCACAAATGTAAGATGTTCTCTAGTTTCTATATTTTAAATTTTGCTTAAATAATTTACAACTATGCATACATATAAACTTAACTTAAAACAGCATTAAAATATTTTTTTTTTTTTTTATAAATTTTATTATTTATTGAATCTTCAATTATATATTAAAACATCAATAAGTTGTTCAAAACTTAAATATAAAAATATTAAATAAAAGTTTAGCCAATGCTAAACAAAATTTTTAGTTAAAACGGTTGATTTTTGATTTTGTCTTTCGTGTACGGCTGATAGAAAGAGTGTCCCTCGTCCTAAGCCGGGTATGGCCTCTATACTCTAGAATATTGCGCGCTAGTGGGTTTGGGTTCCACTTAAGTTTTTTAATGTACTTTTTCGCGTGTTTCGAAAATACTGTCTTCACCAACGATACATCAAGGTCTTTGTGAATTCGCTGATTACGGATATACCAGGGGCTGCAGTTATTATACGTAGAATTTTATTTCGTCGCCTTTGAATTTTTTCTACATTCGATGCTGCAGCAGTGCCCCATAGCTGGATTCCATAGGACCATATTAGAAGTTAACAGTCTACGAGTAGACTTAGTATACAATTTCTTCCCATAAGCCAATTCATTTGGGCTGCTTTTAATTTCATTTGATGCAAATGCGTCTATATGCGATTTCCATGTTAAACGGCGATCAAGGTGAACGCCTAGATATTTGACTATAGTGTGTTGCGGAATAGTCTCGGTGTTGATTTGTATAGCCGAACATGTCTCCCTTCGCAACGTAAAAGTGACGTGTACACATTTCTGCTCGTTTACTTTTATACGCCATTGTTTGAGCCATTTTTCCAATTTGGATATATACCCTTGTAAGTTGCTGAAAATCTTCTACTGGATTATCATGGACGCTTAAAATAGCTGTATCATCAGCAAATGTTGATGTATGAATGTTATTGCTTAACGGTAAGTTAGAGGCATATATTAGATAAAGTAAAGGACAGAAGATACTGCCTTTTGGGACTCCGGCTTCAATCGACTGCGGGGGCTTATAAAATTGCCTTCCCTAATTACAAATTTTCTTTCTATTAAAAAGCTTTTTAAAAGCTTGACGATATTTGAGGGTAGATTTTGTGTTAATTTGTAGACAAGTGCTTCGTGCCATACTTTATCGAAAGCTTGAGAAACATCTATAAAGAGCGCAGAGCAATATTTCTTTTTTTCAAAGGTGTCTCTAACAACGTTCACAAGTCTGTGAGTTTTTTCAATAGTGCTATGTTGGCTGCGAAAACCAAATTGATGATCTAGAATGCAACCACTTCTAGTCACTATAGGCTTCAGCTAGCTCATATACAGCTTTTCAAATAATTTTGAAATGTTGGGCAATAAGCTAATAGGCCGATAGGATTCAACCTTCGTATGCTCCTTGCCGGGCTTTGGTATCATAATAATCATCGAAACCTTCCATTTTTTTGGATGGTATTGTAGCCGTAAAATACCATTAAAAATGAATAGCATTATTCTTTTTGCAATGTAAGGCAATTCTTGAAGCATTTTGTTGCTTATTTTGTCGACACCTGGGGCTTTTCTGGTGTTAAGACTAGTAATAGTATTTTCAATCTCCACAATATTAAATTTTAGCGGTATTTCTGGTAAAGAGACGACTGGTGGCAGTTCAGCAATATTAACAGAAATATTCGGAGTAAATACTTTTTCTAGGTGCTTAACAAATAGATCACCTTTTTCAGCATTAGTTCTTGCCCAGTCACCATTAGAGGCTCGTAATGGAGGTTTGCAAATCACTGGCCTTTTAAGTCCTCTGGCTGCACGCCACAGCGAATAATCTGTTGATGGTGTTGCATCGACTTTTTGCAGAAATTTTTGCAGCGAAGCTGTTTTTTGTGTTTGCAAAACTTTTCTAAGCTGCTTGGTACACTCCTTAAGCCTTAATTTTAGCTGAGACGATCTGTAACGTTGCCATTCTCGTCGAGCTCTCCGTTTTTCAGTCAATAGCTTTTCTATATCTGCACAAAAAATATTGTTAAATCTCGCTTGTTGATTTGGTTGAATTGAAGAAGCATTAAGAGCAGCTTGTTTAGCATGTGCTTCAAACAACTTAATAGAATTTTCTATGTCAGTAGGTGTTCTCAATGGCATATTTTCCGTGCAATGAGCACTCAAATATATTTTATATTTCAGCCAGTTAATACGTGCAGATGTCAGCGGGAAATCACATGCTGGTGTTACAGTTGTGTGTGACTAAATAGTGATAATAGTAGGCGAGTGATCTGAAGACAAATCCAAAGATACTTCTACTTCAATCATTTCGCTGGGCACACCTTTCATAATTCCAAAGTCGATAACAATTGGAATTTTTTGACGATCCGTTGGCCAATATGTTGGCTGACCAGTTGAAACTACATTCAAACCCATTTTTGAAATTGTGTCAAACAAAACATCACCCTTAGGACTGATTAAATGTGAACCCCAAAATGTGTGTTTAGCATTGTAGTCGCCAGCTGCTAGAAAACGGGACCCCAGTGTTGTATAAAATGCAGTGTATTGACTCTCTGAAATTGAAAACCTGGGAGGAGAATAAACAGATGATATCACAAGCTTTTGATAAAAATTTTCAATGCAGATATTCGTTGCTTGAAGATATTCTTCACGAAGGTCATTTAGCAGTTAGTGTTTTATTCGAGTTTTTATTAGGATTCCAGAGCCACCACAAGCTCTACCTCGAGGATCCTTGATGTCGTAGAAATTATATCCACTAACTCTTAAATAGCTTCAAGACGTCAAATGAGTTTCTGAGATAAGCATAACATCGATTTGTTTCTCCAGAAGAAATATTCTATTTCATTTCTATGTTGGCAGATGCCGTCTGCGTTCCAAAAAGAGATTCTTAAGTTCATGATTTGTTCAATACAGCCTGCAACAAGATAGACTGCATTTTCAACATTTCCTGCATCATACAGGACATGTTGAGAGCAAAAGTATTTACTGTTTGTATTAGGCTCTCTATCGAGGTGTCAATACGACTAAAATAAGGCCCCGATTCTTCATTTGCTGGTACAGTTTTTTCCGCCGTAGTCTTGTTACTCTTTAAAACATTAGCGTATGAAAATTGACTATTAGGTTTTTGTTGAGTAAGAGTCGTGTTAGACTTTAAAACATTTGAGTATTGATTATGGCTAGACGACGGTTGAGGTAACTGTGGGTAGTTTTAAAGGGTGTTGGGCTGAGCGGAAGTAGCATTTGTTTTTCTGTTCAACGAATTTTTTAAAAAAGAGTAAAGACGGCAGCCTCTATTAGTTAGCAGTGTTGTTTCCACTGCAATTGCCACATTTTTTTGCTTTGGTATCACCTTTTATTTTTTCACAGTTAGCGGTACTGTGTAACGCCACATACAACGCAAACGGTAGGCAACTTGCAATAAGTTTTGGTATGGCCAAATTCTTGACAGTTTATGCATTGGATAGGTCCAGTTTTTTTATGTGGCTGCTCACTGTAACTCTTTGATGCAACATGTATTTTAAATTATAGATTGGGTGCGATTCATTTTTTTTCATTTTCAAGTCGCCTGGCTGTAGCTCGACTCTAAAAATAGGTTGGTGGATTTTTTCCCTGTTTTTAATGTTTGAAACATTTTTCACTTTGAAGCCACTATTTTCAAGGCCAGACTTTACCTCTTCCGGATCCACGCTTGAATCTATTCCTTTTATAACTACTGTTAGGCCTTTAGCACTCTTCAGTTGATATGTATAAAAATTTTTGTTTTTAGTCTCAAAATCTGAGACAATTTTCCTATAATTATTTTCTCGTGTTACCTGAATTTTAGTTTCGTTGATTTTGCCACGCTTAATTGGAGTTACATAGAACTCATTTTCTCCAATTAATGAGATAAGGCTTTTTACCAAAAAGTTGGGTGTTCTGTTCTCTTTAATATATCGGCGATGGTTTAGTGGACCTTGTTGTACTTGTATCTTCATCGACTTGTTCATTCAAAATCGCAAAACGATTTTCAGAATGTTTAATATTATTTTTCCCATCTTTGGGCATTTTCGGCGTTGACGCTATTTCAGCTGATTTGGGACTTCTTCCCCTTTTTAGCACGGTTATGTATCTGTCCATACCAGTTTGGATTTTATTATCACTATTTTCACTCACTGCATTTACAATTTTGTGCACGTTGGTCACCTGGGTATTTATCGTTTGTTAGTTTGATTGTACAGCTAAGCTGACAAGTATGCTAATAGGTGCAATTGTTGCTGCTTCGTGATAGCTATTTAACATGTACGGAGACAATGATCGATCGAGTATACTTATGTGTTTTGTGTAGTATTCATGTTTGTGTTTACTTAATTTTTTTTATTGTCGTCATTAGCAACCAAAGTTATATATTGTACATCCCTACTGCTTGTAGGTTTATTGTTGTTGTTAGAAGATGAACTCATTTAGAGTTCTCTTTTTTATGTTCACTTATGAGTTGGTGTATGCAAATATTTATGTATTTACACACAAGCAAAAAATAAAAGAAACCAGTAACATAACTGTTTAATAAATGTTTTGTTTTTGTATTTTTTTTTTTTTTTGTGAATTTTCTTTCATTATTTTTTAATATTCAGTTGCGACGATTATAAAAACGCGTCTGTACACTGCAAGAGTTGAAACTGAATTGAATTGTTGAAATGATATAAAAATCATAAACAAAATCAAACATAACAAACAATATGAATGAAAAAAAAGAGACTACAAAAGAAATAGAACTATTAATAAATGAACTACATATCGCACTCGTTCAACAATACTGTATTAAATTATTAAAATTTCGTTTTTTGCAAGAAATCGATGAACAGTGGTCATATCTATCCACTGTAAAAATTTTACACCATTTTCTCCACTCTTTCACCCAAAAAAAATACAGTTGTATCTCTCTTTGTGATAGAAGTATAGTATAAAAAAAAAAGTTTTTTGCCTCTACTGAAAATTTTAAAATTTTGAGTTAATACAGTATTGTTGAACGGGTGCGATATGTACATACGTTAATTTTACTTACAAATTAATTAATTGAATATATAAAAACAAATGGGAATTTAATGAAAAAATTAAGATTTAAATGAAAACCTCCTGAATATTATTAAATAGTTTAAAATATAATATAATTACATACATATATATATATATATATATATATATATATATATATATATATATATATATATATATACATATATATTTATTTATTTCTTAACATTTTTTTACTACACACAAACACAATATATAGACGACAACTCAAGACACTTAACTGCATTTTCAACTAGTAATGGACACTATTTATTTAAACGATTTCCATTTGGTTTGAAAATTTCTTCCAATAGTCTTCAAAGGATGTTAACAATAGCACTTAGTGGCTTAGATTCCAAAGCATTTTTATATGTTGACGATATTATTGTATATGGATGTAGTTTAAAACATCACAACAAAAGTTTGGTGAGAGTTTTCGAACGTTTATCAAAATATAATTTAAAATTGAACGCAGCAAAATGTGTATTTCTTCAATCAGACGTAATTTATTCAGGACATCAGATAACGAAAGACGGTAAAAGACGGTATACGGACAGATCCTTCAAAACATAAAGTAATTGAACAATATCCGATTCCAAACGACAAAGATTTGAGGCATTTTGTAATTATTTTTAAAATTTATTATAAGGTATACCAGAAATTATTAAGATCGAAAATATATAGAAATTTAGAATTGAACATAATATTATATAAGCCTTTGCAACACATTACGAATAAAAAATTACAAGAGAAGATTATAGAAGAATTCCACAATTCACCAATATCAGGACATTTTGGTATAAGAAAAACAGTTCTAAAATTAAAACAACGTTATATATGGAAGAATATGAGAAAGATGGTTAGAGATTACATTAATAAATGCCATAAATGCTTAAGAAATAAACAAACTAAACATATTAAAGAAAAAATGGTAATAACGGGAAGTCCTAACACTAGCTTTGAAACAATAGAAATAAGAATTTCTAAAGTCTATAGATACATATTAACTATGCAGTATGAATTAATGAAATACGTGATAGCACACCCAATTGAAACAAAAGATGCTAGAAGTATATCGAAAACATTAGTTGAACACTTTATTTTAAAGTATAGATGTTTTAAAAATTTAAAATCTGATAGAGGTACTGAATTTAACAACGAATTATTAAAAGAAGTTTGTAATTTACTTAATATAAACCAAAAGTTTTCAGCACTATATCACCACCAGTCGATAGGTTCTATAGAGTATTGTGTTTGAAATCAAGAACCTTTTCTTTCAGTATTTTTCGAGATAATGAAAAAACAAAACTTATTTATTGAAAAGTAAAATAATCAGTGATTATAAAATTAAACTAAATCAAAGCAATTCAAATCTTAAAACTATAAAGTGTTTCTAGACAAAGTGTTGCTAGGCGATAATAGTTATGTTATGTTATTTGTTGCCATTCAACATATTGAATGAATATTTACTAAATTTTGTTGATGATTATGAATGGGACAAATGGGTACCATACTATACATTTGCATACAACACAAAACCACACACTAACTATTCACCTTATGAGTTAATTTATTGTAAATTAGCAGCATTACCAACAGACAAAATACAAAATAGCAGTATATGTTATGATATAGAAAATTACGCTAATGAAATAAAAATAAGACTAAAGAAAGCATTAGAAAATGCTAAAAAATTGATAGACATAGCTAAACATAAATCAAAAGAACTTTATAACAGAAACACAAATATTAGTAATTTTAAAATAGAAGACATAGTATTAATAAAATCAGAGCCCATACAGAGGACCATATGAAATAATAGAAAGATTAGGAGTAAACTCATTATTAAAAGTAGATAATTTAGAAAAAATTTACCATAATAACATACTTAAATTATATAAACCTAGACAATAAGACAATGATAATCATAAACAAATTAAAATTTTATTATTAATTGCATAAAAATAATTAAAACCCTATGTACACATTTTCATATTATATTCCTAACACATTTATTTAAAAATAATTAATTCACTAACATTTTTGTTCATATTATATTACAAACACAATTAATTTTAAGATTTAATTCATTTCATTGCATTTATGAATTCAATCTTAGGGGTAGAGGTGTAGTGTGTTTACCATGTGTTTACAATTAAAGCTAATCAAATCAAAAAACTCAAAACGGTTCGAAAAACACTTTTGATTGACCAACAAACAAAACGGTAACATAACACATTGCAATGTCTGACCTACCTAAGTAATACATTTAAGCAATAAATTAAATAGAGCACACAGTGTTAGCCTTCGGATACCAAACCTGACAAATTATAATTTCTTTGATTAAACATCACTCAATTCGAATAAAAATTCATAACTTAAAACATATGTATATGAAAAAAATTTTAAGTGATATTACAGGGAAAATACTAAATTTTAATTCAAATCTAAATTTGTTTTTTATAAACACGGATTTGATATAGAAGTGCGAATTTTAAGTAAATAACCTATATATAATTTTTTTTATATAATATACTAGAAGAAAGTTTCTTTAAAATGAAAGGATAACATAATTATTTAATTTGACTTAGCATAATCCCCAATGAAATCCGTATAGAGACGCCTAAGATATAATATATTAAATAAAAATTTTATAATAGAATTGAGACGATTAATTTAATTTTTTTTCAATTGTGTTCTTTCTGTGCTATAGTAAATAGTTATATTGTCAATGGAAGAAGCAATGGAAGACTAACTGTGTTATTCACAAATGTTTTATTAGAGGCTAATAAGCAAAATCCACCAAAGTAGTATTCATAAACGTTTAATAGCACTATGAGGCGGTAATTACACGCTAATAAACTCGAAAATTTTATTGTAGGTATCACGCTACTTTAGCCGTTTAATAAGTCGACATTTGCATTTTTTAAAGTAAAAAAATCACTATTTACTTTAAAAAGTTTGAAAAATAAAAAAAATATTCGAATAAAGTAATGATTGTAATAAATAATATATCTACATTCCTTTTACAGATAATATATTTCAATTCTTCCGATTCCTCCAGTCCTTCTGCAATGTTTGCACGTAAAATAAGAAAATTCAAGAAGAAATACATACATATGAATGTATGTGAATACATACTTATGTAGATACATATGAACATATGTATTGATACGTATTATGTACACAAATGTGCTGTGTGTACTTATATGCATTTACATGCATATTTGTTCACATACATACATAAATAAAATTCTACCTGCTCTTTGAAATATTAATACTATTACATGTTTTTTTTTCTGATTTTGTGCATAATTTGTCACATTTCAACCAAAAAATATTAAAAAAGATTAAAAAAATTCCAAATAAATAAAGCAAACAAATTAGTGGTGTGTAAACAAATGCAACCTACTCGGTATTTGAATACTTTTGTAACAACTTATGAAAACACATTGCTAGCAATGTAACTAGAACAGCTCTTAAAAAAATTTTATCATTTCTTGAATTATAAGCAATATTCTATTAATCTAACTTGTTAAAATAAAATTTATATGACATTATTTTCACATTTTCAAACCATGTACACAACACTAATTAAAACTTGACAATTTAAACGAAACAATGTTCTTAACACAGAATCACAAAACTAAAACGATAAGAGATCGTTTTGCTGCGCAAAAAGGCGAGATCTTCATGTGCCAGAGTGCTAAGGCGTGAAAAACCTTTGTACATCGCAGCGCCTTCGCACTAAAGTTCTTGTTACTCCACGAGGTAGCAAGAGCTTTTGGTCATTCGTTAAAAGAGTCAAGGATAATGCTAGTTCCTCAATTCCGCCTCTTTTAAAGGACGACCATGCACTGACCCGGTTGATAAAGCTAACCTTCTGGCTGAAATGTTCGCAAGAATTCTCACTTCCCGGAAAGAAGTCAACCACTATCCGTTCTCGAGGGAGTATCTGTAACTATGCCAAAAATATGCTTTCGACCGCGTGCAGTTAAAAAGGTTTTATCGAATCTCCTGGTCTTGAAACAGTGCTTTTCGATGTGAGCACGTCCATTGGCACGCCTGTTCAGCACTTTGTACCATGCTGGTGAATTTCCAAACTGTTGGAAGGTTGCCAAAGTAACGTCAATCCCTAAAAAGGAGGAGGCCAAAAACCATGAAAATAACCGCCCATTGCAATTTGTTCTGCGCTTTCCAAAGTAATGGAAAGTATGTTGAATTTCCATCTTGTGAGGTATTTGGAGCTCAACAGTTTACTTAGCGATGGCTTTCGTAGGGGCCGCTCTACGGGGGACCTGCTAGCTTTCCAAATTGTGAAACTCGACTTCTATTTATTTCGTGTATTCCTTTCTTTTCCAAAAACGTATTGAAAGCATTATTTAATAGAAACCAACGTATATTTTATAGCGGCATATTTTTTTTTTTTTGTATGTGTGTTTTTTCAAATTTTTGTGTGGATAGCTAGCTTGTTTTCATTGACAAGAAATTTTTGCTGAACAATATATTACAAAGAATTTATTTTCATTTTGTGTGCTAGGAAAAATTTTACTATGCAGATATTTCTGGCGTGTAAGGTACTTAATATTTTATTTACTTTGCAAGTATAAAATTTTTTTTTAGATAAATGAATTGTCGTTTGTTTTTATATAAATATGATGGCTACATTTATGATCTTTAGCCAGAAAAAACAATATCTTTTGCTTTTTTCAATTGACCAATTGTAATTTCCTTGCCAAATTTTTCCAAATACTATTTATAGTGTCAAAATAATTAATTTATTTTTTGCCACTCTCACTGGCGGCACTTGCGACTTTTGAAATATATGCCCCTATTGCGGTTGACAACTTTTGAAACAATTTGGTCGTCGTTTATAAATTTTTTTTTGGTTGTGTTCACAATTTTTAGTGGTATTGTCATTTGCAACTGTGCACAAGTTTGGTTGACAAAAACGATAAATACACACAACTGCTTATTAGTAGTTGGGTTACAGTTTACTTCGACATAAAGTGCAGAAAAATCGAGAGATCGTAAGAAGAAAAATTTATTGTGCTTAATATTGCAGTTTCTCAGCATTTAATATATTTACAGACCTTTGAAAATTACAACGAAAGCCCAATTTGAGAGACTTTTGCAGCTATTGGAAAAAAATCCAGAGATTGCTCATGGGAAACCAAAATTTGGCATGACCAAAAATTATGCGCTGATCTAGCACATCTAACACTTCTTTTATAACAAGTGACATTGTAGATTGAGCTCATCCTATATTGAAGTCGTTGCCGTCAGCAAAAAATCTAAGGCCAGCACACAGTTTCAATATCGGTGGTATAGCTGATGTACGTACAGGTTTATTTAATTGATCTTTTATGTCATCCAGCAGATAGCAAAAGGCTTCTTTACTCAGTCGGGAATAGCTAATAAATCTGTAAAAGTTATTTTCTTACTCAAATTGTAACTTATATTTTGAATATTTTTACTTTGCAGTTGGTAGTTCAAGAGGGTTGTAGTCATCACGAATTTTCCTCCTTATGCGTAGCACATCTATACTACCATCTTCGTTTCCATCTTCATAAAATAAATCTACACATATATCCATTTGAAAATATTTGCTTTCGAATAAAACACTTTTTTCTTCTAATATATTTTTTTAAATTTTTACACGAATTTGTGTGCTGTTTTGTCAAACTAGATATTTTAAGTTGGTAACGCTTTAACAATCTCAAAAAATAGTTGTGTATCACAATACCAAAAAACAATTTGGTGGTGTCAAAGTTAGGTCGACTCGTACACAACCAAACTGAGTTGAGTTGAGAACGACAATAGTGGCAATAATTTTATGCTTTTAGAGCATACAAAAAAATTTCGCGTTTTTTTTTTGTCGTAGATCGTGATAATAAAGCTAAGATCCCACTATCGGCGCAATGTACCAATTTTCGTCACAATGCATGTACCGATAGTGTGAACGCAAACAATTTTTCAAATTGCGACAATCTGCGCCGAAATTGTGCTGAGTATTGACAATCAAAAATGTTATATTTTATTCATATATATTAAAACATTAAATATAACATTTGTACTGTTGAACAAAAAAAAAAAAAACCAAGATGACTCTGCTAAAATATTGCATTTGTAACGATTTTAACATCCCTGAAAACATCTGTTTAAAAAATAACAAGCATAAAAAGTACGTGCTGAGTAGTATATTCAATTAAAATTCATTAATTTGTTATTATTATATATTAATACATTAATTATAAACACAATATATACGGCCAAAGCAGTTTTTTCTTTTTTATTGTAATACATGCCGAAAATTAAACTATATCTGCCAACAAGGAAATAACCAGGAATAATAAGGGTGGTGTTGGCTGAAGTGGTTAGCGCGTTGACTACTAAGCAAAAAATGACTTGGCGCCTGGGTTCAAACCCTGGCCAGAGCAAGTCAATCAACATCAGTAATTTCTCTAATGTACATTAGTGCCTGCTAACAACACAGCTTAACAAAGTTAATGCATCTACTTAACACCGGAGGCGCCTCAACACTGTCTTAAAAATTAACATAACGCGCAAAGCAGAGTTGTGAAAGAGTTAAGTCTTCTAAATTTTCAACATCTATCTTCTCTTCCCTATCCCTCTCACTGAGTTTCAGCACAATGCACTGCATACGTAGAAGTCATCCTCTGAGTGCTGGTCATAATAAAAAAAAAAACACATATATACATACTCGTACATGATTTAATTTGCCCAATAATGCACGATACTGAGATCGCATTGTACCGATTATTGTCGCAATTGAGATTTGGCCGATATGAGCCAAAAAATAATGTCGCAATATGCGACGATAATGGGACCGCCCAAAAATTAATTGTGCAATGTATGCCGATATAGCACGAAAAAATTGTCGCATATTGTGCTGTTTGAGCCGATAGTGGGATCTTAGCTTAAGATATAATCAAAACAAACTTATAGTGTTGCCAAAATGTTTTACCACAAGTTTTGCTTAGAACCTATAAGAAAAATAGTTTTTTTTTTAAACAGAGGCAACTCCCAAACAGCTTCTATCAGCTGGTTTTTCACTTTTCAGTACTAGCTACGTAGTACTAGCAAAGATTTATTCACTCTTTTTGTTATTTATACTTTTCATCATAGTTAGTACTGAAAAGTTAAAGCTAGTGCTAGTACTTAGTACTATGTAGTAAAATTTTTTTTATTCACACTGCCCAATGACTAAAAATATATAAATAAATGTTAAAAGATTTAAAACTTAAAAAGACTGACATGGTCTTTTTGATAAGTATCTGTTATGACTTTTATAATAAACGGCTCATATGGCGAGATGATATTGAAGTAATTTTCAAAAAGATAACTTAAAGAGAAGAAACCAATTATAGATCAAAAACATACATAGTTCATTTGACAACTAATGGCTCGATTATGGATGGGAACCGAACTTCAGATGCAACTTAAAATTTGTTGTTGCTAGAAAAGCTCTAATTAGTAACTAAAACTTACAGGTCTCAGTTGGTAGTCGATATCTGTTATACCATTTTCAGCAACTGACTACGCAACTCAGGTTCGGTTACAACCCATAATCAAACCACAAATAGCGAAATTATAATTTAAATAATTAATTACATCGACTACGTGTTTCCAAAGTCATGTCTTCTACTGGCTCAAATTCAGTGTCTGTATCCAAATCTTCAGAACTCTGCAAAGAAAAATACGTACATATAACAAAAAGGAAAATTTTGAGAATAAAAATATAAATAATACAATTAGTTGATACTTCGACGGAAAAAAAAGGTGAAGGGGATAGGTAGATACTTCGTTATAGCTATTGCTTCGTTGTAGATATGTACATGTCTATTTTATCAATTTGCTTATTCTGACTTCATTGTATCGAGAGTTTTGAATGAACAGTATTGGCTAACCCATAACAAATAATAATTTTGGAAAACATAAATTCTTGAGCATTTGCTCGAATAAATGTTATATTTTCTAAAAACTTTTAGTCAGCTTATATACTACTTAAGAGAAGAGAAAAAGATTGGTTTACTAAAAATCACTCAAAATATATTTCCTAAAACTACAAGGCAGTTCGTAATATTTATGTGTGTTTGGCTTTTAATAAAACTATTTTTTCATGTTTTTGTTATTTAATAAACCGTCAATTATAAATTGATCAAACAATAACTATTCAAATATTAAATCTAAGTGTTGATTATGTGTTTATACAAAGCTAAACAAAATATGTAGTGCAAGTTTTTTTATTATATTTTGTCACATCTTTTGAAAATCCATTCTTCACCAACGGAACATCTAAATCTTTATACATTTGCTGATTTCTGATATAACAAGAGACTGCTGTAATTAAACAGGGTACAGTTATTTGCGCCGTAGTCTGGTTAATTTTTAAAATATTAGCATATGAAAATTGACTATTAGGTTTTTGTTGAGTAATAGTCGTGTTAGACTTTAAAACAGATTATGGTTAGAGGACGGTTAAGTTCATGGTTTGTTCAATACAGCATGCAACAAGGTAGACTGCATTTTCAACATTTCCTGCATCATACAGGACATGTTGAGAGTAAAAGTATTTACTGTTTGTATTAGGCTCTATATCGAGGTGTCAATACGACTAAAATAAGGCCCCGATTCTTCATTTGCTGGTACAGTTTTTTCCGCCGTAGTCTTGTTACTCTTTAAAACATTAGCGTATGAAAATTGACTATTAGGTTTTTGTTGAGTAAGAGTCGTGTTAGACTTTAAAACATTTGAGTATTGATTATGGCTAGACGACGGTTGAGGTAACTGTGGGTAGTTTAAAAGGGTGTTGGGCTGAGCGAGAATAACATTTGTTTTTCTGTTCGACGAATTTGTAAAAAACGAGTAAAGAGGGCAGCCTCTATAGTTGGCAGTGTGATTTCCGCCACAATGTCCGCATTTTTTTGCCTTGGGATCACCTTTTATTTTGTCGCAGTTCGCGGTATTGTGTAGCTCACCACATACAACGCAAACAGTAGGCAACTTGCAGTAAGTTTTGGTATGGGCAAATTCTTGGCAGTTCATGCATTGAACAGGTCCAGTTTTCTTATGTGGAAGCTCAATCGGTAACTCTTCGGTGTAACAAGTACTTTAGATTATAAATTGGGTAAGATTCATTCTTTTTAATTTTCCAGTCACCTGGCTGTAGCTCGACTCTAAAAATAGGTTGGCGGATTTTTTCCCTGTTTTTAATGTTTGAAACATTTTTCACTTTGAAGCCACTATCTTCAAGGCCAGACTTAACCTCTTCTGGATCCACACTAGAGGCTACACCTTTTATTACGACGGTTAGACCTTTAGCACTCTTTAATTGGTACGTATAAAAATTTTTGTTTTTTGACTCAAGGTCAGAAACTATTTTTCGCTAATTACTTTCTTGCACTACCTGGATTTTTGTTTCGTTAATATTTCCGCGCTTAATTGGAGTTACATAGAACTCATTTTCTCCAATTAAGGAGATAAGGCTTTTTACCATAAAACTAGAGTTCTGCTCTCTTAAATATATCGGTGGGGGT
The DNA here is from genome assembly GCA_947311025.1 of Lypha dubia. NCBI lineage: Eukaryota > Metazoa > Arthropoda > Insecta > Diptera > Tachinidae > Lypha > Lypha dubia. Next base: position 94,786,920 of record OX371260.1, on the reverse strand, counting down.
TTACTCGACCTTGTTGTAGTTGTGTCGTCATCGCCTCTTTCATTTAGAATCGCGAAACGATTTTCGGAATTCTTTATATTATTTTTCCCATATCTGGGAACTTTCGCCGTTGATGCTATTTGCGCTGATTTGGGACTTATTCCCCTTTTTAGTACCTGTTTGAATTTTATTATCACTTATTGTACTCACCGCATTTACAATTTTGTGCACGTTGGTCACCTGGGTATTTATTGTTTGTTTGGTTGTTTGTACAGCTAAGCTGACAAGTTTGCTAATGGGTGCAATTGTTGTTGCTTCTTGAGCACTATTTAACATGTTCAGAGAGCACGATCGCACAGGAGTAGTTGTGTTTAGTGTAGCATAGAGGTTTGTGTTTAAATAATTTTTTTTTTATTGTAGCCATCAGAAACAAAAGTGAGAATATGCACTTCTTCAGCTTGTAGGTTTATTGTTGTTGTGGTTGGCAGAAGATGAACTCATTTAGAGTTCTCTTTTTTTGTGTTCACTTATATAAGTTTGTGTATGCAAATATTTATGTATATTACACGCAAGCAAAAAAAATAAAATAAAATCAGTATAATAACTGTTTAATCAATGTTTTGTTTTGGTTTGTTATTTTTCTGATTTAAACTTTCAGTAAATTTTTAATATTCAGTTGCGACGATTATAAAAAAGCCTCTGTACACTACGAGAGTTGAAACTGAACGACTTTTTCTAAGTTTTTAACGAAAAGAGTACCTTTTTCAGCATCAGTTCTTACCCAGTCACCATTAGAGGCTCTGGCTGCACGCAACAGCGAATAATATGTTGATGGTGTTGCATCGAGTTCTTGAAGAAATTTTTGCAGCGAAGCTGTTTGCAAAACTTTTCTTAGCTGTTTGGTACACTCCTTAAGCCTTAATTTTAGCTGAGGCGATCTGTAACGTTGCCATTCTCGTCGAGCTCTCTGTTTTTCAGTCAATAGCCTTTCTATATCTGCAGAAAAAATATTGTTAAATCTCGCTTGTTGATTTGGTTGAATTGAAGAAGCATTAAGAGCAGCTTGTTTAGCATGTGCTTCAAACAACTTAATAGAATTTTCTATGTCAGTAGGTGTTCTCAATGGCATATTTTCCGTGCAGTGAGCACTCAAATATATTTTATATTTCAGCCAGTTAATACGTGCAGATGTCAGCGGTAAATAACATGCTGGTGTTACAGTTGTGTGTGACTAAATAGTGATAATAGTAGGCGAGTGATCTAAAGACAAATCCAAAGATGCTTCTACTTCAATCATTTCACTGGGCACACCTTTCATAATACCACAGTCGATACATCAGGAATTTTTTACGATCCGTTGGCCAATATGTTGGCTGACCACTTGAAACTACATTCAAACCCATTTTTGAAATTGTGTCAAACAAAACACGAACCTTAGGACTGATTAAACGTGAGCCCCAAAATGTGTGTTTAGCATTGTAGTCGCCAGCTGCTAGAAAAAGGGACCCTAGTGTTGTATAAAATGCGGTATATTGACTCTCTGAAATTGAAAACCTGGAAGGAGAGTAAACAGATGATATCACAAGCTTTTCATAAAAATTTTCAATGCAGATGTTTGTTGCTTGAAGATATTCTTCACGAAGGTCATTTAGTAGGTAGTGTTTTATTCGAGTTTTTATTAGGATTCCAGAGCCACCACAAGCTCTACCTCGAGGATCCTTGATGTCGTAGAAATTATATCCACTAACTCTTAAATAGCTTCAAGACGTCAAATGAGTTTCTGAGATAAGCATAACATCGATTTGTTTCTCCAGAAGAAATATTCTATTTCATTTCTATGTTGGCAGATGCCGTCTGCGTTCCAAAAAGAGATTCTTAAGTTCATGGTTTGTTCAATACAGCCTGCAACAAGGTAGACTGCATTTTCAACATTTCCTGCATCATACAGGACATGTTGAGAGTAAAAGTATTTACTGTTTGTATTAGGCTCTCTATCGAGGTGTCAACACGACTAAAATAAGGCCCCGATTCTTCATTTGCTGGTACAGTTTTTTCCGCCGTAGTCTTGTTACTCTTTAAAACATTAGCGTATGAAAATTGACTATTAGGTTTTTGTTGAGTAAGAGTCGTGTTAGACTTTAAAACATTTGAGTATTGATTATGGCTAGACGACGGTTGAGGTAACTGTGGGTAGTTTTAAAGGGTGTTGGGCTGAGCGGAAGTAGCATTTGTTTTTCTGTTCAACGAATTTTTTAAAAAAGAGTAAAGACGGCAGCCTCTATAGTTAGCAGTGTTGTTTCCACTGCAATTGCCACATTTTTTTGCTTTGGTATCACCTTTTATTTTTTCACAGTTAGCGGTACTGTGTAACGCCACATACAACGCAAACGGTAGGCAACTTGCAATAAGTTTTGGTATGGCCAAATTCTTGACAGTTCATGCATTGGATAGGTCCAGTTTTTTTATGTGGCTGCTCACTGTAACTCTTTGATGCAACATGTATTTTAAATTATAGATTGGGTGCGATTAATTTTTTTTTATTTTCAAGTCGCCTGGCTGTAGCTCGACTCTAAAAATAGGTTGGCGGATTTTTTCCCTGTTTTTAATGTTTGAAACATTTTTCACTTTGAAGCCACTATTTTCAAGGCCAGACTTTACCTCTTCCGAATCCACGCTTGAATCTATTCCTTCTATAACTACTGTTAGGCCTTTAGCACTCTTCAGTTGATATGTATAAAATTTTTGTTTCTTGCCAGGGAGTTGTGCTTAAAAATGTAAGTAAGCTAAAGTTCGTAAATGGGAATCTCTTCCCCGGGAAAAAAGTAATTATTATGAGTGTCATTAAAAAAGAGAATATGATAACAAATTTTCCGCCAACAAATTGCCAGGGAGTTGTGCTTAAAAATGTAAGTAAGCTAAAGTTCGTATTAGTTAATAATCAGAGAAATGTTAAATGGACATTGTTAACATATTTCGAGCAATAAAGGACAAATTAAATACCTAAAACTTCTTTTTTTAAGATTTCAACTGCACTGGCGAAATAAAACAAACTTTGTTTTTGGTAGAAGCCACTAAACCTCGTCAGTATTCATGTGCAAATGTTTTGTTAGGTAACTCTGTTTAATGTGATTACATATTCCATTTATACACAATTATGTACATACAAATAGAATACGCGAGTTCTCACTACTAATGGAAGCTAGCTAGCTGGGAAATTAGTGGATTATTAACTAATACGAACTTTAGCTTACTTACATTTTTAAGCACAAGTCCCTGGCAATTTGTTGGCGGAAAATTTGTTATCATATTCTCCCTTTTAATGAAACTCATAATACCTACTTTTTCCCGGGGAAGAGATTCCCATTTTCGAAGTTCATTTAGAATAAGGGAAAATGGAATAGGAAGAAATCTCCCGGGGAGATTTTATTTAGAATAGGGGAACAGGGAGTAGGGAGAAAACTCCCGGGGAATTGTTATTCATAATTGGGCTATGTATGTTCTTAGCCAATTACTTTGGCAAATAAGGTTTCTTTGAAATCGTCAGAATGTGTTCATGTATGGCATTGTCGTTTGGGACATATAAATATACAAGCAATTCAGTCAAGTGCTAACAGTGGTCTATTATTGGGTGTAAACATAAAAATATGTAATTGTGATTTTAAGTGTGAGACATGTTTAAAGTCTTACAGTCTTATTCAGAAAAAGTTAAAGTAGGTTTAATATCCACTATTAAGCAAAATTCATTAAAGTATTATTCACAAACGATTATTAGCTTAATTTGTAGACTTTAACGCCTGTCACGGCTGTCAAATACTACGCCCAGTATTTTAGGATTACGCACCGTAGGTATGCGTCTTCCCTCGACAGAGATGTCTAATTCCATCCTTAGTTCTTTAGTCCAGGAAGTGAACAGTGACACTGACGACTCTGAAGGTGATAGCTTCAATTTACGCTCCTTCAGGAAGTCTGTAATGGCAGCCAAGTAGTTGGTAATTTTGGCACTTATGTCGGGTATGCTGACACCTGACGCCAAGATAGTGTAGTCATCAGCATATGACACCAGTGAGACTTCCTGTGGGATGTTGGCAAGATAAATGTTGAAGAGCAAGGGTGATAGTAGTCCTCCTTGTGGCACGCCCATTTTTATCTTGTGGTAACTTGATTTTTGGCCGTTAAACTCTACGAAAGCTTGTCGTCTATTGGGATAATTGGCTATCCAACGCTTAATGTCGTTGGGAAGCCTGGAGTTCAAGATGTCATTAGTCAGCATCGTGTGCTCGACCGTGTCAAAAGCCTTGGATAGGTCCAGTGCAGTGACAATTGTGCGTTGACACGGTCTGTGCTGATTTAGGCCATTAGCGATCTGGGTAGATATCAGATTCAAAGCCGTCGTGAAGCCATGCTGGTGGGTGGCAAGCGTGAATTGCTCTTTCAGGGATGGTAACAGTAACGCTTCCAAAACCTTTGCTATTGAGGATAGAAGGGATATGAATCTCCTTGTGTAGCGGGTTTATCAGGTTTTGGAATCGGAATTATTCTAGCAACTTTTCATATATCTGGAATCACCAGTTGGTGTATTGACAGATTAGGATCCGTGCTAGGAAATTCAGTGCTACTGTTCCAAGTTTTTCAACATCAGCATTGAGATGCCATCAGTTCCAAGGGCCTTGGAGGGTTGGGAGACAATTTTCTCGACTTAAGCTGATGTGAAGGAGGGGCATACCAAGTCCCATTTTAGGTTCTTGGTTCTCCGTACGACAGATATTTTGGACGGGTTCTGCTGAGAGGGATGTTCGATAAATTGTCTTCAGAACATTGTAGCGCATTTTTTGGCATCTGAATACTGTGTGTTGTTGAAGCCTATAGCAACGAGATTTTTCTGCTTGCGTGAGCCAGATAGACTTTTGATTGTTGACCATAGCTTTTTTGAGTCTATAGAACATTGGTTAAGGTGGGCTACCCATTTATTACGGCGATGTTCGCTAACTTGGGAAGTTATCTGTGTCGTGAGTTGTTCTATGCGTTCATCAAATGGGTTCCAGGCGCGTAGGAGATCGCCTTCTTGTGCCAGGCGCGGTGCACTTGATGGAAAGTGTGGTCGGATGTGAATCCCAATCCTGTCGGGATAAAGCGCATGGCCGCCCTGAGGATGGTGAGTCTGGCACAAGTAGGAAGAGGTAGATGGCGGAGTGATTCGTCAATGGCGTTTGTGAAGCCTGTCCAGTTGGCTTTGTTGTAGTTCACCAATGAGCGTTTATCAGACTCCACGAAGTCACTAGGCTTGTCTATTTCGACCAGGATGGGAATATGGTCTGAGTTGAAAGCAGTGTGTGTTTGCCAGGTGGTGTGGGCAAGTAGTGACGAGAAGACAATAGAGATGTCTGGAGAGCTAGAGCATCTAGCTGTACCTCTCGTAGGGGAGTCTTCATTCATGGCAGCGAAGTCGGATTCGTATATCTGGTCAGCAATGAGAGTGCCGCGGGGGTCGTTTGGGAGCACTGAAAACCAGCTCTCGTGATGAGCATTGAAGTCGCCGAGTATCAAGCTGTTATCCCCATGCAGGAGGTGGGATATGCTTGGGTGATAACCCGCTCCTATGCTGTTAACGGGCTGTTAATTCCCGCATGACGAGAGGGTGCTCCGATTGTGTAGCTTTGTTTCGTCGATTGCGGGTATGAATATTTAATTTGCGTGCATGAAGTCTGTAATCTCCACCACCTTATTCCTGAGGCCATTACAATTTAGTTGCATTATTCGGAATGAAGGTAGTGGATTAGAGTTATGCACGCGCCGTTGTGGGATAATTCCAGGTGGCCGTCGGGGTATGGTGTTGGGTGATGGAGTTCCCGACGACAGGGCGAGTTGCTGCGCTTGAGGGGATAGCACTTGTGGTTGCGCTACGCTTGTCGTTGATGTTGTACGTGGGACAGAGTCTCGGAAGCTACCTGTGTCTGGTTGATTCAGGCAGCAGGTAGCTATGAAACTTGTGTTCCATTCGCTGCGAAAGCGTAGGAATGTGCACCGCCTCATGTGACACCAATTATTACATCCATTGCATCTAACTGAGGTTGTGTTTTCTCTAATGTTGTCCCTGCATATTGCACATACCTTGGGGGATGGCAAGGCCCTATGTCAGGAGGGGGAGTGCTAGGATTGGTTTGGTGTGAGTTGCAGCAGCACGCTATAAAGCTTGGTGTTCATTCACGGTGGCTAATAAAAACTCGAATAAAACACTTCCTACTAAACGACCTTCGTGAAGAATATCTTCAAGCAACGAACATCTGCATTGAAAATTTTTATCAAAAGCTTGTGATATCATCTGTTTACTCTCCTCCCAGGTTTTCAATTTCAGAGAGTCAATATACCGCATTTTATACAACACTGGGGTCCCGTTTTCTAGCAGCTGGCGACTACAATGCTAAACACACTTTTTGGGGCTCACGTTTAATCAGTCCCAAGGGTCGTGTTTTGTTTGACACAATTTCAAAAATGGGTTTGAATGTAGTTTCAAGTGGTCAGCCAACATATTGGCCAACGGATCGTCAAAAAATTCCTGATGTTATCGACTTTGGGATTATGAAAGGCGTGCCCAGCGAAATTATTGAAGTAGAAGCATCTCTGGATTTGTCTTCAGATCACTCGCCTACTATTATCACTATTTACTCACACACAACTACAACACCAACATGTGATTTACCGCTGACACCTGCACGTATTAACTGGCTGAAATACAAAAAATATTTGAGTGTTCATTGCACGGAAAATATGCCATTGAGAACACCTGATGACATAGAAAATTCTATTAGGTTGTTTGAAGCACATGCTAAACAAGCTGCTCTTAATGCTTCTTCAATTCAACCAAATCAACAAGCGAGATTTAACAATATTTTTTGTGCAGATATAGAAAGGCTATTGACTGAAAAACGGAGAGCTCGACGAGAATGGCAACGTTACAGATCGCCTCAGCTAAAATTAAGGCTTAAGGAGTGTACCAAACAGCTAAGAAAAGTTTTACAATCACAAAAAACAGCTTCGCTGCAAAAATTTCTGCAAGAACTCGATGCAACACCATCAAAAGATTATTCGCTGTGGCGTGCAGCCAGAGGACTTTAAAGGCCAGTGATTTGCAAACCACCATTACGAGCCTCTAATGGTGACTGGGCAAGAACTGATGCTGAAAAAGGTGATCTATTTGTTAAGCACCTAGAAAAAGTATTTACCCCGAATATTTCTGCTGATATTGTTGAACTGCCACCAGTCGTCTCTTTACCAGAAATACCGATGAGATTTAACATGACGGAGATTGAAAATACTATTACTATTCTTAACACCAGAAAAGCCCCAGGTGTCGACAAAATAAGCAACAAAATGCTTCAACAACTGCCTTTTATTGCAAAAAGAGTTATACTCTTCATTTTTAATAGTATTCTACGGCTGCAATACTATCCTGCAGAATGGAAGGTTTCGATGATTATTATGATACCAAAGCCCGGCAAGGATCATACGAAGGTTGAATCCTATCGGGATATTAGCTTATTGCCCAACATTTCAAAACTATTTGAAAAGCTGTATATGAGCAAACTGATGCCTATAGTGACTAGAAGTGGATGCATTCCCAATCATCAATTCGGTTTTCGCAGACAACATAGCACTATTGAACAAACTCACAGACTTGTGAACGTAGTTAGAGACACCTTTGAAAAAAAGAAATTTTGCTCTGCGCTCTTTATAGATGTTTCTCAAGCTTTCGATAAAGTATGGCACGAAGGTCTTATCCACAAATTAACACGCAATCTCCCCGCAAACATCGTCAAGCTTTTAAAAAGCTATCTAGAGGAACGAAAATTTGTAGTTAGGGAAGGCAATTTTTTAAGCCCTCCGCAGTCGATCGAAGCCGGAGTTCCCCAAGGCAGCATCTTCGGTCCCTTACTTTATTTAATTTATGCCTCTGACTTACCGTTAAGCAATAACATTCATACATCAACATTTGCTGATGATACAGCTTTTTTAAGCGTCCATGAAAATCCAGTAGAAGCTTCCACCAGGGCTTTCGTGAACGCTTAGAAAAGCTGTATCATCAGCAAATGTTGACGTGTGAATGTTACTGCTTAACGGTAAGTCAGAGGCATATATTAAGTACAGCAAGGGACCAAAGATGCTGCCTTGGGGAACTCCGGCGTAGATCTACTGCGGAGGGCTTAAAAAATTGCCTTCTCGAACCACAAATTTACGTTCCTTTAAATAGTTTTTTAAAATTCTGACGATGTTTGCGGGAAGATTTTGCGTAATTTGTGTATAAGACCTTCGTGCCTTACTTTATCGAAAGCTTGAGAGACATCTATAAAGAGCGCAGAGCAATATTTCTTTTTTTCAAAAGTGTCTCTGACAACATTCACAAGTCTGTGAGTTTGCTCAATTGTGCTATGTTGTCTGCGAAAACCGAATTGATGATCTGAAATGCATCCACTTCTAGTCACTATAGACATCAGCTTGCTCATATAAAGCTTTTCAAATAGTTTTGAAATGTTGGGCAATAAACTAATAGGCCTATACGATTCAACCTTCGTATGATCCTTGCCGGGCTTTGGTATCATAGTAATCATCGAAACCATCCATTTTATTGGATAGTGTTCTAGGCGTAGAATGCTGTTAAAAATGAATAGTATTATTCTTTTTGCAATGTAAGGGTGGTGTTGGCTGAAGTGGTTAGCGCGTTGACTACTAAGCAAACAATGATCAATCAACATCATTAATTTTTGTAATGTACATTAGTGAGACATTGTATGTCGGACAATTTAGGTGATGAAGGCATAGCACTGGTCACTAAAAAACTGTTCCGACAGCGATTGATGATGTTCTAAGCTAATGTACACAACATCGCCCTCCTTCGTCGGTTAGCAGAAACATCGGCGAAGTAAAACAATTAATAAAATGCCTGCCAATACAGCTTAACGAAGTTAATGCGTCTACCTAACACCGGAGACGCCTCAACACTGCTATAAAAATTAACATAACGCGCAAGACAGAGTTGTAAAAGAGTTAAGCCTTCTACATTTTCAACATCTATCTTCTCTACTCTATCCCTCTCTCTGAGTTCCGGCACAATGCACTGCATACGTAGGGGTCATCCCCTGAGTGCTGGTCCTAATTAAAAAAAAAAAAAAAAAAAAGGCAATTTTTGAAGCATTTTGTTGCTTATTTTGTCGACTCCTGGGGCTTTTTTGGAGTTAAGACTAGTAATGGCCTTTTCAATCTCCACAATGCTAAATCTTAGTGGTATTTCTGATAAAGAGACGACTGGTGGCAGTTCAACAATATCAGTAGAAATATTCGGGGTAAATACTTTTTCTAAGTGCTTAACAAATAGATCACCTTTTTCAGCATCAGTTCTTGCCCGAAGCTCGTAAGGGAGGTTTGCATATCACCGGCCTTTTCAGTCCTCTGGCTGCACGCCACAGCGAATAATCTCTTGGTACACTCTGCTTGGTACACTCCTTAAGCCTTAATTTTAGCTGAGGCGATCTGTAGCGTTGCCATTCTCGTCGAGCTCTCCGCTTTTCAGTCAACAGCCTATCTATGTATATCTGCAGAAAAAATAGTGTTGAATTTCACTTGTTGGTTAGTTTTATTTGAAGAAGCACTAAAGGCAGCTTGTTTAACGTGTGCTTCAAACAACCTGAGCAATGAGCACTCAAATATTTTTTGTATTTCAGCTAATTATGCGTGCAGATGTAATCGGTAAATCATATATTGGTATTGCAGTTTTATGTGAGTAAATGGTGACAATTGTAGGCGAGTGGTCTGAAGATAAGTCCAAAGATGCTTCAACTTCAACCATCTCACTGGGTACACCTTTCGCTATTCCAAAGTCGATAACATCAGGAATTTTTTGTCGATCTGTTGGCCAATATGTTGGCTGACCACTTGAAACTACATTCAAACCCATTTTAGATATTGTGTCGAACAAAGCTCGTCCCCTAGGAATGATTTAACGTTAACCCCAGAATGTGTGTTTAGCATTGTAGTCGCCAGCCGCTTGAAAACGAAAGCCCAGTGATTTATAAAAAGCCGTATATTGACTCTCGGTAAATGAAAATCTAGGGGGGGAATAAACAGATGATATTACAAGTTTTTGATAATAACTTTCTAGGCATATGTTCGTTGCTTGAAGATATTCTTCACAAAGGTCAATCAAAAGGTAGTGTTTTATTCGCGTTTTTATTAGAACACCCGAGCCACCACAAGCTCTACCTCGGGGATCCTTGGTGTTGTAGAAATTATATCCACTAATTCTAAAATAGCTTCGAGAGGTCAAATAAATTTCTGAGATAAGCATAACATCGATTTGTTTATCCAGAAGACAGTATTCTATTTCGTTTTTATGTTGGCAGATGCCGTTTGCGTTCAAAAACCGATTCTTAAGTTCATGGTTTGTTCAATACAGCCTGCAACAAGGTAGATTTTCAGCATTTCCTGCATCATAAAGGACATGTTGAGAGTAAAAGTATTTACTGTTTGAATTAAGTTCTCAATTGAGGCTTCAATACGACTAAAATTAGAACCGGAATATTTTTTATTTACTGTTACGGTTTTTTGCGCCGTACTCTGGTTGCTTTTTAAAATACTAGCGTACGAAAATTTATTATTAGCTTGTTGTTGAGCACTAGTCGCGTTAGACTTAAAATCGTTTTAATATTGATTCTGGCTATTGGACGGTTGAGGTAACTGTGGGTAGTTAATAGAGGTTTTAGGCTGAGCGGGAGTAGCATTAGTTTTTATGTTTGATGAATTCTTAAAAAACGAGTAAAGGGGACAGCTTCTATAGTTCGCAGTGTAATTTCCGCCGCAATTTTTTTTTTGATAAATTTTATTATTTATTGAATCTTTAATTTTAAATTAAATTATCAATAAGTTTTTCAAATCTTAAATCTAAAAAATATTACATATAAGTTTAGCCAATGCTAAACAAAATTTTTAATTTCAACGGTTAATTTATGTTGTTTTACATCTCTCGTGTACGGCTGAGAAAAAGAGTATCCCTCCTTTTCAGCCGGGTGTGGCCTCTATAATTTAAAATATTGCGCGCAAGTACATTTGGGTGCACCTCAAGTTTTTTTATATATTTTTTTGCGTTTATTGAAAATACTGTCTTCACCAACGGAACATCTAGATCTTTATGAATCCGATGATTTCTGACATACCAGGGAGCTGCTGTAATTGTACGTAGAATTTTATTTTGTCGCCTTTGAATTTTTTCGACATTTGATGCTGAGGCAGTGCCCCATAACTGGATTCCATAGAACCATATTGGTTTCAGGATCGCGTTGTATAATAGTAGTTTACAGTCTAGGCTTAGTATAGAATTTCTTCCAATAAGCCAATTCATTTGGGCTGCTTTTAATTTCATTTGTATTAACTTTGCGTCTATATGCGATTTCCATGTTAAACGACGATCAAGATGAACGCCTAGATATTTGACAACAGTGTGTTGCGGTATGGTCTCGGTGTTAATTTTTATAGGCGGGCATGTTTCCTTGCGCAACGTAAAAGTTACGTGCACACATTTCTGCTCGTTAACTTTAATACGCCATTGTTTGAGCCAATTTTGCAATTTGGATATATACCCTTGTAAATTGCGGGAAGCTTCCACAGGATTTTCGTGAACGCTTAGAAAAGCTGTATCATCGGCAAATGTTGATGTATGAATGTTACTGCTTAACGGTAAGTCAGAGGCATATATTAAATAAAGTAATGGACCGAAGATACTCCCTTGGGGAACTCCGGCTTCGATCGACTGCGGTGGGCTTAAAAAATTGCCTTCCCTAACTACAAATTTTCGTTCAATTAAATAGCTTATTAAAAGCCTAACAATGTTTGCGGGTAGATTTTGTGTTAATTTATGTATAAGACCTTCGTGCCATACTTTATCGAAAGCTTGAGAAACATCTATAAAGAGCGCAGAGCAATATTTCTTCTTTTCGAAAGTGTCTCTGATAACAATTGCCAAATTTTTTCGCCTTGGGATCACCTTTTATTTTATCACAGTTAGCGGTACTGTGTAACTCACCACATACAACGCAGACTGTAGGCAACTTGCAATAAGTTTTCGTGTTCAGGCATTGGACAGGTCCAGCTCTTTTATGTGGCTGCTCAACGGTAACTCTCCGGTGCAACAGATACTTTAAATCATAAATTGGATGGGATTCATTTTTTTTTATCTTTATGTCTCCTGGCTGTAACTCGACTCTAAATATTGGTTGCGGGATTGTTTCTCTATTTTTGATGTTTGAAACATTTTTCAACTTGAAGCCACTATTTTCAAGGCCAGACCTTACCTCTTCTGGTTCCACGCTAGAATCTATACCTTTTATTACAACGGTTAGACCTTTAGCACTCTTAAGCTGATATGTATAAAAATTTTTATTTTTTGTCTCAAAGTCTGAGACTATTTTTCTGTAATTATTTTCTTTAGATACCTGAATTTTTGTTTCATTGATTTTCCCACGCTTAATTGGAGTTACATAGAACTCATTTTCTCCAATTAATGATATAAGGCTTTTTACCAGAAAGTTAGAGTTCTGTTCTCGTAAGTATATCGGTGGTGGTTTACTCGAACTTGTAATAGTTGTGTCTTCATCCCCTTGTTCAGTTAAAATCGCGAACCGATTTTCGGAATTTTTTATATTTTTTCCATCTTTGGGAACTTTTGCCGTTGACGCGATTTGAGCAGATTTAGGACTTCTTCCCCTTTTTAACACAGTTATGTATCTATCCATACCTGTTTGAATTTTATTATCACTATTTTCACTTACTGCATCTATAATTTTATTTATTTTGTACACGTTGGTCACCTGGGTATTCATTGTTTATTTGTTTGATTGTACAGCTAAGCTAACAAGTTTGCTAATAGGTGCAATTGTTGTTGCTTCTCGATCAATACTTAGGTTTGGAGAGCAAGATCGCGCACGAGTAGTTGAGTGTTGTGTAGAATTCAGGTTTTCATTTTCGTCGTCATGATCCAAAGTTAAATAAACATTCTTACGGCGTGTAGTTTTATTATTGTTGTTGTTGGTAGAAGATGAACTCATTTAGAGTTCTCTTTTTTGTGTGCACTAATGAGTTTGTATTTGCAAATATATATGTATATTACACGCAAGCAAAAAATAAAATAAAACCAGTATAATAACTGTTTAATCAATGTTTTGTTTTGTTTTATTTTTTTGTGTGATTTTAACTTTAAATAATTTTTAATATTCAGTTGCGACGATTATAAAAACGCGTCTGTACACTGCGAGAGTTAAAACTGAATGTGATTAAGAAGCGAACATGACACACAGAACAATACCAGACTTAAGGGCCTGGATTTTGTTCTATACCAGCTCTGAGGAGTAGGATACTGAGCAAGCTCGCTGGCATGAGGTGCTTACCTGTGGAAAAAACTTCCGTCTGATACAGCTGTCGCTGAGTTGACAATCCTTGGCCGAATGGGATTCGGGTCGTTCCGGAGCGAAGATCCGATTGTCGTGGGAACGTCTGCTATTGCTGGTGATAACGGGTTACCCATCGGCATTCCAAATATCTGGTTATATATGTTGCCATTATATATGAAATAGTTGTTATCAGTAAGACAAAATTTTAAAATATTTACATAGAAATTGGGATTTTAGTGTACGTTTCTATAATATTCAACTTTTTCATTATATTTCTAATAGTTATGTGTATTGGAATGTTTGTAAACAATGAAACAACATCAAATGAGATTAAGATCTCATCATTAAGTGTTATGTTTTTGCGCTCCTCTTTTAATTGCTATGAATTTTTTATATTATATTTTTGGGAAATTATATTTTTAAGTATTTGTCCAATGTATTTGGATTACTGGTACCAAGGGACGTTCTTTGAAGACACTATTGGACGTAGTGGTGTGCCCTCTTTGTGAATCTTTGGTAGGTCATAGTTTCTGGGACATATCCCAGGATACAGGAACATAGTAAACGTTGTTTTTGTGTGACATCAATATATTCGTTTTTGTACAATTTTGTCACAGTTGTATTGTTTTCTCTTTGTAACTTAGCTGTTGGGTCAGTCCTCATAGTTCTATATGTGTTTCTATCATCCAATAGTGGTTTCATTTTCCCTTGTAATCTTCCTTATACATCATTACAGTTTTGTTGCCTTTGTCTGCCTTTGTTAGGAAAATATTTTTGTGTTGTTTTAGAAACCTCTTCGTTTCATCCTAACACAGGCAGACAAAGGCAAAATATCAAAAGGTTTTTGATATTTTTTTTTCAATCGCGTTCGTAAAAATGTTATAATTCACTATAAAATATGAAATCTATACTTTTAGATTTGATTTTTTGCAAATTTCACCTTTTTTCGGTTTTTGATCATCTTGCATAGGTACATATGAGTAAGAAACCGTTTTGTCTGTCATAAAATGTTTTAGTTCTTAATAATTGCATGTATTTGTTTTTTATTTAAATTATTACACATAAAACTGTTGTTATTATTATTATTCAATTCCCATAGATCCTAAGTGAACATAGGGCCTCAACAAATAAGTTAAAGTTTGTGTTTATCTCATGGTAATGCTTTAATTTCGCGCCATGTACGGCCTGCTGCTAGCCCCTCTGCATCAACCCGTCTCCTCCATGTATTAGCAGGTCTTCCTTTTCTTCGGCTACCGTGTGGGTTCCAGTCGCTAGTCGAGTTATATTATCTGGGGCTTCCTCAACGTGTGCCCAATCCAGTTCCAATTACGTCCCGAATTTCGGTTTTTATTGGCATTTGATCGGTTGCTGCCCACAGCGTGGCATTGGATATAGTGTTGGGCCAGAATACGCGTAGGATTTGCCTCAGACACCGATTTATGAACACTTGGAGTGCATTTATTTCCTTAGTGGCAGCGTGCCACGTTTCAGACCCATATAGAACGACGGATTTTACAGCGTCAAATATTATGAGTTTTCTGCGCTTAGAAATGAATGTAGACCGCCAAACTTTATTCGGCATTCCGAACGATGCTCTACCTTTTGTGATTCGGCAACTTATGTCATCACTTGGTCCACCATTGCTGGAGATAATACTTCCCAGGTAGCAGAACGAGTCGACAACTTCTACCGGGTTTCCGTCTAGCTATACTCCTAGACGTTTGTGTGCCAGAAGACATACATATGACATCTGCATAATCTAGGTCTTCGAGAGTGCCATGTAGGCCCCACGTAATACCGGTGTTGTTGGTTGTTACATGATTCATTATTGTGTCAAGCGTCAAGTTAACAGTAAAGGCGAGAGAACACATTCTGACGGACGCCAGTCTGTATATTGGCGCTTAATTGGTTTTCGTAAATGACCCGACAACTAGCTTCATTGTAAAATTCTTTGACCAGATTGATCATCTTCGGCGCCACTCCTTTACATTCCAATTCACTCCAGATCACTCTATGGTTTAATGTATCGAAGGCTTTTTCGAAATCAAGAAAGCACATGTACATAGGAGTCCATTCCACTGACTGCTCAACGATAATGCGCAGGCTGTTCACGTGATCAATGCATGAACTTCTAGCTCTAAATCCTACTTGCTCTTGGCTTAGGTTAGGTACTACAACTTCTGACAGCCTATTGTTGATTATGTAGGTTAATATTTTGTTGACCATGTTGAGCGGATGTAAACTGCGATAAGTTACCCTTTTTGGGAAGGAGATTAACGGACCCTTCTTTTAACTATTGTAGCAGAGTTTCAGTTGCCCAAAATTCGCGTATGAGAGGTAGGAGATAATGTGCATTAACCAGGCGGTTTACTTTTAATAGTTGTTACATCTTGTAACCTGTGTAAAAAAAGAAATGCGCGAAACAGTAATTTTTAACCCACCCCTATAGCTGTTTTTAGCCACCTACATATGTAGATGCGTTGCAAATGACGTTGTTTGATGGAGCAAAATAAATGTACCTGTTTCAATTGACTTTCTTATTAATATTAAAAACAAAAATATATAAAATATAAACAAATCAGCTTGTTGCTATATATTGTGGTTATTGCACAAAATAATTATCAGAACCCTTTTGAAGCTTCGAGAGTAAAATGGAAAAAGTGTATACAAGATTAGAGTTATTCCAAATATTACAGGAACCTAATGTTACGCACGTTGAAGAGAAATTCAAATTTTTAGTAAAAAAATTGTGTGAAATTTCAAAATGTCAAGGAGATGGTGATATATCAGCACTAAAGCAGTGTTTAAAGAATTTCAAATATAATTTCAAAATATATTGGCAATCAGCACAACGAAAGAAGGACTGATTTTTAACCATGCATGCCACATGGCTGTAAGGAACAGTGGCAATACCTGTGTGTGGCAGTTCGTCTTCAGAACGTCTACAAAAGCCGTTCGTTGAATTGACCGAAAGCAGTACGAGAGGAAAAACTGAAATCTTGCGAAATAAGTTCGATGCTGATTTATTTATGCATGCTGTCCAAACACAATTACAAAAGTGTGGAAAAAGAAATGCCTCAAGTCTGCTTAAAGAAATTGTGTCTTCTCCGAAAAGAGCTACAAGGTTGACAAAAGCACAGAGCTGTACAAGAGGATAAAGTGAAACAGCTAACACCTCTAAAGGCTCTTTCTATATTTGTGGAAGCAGATCTTTTTCGAAAACAATATGAAATAATCCCAAGTGCCGATAAGAAGTTTTATCCTAGCTACAACATTCTGCAGAGAGAAAAAAGTGAAGGCTATCCTCCAAAAGAATCATATAAAAGTAACGGAAACATGTGCTCAAATAAATCTTCAAGATTTGCTTAATCATACTGCAAGTAGATTACTAACTTATTTAAAAGATGTTTTGTGTGACTCAAGAATTGAAGGATGCAACTCCTTGGAACTAATAAGCAAGTGGGGATGCGAATAAGCAAAAGATGGAAAATGATGCCTTAGATTCTCATATTTTTCAGAGCAGTTTCATCCCACTTCAACTAATATATGTTAAACAAAATCAGCTCAATTACGAATAATAATTCCGTGGGAATTTTTTAGCTTTTCCCATTCCTCGTATTAGGATTTTTCACTTTTCCCTTTTATTTACATATAAAAATTTATAATTTTTTCTCGAGAAAAATATTTTTCGTGGGAGAGAAATTCCTAGGGAATATTCGTAATTGGGCTGAATATTACTTCAAAATCCAACACCATCACCAACACGATATTGTCGACCTATTCGCATCAGATTTGTTAAAGAAACTTTGGATGTAATCCAAGAAGTAACTGACCTTGTACAAGGGGCTATTAGTACAAAACACACATTTTTTACTACAAGGAAAGTTGTATTCCATAAAGCATACAATGGTATTTACAATGACATATGGAAAAGTATGTAATGCCGTTACAAAAACCACGTTCACAATTAAATGATATGTATGTGGGGTACTACAAAGGAATTTAAACATCTCAAGAGATAAAGACGTTGATGCACTGGAGGGATACATCCCCCTTCCTATTGTATAGGTCATAGATGGGGGTAGTGCATTAATATTGCAATTCCTACTAAAACTTATTGATAATGAAATATTATTTCAATAATTTTGATGATGATGATTTTTAATGGTGAATTTAAAATTTGCAATCTTTTTAAAAGTTAGTGGTGGAAAATATTTTTGTACTAATTAAACATAAATTTTTTTTATGTATATATACATTAGGGCGGGTCGATTTAAAAATCGCACAAATTACAAGGAAAATCGTATTCTAGGGATCAAAATAAGAAACTTTGCCGAAGGAACCATACCTCTACAACCTATTTTGATGTTCCGACTTTTGACCCGAAGGATCAAATTTTGAAAAATCTCACTTTGACCCATTTAGAGTGCCTCAATGGAGTCAAAATGTATGACCAACACCCACTAACTTTGGAGAGCCGACCCACCTATGCCAGTGGCACACCCCCTGGAACCACCCCGGGGGGGTTCCCGTACAAACATTTCAAGAAATTACCATTTTTGGCACTTTACAAGAAAAAATCAGCGAAATGGCTATGTTTTTTTTATTAAGTTAAAAAGTTATATACATATAAAGCTAGTTATATATTTATAGCTAGGTAATAAAATATATCTTCCATGTGTTTTCAATATGTAGCTATATGCAGTAAAGAGCATGCCTAAGATCAGGTACGCATATGTACTATTTAGTTTTAAGGTTCTCATTTTTAGTATTTAAGTCCAATTTTTTATAATAAAAATTCAGTATTTTAGAACTACTTAAAGCGTAAGCTACATAGTTTATTATTTAAACAATCATCCTATTACAATGAATCCACCATCCGGTACACCGCAAGATGAAACCAAAACAACTATCGAAAACCCAATGAGTCATAACCCAAGCATGATGTTACTGTTTTTGGTGTGTCTACTGATTTGAGTGATCTTAATCTACCAACCCATCTGGATATCTTGAGATATTATTTTTACTTGACCGAGTTGATTGGAATTTGGGAAAAACTTGGTATGGAAATAAAGGCGAAAAATTGTGTATATATTAAATTGAATAGAGTGGTTGACAAATATCAAGACCAAATCAAGAGCAAAAAGAAAAACCCAAAATTTCCAGAGTTTGTAAAATCTCTGAAACAATATTTCACATTGGGACATGTAAAAGCGATTTGAAGGCAGCTGCATGTGCATGCGGCTTGGTTCCAAAACGCCTCAAAGAGTTTAAGCACGATCAACATAATCAAAGAAGACAAATAGTGGCTGCATTTATGATGAAAATTGAAGAGCAAGGTCTATGTCACCAATGTCAACATACCTGATAGAGTAGCATCAGCATTAGGAACCGCTCTTTTCCAAGATTTAAAAATGAAAGATAAGCATGGCGAACCTCTCATCATGGATAAATCGAAAGTTCGCAGAGAAAAAGAGAAATGCAGACAAGAAGTGCTTCGCAAACGGTTAGATGATACCAATTTGTAGCGTTTTCATTCGGTGATACTTTAACGAGACATAAAATTGATGAGGATGGTAAAAGAACCTCATATTGTTATTTTTAGAGAACCGAATTCTGAATTGATTGGTTACGTAAGACTGGAACATGAAACCGCTGAATACAAAACAACCAAATGAAATGATTTTTTCAACGATAAAAAAATATCACTGGATGCATTAATTGGCATATGCACTGACGGTGAGCCAACAATCACTGGCCCCCACGGAATTATACGACGATTCGAATTGCTGTTAAAAAGACCATTGCGTTGCTTCGTTTGCCTTCTACACTTCAACGAACTTCCGTTTCGGCATTTGTTTGAAGCTTTGGATATATCAACCAGCACTGGACCAAGATCGGCAAGCGGAAAACTGAGCCGTCAAATCGAAACTTGTGAAACTCTTCCGGCAAGTTATTGCCATCACTCATTTACTATAATTGTCAACCGTTTTTAATTATTTTTTTAATATATATTTCAGGTGGTGGACAGCTTTCAGAAAATTGAGTTCAAAAATATGCCCCCTGCTCCAGAAAAAATTGAATTTTCCACCGATTCGAAGTACTTATACGACATGGCTCATGCAATTTCTAGCTGCGTGGTTTCGGTGGATCTGGCTAACATCAAACCAGGAAAAATTGTACATTCTCGCTCGCTTACCAAGACCGGTAGATTATTAAGATTGTATGCGACAACGGAAAATCCATCCGAAAATTTACGGATTCTGGTTGAATTTATAATTAAATGTTATGTGCCAATGTACTTCAATATCAAGTATTACAGCTCTGTCGTAGTGCATTATTTTTCAAGTTCATTAGTTGGTCATGGTTTCTACAATCTAATTTACGCAGTATTGTCAATAAAGTAATTAAAGATAATTCATATTATGCGCATTCGGAAAATATCTTGCTATCAATGTTGTTTGATGATAGGAAAGAAAAGCGAAACTGTGCTATAAAGAAAATTCTAAGATACAGTTTATAAAAAACCAGATATAAACTTTAATTGCACAAGTTACACGGAAATGATCAATTTGAATGATATAAATAACGTCATTGAACCACCATTCACGCGAAACATTCCGTACGATACATTGAAAGAATATTTCAATCAAGATGATCCACCGTTTTTTGATCCAAAAATTCCATCACACATACAAGGAACGGAACAACACGTTCAATTGCTAGCTAGCGTTTCCAAACGAGTTATTCCGGGAAATATAGAGGCTGTCATGGCGGCGACATTAGAGAGCCGTGCGATATTGCCCAGACTTGAAAGCAAAAAAGACTTCAAACAATAATTTTTTTTTATTTTCTTTTCTATTACTAAGTAAAATTCATTTTTTCATTTCATTCTGACTAAATAAATTTCTAAAGAGAAAAATAAACTCCAAACATAAAAAAAACCTAGCCATTTCGTTGATTTTTTTCTTGTAAAGTGCCAAAAATTTTAATTTTTTGAAATGTTTGTATTGGGAACCCCCAGGCGATTTTTTTTTGCCTCCATACAAATCGACCCGCCCTAATATACATACATAAGTATGTAATTATTTAAAGTTTTTATTATAAGGTTTTGAATCCAATAGTTTGATAGCCACTAATTTTTTAAAGAATAATTACATATGTTCCAATGCAGCTTTTTGATGATTGCACCTCTATTTTTTCCAATCATTGAATGCGTGTAAATTTGTTGCATTAAATCAGCGTTTAGTGATAGTTCAAAAATTAACACTACCACTAACTATTTTTAATGGTAGTAAATAAAATAGCAATCGGAACTGATCTGGTGAAAAATAGTGGAAAAGATTTTTTTTTATTTCGTTTGTGCTTGTTTAATAATTTAATTATATACTATAGCTAGATGTATAATACAAACAACTATAGTATATACAGATGTGGAAAAGGGTTGGTATTTCATTTTACAAATATTTAACTTACCCTATTCATAAGAACCGCACGCCTTATTTCGCGTACACCATCATAAACTAAACGAGATGCATCAATAAAATCATTTTCATCGACGTCCTTATTTGAAGTAGACGAAAGTGCATTGACTGCAGCTTCCACACGCTGATCGAACTTTGACATAACTTGAAATAATAATGGTAATTGTTTTTGCTACGTAGCACAAAAATAAATAATTTTTGTTTATATACCTTGATCCCTTAGAACTTTTACAGCTTCAAGCACACGTTTTGTGTATATACATGGCTCATAGTTATCCATTTCTGCTTCAACTACATTACAAACTCTAGCAGATCTTCCTTGTATTGCCCCAGCAGTTGTTCTTAAATCTTCAGCATCGCCTACTTGTAAAGCCATTACACATTTGTTTACATCCTCCAATATATGATTTTCAGATACTGCCAAAAAGTCGTCTATAGTAGTGATGTCATCTACAGCTTCCGTTAAAATGCGAACTTGAACTTCCCATGCTTGACGATACGCTGTCATATTGTCCTGAGCTACTTTCGAATTAGGCCGTACAGTGAGAATCGATGCTGCATTTATGACTTGAGGACAAAGACTCTCAATTTGAGCAGCAGCATAACGGACCATTTTTACACCATCTTCATTGCTAGACATACTGCATACCAAGTTAGCAACTTCTACTAACTTTTCGGCATGTTTTGTAAATATATCTGCTTTTTCGCGTACTTTTTTTTCGTTACCAGATTTTGCTGCTTCAATAAGATCTATTAATGGAGTTGTTGTTTCAAGGAACGAGTCTGAAACATGATCAACTACAGCTTTGCGCAATTGACGGCGTAAATCTCGAGTTTTTCGGCACATTTGTTCTATAGCCCTATCTAATCCGGGGCTATTTTCCTTTTGTCCCATCTTTAAAAAAAAAAATTATAGTAAAAAACTGTAAAATAATATGTTAATTTCCTACATTTGACATATATTCGGACAACAAATCCTGCAGTGCTTGTCGTACAGCATTGCACTCTGCAACAATGCGTTCTCGTCGCTCATCTCTTGTGCAATCTGCATCTGCCATCAAGGCAGCTGCACTTATTATGCTTTCCAAACGTTCCTCTAATAATTGTCGGGAACGTTTTTCACTATAAGTCATAGGATCCATAATAATGCCCTCCTAGAAAAGACAAATTAACATTTATATATGTTAATATACTAATAACACTATGCAACACACAAAAAATATCTGAGATATGACTCTATTTTTCTGGTTGGTGATATTTAGTGCAATAACAAAGGCTTTTAGAAATTTTCCGGGCAGGTACAAAACTTGGCTTATGGATAAAAACCCGGTCTTCCACCCACATACACTATCACGCTGTAACTTAGTTGAATATCAGCAGATTGGAAAGAAGACAGTCATACCTATTGAAGAATATCTATATATATATATATATATATATATATATATATATATATATATATATGTATATATATATTTATATATAATATATATATTATTTTATAAGGGGTTTTAAATATAGCTCAAGTTTTGTACGGATGCGACCAATACCTACCAGAAAAATAGTATCAACTCTCAAACGTTTTTATTTTATTAATTAATTTATTAATATGTTGCGTAGTGTAATTATGTAATTAATATTTAACAAATACATCAAAATCATCCAAAGCTGCGGCCAATTCACCAGCTCCGCTGTAAATATCTGTTGGCTGGCAAGATTTTCCTTGTGCTACGTCACTAATAGTGTTAACAGCATCACATACTTGTTTAAGAATAAAGTCACGGTTAACTTTAGCCAAGTCTAATTCTGGATGACGAACATATACTTTTGATGCAGTTAGCAGCATTGTGGAATGTTTTTTTAACATGGCTCGAGCAGCGGCTAGATCATCGCGTAGTTGAGGGTCTTTAAGCTCTTGTTGTCGTTTAGCCGCCTGCTTAATAAGTTCGTTTGCGTTTCGACCAAATTGCTGAATAAACAGGATATACATAGACTACATGTAAGTATTATTAATTTTTCGAAAATAATGGCTTAAATTTAATTTTGGGACGCACCTCCAAATGAAAAATAAATTAAATAGGGCGATAGAAAATTTTAAAACTAAGACGAAAATTTAATGTGGTAGCACTCCCGGAATCGCAGTTTTCGAGTTATTGACCTCTGAAGTTTTCATATACATACGAGGTTTGGTCAAAAGAATAGGTGAATTTTAAATTTTCGCGGGCTGTGTACATTCGAGTATCGAAATGTTATTTGTTATGGTGGTACACATATGTTAGTCATATGTTGGCATTATTAGCCCATTTGGATTAGTAGTTAAGCCATGTACAGACGATTGGCAGATCTTACAATATTGTAAAATATGTTAATATGCTGACAACGTACTGAAAATGAAAAATTGTTACCAAAAGGTAAATTGTTAGTTCAGACGATTGTAAAAAAACCTTCAATTTCATTGTCAGAAAATTGTCAGACAATAAATTTATCTGCCAACAAAAATTGTCAGTTTACACGCTTGTCAGCTTGTTGTGTGGAAAAATTGCCAGATGCGTTGTTAAGCTTTGTCAGAACTGTCACATCCATTAGTATTTATGGACAGCATTGCCAACAGAAAAATTATCTTACAATGGTGCCATTGTCAGATGCATTAATTTAAACACATCTGCCAATAAAACAATGTCTCACAATTATCTGATAATGGCAAAGTAGAGTGTTCTCACGATTGTCAGATGTCTGACAATATTATTGTCTTACAATGAACTGACAATGCTTTTTCTTGCAACATTGCAAGACAAAAATTGTAAGTTTAGACGGTTGTGAGACATTTTCTGAACATTTTTCTGACAATATTGTAAGATCTGCCAATCGTCTGTACATAGCTTTAGTTGTTGACAACGAAAAAGGTTCGTCACGTTTGTGTGTGTTGTTCGATTTTTGACTTTTGAAAAGTATGGGCGTTTCCATTGGCATGATTGGGCCTTGGTTTCGAAGTCATAACCATTGTCGTTGACGTCCTTCAACAACTCCTGCGCGATTCTAAGGCGACGTTCCTTTTGCTCTAAATTTAGCAATTTTGGAACAAATTTCGCTGCCACACGTTTCATGCCTAAAACATTCGAAAAAAAATGCATGACATGTGCCGATTGATATGCCAAGATCCTCTGCAACTTCGCTTATAGTGATTCGACGATTTTCCAGTACAGTTTTTTTCACTGTTTTAATGTTTTCTTCAGTTATTGACGTAGTTGAAACTCCAGGATACTCATCGTCAACATCTTCTCGGCCTTCGCTAAAGCGCTTGTACCACACTTTTTGACACAAAGTGGACACGCCGAATGTCACCATTAACGTTTCAAGTGCCTTGGAGCACTGTATTCAATTTTTAACGCAAAATTTAATACATATTCTTTGATCCATTTTCTTCAAAAGCAAAAAATCGAAGAACTTACACAAAAAATAAAAAGGAATTATAACAATTCTCGTAATCTATTTCTGTTGAAAACTTGGTTAAATAGTTGATATTCCTCCCAATTAGTATCCACTTTTCATTAATTGAAAAATGGACAAACGCTGATGAGAGGTGTAGCGGCCTTGAAATCGGTATATTGATACCTTCTGCTAGACTGACGGTACACACTAAAGTTTTTCAAAATAAAAACTCTTAGGAATTTGAATTTACATTCATTCAATTAAATTGAACTTAATCCTAATAATAATTTGTTTTTTATACATTATTTAAATTTGTTGAGTATTCAGTTTTATATTCTACCACATTAAATTTTCGTCTTATTTTTCAATTTTTTATCGTCTTATGTAATTTTTTTTTCATTTGGTGGTGCGTCCGTACGCTAGATTTGTTCCAAAATAATTTACCCTCATGTTGTTTAATAGCTCATCCTGACTTGATGCATTTTTGAGGCGATTTAGATCATCTTCAACAATATGCAAGGATTTCAGCAGTAGATGTACATCAACCATGTCGGCTAATATCAAAAGACGGGTGACGGCTGATAATAAATTACGAGCAGCACGTACCATATTGCCTCTTTTAAGCGAACTACAAGGATCTTCAGAAAATTCCCTGGCTGCAATTCTCATTGCATCACCAGTTTTGCGAACTTCATCTACAGCAGCCAACATTTCTTGAGTAATATCTGGATTTTCAAATGCAATTTGTTCACCCTTTTGAATAAAATTTTCGGTAGCTTTTTCGACTGCAGCCACCAAAGCACTAGCTCTTTTTGATTTCCCTGTAATAATGTTCACAATTACATACATATTAAGAATAGAACGTTGTTGCAATAATAAAATCAAACTTGAAGTGCTCGTCACAAAACTATTAAGTAAAAATAAAATTTAAAAAATTCTAAAACCATAGACTATATCTGTGGCATTAAATAATAATGACTTAAGTTGACATAAGTGCTTTTTCATTTTATTACATATTCTAAATCTTCTCTTCAAGATCTATCACTCAGCTAAATTTCAAGTATAAAATGTAATTTTTAATAAAACTATACGCGATTATATTTTAAGTTAATTCTTTTTGGAAAATAATACATAAGCCATAATATCTTATCTCAACTTAATTTTTTTTAAGGTAGCTACATAAATATTAATATGTTTGAGCTTTAAAACTTGTATACATTTAAGTTGAATAACTAACAGTACATACAATCAAATTATTCTTCAAATAAAAAAAGACCTTACATTTAACTAAGCTTTTATAAAACGAGATATTTTCAGTTTTTCACATTTTTCAATTTAAACTAAAGCATTTGTCTCGACTTACTGCCAATAAAAATTATTTCGCCTTTCAATATAATATCTTAAGATCACTTTAGTGTTTTTTTTTTTCTGCCAATGGATTTTTTCATAACATCCTTATTAAAAAACAACGAATAATAACTTATAAAACTCATTTATTTTTTATAAAATTAACAGTTTTCTTCTAAATGAATGTGCATCTTTTACTTTGGCTAAAAATTTTATATAAAAACCAAACACAATTTATTTTAGACAAAACCCTTAATATCTCAAAACATGAAATTTCGACTTAAGCCATTATTATTTATTGCCACAGATATATATTCGACACTTAAAAAAAAAGGAATACCAAATTAATAATTTATTTTGAGAGGAACAGCAAATCATGTGTAATCTATCTCTTTAATTTCAACGTGGTAAAGTGTGTTTTCATATATGAACTTGGTATTCACACATGATAACAGCATTTTTTATATGCCAAAGTTGAGTGTTCTGGTCATCTTCTGTGGTAAAACCAATGGTATAATAAAAACCGTTAAAACTGTTTTGATGTTACGAATACTCGTATTCGATTATTCGACTATTCGCCTATTTTAAGACATTCGTATTCGCCAAATTCCAGCGAATAGTTCTCGAATAATTTACACATATTGTAATAAAATAGTTTTTATTTTATTTAATTTTTGTCTTAGAGCTTGTATAGTTGGAGCTCCTAAGACTGATGATTTATTAATTGAAATTATAAACTATATGACATTGGATTATATACTAATTATGAGAATAATTCTTAGGGGTACCTTAACATAAGATTAAAAGAATAGAAATATATATTATTGTTGGGTAAGCATATTTAGCTTTCTCTATTTATGTATGTCATGTGTTCAACAGTTTTAAAGTCCAACGAGTGCATACCTAAAAGCAACAGATACTCTGTGTTGCAGAGTTGCAGTTAATAAATGTGATTCATTTAAGTGCATCGTGCTGCTACACTTGATTAACCGTACAAGTGTCAAATTACCGCCACACAAAATATCTTGCTTGCTGTTTGTCAACGCTTGCATGTTGCGGTACTATTGAATCGCGGTCACATGCTACACTTCCACCTTTTACAAGAATGTTCATATAACGTTGATTTTATGGACATTCTTTTACGATTAGTTTTTAATTAGTCAAAGTACTTTCACCAAACCAATTTAAACACAGTTTAAATTAATTAATTTAAATTTAATTAAAGATCTCTATTTAAATTCTGTTTAAAAAAAATCCATTTTCACCGACTGCTATAATAAAACACCAGAAAGTAGTAGCCCTTTGTTATTTAAATGAAAATTTTTTTTATGTATGTAAGTATGTGTCGCTAGAGATAGCTGTTGTGAGAGAGATGCAAAATCAGGGCCCAAATCGTCGCACTCGTGATCGAAATTTTTGTTTTTTAAATCGCCGCATTCGTTATCGAATAACTTCTATCGAAATTTGGGATCATGGCATTCGATATCGAGTTGTCGATCGAATGCCTTCTCTCGAAAAGTCATTCGATAGATAAAGAGCTATCGTAAACAAATTCATGTTTTTATAAATTTGCATTGTGCATAAAAAAAATAATAACGATTCTTTAATAAATTTTACCCTTTAATGATAATAATTTAAAAACCATTACATATTTGGTTAGGACAAATATAAATAAAGTAAATGGCAAGCAAAAGGAACTTATGGCACAATACATGGCGGATCACCCGAACTTGCGAAAAATTTAATTCCAAATTGCATGCAAGGAAGAAAAGTCGCTAAAAGGTTATGAGAGGCACTAGCCAATAAACTTAACGCAGTTGGCCCACCTGTGAAAACAGCGTCGGCTTGCCGTAAGGTTTGTACATGCATGCATATGTATGTATATTTTGTAAGCAAAGTTACAAACTTCCATTAATTTTTAGGTTTATGCGGACCAAAAACACAATTCTAAAAAAAATATTTCATTCGAGTCCAAGAGAAAAAACGGGGGTGGACAGTACGGGGAGATGCTTTTCGTCTTCTTTTTCAGATGAAGACAAGTAAAATAAAAACAGGAAGTCCATTTTCTACAAAATAAAAGCTTTAAAAACGAGAAAACATATAAATTTTAAGAATATATTATTTGCTTACTTCTTTTTTTTAAATATTTTAAAATTTTTGATTTACATTTTAAGTAGACATAATAATAATAATATTATGGTTTTGTTCTACTACAATGAAAAAAATCTTTTACAAATATCAACAAATTTCGATTCGAAAGCTATCGAATGCCGCAATCCGGTTATTCGATACGTCACGAAATTGTATTCGATACGAAACCTTACTCACTCACGTTTGCGGCGATTTGGGCCCAGTATTTAAATGGAGATTGCTACCTATTTAAACAGCTTTTAAATGTGTAAAGAGAATATGTTGGTGAAAATGAATAACTAGGTTTCAAGAATGATAGAAATACAGATAACGCCTTGCGTATGTTTTTCTATTTAATGACGTAGTTTAACCCAACAAAGGGTTGCCTATTCCATGTATTTCCAAATCATTTAGGGCTGTGTTTATAGAAAACTTTAATTTATAATTACTAATAATGATTCAAAATGGGAATATTTTACATTCGGAAGATGGATATGAATGTCATAATTTGTAGTGTGTTGAATTTGAAGGAACCTCGTATGTAGGTATGTATAATGGATATATTAAATTTGGAACCAATCAGCAATATATTGAGCTCTCAGTAATTTTTCATCTGACGTAAAATTGAGAATCAGATATGTGATAGAAATCGATTTCGTCAAGAAATTTTTTTGAAATAGACAAAACATGTGATAAGGAAACATGCGTCGATTTACTGTGTCGATTTCAGATTTCTTTTTGTTTCATTAAAAAAGACGAATTTCAATAATGCCAGTTTAATTAAATTCGTTTTTAAATCGTCTTATTTTACTTTAACGAAAAGCGTAGAAGTGTACTAAAAATGTACGTGACACTTTTTTATATATAGAAAAAAGTAATTTTTGTTTCATAGGAAAGCCATTCTTATGCTTTCAATCTTTGGTCAAATGAAAATGTTTAACAAATCTGCTAATATAAATACATAAAAGCGATTTACTTTTCAAATCGATCGATTTCCATCACATATATAAATGTATTTACAAAGCCCAAAAGCTCCAATATAAAACTATTTTCCTTCGTATGTAATAAATATAGACAAAATGCATACCACATGAAAAAATTATTTAAAAATCGGAGGAGTCATAATATTCTATGTAGATTAATTCCTACTTTGTCTAAAAAAGGTTATATTCGATGAGACTTGGCAATCCTATAATAAAAATCACATTGACAGTTCTCTAAAAATTAAATTATTGGATTTCGTTATAGATGAAGAATTTTGAGTTTAAAATTTTAAAATATGGTGCAAAAAAATTATAATTATTATATTATCCGTGTGTGATGTCTGTTTAAAAGCTTTAAGTGCAAAAAAAAGTTGCTCAAAAGTTTGAAGCAAATTGTAAACATTAAGTGCGCAGTGGGCAAATGCATGCATAGCGATAAAAAAAAACAAGTTAAAAATTGTGATCAAAAAAAGCTTTGGATAAAATTTGGCAATCGGCGAGAGACTACTAAGATCCTTAGGGTCCCTCGTTACATTTTAAGCAGGACGATTTCGAAAGAAATTTAATATATGAAATGGGTAAGAATTATTTTGGATTGTGCCGCCCCTTATTTACTAATTGCGCATAGGACTTAAGCTTAGATCCCACTATCGGCACAATGTACCGATTTTCACTGAAATAAAGTTATAAGTAATAAGCTAAATTTGCTTTATTTGTCAACTAATTTAAATATAAGGACAAAATTGCACCACACTGCATTGGTAATAAAGCCATATATACTTATTTCAGGATTGAGAAATAAAGCAATTTTGATTTAGTACGTATGACTTTTATGCAGTGAGCCGACGAAAATCGGTACATTGTGCCGATAGTGTGATATAAGCTTTAGTAAGAGAACAACTCTATAATTGAAACCGGGAGCAGTCCCGACAAAAGAAGCCAACGCTATCGCAATTTAAATGGAAACACTAGCGTATGAAGAGCAAACGAAAAAACTAACACTGACACAAACGAAGGCAGTTTGCCACTTCATATAAAAATTTTAAAAGTCCAAATGTGCATATCGCACTTTATTATCTTTCTTAGAGGTCTGAATAGATCTTAAGAAGCAAATTTAGTTTGTAAATGTATTACCATTGTTTTTTAGTTAATTTTGGTTTAAAGCGCTCTATGCACTCTTGTGGTTCTTGTCGATCGACTTGTCATTAAATTAAAAACAAAATACAAACTTTTCTAATAAAATTATTTAAGAAAAAACAAGGAATTGCCCCACTGTTACACAACTAACAAATGTTTCGTGACGTCACTTAACCCACATGCGCAGAAGATTCAATTTTTGTGTTCGGGAAGGCGTAATCTGTACCTCGTTTCTGTATTTCTCGCATGGTAAAATTTCTCACATGAAGTGTGAAACAAAAAATTCCATCGTTTCTGGATTTGTGAGAAAAAAGTGTTTCTGTATTTGCATGCGAACACATGCTGCGCTGATTTTGTTCTTACTGGAATGTTTCCAATAATTAAGTGTCAAATGTAAAAGAAACGTCAACGAGGGAAATTAATTACATATAACAAAAGCAAAACAATGAAAGGCTGAAAAATTTTAAATTACAAAACAACAATTGTTCTTTATATTTTTTTTTATTTAAATGAAAACCCAAATGTATAGTGCAGTGCTAGTTTACATTCAAACTAAAAAAATTATTTTTTTTTTGTTTGATAATTTTATTATTTATTGAATCTTTAATTATTAATTAAATTATCAATAAGTTTTTCAAATCTTAAATCTAAAAAATATTAAATATAGGTTTAGCCAATGCTAAACAAAATTTTTAATTTCAACGGTTAATTTTTGTTGTTTTACATCTCTCGTGAACGGCTGAGAAAAAGAGTATCCCTTCTTTTCAGCCGGGTGTGGCCTCTATAATGAAGAAATATTGCGCGAGTTAAGGTCAGTCTCTATGGTAGTACATAATATTAAGATTTAAGATAAGAATAGCATGCTCAGACATACATGATAATATTAAGTAAATAACTATGAGTCATATATATAGATTAAACAGAAATGAACATGTTTAAATATTTAAGACAAAGAAATATAATGTAAAATATAAGACAAAGCAACATAGACTAAACAAAAAAACAAACATGTTTAATTATTCATAATAAGACAAAGAAACATAATGTAAGATAAACACCATAGACAACAGTTTAAAATAATGATAAGAAATATTGTAAGCACATAGTTGATAAGAAACTAACATTATAAATTACTTTGTAAGATATTTGTAAAATTAGAGTTAGTCAAGAAAATATAATAAAGAAAACAACACGCATAAGCGTGAAGAAAAAATATTTTTTTTTAACTCCGTATATTACGAATAATTAACTGGCGATCCTGCCAGGAGGATAATTATACTTATCCTTCAGAGGCGGACCATCGTGGAATCCTTGTCGCAGCAAGGACGCGAGTAAAAAATTTCTTCATAGGAAGAAAAAATAAAAAATAAAATTTTCCATAGAGAAAACGAAAATAAAAAATTTCAACAAATTTTAATATCTAAAAAATTTATTTAAAAAAAAGAGTTTATCAAAAATCGTTTAGTAAAAAGAAAAAACAACAAAATCCTGCATAGAACAGGATATATATAAAAAAACGGTGACGGCAAAATATTCAACAATAATAGAAATTCATGCACTCATTTAAAAAGAAACGTGAAGGGAACTTTGACGAACAGCGTCCATTGGAAATGACAACCAACGAAGAACGCATGGCAGTTCTCACTGCAAGACTACTCGAAATGGAGCAATATTGCAAAGCAATAAATGAGAAAATGGCAAGTATTCGTGTCAACCCGCTGCTAGAACCAGCACCAGTGGTGAAACTCAAGGATGTGGTAACAAACTACCAACAGCCCTCTGACATCTCCCTGGAAGTATTTAAAGCCCTGCCAACATTCAGTGGTAACCAAACAGAGTATAGGGCATGGCGAGAAGACGCCTCAAGATTAATGAATGACATAAAAAATTTTGAAGGACAAAGCCGTTACTCTGAAGCCCTTTCCATAATTAAATGAAAAATCAGAGGCCAAGCATCGGATATATTAACCAACAATAATACTCCGTTTAATTTTGAAGCCATTCGAAATAGATTGGATTACACATATGCTGACATGCGTCCACTATATGTCCTCCAGGAAGAAATGCGAAGAATAAAACAAAATTAATCATCTCTATCAGAATATCATGACAGAATAAATCAAGCATTGAATTTAGTTACATCCAAAATTTCAATGTCTGGTGACCATCCTACTGCAATAGAAGCTATGATAAGAAATGCTAATGATGAAGCAGTACGTGTATTCGTTTCTGGGGTAACAAACGCTTTTATCAGATCTACTTTATATGCCAACTCTTTAAATGATCTAGAACATGCATATGCTGTTGCTAGAACTATTGAGCATGATAACCATCATCAGAATTTACGGTTATCATACGATAACGAAAACAAACAACCTCAGAGCCATCACTCACAGAAAGAGCAGTCCTATCACCATACACATCATTATAGACGTCCAAATTTTACACCACAGAAAGGACATTTTCAACAACACTATAATCAACGAAGCTACAACAATCAACAACCTAAACCTGTCCCTATGGAAACGGACTCCAGGCAGATTGTACATGCACAAAGGAGAACTAATACCAATTACAACACTCCACATCAACCTTTCGTAGACAACCGACCATGGAAGCGAGAATACAGTGGTAATCATTACATCAATAAACAACAACGAATAAACCATACATCCCAAGAAGAAGATGACAATTCAAGTATGTACGCGGAAACAGGACAAATGGTAAATAACTTAAGATTAGATAATTTAAACTAAGAGACGGGTTGCCCTATCTCACCTTAACTAGTGATTTAAGTAATAAAAAATATGATATTTTAATTGATACCGGTGCAACCCATAATTATATAAATATAAATTGCGACTCTTCAGATAGGATAAAAATTAAACCCATTAAAATAAAAACCATACACGGTTACTCCATAATAAACAAGAAAAGAATAATTAAATTAATGAATAGGGAAATAACTTTTTTTGAATTAAGTAATATTGCATCATTTGATATGATTTTAGGATTAGAAGGACTAAATGTATTAAATGCTAGTATAAACCTTAGGGATATGACCTTAACCACCATAGATAGTGTGAGTCAACCCAAACTGAATTATATCGTAGGAGAAGAAAAATATAGGCAAAAGATAGATAAAATTATGAAGGAAAATAATGGCATAGGACCATTACCCTTCACAACGACTATTGAACCCACCATCAGAACACAAAACGAAGAGCCAATATGGACGAAACAGTATCCATATCCCATAGCGGATAATGAGTTCGTCAATAAAGAAATAAAAAAATTACTTAATGAAGGAATTATACAAAAAAGCAATAGCCCATATAACTCTCCAATATGGACAGTCCCTAAAAAGGGTATGGATGAACAAGGAAGACCCAAAAAACGAATGGTCATCGATTTCCAAAAATTGAACGCCATCACAGTTACAGATAGGTACATTATTCCAGATGTGAATATGACCATACAAAACTTAGGTAAAGCCCAATATTTTACCACTCTAGACTTAGAATCTGGCTTTCACCAGATAAGAATCGCTGAAAAAGATAGGGAAAAAACAGCATTTTGTGTAAACGGCGGTAAATATGAATTTATTCGAATGCCCTTTGGCCTAAAAAATGCACCTGCAATATTCCAGAGATGTGTGGATGACATTCTTAGAGACTACATAGGTAAATTTGCATACGTATATATAGACGATGTAATCATATACTCCTCTTCAATCGAAGAACACATGAAGCATATCGAAATAATTTTTGAAGCATTAAATAAAGCAACACTCAAGGTATCTGACGAGAAATCTAAATTCTTTCAAACGGAAGTGGAATACCTAGGACATGTTATAAAACATAATAGGATTTCAACAAACCCTGAGAAAGTACAAGCAATTAGTTAGTAATTACCCTATTCCTAAAACTCTGAAGGACTTAAGAGGATTTTTAGGAATGACGGGATATTATAGAAAATTTATTAGGGGATATGCCAGCATAGCCAAACCCTTGACAGTACATTTGAGAGGAGACAATGGCCAAATAGGAAAAAATAAAAGTAAGAATACGTATATAAACCTTGATAAGCAAGCATTAGAAGCCATAAATAACTTAAAAACATGTTTAAGGGAACAAGTAGAACTTTTCCAACCCGACTATTCTAAACCTTTTGAATTA
This sequence comes from Lypha dubia, assembly GCA_947311025.1. NCBI lineage: Eukaryota > Metazoa > Arthropoda > Insecta > Diptera > Tachinidae > Lypha > Lypha dubia. The sequence continues at coordinate 94,752,823 of OX371260.1, read as the reverse complement.
ACAACTGATGCATCCAACATAGCACTTGGAGCAGTTCTTAGTCAATACAAGAAACCGATATTTTTCTTATCACGCACTTTAAGTAAAACAGAGGAAAATTACAGCACCAATGAAAAATAATTATTGGCAATTATTTGGTCATTACAAAAACTTAGGAATTATATTTATGGTGTAGCTGATTTGACAATCTACATTGATCACCAGTCCTTAACATTTGCAACATCCGAAAAAAATCCAAACACAAAACTTATGAGGTGGAAAAACATAATCGAGGATTTTGGAGCAAAACTGGTATATAAACCAGGTCATTTAAATGTCGTAGCCGATGCACTTTCAAGACAGCAAATAAACTCTTCAACTATCAGTACAATTCACTCAGCAATAAGTTCTCCAACAAATGCTATTGAAGCAGTATCCCAACCCTTCAATACATATGCGACTCAAATCGAACTGATACCAAGCGTAGACACCAACAAAACAATAACAAATACAGTGTTTACAAACAAAATCCGGTATCAGGTACATTTTACAAACGAAGAAAATTTAATCTGTGAATTAAAACAGATACTAAACCCAAATAGAATAACTGCAATATATACAAATCCCGAAACAATATACCGATTTGGTGGGAAAATAAAAGAAATATTCAATGGAATGAAATTCGTTTATACACAAAAGAAATTAAGAGATGTTTCTGATAAAGAAGAACAAATTAAAATAATCAAAGAAACTCACGATAGAGCTCATAGGGGGTATAAAAACAACACTAAGGAGATACTTGAAACATTTTTTTGGCCAAATTTAAAAAGTGAATGTAAAGCATACAATAAAAAATGCGTAGCATGCCTCTTTGGAAAATATGAAAGGCAACCTACACGAGAACCTCTGACAGATTCAGACATACCAATAGAAAAGGGAACACATATACACGCAGATATATATTATAACGATAAGAAAATATTTTTGGTTGCAATAGATAAATATTCGAAATACATAGCAATAAGAGAGTGTGAATCAAAAGAACGAATGAGTGATAAGCTAGAAGAATTAATCACAAATAATTTTCCAAACTGCAAACGACTCATGACTGATAATGAACCCTGCATTACATCACCTTCAGTAAAGCAGATGTGTGAAAAATACAACATAGAGAAAGTAGAAACACCAGTCTATAGATCAACAGCAAACGGTCAAGTCGAAAGAGCACACAATACAATATCAGAATTATCTAGAATATTCAAAATACAGAATAGTACAACGATAATAAAAGAAATATTTAGGACAGTTAAAGCACTCAATGAATCGATACATACGGTAACAGAACATAAGCCCAGCGACATACATTTTGGTAGAATAGAATACAACCAACAAGACATATCAGAAAAAATAAAAACAGCATCAAGAAAAACATTGGAAAAATTAAACAAGGGAAGAAAACACCGCACATTTGATCCAGGTGAACAAATACTAGTAAAAATATCAGGATTAAGAAAGAAAAATAACGCAAGATATAAAAAACACATAGTAAAAGAAGATCGTGAGGACACAATTTTAACACAGGGAGGAGTTATTGTACACAAGGACAACATAAAGAACTATACATTAAAAAATGAAGACACTCAAATTCCTAATATTACTCGTGAATGCCGTATTAGCAATAAAAGCAGACGTGGAAATAAAAAAATTAGAAGATAGAAAATTCTTGCTAACTAAAACCGAAGACGCTTTGCTATTCAACGAATTTTCATATCTTTTTCACGTAACTAACTTGACAAGAATACTCACACCATACAGAAATATCATTACAAAAGAATATGAGCCTACTACTCAGGAAAAAGTTTGGATAAAGAAAATTGAGACACTAGCAGGACAACTGAATGAGCACAAAAGATATGCAAGATCACTTAACTTCCTAGGGTCTGCACTAAAATTTATCACTGGAAACCCAGATCATAACGACTTCATAGAAATGGAAAAAGCAATAAATGTATTAATAAACAATAATGAAAAACAACGCTTAATGAACTCTAGGTTTGAGAAATTAATCGATTCATTACAAGGCCACACTTTAGAAAACCACATCATTATAAAAGAAGTGCACGAACAGCTACTTTTACTTGTTCGAACAATAAATGGCGCGAAGAATAATGAATATCTTACAGAATCTTTGAATATGGACGATATAAAGGAAATATTAGAACATGAATTAATCTCGGTACCAATAATAAACATATTGGAATATGCAGATGTACACGTAGCAGGTACAGGGGAGCTATTCGTAACAATGTATAAATATCCCATACTTAATAAACACTGTAACCTTTTTAAATTCACACCTATAAGCTTTAGGCATGGAAAAGTTCAGACAGATCAACTAATCGCTGAATGCAACAAAGAATATATTAGAGTAAAGCTTTGCAAGAACTATCTGGGCAGAAACATATGCCAAACAAATAACGAAACAGACACATGCATAATCCAACTACTCAATAACAGAAATAGTAAATGCACAGTGGTTCAAGAATATAACAAAAAATTATTAGAAATTGACGAAGGCTCAATATTACTGGACGGAGACCACAATGTCAACAATATCACCACCACTGGTATAACCTTAGTAACATATACAGACGAAGTCACGATAGATAACAAGGTATTTAGGAATATTCATGACACAATAAACAAAGCTATCCATATGAAACATAATGAAAATTTCGAAATTCTAGAAATAATAGAATCTGATAGCACACTGGCTTTTAGCAATATAGATTCATTAAAAAAATTCACCATCCCAATTGAGGAATATCCCATTAGATCTTTCTTTTACAGTATATTTTTTCTTATACTACTAACAATAATAATCTACTTTATAATAAAAATTACAACATGTATAACTGAATGTAGGAGGAAGACGGAAATAGAAAATTTTAACAGAGCATACAAAATAGAATTACAACGCATTAGGAAAGATCGGGACGATCTTGCTTAACCCAGGGGGGAGTTAAGGTCAGTCTCTATGGTAGTACATAATATTAAGATTTAAGATAAGAATAGCATGCTCAGACATACATGATAATATTAAGTAAATAACTATGAGTCATAAATATAGATTAAACAGAAATGAACATGTTTAAATATTTAAGACAAAGAAATATAATGTAAAATATAAGACAAAGAAACATAGACTAAACAAAAAAACAAACATGTTTAATTATTCATAATAAGACAAAGAAACATAATGTAAGATAAACACCATAGACAACAGTTTAAAATAATGATAAGAAATATTGTAAGCACATAGTTGATTATAAATTACTTTGTAAGATATTTGTAAAATTAGAGTTAGTCAAGAAAATATAATAAAGAAAACAACACGCATAAACGTGAAGAAAAAATATTTTTTTTTAACTCCGTATATTACGAATAATTAACTCGCGCGAGTGGATTTGGGTGCAACTCAAGTTTTTTTATATATTTTTTCACGTGTTTTGAAAATACTGTCTTCACCAACGGAACGTCTAGATCTTTATGAATTCGATGGTTTCTCACATACCAGGGCTGCTGTTATTGTACGTAGGATTGTATTTTGTCGCCTTTGAATTCTTTCGACATTCGATGCTGAGGCAGTGCCCCATAATTGGATTCCATAGGACCATATTGGTTTCAGGATCGCGTTGTATAATAGTAGTTTACAGACTAGTATAGAATTTCTTCCAATAAGCCAATTCATTTGGGCTGCTTTTAATTTAATTTGTATTAACTTTGCGTCTATATGCGATTTCCATGTTAAACGACGATCAAGATGAACGCCTAGATATTTGACAACAGTGTGTTGCGGTATGGTCTCGGTGTTAATTTTTATAGGCGGACATGTTTCCTTGCGCAACGTAAAAGTTACGTGCACACATTTCTGCTCGTTAACTTTAATACGCCATTGTTTGAGCCAATTTTTCAATTTGGATATATACCCTTGTAAATTGCGGGAAGCTTCCACAGGATTTTCGTGAACGCTTAGAAAAGCTGTATCATCGGCAAATGTTGATGTATGAATGTTACTGCTTAACGGTAAGTCAGAGGCATATATTAAATAAAGTAATGGACCGAAGATACTCCCTTGGGGAACTCCGGCTTCGATCGACTGCGGTGGGCTTAAAAAATTGCCTTCCCTAACTACAAATTTTCGTTCAATTAGGTAGCTTATTAAAAGCCTAACAATGTTTGCGGGTAGATTTTGTGTTAATTTATGTATAAGACCTTCGTGCCATACTTTATCGAAAGCTTGAGAAACATCTATAAAGAGCGCAGAGCAATATTTCTTCTTTTCGAAAGTGTCTCTGATAACATTCACAAGTCTGTGAGTTTGTTCAATTGTGCTATGTTACGGTTACTCCATAATAAACAAGAAAAGAATAATTAAATTAATGAATAGGGAAATAACTTTTTTTGAATTAAGTAATATTGCATCATTTGATATGATTTTAGGATTAGAAGGACTAAATGTATTAAATGCTAGTATAAACCTTAGGGATATGACCTTAACCACCATAGATAGTGTGAGTCAACCCAAACTGAATTATATCGTAGGAGAAGAAAAATATAGGCAAAAGATAGATAAAATTATGAAGGAAAATAATGGCATAGGACCATTACCCTTCACAACGACTATTGAACCCACCATCAGAACACAAAACGAAGAGCCAATATGGACGAAACAGTATCCATATCCCATAGCGGATAATGAGTTCGTCAATAAAGAAATAAAAAAATTACTTAATGAAGGAATTATACAAAAAAGCAATAGCCCATATAACTCTCCAATATGGACAGTCCCTAAAAAGGGTATGGATGAACAAGGAAGACCCAAAAAACGAATGGTCATCGATTTCCAAAAATTGAACGCCAACACAGTTACAGATAGGTACATTATTCCAGATGTGAATATGACCATACAAAACTTAGGTAAAGCCCAATATTTTACCACTCTAGACTTAGAATCTGGCTTTCACCAGATAAGAATCGCTGAAAAAGATAGGGAAAAAACAGCATTTTGTGTAAACGGCGGTAAATATGAATTTATTCGAATGCCCTTTGGCCTAAAAAATGCACCTGCAATATTCCAGAGATGTGTGGATGACATTCTTAGAGACTACATAGGTAAATTTGCATACGTATATATAGACGATGTAATCATATACTCCTCTTCAATCGAAGAACACATGAAGCATATCGAAATAATTTTTGAAGCATTAAATAAAGCAACACTCAAGGTATCTGACGAGAAATCTAAATTCTTTCAAACGGAAGTGGAATACCTAGGACATGTTATAAAACATAATAGGATTTCAACAAACCCTGAGAAAGTACAAGCAATTAGTAATTACCCTATTCCTAAAACTCTGAAGGACTTAAGAGGATTTTTAGGAATGACGGGATATTATAGAAAATTTATTAGGGGATATGCCAGCATAGCCAAACCCTTGACAGTACATTTGAGAGGAGACAATGGCCAAATAGGAAAAAATAAAAGTAAGAATACGAATATAAACCTTGATAAGCAAGCATTAGAAGCCATAAATAACTTAAAAACATGTTTAAGGGAATAAGTAGAACTTTTCCAACCCGACTATTCTAAACCTTTTGAATTAACAACTGATGCATCCAACATAGCACTTGGAGCAGTTCTTAGTCAATACAAGAAACCGATATTTTTCTTATCACGCACTTTAAGTAAAACAGAGGAAAATTACAGCACCAATGAAAAAGAATTATTGGCAATTATTTGGTCATTACAAAAACTTAGGAATTATATTTATGGTGTAGCTGATTTGACAATCTACATTGATCACCAGTCCTTAACATTTGCAACATCCGAAAAAAATCCAAACACAAAACTTATGAGGTGGAAAATCATAATCGAGGATTTTGGAGCAAAACTGGTATATAAACCAGGTCATTTAAATGTCGTAGCCGATGCACTTTCAAGACAGCAAATAAACTCTTCAACTATCAGTACAATTCACTCAGCAATAAGTTCTCCAACAAATGCTATTGAAGCAGTATCCCAACCCTTCAATACATATGCGACTCAAATCGAACTGATACCAAGCGTAGACACCAACAAAACAATAACAAATACAGTGTTTACAAACAAAATCCGGTATCAGGTACATTTTACAAACGAAGAAAATTTAATCTGTGAATTATAAAACAGATACTAAACCCAAATAGAATAACTGCAATATATACAAATCCCGAAACAATATACCGATTTGGTGGGAAAATAAAAGAAATATTCAATGGAATGAAATTCGTTTATACACAAAAGAAATTAAGAGATGTTTCTGATAAAGAAGAACAAATTAAAATAATCAAAGAAACTCACGATAGAGCTCATAGGGGGTATAAAAACAACACTAAGGAGATACTTGAAACATTTTTTTGGCCAAATTTAAAAAGTGAATGTAAAGCATACAATAAAAAATGCGTAGCATGCCTCTTTGGAAAATATGAAAGGCAACCTACACGAGAACCTCTGACAGATTCAGACATACCAATAGAAAAGGGAACACATATACACGCAGATATATATTATAACGATAAGAAAATATTTTTGGTTGCAATAGATAAATATTCGAAATACATAGCAATAAGAGAGTGTGAATCAAAAGAACGAATGAGTGATAAGCTAGAAGAATTAATCACAAATAATTTTCCAAACTGCAAACGACTCATGACTGATAATGAACCCTGCATTACATCACCTTCAGTAAAGCAGATGTGTGAAAAATACAACATAGAGAAAGTAGAAACACCAGTCTATAGATCAACAGCAAACGGTCAAGTCGAAAGAGCACACAATACAATATCAGAATTATCTAGAATATTCAAAATACAGAATAGTACAACGATAATAAAAGAAATATTTAGGACAGTTAAAGCACTCAATGAATCGATACATACGGTAACAGAACATAAGCCCAGCGACATACATTTTGGTAGAATAGAATACAACCAACAAGACATATCAGAAAAAATAAAAACAGCATCAAGAAAAACATTGGAAAAATTAAACAAGGGAAGAAAACACCGCACATTTGATCCAGGTGAACAAATACTAGTAAAAATATCAGGATTAAGAAAGAAAAATAACGCAAGATATAAAAAACACATAGTAAAAGAAGATCGTGAGGACACAATTTTAACACAGGGAGGAGTTATTGTACACAAGGACAACATAAAGAACTATACATTAAAAAATGAAGACACTCAAATTCCTAATATTACTCGTGAATGCCGTATTAGCAATAAAAGCAGACGTGGAAATAAAAAAATTAGAAGATAGAAAATTCTTGCTAACTAAAACCGAAGACGCTTTGCTATTCAACGAATTTTCATATCTTTTTCACGTAACTAACTTGACAAGAATACTCATACCATACAGAAATATCATTACAAAAGAATATGAGCCTACTACTCAGGAAAAAGTTTGGATAAAGAAAATTGAGACACTAGCAGGACAACTGAATGAGCACAAAAGATATGCAAGATCACTTAACTTCCTAGGGTCTGCACTAAAATTTATCACTGGAAACCCAGATCATAACGACTTCATAGAAATGGAAAAAGCAATAAATGTATTAATAAACAATAATGAAAAACAACGCTTAATGAACTCTAGGTTTGAGAAATTAATCGATTCATTACAAGGCCACACTTTAGAAAACCACATCATTATAAAAGAAGTGCACGAACAGCTACTTTTACTTGTTCGAACAATAAATGGCGCGAAGAATAATGAATATCTTACAGAATCTTTGAATATGGACGATATAAAGGAAATATTAGAACATGAATTAATCTCGGTACCAATAATAAACATATTGGAATATGCAGATGTACACGTAGCAGGTACAGGGGAGCTATTCGTAACAATGTATAAATATCCCATACTTAATAAACACTGTAACCTTTTTAAATTCACACCTATAAGCTTTAGGCATGGAAAAGTTCAGACAGATCAACTAATCGCTGAATGCAACAAAGAATATATTAGAGTAAAGCTTTGCAAGAACTATCTGGGCAGAAACATATGCCAAACAAATAACGAAACAGACACATGCATAATCCAACTACTCAATAACAGAAATAGTAAATGCACAGTGGTTCAAGAATATAACAAAAAATTATTAGAAATTGACGAAGGCTCAATATTACTGGACGGAGACCACAATGTCAACAATATCACCACCACTGGTATAACCTTAGTAACATATACAGATGAAGTCACGATAGATAACAAGGTATTTAGGAATATTCATGACACAATAAACAAAGCTATCCATATGAAACATAATGAAAATTTCGAAATTCTAGAAATAATAGAATCTGATAGCACACTGGCTTTTAGCAATATAGATTCATTAAAAAAATTCACCATCCCAATTGAGGAATATCCCATTAGATCTTTCTTTTACAGTATATTTTTTCTTATACTACTAACAATAATAATCTACTTTATAATAAAAATTACAACATGTATAACTGAATGTAGGAGGAAGACGGAAATAGAAAATTTTAACAGAGCATACAAAATAGAATTACAACGCATTAGGAAAGATCGGGACGATCTTGCTTAACCCAGGGGGGAGTTAAGGTCAGTCTCTATGGTAGTACATAATATTAAGATTTAAGATAAGAATAGCATGCTCAGACATACATGATAATATTAAGTAAGTAACTATGAGTCATAAATATAGATTAAACAGAAATGAACATGTTTAAATATTTAAGACAAAGAAATATAATGTAAAATATAAGACAAAGAAACATAGACTAAACAAAAAAACAAACATGTTTAATTATTCATAATAAGACAAAGAAACATAATGTAAGATAAACACCATAGACAACAGTTTAAAATAATGATAAGAAATATTGTAAGCACATAGTTGATTATAAATTACTTTGTAAGATATTTGTAAAATTAGAGTTAGTCAAGAAAATATAATAAAGAAAACAACACGCATAAACGTGAAGAAAAAATATTTTTTTTAACTCCGTATATTACGAATAATTAACTCGCGCGAGTGGATTTGGGTGCAACTCAAGTTTTTTTATATATTTTTTCACGTGTTTTGAAAATACTGTCTTCACCAACGGAACGTCTAGATCTTTATGAATTCGATGGTTTCTCACATACCAGGGCTGCTGTTATTGTACGTAGGATTGTATTTTGTCGCCTTTGAATTCTTTCGACATTCGATGCTGAGGCAGTGCCCCATAATTGGATTCCATAGGACCATATTGGTTTCAGGATCGCGTTGTATAATAGTAGTTTACAGACTAGTATAGAATTTCTTCCAATAAGCCAATTCATTTGGGCTGCTTTTAATTTAATTTGTATTAACTTTGCGTCTATATGCGATTTCCATGTTAAACGACGATCAAGATGAACGCCTAGATATTTGACAACAGTGTGTTGCGGTATGTTCTCGGTGTTAATTTTTATAGGCGGACATGTTTCCTTGCGCAACGTAAAAGTTACGTGCACACATTTCTGCTCGTTAACTTTAATACGCCATTGTTTGAGCCAATTTTTCAATTTGGATATATACCCTTGTAAATTGCGGGAAGCTTCCACAGGATTTTCGTGAACGCTTAGAAAAGCTGTATCATCGGCAAATGTTGATGTATGAATGTTACTGCTTAACGGTAAGTCAGAGGCATATATTAAATAAAGTAATGGACCGAAGATACTCCCTTGGGGAACTCCGGCTTCGATCGACTGCGGTGGGCTTAAAAAATTGCCTTCCCTAACTACAAATTTTCGTTCAATTAGGTAGCTTATTAAAAGCCTAACAATGTTTGCGGGTAGATTTTGTGTTAATTTATGTATAAGACCTTCGTGCCATACTTTATCGAAAGCTTGAGAAACATCTATAAAGAGCGCAGAGCAATATTTCTTCTTTTCGAAAGTGTCTCTGATAACATTCACAAGTCTGTGAGTTTGTTCAATTGTGCTATGTTACGGTTACTCCATAATAAACAAGAAAAGAATAATTAAATTAATGAATAGGGAAATAACTTTTTTTGAATTAAGTAATATTGCATCATTTGATATGATTTTAGGATTAGAAGGACTAAATGTATTAAATGCTAGTATAAACCTTAGGGATATGACCTTAACCACCATAGATAGTGTGAGTCAACCCAAACTGAATTATATCGTAGGAGAAGAAAAATATAGGCAAAAGATAGATAAAATTATGAAGGAAAATAATGGCATAGGACCATTACCCTTCACAACGACTATTGAACCCACCATCAGAACACAAAACGAAGAGCCAATATGGACGAAACAGTATCCATATCCCATAGCGGATAATGAGTTCGTCAATAAAGAAATAAAAAAATTACTTAATGAAGGAATTATACAAAAAAGCAATAGCCCATATAACTCTCCAATATGGACAGTCCCTAAAAAGGGTATGGATGAACAAGGAAGACCCAAAAAACGAATGGTCATCGATTTCCAAAAATTGAACGCCATCACAGTTACAGATAGGTACATTATTCCAGATGTGAATATGACCATACAAAACTTAGGTAAAGCCCAATATTTTACCACTCTAGACTTAGAATCTGGCTTTCACCAGATAAGAATCGCTGAAAAAGATAGGGAAAAAACAGCATTTTGTGTAAACGGCGGTAAATATGAATTTATTCGAATGCCCTTTGGCCTAAAAAATGCACCTGCAATATTCCAGAGATGTGTGGATGACATTCTTAGAGACTACATAGGTAAATTTGCATACGTATATATAGACGATGTAATCATATACTCCTCTTCAATCGAAGAACACATGAAGCATATCGAAATAATTTTTGAAGCATTAAATAAAGCAACACTCAAGGTATCTGACGAGAAATCTAAATTCTTTCAAACGGAAGTGGAATACCTAGGACATGTTATAAAACATAATAGGATTTCAACAAACCCTGAGAAAGTACAAGCAATTAGTTAGTAATTACCCTATTCCTAAAACTCTGAAGGACTTAAGAGGATTTTTAGGAATGACGGGATATTATAGAAAATTTATTAGGGGATATGCCAGCATAGCCAAACCCTTGACAGTACATTTGAGAGGAGACAATGGCCAAATAGGAAAAAATAAAAGTAAGAATACGTATATAAACCTTGATAAGCAAGCATTAGAAGCCATAAATAACTTAAAAACATGTTTAAGGGAACAAGTAGAACTTTTCCAACCCGACTATTCTAAACCTTTTGAATTAACAACTGATGCATCCAACATAGCACTTGGAGCAGTTCTTAGTCAATACAAGAAACCGATATTTTTCTTATCACGCACTTTAAGTAAAACAGAGGAAAATTACAGCACCAATGAAAAATAATTATTGGCAATTATTTGGTCATTACAAAAACTTAGGAATTATATTTATGGTGTAGCTGATTTGACAATCTACATTGATCACCAGTCCTTAACATTTGCAACATCCGAAAAAAATCCAAACACAAAACTTATGAGGTGGAAAATCATAATCGAGGATTTTGGAGCAAAACTGGTATATAAACCAGGTCATTTAAATGTCGTAGCCGATGCACTTTCAAGACAGCAAATAAACTCTTCAACTATCAGTACAATTCACTCAGCAATAAGTTCTCCAACAAATGCTATTGAAGCAGTATCCCAACCCTTCAATACATATGCGACTCAAATCGAACTGATACCAAGCGTAGACACCAACAAAACAATAACAAATACAGTGTTTACAAACAAAATCCGGTATCAGGTACATTTTACAAACGAAGAAAATTTAATCTGTGAATTATAAAACAGATACTAAACCCAAATAGAATAACTGCAATATATACAAATCCCGAAACAATATACCGATTTGGTGGGAAAATAAAAGAAATATTCAATGGAATGAAATTCGTTTATACACAAAAGAAATTAAGAGATGTTTCTGATAAAGAAGAACAAATTAAAATAATCAAAGAAACTCACGATAGAGCTCATAGGGGGTATAAAAACAACACTAAGGAGATACTTGAAACATTTTTTTGGCCAAATTTAAAAAGTGAATGTAAAGCATACAATAAAAAATGCGTAGCATGCCTCTTTGGAAAATATGAAAGGCAACCTACACGAGAACCTCTGACAGATTCAGACATACCAATAGAAAAGGGAACACATATACACGCAGATATATATTATAACGATAAGAAAATATTTTTGGTTGCAATAGATAAATATTCGAAATACATAGCAATAAGAGAGTGTGAATCAAAAGAACGAATGAGTGATAAGCTAGAAGAATTAATCACAAATAATTTTCCAAACTGCAAACGACTCATGACTGATAATGAACCCTGCATTACATCACCTTCAGTAAAGCAGATGTGTGAAAAATACAACATAGAGAAAGTAGAAACACCAGTCTATAGATCAACAGCAAACGGTCAAGTCGAAAGAGCACACAATACAATATCAGAATTATCTAGAATATTCAAAATACAGAATAGTACAACGATAATAAAAGAAATATTTAGGACAGTTAAAGCACTCAATGAATCGATACATACGGTAACAGAACATAAGCCCAGCGACATACATTTTGGTAGAATAGAATACAACCAACAAGACATATCAGAAAATATAAAAACAGCATCAAGAAAAACATTGGAAAAATTAAACAAGGGAAGAAAACACCGCACATTTGATCCAGGTGAACAAATACTAGTAAAAATATCAGGATTAAGAAAGAAAAATAACGCAAGATATAAAAAACACATAGTAAAAGAAGATCGTGAGGACACAATTTTAACACAGGGAGGAGTTATTGTACACAAGGACAACATAAAGAACTATACATTAAAAAATGAAGACACTCAAATTCCTAATATTACTCGTGAATGCCGTATTAGCAATAAAAGCAGACGTGGAAATAAAAAAATTAGAAGATAGAAAATTCTTGCTAACTAAAACCGAAGACGCTTTGCTATTCAACGAATTTTCATATCTTTTTCACGTAACTAACTTGACAAGAATACTCACACCATACAGAAATATCATTACAAAAGAATATGAGCCTACTACTCAGGAAAAAGTTTGGATAAAGAAAATTGAGACACTAGCAGGACAACTGAATGAGCACAAAAGATATGCAAGATCACTTAACTTCCTAGGGTCTGCACTAAAATTTATCACTGGAAACCCAGATCATAACGACTTCATAGAAATGGAAAAAGCAATAAATGTATTAATAAACAATAATGAAAAACAACGCTTAATGAACTCTAGGTTTGAGAAATTAATCGATTCATTACAAGGCCACACTTTAGAAAACCACATCATTATAAAAGAAGTGCACGAACAGCTACTTTTACTTGTTCGAACAATAAATGGCGCGAAGAATAATGAATATCTTACAGAATCTTTGAATATGGACGATATAAAGGAAATATTAGAACATGAATTAATCTCGGTACCAATAATAAACATATTGGAATATGCAGATGTACACGTAGCAGGTACAGGGGAGCTATTCGTAACAATGTATAAATATCCCATACTTAATAAACACTGTAACCTTTTTAAATTCACACCTATAAGCTTTACGCATGGAAAAGTTCAGACAGATCAACTAATCGCTGAATGCAACAAAGAATATATTAGAGTAAAGCTTTGCAAGAACTATCTGGGCAGAAACATATGCCAAACAAATAACGAAACAGACACATGCATAATCCAACTACTCAATAACAGAAATAGTAAATGCACAGTGGTTCAAGAATATAACAAAAAATTATTAGAAATTGACGAAGGCTCAATATTACTGGACGGAGACCACAATGTCAACAATATCACCACCACTGGTATAACCTTAGTAACATATACAGACGAAGTCACGATAGATAACAAGGTATTTAGGAATATTCATGACACAATAAACAAAGCTATCCATATGAAACATAATGAAAATTTCGAAATTCTAGAAATAATAGAATCTGATAGCACACTGGCTTTTAGCAATATAGATTCATTAAAAAAATTCACCATCCCAATTGAGGAATATCCCATTAGATCTTTCTTTTACAGTATATTTTTTCTTATACTACTAACAATAATAATCTACTTTATAATAAAAATTACAACATGTATAACTGAATGTAGGAGGAAGACGGAAATAGAAAATTTTAACAGAGCATACAAAATAGAATTACAACGCATTAGGAAAGATCGGGACGATCTTGCTTAACCCAGGGGGGAGTTAAGGTCAGTCTCTATGGTAGTACATAATATTAAGATTTAAGATAAGAATAGCATGCTCAGACATACATGATAATATTAAGTAAATAACTATGAGTCATAAATATAGATTAAACAGAAATGAACATGTTTAAATATTTAAGACAAAGAAATATAATGTAAAATATAAGACAAAGAAACATAGACTAAACAAAAAAACAAACATGTTTAATTATTCATAATAAGACAAAGAAACATAATGTAAGATAAACACCATAGACAACAGTTTAAAATAATGATAAGAAATATTGTAAGCACATAGTTGATTATAAATTACTTTGTAAGATATTTGTAAAATTAGAGTTAGTCAAGAAAATATAATAAAGAAAACAACACGCATAAACGTGAAGAAAAAATATTTTTTTTTAACTCCGTATATTACGAATAATTAACTCGCGCGAGTGGATTTGGGTGCAACTCAAGTTTTTTTATATATTTTTTCACGTGTTTTGAAAATACTGTCTTCACCAACGGAACGTCTAGATCTTTATGAATTCGATGGTTTCTCACATACCAGGGCTGCTGTTATTGTACGTAGGATTGTATTTTGTCGCCTTTGAATTCTTTCGACATTCGATGCTGAGGCAGTGCCCCATAATTGGATTCCATAGGACCATATTGGTTTCAGGATCGCGTTGTATAATAGTAGTTTACAGACTAGTATAGAATTTCTTCCAATAAGCCAATTCATTTGGGCTGCTTTTAATTTAATTTGTATTAACTTTGCGTCTATATGCGATTTCCATGTTAAACGACGATCAAGATGAACGCCTAGATATTTGACAACAGTGTGTTGCGGTATGGTCTCGGTGTTAATTTTTATAGGCGGACATGTTTCCTTGCGCAACGTAAAAGTTACGTGCACACATTTCTGCTCGTTAACTTTAATACGCCATTGTTTGAGCCAATTTTTCAATTTGGATATATACCCTTGTAAATTGCGGGAAGCTTCCACAGGATTTTCGTGAACGCTTAGAAAAGCTGTATCATCGGCAAATGTTGATGTATGAATGTTACTGCTTAACGGTAAGTCAGAGGCATATATTAAATAAAGTAATGGACCGAAGATACTCCCTTGGGGAACTCCGGCTTCGATCGACTGCGGTGGGCTTAAAAAATTGCCTTCCCTAACTACAAATTTTCGTTCAATTAGGTAGCTTATTAAAAGCCTAACAATGTTTGCGGGTAGATTTTGTGTTAATTTATGTATAAGACCTTCGTGCCATACTTTATCGAAAGCTTGAGAAACATCTATAAAGAGCGCAGAGCAATATTTCTTCTTTTCGAAAGTGTCTCTGATAACATTCACAAGTCTGTGAGTTTGTTCAATTGTGCTATGTTGTCTGCGAAAACCGAATTGATGATCTGGAATGCATCCACTTCTAGTCACTATAGGCATCAGCTTGCTCATATACAGCTTTTCAAATAGTTTTGAAATGTTGGGCAATAAACTAATAGGCCGATAGGATTCAACCTTCGTATGATCCTTGCCGGGCTTTGGTATCATAATAATCATCGAAACCTTCCATTCTGCAGGATAGTATTGCAGCCGTAGAATACTATTAAAAATGAATAGTATAATTCTTTATGCAATATAAGGCAGTTGTTGAAGCATTTTGTTGCTTATTTTGTCGACACCTGGGGCTTTTTTGGTGTTAAGACTAGTAATGGCCTTTTCAATCTCCACAATGCTAAATCTTAGTGGTATTTCTGGTAAAGAGACGACTGGTGGCAGTTCAACAATATCAGCAGAAATATTCGGGGTAAATACTTTTTTTAGGTGCTTATCAAATAGATCACCTTTTTCAGCATCAGTTCTTGCCCAGTCACCATTAGAGGCTCGTAATGGTGGTTTGCAAATCACTGGCCTTTTAAGTCCTCTGGCTGCACGCCACAGCGAATAATCTGTTGATGGTGTTGCATCAAATTCTTGCAGAATTTTTTGCAGCGAAGCTGTTTTTTGTGATTGTAAAACTTTTCTTAGCTGTTTGGTACACTCCTTAAGCCTTAATTTTAGCTGAGGCGATCTGTAACGTTGCCATTCTCGTCGAGCTCTCCGTTTTTCAGTCAATAGCCTTTCTATATCTGCACAAAAAATATTGTTAAATCTCGCTTGTTGATTTGGTTGAATTGAAGAAGCATTAAGAGCAGCTTGTTTAGCATGTGCTTCAAACAACCTAATAGAATTTTCGGTGGCACGAAATAAGCCCCAATGAAATAAGCCCCAAATCGAAAAATGAAATAAGCCCCAAAAAATTTTCAAATTTTTTGTTTGGGGTTTATTTCATTTTATTTGGGGCTTATTTCATTTTTTAAAAATTTGGGGCTTATTTCATAAAATTTTTTGGGGCTTATTTCATATCCGTAAAATAGATCTAAAATCCTTGCGCCCTGCCGTAGGCCGGTAATGCAGAGAATTCTTGGAACGCGAAGACGGTGTTCGATATACCATAGAGGATAAATTCCTTGCGCCCTGCCGTAGGCCGGTTATGCGGAGAATGCTTGGAACGCGAAGGCGGTGTTCGATATACCATAGAGGATAAATTCCTTGCGCCCGGCCGTAGGCCGGTTATGCAGAAAATACTTTGAACGCGAAGCCTGTGTTCGATATACCATAGAGGATAAATTCCTTGCGCCCCGCCGTAGGCCGGTTATGCAGAAAATACTTTGAACGCGAAGCCGGTGTTCGATATACCATGGAGGATAAATTCCTTGCGCCCGGCCGTAGGCCGGTTATGCAGAGAATGCTTGGAACGCGAAGCCGGTGTTCGATATACCATAGAGGATAAATTCCTTGCGCCCTGCCGTAGGCCGGTTATGCAGAAAATACTTTGAACGCGAAGGCGGTGTTCGATATAATTTAGAGGATAAAATTCTTGCATTTTATGATTTCTTCTTAAGCTTACATCATAAAATTAACAAATTTGGGGCTTATTTCATTTTTTTTGGGGTTTATTTCATTTTTTAAAAATTTGGGGCTTATTTCATAAAATTTTTTGGGGCTTATTTCATTTTATTTGGGGCTTATTTCGTAAATTTTGTTTGGGGCTTATTTCATATTTTTTGGGGTTTATTTCATAAAATTTTTTGGGGCTTATTTCATATTTCGATTTGGGGCTTATTTCATTGGGGCTTATTTCGTGGTGCCGAATTTTCTATGTCAGCAGGTGTTCTCAATGGCATATTTTCCGTGCAATGAGCACTCAAATATTTTTTTGTATTTCAGCCAGTTAATACGTACAGGTGTCAGCGGTAAATCACATGTTGGTGTTGTAGTTGTGTGTGAGTAAATAGTGATAATAGTAGGCGAGTGATCTGAAGATAAATCCAGAGATGCTTCTACTTCAATCATTTCGCTGGGCACGCCTTTCATAATCCCAAAGTCGATAACATCAGGAATTTTTTGACGATCCGTTGGCCAATATGTTGGCTGACCACTTGAAACTATATTCAAACCCATTTTTGAAATTGTGTCAAACAAAACACGACCCTTAGGACTGATTAAACGTGAGCCCCAAAAAGTGTGTTTAGCATTGTAGTCGCCAGCTGCTGGAAAACGGGACCCCAGTGTTGTATAAAATGCGGTATATTGACTCTCTGAAATTGAAAACCTGGGAGGAGAGTAAACAGATGATATCACAAGCTTTTGATAAAAATTTTCAATGCAGATGTTCGTTGCTTGAATATATTCTTCACGAAGGTCATTTAGTAGGTAGTGTTTTATTCGAGTTTTTATTAGGATTCCAGAGCCACCACAAGCTCTACCTTGAGGATCCTTGGTGTCGTAGAAATTATATCCACTAATTCGAAAATAGCTTCGGGACGTCAAGTGAGTTTCTGAGATAAGCATAACATCGATTTGTTTATCCAGAAGAAAGTATTCAATTTCATTTTTATGTTGGCAGATGCCGTTTGCGTTCCAAAAACAGATTCTTAAGTTCATGGTTTGTTCAACAATGTAGACTGCATTTTCAACATTTCCTGCATCATACAGGACATGTTGAGAGTGAATGTATTTACTGTTTGTATTAAGCTCTCAATTGAGGCTTCAATACGACTAAAATTATGCCCTGATTCTTCATTTACTGGTACAGTTTTTTGCGCCGGAATCTTGTTACTCTTTAAAATATTAGCGTATGAAAATTGACTATTAGGTTTTTGTTGAGTAAGAGTCGTGTTAGACTTTAAAACATTTGAGTATTGATTATGGCTAGACGACGGATGAGGTAACTGTGGGTAGTTTAAAGGAGTGTTGGGCTGAGCGGGAGTAGCATTTGTTTTTCTGTTCGAAGAATTTTTAAAAAGAGAATAAAGAGGGCAGCCCCTATAGTTGGCAGTGTGGTTTCCGCCGCAATTACTACATTTTTTTGCTTTGGTATCACCTTTTATTTTGTCACAGTTAGCGGTACTGTGTAACTCGCCACATACGACGCAAACGGTAGGCAACTTGCAATAAGTTTTGGTATGGCCAAATTCTTGACAGTTCATGCATTGGATAGGTCCAGTTTTTTTTATGTGGCATCTCAACGGTAACTCTTCGATGCAACAAGTATTTTAAGCTTTTGATTGGGTGCGATTCATTTTTTTTAATTTTCAAATCGCCTGGCTGTAGCTCGACTCTAAAAATAGGTTGGGGGATTTTTTCCCTGTTTTTAATGTTTGAAACATTTTTCACTTTGAAGCCACTATCTTCAAGGCCAGACTTAACCTCTTCTGGATCCACACTAGAGGCTACACCTTTTATTACGACGGTTAGACCTTTAGCACTCTTTAATTGGTACGTATAAAAATTTTTGTTTTTTGACTCAAGGTCAGAAACTATTTTTCGCTAATTACTTTCTTGCACTACCTGGATTTTTGTTTCGTTAATATTTCCGCGCTTAATTGGAGTTACATAGAACTCATTTTCTCCAATTAAGGAGATAAGGCTTTTTACCAAAAAACTAGAGTTCTGCTCTCTTAAATATATTGGTGGAGGTTTACTCGACCTGGCTGTAGTTGTGTCTTCATTGTCTTGTTCTGATAAAATCACGAAACGATTTTCGGAATTTTTTATTTTGTTTTTTCCATCTCTGGGAACTTTCGCTGTTGAAGCTATTTGAGCTGATTTTGGACTTCTTCCCCTTTTTAACACGGTTATGTATCTGTCCATTCCTGTTTGAATTTTATTATCATTTAATGTACTCACCGCATCTACTATTTTGTGCACGTTGGTCACCTTGTTACTTATTGTTTGTTTGTACAGCTAAGCTGACAAGTTTGCTGATGGGTGCAATTGTTGTTGCTTCTTGATCACTATTTAACATGTTCAGAGATAATGATCGCGCACGAGTATTTGTGTTTTCTGTTAAATTCAGGTTTTTGTTTAATTCATTTTTTTTATTGTCGTCATCAGCAACTAATCCTACTGCTTGTAGGATTATTGTTGTTTTTGTCAGAAGATGAACTCATCAGAGTTCTCTTTTTTTATTTTCACTTATATTAGTTTGTGTATGCAAATATTTATGTATATTGCACACAAGCAAAAAATAAAATAAAACCAGTAAAATAACTGTTCAATAAATGTTTTGTTTTTTTTTATATTTTTTGTGACTTGAAAATTTTTTTTCTTTTATATTTTTTTTATATTCAGTTTTGACGATTATAAAAGCGCGTCTGTTCACTACGAGAGTTGAAACTGAGTGGCCCAACAATGAAAAAAAAAAATTATTTAAAAACATATTCTTGTGTTTATTTAAAATTTTTGCTACATATATAATATGTATATATATGTGAGGCGGCCATAACCCATCTGTTGGGTTAATAGTATAGTAAATACAGAAATTGCCCCCTCCCTCCCCTCCTCATGCCACTAGCTATTTAAAATACACCTTAGAACCTATTCGCATATCTACCAAGTATGCATAAAAAATTTCATTAAAATCGGTCCAGCCGTTTCGGAGGAGTTTGATAACAAACATCGTGACACGAGAATTTTATATATTAGAAGATTTACTTTTCATATGTATATTTATATTAATTTAAATTTTGAAATTTTAAATTGGTGCATTTGAAATGTGAGTTATTTTGACACTTCTTGTGAGAAACTTTCCGCAAAATGTTGTTACAGAAACACTTTTTCTCACATACTTCCAATAATTGCTGGAAAATTATTAAAATGACAGATCATTCTCGCAAAGTACATATACAGAAACACTTGTGTGAGAAAAACCATATTTTGTTTCATTTTACACTGTTTTTGTTGCAATTCACTCGTTTCATGCGGATAACTTTACGATGCGAGAAATACAGAAACGAGCTACTGTATTTCTATCATTCTTGCTAGGTTTAAATATGAATTGATATTTAAATAGAATTGGTGAAAGAGACTCTAAGTGTTATATAATATTTATTTTGTTTTTAAACAAAAGAAAAAAAAATAATTATAATATTTAGATGAACTTATGTATATTCTAGTTTTATAGTAGTTTGGCCAAACATCATTATTAAATGTTAGTTATTATTCAATATCTTAAGTCTATTTTTATGAACTACTTGTTGTTTATTGGTTTTCTTATCTACTATGGTAACATTATTTCTTAAATCTATTTTCTTAATTTTATACGGACTTTTATATTAACTTTCCAATTTATGGCCCGAATTATTCCTAAGTAGAACTAAATCTCCTATTTTAAAATTATGTTTTAAAATATTCCTATCATAATTAAATTTTTGTTTTACTTTATTTCTATCTAAAGGCATCTGAGCTCGTTTATATGCTAGTTCTAACCTATATTTTGCCGCTTTGGCATAGTTATCCACATTATATAGTGGCGTGACACTAACTATTTTACCAAATTGCCTAAAATTGTTTGGTAATCTTGAATATAATAACTCATAAGGACAGTAGTTGTGTGCCGTTGATGGCGTCGTATTAAAACAGTAAGTGAAATATTTTAACCATTCGTCCCAGTCCGTTTTGTCCGCAGATATGTAAGAACGAACATATTCGTTAAAGTTCTATGACTTCTTTCTATTGTTCCTAGCGTCTGATGGTGATGTGCTGTGGAAGTTATATATTCAATTTTTAATAGTGTGCATAGTTCCGTCAGTATAGAATTTTTGTATTCTGTTCCCATGTCCGAAATGAATGTCTTCATCGGACATTATTTTTGCAGATTTATCTGGTGTTGTTATTTGGTCATTACAAAAACTTAGGAATTATATTTATGGTGTAGCTGATTTGACAATCTACATTGATCACCAGTCCTTAACATTTGCAACATCCGAAAAAAATCCAAACACAAAACTTATGAGGTGGAAAATCATAATCGAGGATTTTGGAGCAAAACTGGTATATAAACCAGGTCATTTAAATGTCGTAGCCGATGCACTTTCAAGACAGCAAATAAACTCTTCAACTATCAGTACAATTCACTCAGCAATAAGTTCTCCAACAAATGCTATTGAAGCAGTATCCCAACCCTTCAATACATATGCGACTCAAATCGAACTGATACCAAGCGTAGACACCAACAAAACAATAACAAATACAGTGTTTACAAACAAAATCCGGTATCAGGTACATTTTACAAACGAAGAAAATTTAATCTGTGAATTATAAAACAGATACTAAACCCAAATAGAATAACTGCAATATATACAAATCCCGAAACAATATACCGATTTGGTGGGAAAATAAAAGAAATATTCAATGGAATGAAATTCGTTTATACACAAAAGAAATTAAGAGATGTTTCTGATAAAGAAGAACAAATTAAAATAATCAAAGAAACTCACGATAGAGCTCATAGGGGGTATAAAAACAACACTAAGGAGATACTTGAAACATTTTTTTGGCCAAATTTAAAAAGTGAATGTAAAGCATACAATAAAAAATGCGTAGCATGCCTCTTTGGAAAATATGAAAGGCAACCTACACGAGAACTTCTGACAGATTCAGACATACCAATAGAAAAGGGAACACATATACACGCAGATATATATTATAACGATAAGAAAATATTTTTGGTTGCAATAGATAAATATTCGAAATACATAGCAATAAGAGAGTGTGAATCAAAAGAACGAATGAGTGATAAGCTAGAAGAATTAATCACAAATAATTTTCCAAACTGCAAACGACTCATGACTGATAATGAACCCTGCATTACATCACCTTCAGTAAAGCAGATGTGTGAAAAATACAACATAGAGAAAGTAGAAACACCAGTCTATAGATCAACAGCAAACGGTCAAGTCGAAAGAGCACACAATACAATATCAGAATTATCTAGAATATTCAAAATACAGAATAGTACAACGATAATAAAAGAAATATTTAGGACAGTTAAAGCACTCAATGAATCGATACATACGGTAACAGAACATAAGCCCAGCGACATACATTTTGGTAGAATAGAATACAACCAACAAGACATATCAGAAAATATAAAAACAGCATCAAGAAAAACATTGGAAAAATTAAACAAGGGAAGAAAACACCGCACATTTGATCCAGGTGAACAAATACTAGTAAAAATATCAGGATTAAGAAAGAAAAATAACGCAAGATATAAAAAACACATAGTAAAAGAAGATCGTGAGGACACAATTTTAACACAGGGAGGAGTTATTGTACACAAGGACAACATAAAGAACTATACATTAAAAAATGAAGACACTCAAATTCCTAATATTACTCGTGAATGCCGTATTAGCAATAAAAGCAGACGTGGAAATAAAAAAATTAGAAGATAGAAAATTCTTGCTAACTAAAACCGAAGACGCTTTGCTATTCAACGAATTTTCATATCTTTTTCACGTAACTAACTTGACAAGAATACTCACACCATACAGAAATATCATTACAAAAGAATATGAGCCTACTACTCAGGAAAAAGTTTGGATAAAGAAAATTGAGACACTAGCAGGACAACTGAATGAGCACAAAAGATATGCAAGATCACTTAACTTCCTAGGGTCTGCACTAAAATTTATCACTGGAAACCCAGATCATAACGACTTCATAGAAATGGAAAAAGCAATAAATGTATTAATAAACAATAATGAAAAACAACGCTTAATGAACTCTAGGTTTGAGAAATTAATCGATTCATTACAAGGCCACACTTTAGAAAACCACATCATTATAAAAGAAGTGCACGAACAGCTACTTTTACTTGTTCGAACAATAAATGGCGCGAAGAATAATGAATATCTTACAGAATCTTTGAATATGGACGATATAAAGGAAATATTAGAACATGAATTAATCTCGGTACCAATAATAAACATATTGGAATATGCAGATGTACACGTAGCAGGTACAGGGGAGCTATTCGTAACAATGTATAAATATCCCATACTTAATAAACACTGTAACCTTTTTAAATTCACACCTATAAGCTTTAGGCATGGAAAAGTTCAGACAGATCAACTAATCGCTGAATGCAACAAAGAATATATTAGAGTAAAGCTTTGCAAGAACTATCTGGGCAGAAACATATGCCAAACAAATAACGAAACAGACACATGCATAATCCAACTACTCAATAACAGAAATAGTAAATGCACAGTGGTTCAAGAATATAACAAAAAATTATTAGAAATTGACGAAGGCTCAATATTACTGGACGGAGACCACAATGTCAACAATATCACCACCACTGGTATAACCTTAGTAACATATACAGACGAAGTCACGATAGATAACAAGGTATTTAGGAATATTCATGACACAATAAACAAAGCTATCCATATGAAACATAATGAAAATTTCGAAATTCTAGAAATAATAGAATCTGATAGCACACTGGCTTTTAGCAATATAGATTCATTAAAAAAATTCACCATCCCAATTGAGGAATA
Organism: Lypha dubia; assembly: GCA_947311025.1. Lineage (NCBI taxonomy): Eukaryota > Metazoa > Arthropoda > Insecta > Diptera > Tachinidae > Lypha > Lypha dubia. Next base: position 94,728,638 of record OX371260.1, on the reverse strand, counting down.
TCCCATTAGATCTTTCTTTTACAGTATATTTTTTCTTATACTACTAACAATAATAATCTACTTTATAATAAAAATTACAACATGTATAACTGAATGTAGGAGGAAGACGGAAATAGAAAATTTTAACAGAGCATACAAAATAGAATTACAACGCATTAGGAAAGATCGGGACGATCTTGCTTAACCCAGGGGGGAGTTAAGGTCAGTCTCTATGGTAGTACATAATATTAAGATTTAAGATAAGAATAGCATGCTCAGACATACATGATAATATTAAGTAAATAACTATGAGTCATAAATATAGATTAAACAGAAATGAACATGTTTAAATATTTAAGACAAAGAAATATAATGTAAAATATAAGACAAAGAAACATAGACTAAACAAAAAAACAAACATGTTTAATTATTCATAATAAGACAAAGAAACATAATGTAAGATAAACACCATAGACAACAGTTTAAAATAATGATAAGAAATATTGTAAGCACATAGTTGATTATAAATTACTTTGTAAGATATTTGTAAAATTAGAGTTAGTCAAGAAAATATAATAAAGAAAACAACACGCATAAACGTGAAGAAAAAATATTTTTTTTTAACTCCGTAATTACGAATAATTAACTCGCGCGAGTGGATTTGGGTGCAACTCAAGTTTTTTTATATATTTTTTCACGTGTTTTGAAAATACTGTCTTCACCAACGGAACGTCTAGATCTTTATGAATTCGATGGTTTCTCACATACCAGGGCTGCTGTTATTGTACGTAGGATTGTATTTTGTCGCCTTTGAATTCTTTCGACATTCGATGCTGAGGCAGTGCCCCATAATTGGATTCCATAGGACCATATTGGTTTCAGGATCGCGTTGTATAATAGTAGTTTACAGACTAGTATAGAATTTCTTCCAATAAGCCAATTCATTTGGGCTGCTTTTAATTTAATTTGTATTAACTTTGCGTCTATATGCGATTTCCATGTTAAACGACGATCAAGATGAACGCCTAGATATTTGACAACAGTGTGTTGCGGTATGGTCTCGGTGTTAATTTTTATAGGCGGACATGTTTCCTTGCGCAACGTAAAAGTTACGTGCACACATTTCTGCTCGTTAACTTTAATACGCCATTGTTTGAGCCAATTTTTCAATTTGGATATATACCCTTGTAAATTGCGGGAAGCTTCCACAGGATTTTCGTGAACGCTGAGAAAAGCTGTATCATCGGCAAATGTTGATGTATGAATGTTACTGCTTAACGGTAAGTCAGAGGCATATATTAAATAAAGTAATGGACCGAAGATACTCCCTTGGGGAACTCCGGCTTCGATCGACTGCGGTGGGCTTAAAAAATTGCCTTCCCTAACTACAAATTTTCGTTCAATTAGGTAGCTTATTAAAAGCCTAACAATGTTTGCGGGTAGATTTTGTGTTAATTTATGTATAAGACCTTCGTGCCATACTTTATCGAAAGCTTGAGAAACATCTATAAAGAGCGCAGAGCAATATTTCTTCTTTTCGAAAGTGTCTCTGATAACATTCTGTGAGTTTGTTCAATTGTGCTATGTTGTCTGCGAAAACCGAATTGATGATCTGGAATGCATCCACTTCTAGTCACTATAGGCATCAGCTTGCTCATATACAGCTTTTCAAATAGTTTTGAAATGTTGGGCAATAAACTAATAGGCCGATAGGATTCAACCTTCGTATGATCCTTGCCGGGCTTTGGTATCATAATAATCATCGAAACCTTCCATTCTGCAGGATAGTATTGCAGCCGTAGAATACTATTAAAAATGAATAGTATAATTCTTTATGCAATATAAGGCAGTTGTTGAAGCATTTTGTTGCTTATTTTGTCGACACCTGGGGCTTTTTTGGTGTTAAGACTAGTAATGGCCTTTTCAATCTCCACAAAGCTAAATCTTAGTGGTATTTCTGGTAAAGAGACGACTGGTGGCAGTTCAACAATATCAGCAGAAATATTCGGGGTAAATACTTTTTTTAGGTGCTTATCAAATAGATCACCTTTTTCAGCATCAGTTCTTGCCCAGTCACCATTAGAGGCTCGTAATGGTGGTTTGCAAATCACTGGCCTTTTAAGTCCTCTGGCTGCACGCCACAGCGAATAATCTGTTGATGGTGTTGCATCAAATTCTTGCAGAAATTTTTGCAGCGAAGCTGTTTTTTGTGATTGTAAAACTTTTCTTAGCTGTTTGGTACACTCCTTAAGCCTTAATTTTAGCTGAGGCGATCTGTAACGTTGCCATTCTCGTCGAGCTCTCCGTTTTTCAGTCAATAGCCTTTCTATATCTGCACAAAAAATATTGTTAAATCTCGCTTGTTGATTTGGTTGAATTGAAGAAGCATTAAGAGCAGCTTGTTTAGCATGTGCTTCAAACAACCTAATAGAATTTTCGGTGGCACGAAATAAGCCCCAAATCGAAAAATGAAATAAGCCCCAAAAAATTTTCAAATTTTTTGTTTGGGGTTTATTTCATTTTATTTGGGGCTTATTTCATTTTTTAAAAATTTGGGGCTTATTTCATAAAATTTTTTGGGGCTTATTTCATATCCGTAAAATAGATCTAAAATCCTTGCGCCCTGCCGTAGGCCGGTAATGCAGAGAATTCTTGGAACGCGAAGACGGTGTTCGATATACCATAGAGGATAAATTCCTTGCGCCCTGCCGTAGGCCGGTTATGCGGAGAATGCTTGGAACGCGAAGGCGGTGTTCGATATACCATAGAGGATAAATTCCTTGCGCCCGGCCGTAGGCCGGTTATGCAGAAAATACTTTGAACGCGAAGCCTGTGTTCGATATACCATAGAGGATAAATTCCTTGCGCCCCGCCGTAGGCCGGTTATGCAGAAAATACTTTGAACGCGAAGCCGGTGTTCGATATACCATGGAGGATAAATTCCTTGCGCCCGGCCGTAGGCCGGTTATGCAGAGAATGCTTGGAACGCGAAGCCGGTGTTCGATATACCATAGAGGATAAATTCCTTGCGCCCTGCCGTAGGCCGGTTATGCAGAAAATACTTTGAACGCGAAGGCGGTGTTCGATATAATTTAGAGGATAAAATTCTTGCATTTTATGATTTCTTCTTAAGCTTACATCATAAAATTAACAAATTTGGGGCTTATTTCATTTTTTTTGGGGTTTATTTCATTTTTTAAAAATTTGGGGCTTATTTCATAAAATTTTTTGGGGCTTATTTCATTTTATTTGGGGCTTATTTCGTAAATTTTGTTTGGGGCTTATTTCATATTTTTTGGGGTTTATTTCATAAAATTTTTTGGGGCTTATTTCATATTTCGATTTGGGGCTTATTTCATTGGGGCTTATTTCGTGGTGCCGAATTTTCTATGTCAGCAGGTGTTCTCAATGGCATATTTTCCGTGCAATGAGCACTCAAATATTTTTTTGTATTTCAGCCAGTTAATACGTACAGGTGTCAGCGGTAAATCACATGTTGGTGTTGTAGTTGTGTGTGAGTAAATAGTGATAATAGTAGGCGAGTGATCTGAAGATAAATCCAGAGATGCTTCTACTTCAATCATTTCGCTGGGCACGCCTTTCATAATCCCAAAGTCGATAACATCAGGAATTTTTTGACGATCCGTTGGCCAATATGTTGGCTGACCACTTGAAACTATATTCAAACCCATTTTTGAAATTGTGTCAAACAAAACACGACCCTTAGGACTGATTAAACGTGAGCCCCAAAAAGTGTGTTTAGCATTGTAGTCGCCAGCTGCTGGAAAACGGGACCCCAGTGTTGTATAAAATGCGGTATATTGACTCTCTGAAATTGAAAACCTGGGAGGAGAGTAAACAGATGATATCACAAGCTTTTGATAAAAATTTTCAATGCAGATGTTCGTTGCTTGAAGATATTCTTCACGAAGGTCATTTAGTAGGTAGTGTTTTATTCGAGTTTTTATTAGGATTCCAGAGCCACCACAAGCTCTACCTTGAGGATCCTTGGTGTCGTAGAAATTATATCCACTAATTCGAAAATAGCTTCGGGACGTCAAGTGAGTTTCTGAGATAAGCATAACATCGATTTGTTTATCCAGAAGAAAGTATTCAATTTCATTTTTATGTTGGCAGATGCCGTTTGCGTTCCAAAAACAGATTCTTAAGTTCATGGTTTGTTCAATACAGCCTGCAACAATGTAGACTGCATTTTCAACATTTCCTGCATCATACAGGACATGTTGAGAGTGAATGTATTTACTGTTTGTATTAAGCTCTCAATTGAGGCTTCAATACGACTAAAATTATGCCCTGATTCTTCATTTACTGGTACAGTTTTTTGCGCCGGAATCTTGTTACTCTTTAAAATATTAGCGTATGAAAATTGACTATTAGGTTTTTGTTGAGTAAGAGTCGTGTTAGACTTTAAAACATTTGAGTATTGATTATGGCTAGACGACGGATGAGGTAACTGTGGGTAGTTTAAAGGAGTGTTGGGCTGAGCGGGAGTAGCATTTGTTTTTCTGTTCGAAGAATTTTTAAAAAGAGAATAAAGAGGGCAGCCCCTATAGTTGGCAGTGTGGTTTCCGCCGCAATTACTACATTTTTTTGCTTTGGTATCACCTTTTATTTTGTCACAGTTAGCGGTACTGTGTAACTCGCCACATACGACGCAAACGGTAGGCAACTTGCAATAAGTTTTGGTATGGCCAAATTCTTGACAGTTCATGCATTGGATAGGTCCAGTTTTTTTTATGTGGCATCTCAACGGTAACTCTTCGATGCAACAAGTATTTTAAGCTTTTGATTGGGTGCGATTCATTTTTTTTAATTTTCAAATCGCCTGGCTGTAGCTCGACTCTAAAAATAGGTTGGGGGATTTTTTCCCTGTTTTTAATGTTTGAAACATTTTTCACTTTGAAGCCACTATCTTCAAGGCCAGACTTAACCTCTTCTGGATCCACACTAGAGGCTACACCTTTTATTACGACGGTTAGACCTTTAGCACTCTTTAATTGGTACGTATAAAAATTTTTGTTTTTTGACTCAAGGTCAGAAACTATTTTTCGCTAATTACTTTCTTGCACTACCTGGATTTTTGTTTCGTTAATATTTCCGCGCTTAATTGGAGTTACATAGAACTCATTTTCTCCAATTAAGGAGATAAGGCTTTTTACCAAAAAACTAGAGTTCTGCTCTCTTAAATATATTGGTGGAGGTTTACTCGACCTGGCTGTAGTTGTGTCTTCATTGTCTTGTTCTGATAAAATCACGAAACGATTTTCGGAATTTTTTATTTTGTTTTTTCCATCTCTGGGAACTTTCGCTGTTGAAGCTATTTGAGCTGATTTTGGACTTCTTCCCCTTTTTAACACGGTTATGTATCTGTCCATTCCTGTTTGAATTTTATTATCATTTAATGTACTCACCGCATCTACTATTTTGTGCACGTTGGTCACCTTGTTACTTATTGTTTGTTTGTACAGCTAAGCTGACAAGTTTGCTGATGGGTGCAATTGTTGTTGCTTCTTGATCACTATTTAACATGTTCAGAGATAATGATCGCGCACGAGTATTTGTGTTTTCTGTTAAATTCAGGTTTTTGTTTAATTCATTTTTTTTATTGTCGTCATCAGCAACTAATCCTACTGCTTGTAGGATTATTGTTGTTTTTGTCAGAAGATGAACTCATCAGAGTTCTCTTTTTTTATTTTCACTTATATTAGTTTGTGTATGCAAATATTTATGTATATTGCACACAAGCAAAAAATAAAATAAAACCAGTAAAATAACTGTTCAATAAATGTTTTGTTTTTTTTTATATTTTTTGTGACTTGAAAATTTTTTTTCTTTTATATTTTTTTTATATTCAGTTTTGACGATTATAAAAGCGCGTCTGTTCACTACGAGAGTTGAAACTGAGTGGCCCAACAATGAAAAAAAAAATTATTTAAAAACATATTCTTGTGTTTATTTAAAATTTTTGCTACATATATAATATGTATATATATGTGAGGCGGCCATAACCCATCTGTTGGGTTAATAGTATAGTAAATACAGAAATTGCCCCCTCCCTCCCCTCCTCATGCCACTAGCTATTTAAAATACACCTTAGAACCTATTCGCATATCTACCAAGTATGCATAAAAAATTTCATTAAAATCGGTCCAGCCGTTTCGGAGGAGTTTGATAACAAACATCGTGACACGAGAATTTTATATATTAGAAGATTTACTTTTCATATGTATATTTATATTAATTTAAATTTTGAAATTTTAAATTGGTGCATTTGAAATGTGAGTTATTTTGACACTTCTTGTGAGAAACTTTCCGCAAAATGTTGTTACAGAAACACTTTTTCTCACATACTTCCAATAATTGCTGGAAAATTATTAAAATGACAGATCATTCTCGCAAAGTACATATACAGAAACACTTGTGTGAGAAAAACCATATTTTGTTTCATTTTACACTGTTTTTGTTGCAATTCACTCGTTTCATGCGGATAACTTTACGATGCGAGAAATACAGAAACGAGCTACTGTATTTCTATCATTCTTGCTAGGTTTAAATATGAATTGATATTTAAATAGAATTGGTGAAAGAGACTCTAAGTGTTATATAATATTTATTTTGTTTTTAAACAAAAGAAAAAAAAATAATTATAATATTTAGATGAACTTATGTATATTCTAGTTTTATAGTAGTTTGGCCAAACATCATTATTAAATGTTAGTTATTATTCAATATCTTAAGTCTATTTTTATGAACTACTTGTTGTTTATTGGTTTTCTTATCTACTATGGTAACATTATTTCTTAAATCTATTTTCTTAATTTTATACGGACTTTTATATTAACTTTCCAATTTATGGCCCGAATTATTCCTAAGTAGAACTAAATCTCCTATTTTAAAATTATGTTTTAAAATATTCCTATCATAATTAAATTTTTGTTTTACTTTATTTCTATCTAAAGGCATCTGAGCTCGTTTATATGCTAGTTCTAACCTATATTTTGCCGCTTTGGCATAGTTATCCACATTATATAGTGGCGTGACACTAACTATTTTACCAAATTGCCTAAAATTGTTTGGTAATCTTGAATATAATAACTCATAAGGACAGTAGTTGTGTGCCGTTGATGGCGTCGTATTAAAACAGTAAGTGAAATATTTTAACCATTCGTCCCAGTCCGTTTTGTCCGCAGATATGTAAGAACGAACATATTCGTTAAAGTTCTATGACTTCTTTCTATTGTTCCTAGCGTCTGATGGTGATGTGCTGTGGAAGTTATATATTCAATTTTTAATAGTGTGCATAGTTCCGTCAGTATAGAATTTTTGTATTCTGTTCCCATGTCCGAAATGAATGTCTTCATCGGACATTATTTTTGCAGATTTATCTGGTGTTGTTATTTGGTCATTACAAAAACTTAGGAATTATATTTATGGTGTAGCTGATTTGACAATCTACATTGATCACCAGTCCTTAACATTTGCAACATCCGAAAAAAATCCAAACACAAAACTTATGAGGTGGAAAATCATAATCGAGGATTTTGGAGCAAAACTGGTATATAAACCAGGTCATTTAAATGTCGTAGCCGATGCACTTTCAAGACAGCAAATAAACTCTTCAACTATCAGTACAATTCACTCAGCAATAAGTTCTCCAACAAATGCTATTGAAGCAGTATCCCAACCCTTCAATACATATGCGACTCAAATCGAACTGATACCAAGCGTAGACACCAACAAAACAATAACAAATACAGTGTTTACAAACAAAATCCGGTATCAGGTACATTTTACAAACGAAGAAAATTTAATCTGTGAATTATAAAACAGATACTAAACCCAAATAGAATAACTGCAATATATACAAATCCCGAAACAATATACCGATTTGGTGGGAAAATAAAAGAAATATTCAATGGAATGAAATTCGTTTATACACAAAAGAAATTAAGAGATGTTTCTGATAAAGAAGAACAAATTAAAATAATCAAAGAAACTCACGATAGAGCTCATAGGGGGTATAAAAACAACACTAAGGAGATACTTGAAACATTTTTTTGGCCAAATTTAAAAAGTGAATGTAAAGCATACAATAAAAAATGCGTAGCATGCCTCTTTGGAAAATATGAAAGGCAACCTACACGAGAACCTCTGACAGATTCAGACATACCAATAGAAAAGGGAACACATATACACGCAGATATATATTATAACGATAAGAAAATATTTTTGGTTGCAATAGATAAATATTCGAAATACATAGCAATAAGAGAGTGTGAATCAAAAGAACGAATGAGTGATAAGCTAGAAGAATTAATCACAAATAATTTTCCAAACTGCAAACGACTCATGACTGATAATGAACCCTGCATTACATCACCTTCAGTAAAGCAGATGTGTGAAAAATACAACATAGAGAAAGTAGAAACACCAGTCTATAGATCAACAGCAAACGGTCAAGTCGAAAGAGCACACAATACAATATCAGAATTATCTAGAATATTCAAAATACAGAATAGTACAACGATAATAAAAGAAATATTTAGGACAGTTAAAGCACTCAATGAATCGATACATACGGTAACAGAACATAAGCCCAGCGACATACATTTTGGTAGAATAGAATACAACCAACAAGACATATCAGAAAATATAAAAACAGCATCAAGAAAAACATTGGAAAAATTAAACAAGGGAAGAAAACACCGCACATTTGATCCAGGTGAACAAATACTAGTAAAAATATCAGGATTAAGAAAGAAAAATAACGCAAGATATAAAAAACACATAGTAAAAGAAGATCGTGAGGACACAATTTTAACACAGGGAGGAGTTATTGTACACAAGGACAACATAAAGAACTATACATTAAAAAATGAAGACACTCAAATTCCTAATATTACTCGTGAATGCCGTATTAGCAATAAAAGCAGACGTGGAAATAAAAAAATTAGAAGATAGAAAATTCTTGCTAACTAAAACCGAAGACGCTTTGCTATTCAACGAATTTTCATATCTTTTTCACGTAACTAACTTGACAAGAATACTCACACCATACAGAAATATCATTACAAAAGAATATGAGCCTACTACTCAGGAAAAAGTTTGGATAAAGAAAATTGAGACACTAGCAGGACAACTGAATGAGCACAAAAGATATGCAAGATCACTTAACTTCCTAGGGTCTGCACTAAAATTTATCACTGGAAACCCAGATCATAACGACTTCATAGAAATGGAAAAAGCAATAAATGTATTAATAAACAATAATGAAAAACAACGCTTAATGAACTCTAGGTTTGAGAAATTAATCGATTCATTACAAGGCCACACTTTAGAAAACCACATCATTATAAAAGAAGTGCACGAACAGCTACTTTTACTTGTTCGAACAATAAATGGCGCGAAGAATAATGAATATCTTACAGAATCTTTGAATATGGACGATATAAAGGAAATATTAGAACATGAATTAATCTCGGTACCAATAATAAACATATTGGAATATGCAGATGTACACGTAGCAGGTACAGGGGAGCTATTCGTAACAATGTATAAATATCCCATACTTAATAAACACTGTAACCTTTTTAAATTCACACCTATAAGCTTTAGGCATGGAAAAGTTCAGACAGATCAACTAATCGCTGAATGCAACAAAGAATATATTAGAGTAAAGCTTTGCAAGAACTATCTGGGCAGAAACATATGCCAAACAAATAACGAAACAGACACATGCATAATCCAACTACTCAATAACAGAAATAGTAAATGCACAGTGGTTCAAGAATATAACAAAAAATTATTAGAAATTGACGAAGGCTCAATATTACTGGACGGAGACCACAATGTCAACAATATCACCACCACTGGTATAACCTTAGTAACATATACAGACGAAGTCACGATAGATAACAAGGTATTTAGGAATATTCATGACACAATAAACAAAGCTATCCATATGAAACATAATGAAAATTTCGAAATTCTAGAAATAATAGAATCTGATAGCACACTGGCTTTTAGCAATATAGATTCATTAAAAAAATTCACCATCCCAATTGAGGAATATCCCATTAGATCTTTCTTTTACAGTATATTTTTTCTTATACTACTAACAATAATAATCTACTTTATAATAAAAATTACAACATGTATAACTGAATGTAGGAGGAAGACGGAAATAGAAAATTTTAACAGAGCATACAAAATAGAATTACAACGCATTAGGAAAGATCGGGACGATCTTGCTTAACCCAGGGGGGAGTTAAGGTCAGTCTCTATGGTAGTACATAATATTAAGATTTAAGATAAGAATAGCATGCTCAGACATACATGATAATATTAAGTAAATAACTATGAGTCATAAATATAGATTAAACAGAAATGAACATGTTTAAATATTTAAGACAAAGAAATATAATGTAAAATATAAGACAAAGAAACATAGACTAAACAAAAAAACAAACATGTTTAATTATTCATAATAAGACAAAGAAACATAATGTAAGATAAACACCATAGACAACAGTTTAAAATAATGATAAGAAATATTGTAAGCACATAGTTGATTATAAATTACTTTGTAAGATATTTGTAAAATTAGAGTTAGTCAAGAAAATATAATAAAGAAAACAACACGCATAAACGTGAAGAAAAAATATTTTTTTTTAACTCCGTAATTACGAATAATTAACTCGCGCGAGTGGATTTGGGTGCAACTCAAGTTTTTTTATATATTTTTTCACGTGTTTTGAAAATACTGTCTTCACCAACGGAACGTCTAGATCTTTATGAATTCGATGGTTTCTCACATACCAGGGCTGCTGTTATTGTACGTAGGATTGTATTTTGTCGCCTTTGAATTCTTTCGACATTCGATGCTGAGGCAGTGCCCCATAATTGGATTCCATAGGACCATATTGGTTTCAGGATCGCGTTGTATAATAGTAGTTTACAGACTAGTATAGAATTTCTTCCAATAAGCCAATTCATTTGGGCTGCTTTTAATTTAATTTGTATTAACTTTGCGTCTATATGCGATTTCCATGTTAAACGACGATCAAGATGAACGCCTAGATATTTGACAACAGTGTGTTGCGGTATGGTCTCGGTGTTAATTTTTATAGGCGGACATGTTTCCTTGCGCAACGTAAAAGTTACGTGCACACATTTCTGCTCGTTAACTTTAATACGCCATTGTTTGAGCCAATTTTTCAATTTGGATATATACCCTTGTAAATTGCGGGAAGCTTCCACAGGATTTTCGTGAACGCTGAGAAAAGCTGTATCATCGGCAAATGTTGATGTATGAATGTTACTGCTTAACGGTAAGTCAGAGGCATATATTAAATAAAGTAATGGACCGAAGATACTCCCTTGGGGAACTCCGGCTTCGATCGACTGCGGTGGGCTTAAAAAATTGCCTTCCCTAACTACAAATTTTCGTTCAATTAGGTAGCTTATTAAAAGCCTAACAATGTTTGCGGGTAGATTTTGTGTTAATTTATGTATAAGACCTTCGTGCCATACTTTATCGAAAGCTTGAGAAACATCTATAAAGAGCGCAGAGCAATATTTCTTCTTTTCGAAAGTGTCTCTGATAACATTCTGTGAGTTTGTTCAATTGTGCTATGTTGTCTGCGAAAACCGAATTGATGATCTGGAATGCATCCACTTCTAGTCACTATAGGCATCAGCTTGCTCATATACAGCTTTTCAAATAGTTTTGAAATGTTGGGCAATAAACTAATAGGCCGATAGGATTCAACCTTCGTATGATCCTTGCCGGGCTTTGGTATCATAATAATCATCGAAACCTTCCATTCTGCAGGATAGTATTGCAGCCGTAGAATACTATTAAAAATGAATAGTATAATTCTTTATGCAATATAAGGCAGTTGTTGAAGCATTTTGTTGCTTATTTTGTCGACACCTGGGGCTTTTTTGGTGTTAAGACTAGTAATGGCCTTTTCAATCTCCACAATGCTAAATCTTAGTGGTATTTCTGGTAAAGAGACGACTGGTGGCAGTTCAACAATATCAGCAGAAATATTCGGGGTAAATACTTTTTTTAGGTGCTTATCAAATAGATCACCTTTTTCAGCATCAGTTCTTGCCCAGTCACCATTAGAGGCTCGTAATGGTGGTTTGCAAATCACTGGCCTTTTAAGTCCTCTGGCTGCACGCCACAGCGAATAATCTGTTGATGGTGTTGCATCAAATTCTTGCAGAAATTTTTGCAGCGAAGCTGTTTTTTGTGATTGTAAAACTTTTCTTAGCTGTTTGGTACACTCCTTAAGCCTTAATTTTAGCTGAGGCGATCTGTAACGTTGCCATTCTCGTCGAGCTCTCCGTTTTTCAGTCAATAGCCTTTCTATATCTGCACAAAAAATATTGTTAAATCTCGCTTGTTGATTTGGTTGAATTGAAGAAGCATTAAGAGCAGCTTGTTTAGCATGTGCTTCAAACAACCTAATAGAATTTTCGGTGGCACGAAATAAGCCCCAATGAAATAAGCCCCAAATCGAAAAATGAAATAAGCCCCAAAAAATTTTCAAATTTTTTGTTTGGGGTTTATTTCATTTTATTTGGGGCTTATTTCATTTTTTAAAAATTTGGGGCTTATTTCATAAAATTTTTTGGGGCTTATTTCATATCCGTAAAATAGATCTAAAATCCTTGCGCCCTGCCGTAGGCCGGTAATGCAGAGAATTCTTGGAACGCGAAGACGGTGTTCGATATACCATAGAGGATAAATTCCTTGCGCCCTGCCGTAGGCCGGTTATGCGGAGAATGCTTGGAACGCGAAGGCGGTGTTCGATATACCATAGAGGATAAATTCCTTGCGCCCGGCCGTAGGCCGGTTATGCAGAAAATACTTTGAACGCGAAGCCTGTGTTCGATATACCATAGAGGATAAATTCCTTGCGCCCCGCCGTAGGCCGGTTATGCAGAAAATACTTTGAACGCGAAGCCGGTGTTCGATATACCATGGAGGATAAATTCCTTGCGCCCGGCCGTAGGCCGGTTATGCAGAGAATGCTTGGAACGCGAAGCCGGTGTTCGATATACCATAGAGGATAAATTCCTTGCGCCCTGCCGTAGGCCGGTTATGCAGAAAATACTTTGAACGCGAAGGCGGTGTTCGATATAATTTAGAGGATAAAATTCTTGCATTTTATGATTTCTTCTTAAGCTTACATCATAAAATTAACAAATTTGGGGCTTATTTCATTTTTTTTGGGGTTTATTTCATTTTTTAAAAATTTGGGGCTTATTTCATAAAATTTTTTGGGGCTTATTTCATTTTATTTGGGGCTTATTTCGTAAATTTTGTTTGGGGCTTATTTCATATTTTTTGGGGTTTATTTCATAAAATTTTTTGGGGCTTATTTCATATTTCGATTTGGGGCTTATTTCATTGGGGCTTATTTCGTGGTGCCGAATTTTCTATGTCAGCAGGTGTTCTCAATGGCATATTTTCCGTGCAATGAGCACTCAAATATTTTTTTGTATTTCAGCCAGTTAATACGTACAGGTGTCAGCGGTAAATCACATGTTGGTGTTGTAGTTGTGTGTGAGTAAATAGTGATAATAGTAGGCGAGTGATCTGAAGATAAATCCAGAGATGCTTCTACTTCAATCATTTCGCTGGGCACGCCTTTCATAATCCCAAAGTCGATAACATCAGGAATTTTTTGACGATCCGTTGGCCAATATGTTGGCTGACCACTTGAAACTATATTCAAACCCATTTTTGAAATTGTGTCAAACAAAACACGACCCTTAGGACTGATTAAACGTGAGCCCCAAAAAGTGTGTTTAGCATTGTAGTCGCCAGCTGCTGGAAAACGGGACCCCAGTGTTGTATAAAATGCGGTATATTGACTCTCTGAAATTGAAAACCTGGGAGGAGAGTAAACAGATGATATCACAAGCTTTTGATAAAAATTTTCAATGCAGATGTTCGTTGCTTGAAGATATTCTTCACGAAGGTCATTTAGTAGGTAGTGTTTTATTCGAGTTTTTATTAGGATTCCAGAGCCACCACAAGCTCTACCTTGAGGATCCTTGGTGTCGTAGAAATTATATCCACTAATTCGAAAATAGCTTCGGGACGTCAAGTGAGTTTCTGAGATAAGCATAACATCGATTTGTTTATCCAGAAGAAAGTATTCAATTTCATTTTTATGTTGGCAGATGCCGTTTGCGTTCCAAAAACAGATTCTTAAGTTCATGGTTTGTTCAATACAGCCTGCAACAATGTAGACTGCATTTTCAACATTTCCTGCATCATACAGGACATGTTGAGAGTGAATGTATTTACTGTTTGTATTAAGCTCTCAATTGAGGCTTCAATACGACTAAAATTATGCCCTGATTCTTCATTTACTGGTACAGTTTTTTGCGCCGGAATCTTGTTACTCTTTAAAATATTAGCGTATGAAAATTGACTATTAGGTTTTTGTTGAGTAAGAGTCGTGTTAGACTTTAAAACATTTGAGTATTGATTATGGCTAGACGACGGATGAGGTAACTGTGGGTAGTTTAAAGGAGTGTTGGGCTGAGCGGGAGTAGCATTTGTTTTTCTGTTCGAAGAATTTTTAAAAAGAGAATAAAGAGGGCAGCCCCTATAGTTGGCAGTGTGGTTTCCGCCGCAATTACTACATTTTTTTGCTTTGGTATCACCTTTTATTTTGTCACAGTTAGCGGTACTGTGTAACTCGCCACATACGACGCAAACGGTAGGCAACTTGCAATAAGTTTTGGTATGGCCAAATTCTTGACAGTTCATGCATTGGATAGGTCCAGTTTTTTTTATGTGGCATCTCAACGGTAACTCTTCGATGCAACAAGTATTTTAAGCTTTTGATTGGGTGCGATTCATTTTTTTTAATTTTCAAATCGCCTGGCTGTAGCTCGACTCTAAAAATAGGTTGGGGGATTTTTTCCCTGTTTTTAATGTTTGAAACATTTTTCACTTTGAAGCCACTATCTTCAAGGCCAGACTTAACCTCTTCTGGATCCACACTAGAGGCTACACCTTTTATTACGACGGTTAGACCTTTAGCACTCTTTAATTGGTACGTATAAAAATTTTTGTTTTTTGACTCAAGGTCAGAAACTATTTTTCGCTAATTACTTTCTTGCACTACCTGGATTTTTGTTTCGTTAATATTTCCGCGCTTAATTGGAGTTACATAGAACTCATTTTCTCCAATTAAGGAGATAAGGCTTTTTACCAAAAAACTAGAGTTCTGCTCTCTTAAATATATTGGTGGAGGTTTACTCGACCTGGCTGTAGTTGTGTCTTCATTGTCTTGTTCTGATAAAATCGCGAAACGATTTTCGGAATTTTTTATTTTGTTTTTTCCATCTCTGGGAACTTTCGCTGTTGAAGCTATTTGAGCTGATTTTGGACTTCTTCCCCTTTTTAACACGGTTATGTATCTGTCCATTCCTGTTTGAATTTTATTATCATTTAATGTACTCACCGCATCTACTATTTTGTGCACGTTGGTCACCTTGTTACTTATTGTTTGTTTGTACAGCTAAGCTGACAAGTTTGCTGATGGGTGCAATTGTTGTTGCTTCTTGATCACTATTTAACATGTTCAGAGATAATGATCGCGCACGAGTATTTGTGTTTTCTGTTAAATTCAGGTTTTTGTTTAATTCATTTTTTTTATTGTCGTCATCAGCAACTAATCCTACTGCTTGTAGGATTATTGTTGTTTTTGTCAGAAGATGAACTCATCAGAGTTCTCTTTTTTTATTTTCACTTATATTAGTTTGTGTATGCAAATATTTATGTATATTGCACACAAGCAAAAAATAAAATAAAACCAGTAAAATAACTGTTCAATAAATGTTTTGTTTTTTTTTATATTTTTTGTGACTTGAAAATTTTTTTTCTTTTATATTTTTTTTATATTCAGTTTTGACGATTATAAAAGCGCGTCTGTTCACTACGAGAGTTGAAACTGAGTGGCCCAACAATGAAAAAAAAATTATTTAAAAACATATTCTTGTGTTTATTTAAAATTTTTGCTACATATATAATATGTATATATATGTGAGGCGGCCATAACCCATCTGTTGGGTTAATAGTATAGTAAATACAGAAATTGCCCCCTCCCTCCCCTCCTCATGCCACTAGCTATTTAAAATACACCTTAGAACCTATTCGCATATCTACCAAGTATGCATAAAAAATTTCATTAAAATCGGTCCAGCCGTTTCGGAGGAGTTTGATAACAAACATCGTGACACGAGAATTTTATATATTAGAAGATTTACTTTTCATATGTATATTTATATTAATTTAAATTTTGAAATTTTAAATTGGTGCATTTGAAATGTGAGTTATTTTGACACTTCTTGTGAGAAACTTTCCGCAAAATGTTGTTACAGAAACACTTTTTCTCACATACTTCCAATAATTGCTGGAAAATTATTAAAATGACAGATCATTCTCGCAAAGTACATATACAGAAACACTTGTGTGAGAAAAACCATATTTTGTTTCATTTTACACTGTTTTTGTTGCAATTCACTCGTTTCATGCGGATAACTTTACGATGCGAGAAATACAGAAACGAGCTACTGTATTTCTATCATTCTTGCTAGGTTTAAATATGAATTGATATTTAAATAGAATTGGTGAAAGAGACTCTAAGTGTTATATAATATTTATTTTGTTTTTAAACAAAAGAAAAAAAAATAATTATAATATTTAGATGAACTTATGTATATTCTAGTTTTATAGTAGTTTGGCCAAACATCATTATTAAATGTTAGTTATTATTCAATATCTTAAGTCTATTTTTATGAACTACTTGTTGTTTATTGGTTTTCTTATCTACTATGGTAACATTATTTCTTAAATCTATTTTCTTAATTTTATACGGACTTTTATATTAACTTTCCAATTTATGGCCCGAATTATTCCTAAGTAGAACTAAATCTCCTATTTTAAAATTATGTTTTAAAATATTCCTATCATAATTAAATTTTTGTTTTACTTTATTTCTATCTAAAGGCATCTGAGCTCGTTTATATGCTAGTTCTAACCTATATTTTGCCGCTTTGGCATAGTTATCCACATTATATAGTGGCGTGACACTAACTATTTTACCAAATTGCCTAAAATTGTTTGGTAATCTTGAATATAATAACTCATAAGGACAGTAGTTGTGTGCCGTTGATGGCGTCGTATTAAAACAGTAAGTGAAATATTTTAACCATTCGTCCCAGTCCGTTTTGTCCGCAGATATGTAAGAACGAACATATTCGTTAAAGTTCTATGACTTCTTTCTATTGTTCCTAGCGTCTGATGGTGATGTGCTGTGGAAGTTATATATTCAATTTTTAATAGTGTGCATAGTTCCGTCAGTATAGAATTTTTGTATTCTGTTCCCATGTCCGAAATGAATGTCTTCATCGGACATTATTTTTGCAGATTTATCTGGTGTTGGTATTGTCACCAAATATTTAATACGATCACATATTAAAGAGTTGCATATTCATTTCCATTAATCGATTTTGGAAATGGCCCTATTATATCTACATACACCGTGACGAATGCTTTTTCTGGTGTTTCTGTTATAGTCATAGGACTTTTATTATGGTTTACTGTTTTTGATTTCAGGCATTTTTGACATGATTTGACATATTTTGTTACATCTTTTATCATATTTTTCCAATAGTAATACCTCATTAGTTTTTTTATTGTTCTATATATTCCACAATGTCCTCCCTCTATCGGATCATCGTGGTATTTCAGCATTATATCACGAATTGCCTTAGCATTCTTATCATTTATATTGGTCACCTCATTAAGTAGTAGCGCTACTTTTATGCCCTTTTATTTATAAATTATTTAATTGAGATAAATTCTAAAATTTTCTCGTTAGGTGGCTATTTGTTCACCGGCCACTTTCTCAAGCCTTGGGAAAAATTGTCCTAGGTCAATATTCCCATTAATGAACATTATATAATTTACCGGCCACTTTTTCAAGCCTAGTGAAAACTTGTCCTAAGTTAAGATTCCCTTTAGTAAACAGTTTTCTTCTGACGTCATATTGGGCTTTTTATCATTATTTTTAATTTGATGCTGAATATTTTCGATATTACTTTGTTTCTTTTTATATGCCATAGATCTTGTTGTGATTTTTAATATTGTATAAATTTTTATATCTTTTACTGCCACAAAAATGGGTTGTATGTTTATTTATGGTGACATTATATTTTTAACATTATTATTTGATGATCTGAAGGTTTTATCATTAGGCGATTAATGCCTTGGTTGTATATTTTTGACATATATTTTATTTTTTGCATGTTAAAAAAAAATTTTTTTCTATAACTAAAGTAAGTAGTATAGTTATTAACAGTAAATATATTTGAATTTCAAATAAACCGGAGCTATTATCTTCTACAACTACTTCGTTCACAACGATACCATTTGCCTTTTCAACTTTCGACTGTTCTTTTCTCCATTTTCATAATATTTTTATGTATATTATTTGTCTTAAAATTAGTAAAATGTAATATTAATTTACTTTATTTATTTTTTTCTAATTATTTAATTTAATTTTACAATTTTTATCTTTAATTAAGTTAAATTATATTTTTATCCATTATAAATTTTTTTTTTTTTTAAATTTAAAAATTAAATTAAATATATTCTTTAAGATTTACTTTTTGTCTTATTTAATTTTTTTTATTTAATTACCATTTTAATTATTTTAATACTATGAGGCTCTTTTAATAAAAGATTTTAGCCACGAGTTATGTAGTAATCCATAATTATGAAAAAAAAATGTTTGCCACGAGCGGTTTACGCTTAATGGCCCTAGTGTGAAAATTGAATGCACTACAGTTATAAATAAAATAAAGGTATTCACGTCAAATTTTTTTACTCTTGCAACAGTGCAAAATAGCATAGTTGAATTTTTTTGACGTGAGCAGCCTATTTTGTTTATTTGGCGCCAAAGTTAAACAATGTATGTAAACAACGGGCTTTATTGTTAAAAGTGTTTTAAGATGCCGAAAAAAATGTTAAAACTTCGCTAATTAATTCTGTAATTGATTTAAGTTTGTTAGAAATTGATAACATTTATGAAGAAAGTGGTGTGTTTATATATAAATATTTGCCATTAAAAAACTTTTCTGCATCTTCAGCAAGAAAACCGGCACATGTATTGCACCTCCAATTTTCAGTTTTTACGAAACATTTTTTTAAATAACGCACCTTCCATTTTAAAATATCGCAAGAGGCATGTACTTGCGATTCTTTTAAAAATTTTTTATAATAAATTTGAGCCGTACACTCAACCAAAAAATCAATTAAATTCAAGGAAAAAATTCGTTGATTCAACGAATTTATTCCTTATTTTTCACCCAAGAAACAGGTTCTTTGAATTCAACGTATGTCAATCATTGGCTTGTTGAATTCAACGTACCAGTTTTTTGAAGTGAAGCAACCATACGTTGAAACCGTACATAAATTCATTGAAACTATATGTTGAATGCAACGAACTTATTCCTTGACCCAACGTATCTATACTTTGAACTCAAGGAAATAGTTCTTTAAATTTAAGAAACCTATTCCTTGATCCAATGAACTTATTCATTGATTTTTAAGAATTTTTTCCTTGATCCAACGAATTCATACTTTGAATTCAAGGAAATAGTTCTTTGAATTTAAGAAACCTATTCCTTGCTCTAATGAACACTTTCGTTGATTTTTAAGAATTTATTCTTTGATGTATTTTATTTAATTAAAAAAAAATATACACAAATATACATACATTAATTAACAACAACAAATGTTAAAATTAAAAAAAAAAAAACATACTGCCTGGTCCACGATGTCGATCGACAACTTAATCGAGCGACAGCAAGTCACTCACTATCGATCGCTTAAGCGCCCCACTAAATATCGACTTGTCGGTAGTCTGGCTTTACGTGTTTAACGTAATCATTGTCAAATGACTATATTGCCACATCAAATATTCCATGTTAGTTGAGCCATAAATATGGCCATTTGAGCGTGGCACAACTACCAGGTATGCACACTTCGATAACAAGTACAACAAACAAAAAACAACTAGTATATTGTTGGTATAAAATACTCGCTTTTTTATTGAAACAATCAAATAAGTTTAAAAATTTCTTAAAAATGCTTTACAAATTTTAACAATTATTTGTGTATGCTGTAAAACTGTATCAGTTAGTATGCAAATTTGATCTAAAGCTGTCTGAGTCAGCTGTGCTAGTCAGCTCACCTCTTGAATATGCCTTGCTTCAAATGTAAACACAAAACATATGTTTGCAATAAATCAATTTTGTGAAAAATAACTTATAGCAAAATAATTTTGTGTATATTTTACAAATTCAACTAGAACCTGCTACAGATTTGCCTTTTTAAGGCTGAAAAATTTTGTTGGTAATAAATAATTATTAGCTGTACAAGAATATTTTTATCAAAATACATATTTATTGTAACGACACTTTTATGCTGGTTGCTGGGATAGCTCAGCGTAGTCCAGGGTCGTTATATTTTTGTTCTTCTTCCTTTAATAAAGCTCACACTATTTCTGGTTATAAAGAGATGTTTATTTACACTTATACTAATGATAACTTATGCCTAAGTTTAGGGAACCAGAATGATTGGTAACAGTTAAATGACTTGCGCCATAGGTATGGTAGCCGGCGGCAAAATTCCCCAAGGCAAATTGCTTGTGGAATTATAAATTCCTGGAATGATAAATTCCTGATAAGCGACCTGCCAGGGCAATATTCACGATACTATGAGTGAAACCCAAAAGCAAAAACAATGGTTCGCCGGAATTATAAATTCCTGGACAAACGTAGGCTCTCACAATAAGGCACTCTAAATGGCCGCAATTGTACCAAAAGTCGACAAGGCAAATTGCTTGTGGAATTAAAAATTCCTGGAATTATAAATTCCTGATAAGCGACCTGCCAGGGTAATATTCACGATACTATGAGTGAAACCCAAAAGCAAAAATAATGGTTCGCCGGAATTATAAATTCCTGGACAAACGTAGGCTCTCACAATAAGGCACTCTATATGGCCGCAAGTGTACGAAAAGTCAACAAGGCAAATTGCTAGTGGAATTAAAAATTCCTGGAATTATAAATTCCTAATAAGCGATCTGCCAAGGAAGTGTTCACTACGCTTGGAGTTAAACCTGGAGCAAGATATTTTATTTGAGGGAATTATAAATTCCGCGCAAACTTGATGTCTTACCAGCAGGCCAGCCACTCAATAACTCCCCCTTATCGTCAATTGCTCGTGCTTTTATACTTTTACGTGCTCGTATGCTTACACACAATTCTGTATGTGTGTGTGTCGTTGCGATACTCGCCATATGAGAGGCTGTGTTTCTTTAACATTAACAGCTGACTGATTTCAGGGCTGCTATTACCTCGTTTGGTGTTACCATTCATTTGGCCGTTACATTCAAATTGTTATTTGTGTTCAATGTGTTGAACATAAAAGAAAAATTACAATTCAGCAAATAAAAGAAAATACAAATAATTCATTTCTATATAAAAATACAAATTAATTAATAAAGAAAATACAAATAGTTCAGTATACTTGTGTAGCTAAAAATGAGGGCACGATTTTTAGCGTTACATTATATACATACATACATGAATACCTAGAAATCAATTTTCCGTCATGAAATTTCTAAAATTATTTATAAAATAACCAATTTTTTATATATTTTGTCAAATTAATTTCTCAGTCGACAACCAAAAAGCAAGTGACTGGTTTTGACAGTTGTTGTCGTACAATATATCTTAGTGGGGCGCAAATTTGTACAAGAATGCTTACGTTATCGCTCGCTTTGATTGTCGATCGACTTGTCGTGCTGAAAACTCTTAGTGGGGCGCAAATCAGCTGTTTGTCGTCACAAAAGCAAGCGAGCGGTGCTGAACCACCGAAAACTTTGTCGCAATGTTCATCGTACTCTACGTCTGCAGGAAGTCCAATGGAAACCAAACACCAAGAAGTAACATTGTCTGAAATTTTTAAAGAAACGGCAAAAACTAATAAACAATTATTTTCATAGCATCGATATATACCGAACTCGTGCGTTTTTGTTATATTTCGAATTAATATATTTACGCATGTAAATTTCTTTTTGCAATTAAAACAATGCATTTTACTTACTTTTTATCACTTTTTAGCACTTTTTTATTTTGAAATTTATTAATTTTTTATTTACAGCCTTGGTTGTTTAACGATTGCTTTATGTATATATTTTCTTTGTAGAACCAAAATCAAGAAACAGATTCTTTGATTCAAAGTACTAATTCATTGAAAAAAATATATTCTTCTTCTCTTGACGACAAAATCAACGAATATTTCTTAAAATCAAGAAAAGGATTCTTTGATTCAAAGTACTAATTCATTTGTGTTTTAATAAATGAACGAGTTTCTTAAATTCAACGTATTATACGTTAAATCAAAAAACTAGTTTATTGTTTAATTCAACGAATAAAATCAAATAATGGTTTCAACGTTGAGTTCATAAATACATAAAATTTTACCTTTGAATTTCAAGGAATATTTTACTGAAACAACGTATAATACGTTGAATTTCAAAGAATTTAGTTCAAGGAACGGGAATTCGTTGAATTTATGTAAAACAGTTTTTTCAGTGTAGGTTTCCTGAAAAACACACAAAATTATTAAATTTATTAACTTATAAGTCGAATTTATAACTTACCTCAAAATTTCTACTTTCAGACAAGTAGTCCAGTATTTTTATTATTTCTGCTTCCTTCCATTTTTTGGACGCTTTTTCTTTTTTAATTGTTTTATTTTTAACAGAGTTCATCTTCAAACACTATTTATAACCTTTTTCAATCCAAAAGTACTTTTTAACCATTTTGTTCAATTTGGCAATGTCATAAAAAGTTGCACTACTTTTAAAATTTTACTCTGATAATCTTGCACTTACTTAGACCCTGACAATTTTGCATCGTTTGTGCGAAATTATTGTCTATGTTGTTGTTGTTATGTTTTTGCAATTTTGCTTTTTCGCAAGAGTGCAACTTTTGACGTGAATACCTTTAATATGTAGAATAAAATGATTTATGTAATAAAAGACTTATTTTCGCAGCATCCCAGGATGGTGGTGGTATTTTAATGGAAGATGTTGGCTATCTGAAAGCCTTTTGGCTAGGCGGTCATCCTTCTTTGGTAGCCTCTTGGCCAGGCATACCTTCATTTGCTTCCTCTGTTGGGGTGCCTTTTGGCTAGGCGGAACCCTCTCATTATATTCTGCTCATCAAAAGGTGCTTAGTATATTACAGCACTCTTGGAACTGGCAGGCTGCTCTTGCTTCTTCAGGGTGCAGCTTAGTAGCACTCGCTGAAGAAGACTGACAGGATCGCCATGTAATAAAATAAAGTAATTTGAATTTTCATTAATTCAATAAAACTGAACTTGAGCCTGATAATATTACTTTTCATATGTACATCAATATAAGTTCAAATAATAATTACGTTTATTCGTAATAATATAAAAATATTAATTCAGCTTGGGCACGAGCTACATACCCTAATAACAAGGGTCGAAATAATATCTGAATTTCCCTTATATAGAGTTAGAACAACGAAAAGTTAGATTACAAAGTAGAATACTTTGAGGATAACGGACTATGAGTTTGTGTTGATTATTAGTAATTTCCAACCAGTGCACATTAGGTTAAACGACTACCAAAACTATGCTAAAGTCCAATTTCTCAAATGCAAATATTGCACTTTTTTTAATGTCATTTTGTAGGGAATACTTCAAACCAACTAAGTAAGCTTTTTGTTGTTGGTAAATATTAAATTCCGTTTGACAACACGCAGTCAAAGACATTGAATTGTAATCACTTAATAAATTTTGTTAAAAAGCCCGTATTGCTTTCAAAGGTTCAAGTGCTTGTTTAAATAATTTCGCGAATTATAAAGAAGAAAGTGAAAATGGAGAACAATAAATTAAGTAAGTATTAATGTTTTTTGTTAAAAAATGTGATAATTTTGTTTGACTTGCTTGAAATAAAGCCACTTTTTCAACATAACCTTAAAATTGCTGCGATTGTTTTCAAAATGTAATTTCGTGGAAGCTTTTAAAATTTCGGCGAAGTTCGGCGGATTGAATGCAACCACAAATGAATATATTGAAATGTTATGAAGCAATTTCCATTTACACCCAATAGCCAATTTTAGCCGTTTTCGAATAATACCATATTTTTTAGGTTATTGCGTTTTAAAAAAAGCGGAGTTGTTTGAAATTTGGCTTAACGAAAACTCAAGGCAAGAAAAGCAGAATAAACTTGTGGATTTTGTAGTCGAAAAAATTGGTAAAGATGAAATTTCCGATGACTGCACCAAATGTATTATGGAAAAAGTGCGCCTTTTCTGTAAAAACTTATCAGAAATGTGGGCGAAATATGGCAAAAGTATTGGGAAGGACAAAAAGGCTGAAAAGTTTCGAAGTGAGTATGTCACTTGGCTCAACGCTGAAATAAGCTTCGAAAATAAAAACAAATCTGACAAAGTGACTTTTTCTGCTCTTGGACGTCCTCAACTTCCATTTTGCGAAAAGTCTGATTACGGAAAGAGGAAAGCAGCAGCAGACCTTTCAAGCGGAACAAATAATGAAACTGAGTTATTAGTTAGAGAACTGGGCCTTCGTGTGGATATGCCTAAAGTCGGCGGCTTTGGCAGCACAAATGACGGAAACACTGCGCGTAGAGCATTCACTGATCACGAAATCTTTGCTAACATTACGGGCGTTGATCAGACATTAATTTTCCGTTTTAAAATTATATTAATTTGTTTATCATGCCAGTTTCCTCTGAACTCCACAAAATTTGAGGCGTTCTGTTTTCAAACAGCGGATTTTATCCAAAAGCTTTATCCTTGGTTGCCGATGACAGCTACAGTCCACAAAGTGCTTATACATTCCAAGCAGATTATTGACAACACTGTGCTTCCGATTGGTTACTTTGGAGAAGCAGGTGCTGAGTCCAGACACAAAATTTATAAGGCTGACAGATTACATCACGCTCGTAAAAACAGCCGATCTAATAATCTTTTGGACATATTTAACAGAGCTACTGATACGTCTGATCCCCTTATCTCATCAAAATATTTAAGCAGACGCATGCGGCAACAAAAGCTATTACACTTTCCACCTGAAGCTATCGAGTTGTTAAGCATTGAGAGCCCAACAGAAGACATCAACGAAGATGAAGAAAACAATGAAAGTGAAATTTTATCCCCAACATCTGTGGATGTATTAAATAATTTATGTTTGCTGAATGAAACTGAAGATTAAAATGACGATTAAAAAATAAAATTTTTTTCTGTTTTTTTTTGGCTTTGAAAGCTCAAGGGACATAGAGAGCTTATTGTTTTTGCGTACTTTGTAGCAAGTTGTATTGTAAATTTCCATTAAACTCGATCAAAATAATAAAAATAAACAAAAACATTAAATTTTAACATTCATTTTTAATTAGTCAGGTTTGAGATCATATTAGTTATTTTTATACAATAAATATGTTTTTATAGGTGCGTAAAAGTTGATATGACGCATGTAATTCAGTTTGTTTTTATAAATTTTGTTTTCGTTATACCTTACCTTCCTTTTTATTTGAATTTCCCTTAAAATTATGCATTAATTTAGCCGTTATTAATTTTGCACAGATAAAGTAGTCATTTGACCTATAGTGCAGTGATGTGGAATTTCGTACTAACCAAAATTGTTTCAATATGTAAAAGTAGAATAAAAATTAATTAAATTAATTCTTGTATTATATTTCTGTTGAAAACTTGGTTAAATAGTTGATATTCTTCCCAATTAGTATCCACTTTACGAAAATTGTAAAGATGGACAATTGAACGCTGATGAGAGGTGTAGCGGCTTTAAAATCGGTACTGATACGTTCTGCTAAAAACTGATTGGATATAAATAATAATATTTTTCAACATAAAAAACTCTTAGTAATTTTGAATTTTCATTAATTCAATAAAACTGAACTTGAGCCTGATAATATTACTTTTCATATATAAATCAATATAAGTTCACATAATAATTACGTTTATTCGTAATAATAATAATATAAAAATATTAATTCCGCTTGGGCACGAGCTATAAATACCCTAATAACAAGGGTCACAGTAATATGTGAATGTCCCTAATATAGAGTAAAAACAACAAAAGCGTTAAACTACAAAGTAAAATACTTTGATGATAACGGACTACGAGTTTGTGTTGATTATTAGTAATTTCCAACCAGTGATGGGTAAAACTAAAATAAAATGAATTAAATTAATACCCGTATTCTATTTCTGTTGAAAACCTCGTTAAATAGTTGATATTTATTTATTTAGTTTTATTTATTTATTTATTCCAAAAATATGTCGCAAGCCCATAGGGCCAAATTGACTAGTCAACAAAATTATATAAAAAATTTGTATATAAATATATGTGCGTAATATAATCCAGTGAAATGTATGATATTTAACAACATTTTTAATTAAAATACTTATTATTAGGCTTAAAGTATATTATTAAATGATATTAAGAAATAAAGGAAAAAAAAAAATCCCCTTGATTTTTACTCTTTTTCCCCCTGTCCCCATACACATACTCAATAAAAAAAAGGTCCATACTTGGTTGAAAGGAAATTTTACTTTAAGCGAAATCAGAACACCTCATACCAGTGAATACATATCGCAGTACAGTTTAGTAAAACAATAAAACTGTGTGCATTATAAGTGCGAAATACATATTTTTTTAAATGCAGATAACGAGTGGTTGAATCGGCGATCTTGGTATGGTATAACCGCATTCCATAATCGTGAGATCTTAACAATGTAGGATCTCTCCAACATCAACGAAACATGTGCCGTGCAAACCATAGAATGTGTTCTGCTAGAAGAACCAAAATGAAATTTTTCAGCCAGATAGGAAGGACATCCATATTTAACAGTTTTGTAGAAAAACAGCATCTGTCTTAGCTTGACGTATTGGTCAAACCCACAACCTAACAAGTTTATTTGATAATGAGAAACATGTTCCCTAAACTTGATTTTAAAAATATAACGAATGACTCTATTAAAACAAATTCTCAGTCTTTCCATGTTTAAAGCTGACGTACAGGAAAAAATCTCAATACCATAATTGAACAACGGCATACATAATGACATAGCGACTCGGCGTCTTACTGTAAGTGGCAAAAAATAAGCAATGTTATATAGTCTTCGCAATGTCCAAGCTGTACGTGAAACAACAGAATTTATGTGATAATTAAATGATAGCTTGTCATCTAACACAACACCAAGAGTCTTATAGTGAGAAACAATTTCCAGTAATTCTTTGTCAATTACAATATCTAATACAACCGATTGCTTAGAAAATATCATTATTTTACATTTCGTAGGGTTTAACTGCAAAAAGTTTTCTCTGGACCACCTTTCGACGCAAGCTAATTCACAGTTTATTCTTTCCTGAGCAGCATGAACAGTCAATGAGTCACAAGATGCAAGAAGCTGGATATCATCAGCATAAGTATACGCATCTAAGAAATTCAACACCCTGAAGACGTCATTCACATACAGAAGGAACAATAAAGGACCTAAGATGGAACCCTGGGGTACACCACGATAGACCGGAATAGTTGACGAGATTTCCCGACCTACTTGGACGAATTGTTTACGACCTGACAAAAAGGACCAAATGAGCTTACAACCACTGGAACTAAAACCGAATATCCGCACAAGCTTATTGAGTAGAATTTTGTGACTAATTGAGTCAAATGCCTTCCTAAAGTCAAGGAAGATCAGCACACTAGTCCTGGATTTATCATAATTATTTCTTATTTTTTCGGTGATATCCAGAAGAATACCCGTTGTACTATATCCAAGTTAGCAACTTCTGTGAATACTTCGAATCAGTTAGCACATTCTGTGAATACTACTAATGACACCAAAAACACTACAACAACAAAACATAGCTCAAAAAACTGCTAACACAGAACTTATACTTTCACAACAACAATAACACACAAGAGTTCAACTAACTACAATATTTAATAAACAATTAAAAACAAATCGCTAATAAAGCACTTATTGCAAATATTAAAATTGGGTTAAAATAAGTTTTATAAAATAAGCAAAATTTATTAATTATAAAATAAAGCACTTATTGCAAATATTAAAATTAGGTCAAATAAGTTTTAAGCAAAAACATTGTATAAAAAGAAAACGAAGAAAATAAAGAGTCAGTTGTTATTACGAGTAAACAGAACACACGTCTTTCAATTAAATCCTCATAACTGGCGCCCGAGCAAATCTTAAAAAGTCCACGGTTAACAAATAAAAAGGGCCCGAGCAAATCTTAAAAAGTCCACGGTTAACAAATAAAAAGGACCCGAGCAAATCGTAAAAAAGTC
This sequence comes from Lypha dubia, assembly GCA_947311025.1. Classification (NCBI taxonomy): domain Eukaryota; kingdom Metazoa; phylum Arthropoda; class Insecta; order Diptera; family Tachinidae; genus Lypha; species Lypha dubia. The sequence goes on along the minus strand of OX371260.1, from coordinate 94,700,142 downwards.
CACGGTTAACAAAAAAAAGGATTCGAAAAATTAATAAATTAAATAAGAGTCCAAAATAAACAGTTAAAAAAAGTTGAAATTTTTACAAGAAAAAATTAAGTTTTGTGAAAAATAAAATTTTTAAACTTAATAATTTAAAACAAGAGGACATTTGAAGGATAAGAGCCAAGTGAAACCTTTACAAAAATCGGGAAAAACGATCTGTGAAAAGGAAACTCCGGAAGGCCATCAGTGACTGTGCAACATACTTATACAACTCACCCTAAGAACGTGGAAGTTACCTCTAAAGGAAGAGACACACCACCGATACCAAAGGGAAATAAAAAGAGGAAACTACATCAGTGACGAATATCCGTACCCAAGTAGACGGCTGAAACCCTCAAAAAGGATAACGCGGACTCTCCAAGAAGAATGTGGATCTTCATTCAAACTATTTTGTAAGTCATATTTAAAAATTACAAGGAATTTTAACTAAATTGTCGTGAAAATTTTATAAAATTAAGAAAGTGAAAATTATAATTTTTTTAAAAATAATTGAAAACAAAAATTACAAGAAATTTTAACTAAATTGTCGTGAAAATTTTATAGAATTAAGAAAGCGAAAATTATAAATTTTTTTAAATAGAAAACAAAAAATTACAAGAAATTTTAACTCAATCGTGAAAATTTTCTAAAATTAAGAAAGTGAAAATTATATTTTTATAATTATCAAAGTTGAAATATCTTTCAATAATCCAACACCTTTTTTCAAACAAGAACTACACAAACATTTTTCTACACGAAACGATTTCTATAGTTTTTTAAATTTAAAATGGAACGAATTCAAGACGCTATAACACAGCTTACCGGTGCCCTTAATTCACAAATAGAGCAAGTTAGGCTTCTCACCAATAGAATAGGTACCTTGGAAAGTAGAATTAATCCTGCTCCCACTGGGGATGCAACACTCCCTGTTCCTAGGACCGAAGCGGATCTGGTCGAAATACGGAAGCTTCCCGATTGCGTAAGGGATTTACAAGTCTTTGACGGTAACCCCGTCCAGTATATTTCTTGGATCCACAGTGTGGAATCCATATTGAGGGACTATGAGATAGTAAGGGATAAACCAATTTATAGGGCAATTCTACAACATATAAGATACAAAGTGAGAGGTCCCGCCGATGCGGCCTTAATATCTTATAACATATTCGATGAGAGTTGGGAGAAAATTAAAAATTGTTTGTCCTTGCATTATGCGGATAAACGAGATGTGAGAACCTTAGAGTACGAGTTAAGTGTTATGTCGCAGCGCAATAATACGGTTGATGAATTCTATGCTAGAGTTAATCACCAGTTATCACTGATCATAAATAAAATTAAATCAGATAATTATTCGGCTGAAACAGTGGAAGTTTTAATCTCAACCTACAGAAATAGAGCTTTGGACATATTTATCCGAGGGATAAACGGTGACATATCAAGAATGTTGGCTATTCAGAAACCAGCAACACTCCCAGAGGCATATACCTCCTGTCTCGAATTCCAAAATTTGAATTATAGAAATACCTCTATTCACCCACGCAATAATAAATATAATACCCTTGTTGCACCAATCAATCAGGTACATAGTCCGATGAATCGAAGTAGATTTGGAACTCAATATAGAAACCCAAGTACAGCCGAACAAGTTCGTATTTATAATACACCGATCCCAATAAAACAGGATCAAAAACACACACAGAATAACCCACCTCCAAGGCCCACTCAACCAAAGCCACCCGTACCAATGGAAGTCGATCCTTCCGTAAGAACGCGTCAAATTAATTATATGAACAGACCACAGAAATCTCCGTCGCCAAACTCGAGCAATAATTCTTCTAATATTCCTCAAAAACAACAACGTCTCTTTAATACAGAGACTGTGGAGGACGACGAACAAGATGTACTGCAAAGTTACCAAGAGGAAGAAGAAGGTTATGACGAAGCAAACTTAGAAAATGAACATGAAATAAATTTTATGACAGAGGCCTGTCTAGCATACCATACCTAGAGTTACGCCTAAAGGATGGTAAAATCTTAAAATTCCTCGTTGATACTGGCGCGAACAAAAATTTTATTTCAGAAAAAATATCGTATAATTCAAAACCCGTAAATTCACCATTTAAAATTCATTCAGCTGCCGGCGAAATACTTATTTCACGTAAAGTTCGTGGCAAATTTTTTCAAAGTCTAAAAATAAACGATTACCTTGATTTTTTTGTCCTCCCTGGACTCCGCTCATTTGATGGTATTATAGGCGATGACACTCTGAGGGTACTAGAAGCCATAATTAACCGGAAGGATAACACCCTACAGTTAAAAAACGGAGCTAAAATCCCTCTTAAAAATAGAATATCCAAACAAGTTAATAATATCGAATCAACCCAAAATCTTGACAAAGATTTCCAAGATCTGTTAAACGAATACAGTACACTTTTTGGTTCATTCTCCGGAAGTGGATTAATTGAAACCTCAGTTCGGGCAGAAATAAGAACATCTACAGACGAACCAATTTATACTAAGCAATATCCTTATCCAAACCACCTTAGATCTGAGATAGAGAAACAAGTCAACCAAATGCTCGAAGATGGTATAATAAGACGATCAAAAAGTCCATATAATTCACCCTTATGGGTAGTTGAAAAGAAACCTAAACCAAATGGGGAAAGACAATATAGAGTGGTTGTAGATTTTAAACGGCTGAACGCAGTAACTATCCCAGATGCGTACCCAATCCCCGACATTAACAATACACTCTCTAATCTAGGAGAATGTAGATACTTTACCACTTTGGATTTAACATCTGGATTTCACCAAATCAGAATGAGGGATAAAGATATAGAGAAAACAGCTTTTTCAACAATTAACGGCAAGTTTGAATTTTTACGGCTGCCTTTTGGCTTAAAAAATGCACCAGCCATATTTCAGCGGATGATGAATGACGTGTTACACCCACTACTAGGAAAAGCCTGCTATGTCTACATAGACGACATTATTGTGTTCGGCAAGAATAAAAACGAACATATCGAAAACCTCAGGAAAGTATTTTCCCTATTAAATGAAGCCAACTTAAGAATAAATTTGGAAAAATCCAAGTTTCTCAGGACAAACGTGGAATTTCTTGGACACGTTGTGTCACAAAATGGCATACAGCCCGATCCTGCTAAAGTCGCTGCAATACAACATATTTCACCACCAAAGAACTTAAAAGACCTAAAAAGTTTTCTAGGACTAGCTTCTTATTACAGAAGATTTATAAGAGATTTCGCTGCAGTAGCAAAACCCCTGACAAATCTGACGAGAGGTTCAAATGCACAAATTAAAGCAAATCAATCAAAGCGAATCGCTATTACACTTGACAATGGAGCTCTAAAGTCATTCAAAGATTTAAAAGAACTTTTAGTATCGTCGGAAATATTGGTTTTCCCAGCTTTCGATAAACCATTTATTCTAACAACGGATGCCTCTGATTACGCAATAGGTGGCGTCCTTTCACAGGGGGAACTTGGTAAAGACCGACCAATTACTTACCTCTCAAGATCTCTTAACAAAACTGAAGAGAATTATTCTACTATTGAAAAAGAGATGTTGGCGATCATATGGTCTCTGGACAAGCTTCGCTCCTACTTATATGGAGCCCGCGAAATTAAGATATTAACTGATCACCAGCCACTAACCTTCGCATTAAGTAACGCCAATAATAATGCAAAACTTAAAAGGTGGAAGGCCAGGATAGAAGAATACAATTACAAACTAATTTATAAACCTGGAAAAACAAATGTCGTGGCCGACGCACTTTCTAGGTTACCACCTGAAATCAATACGTTATCATCAGATGATAACTCCCAACATAGTGCCGAGGAGGACAGTAGCCTTCTCATACCACATTGTGAGGCCCCACTAAACGTCTTTAAAAATCAAATTATCTTTTCCGAGAAAATAGATTGCAATCATTTTGAAAATCCCCATGATAATTTCCAAAGACACTATGTCAAAATTAAAAAACTCAATAAATATAGTTTGACCCAAACCCTTAAAGAAAAACTAAATCCTGCAGTATTGAATGGAATTAAAATCCCCGAAAAATACCTCGCGTTACTACAAGACGTTTTTAAGAATAATTTTTCCAGATTTCGAATAAGAATTACACAAAGGTTGGTAGAGGACATCTCAAATGAGGATCAACAATTTCTGATTATTCAAAACGAACACAAAAGAGCCCATAGAAACTCGGAAGAAAACAAAAAACAAATCTTGGAAAAATACTACTTTCCAAAAATGTCAAAATTAATAAAAAATTTTACAAAAGCTTGCGAAACGTGCAACAAAAATAAGTATGATAGACATCCTCTAAACCCAGAATTACAACCAACCCCAATTCCATCATACCCTACAGAAATTCTGCATATCGACATAATGGAAATACAAAAGGAGAAATTCATTACATGTGTCGATAAATTCTCCAAATATGCAAAATTTTTCCACATTAAAAATAAATCTGTATTACACATTCGAGATAAAATGATAAAATTACTTCATTTCTATTCCGCACCCAAAAAAATAGTAATGGATAACGAAGGTAGTTTTATCAGCCCGATAGTATTAAATTATATCGAAGGATTAGGAATTGAAACATACTTTGCACCACCACAGAAAAGCGAAGTAAATGGTGCTATTGAAAGAGTTCATTCCACAATTATCGAAATACTGAGATGCCTTAGTGAGGAATACCCAGACTACTCCATCAAAGAGTTAATAAACATTTCAGTAGACAGATATAATAATACGGTACACTCGGTTACTAAAAAGAAACCCGCAGATATATTTTTCGGTCGGACAGATAGAATAAACTACCAAAACCTAGCAGATTTTAAAAGAATAGTTAATAACGATCTGAGAAATGAAATAGCTAGGAACCAAAAAATACAACTTTACCGTCATAACGCAAGAAAAAGAAAACCAAAAATATATAATTCTGGAGATATAGTATTTAAAAAGAACAAGCAAATTAAAGGTAAAGATAAACCTTTATTTGTTAAACAAACCGTTAAAAAAGATAATGTTGTTACGATTACAACTACTGATAAGAAAAGAATTCACAAATCCCATCTTAAAAATTAAAATCTATTTCTAGACTCACAACGCATTATGTAATTGCAACTGTAGACATCTACGAGTACAACAATCCACTAGTTGTAATAAAGCAAGGTGTCGGGAAAATTTGCAATGGAAACTACAAAATAATTCATACAATCAACCTAAAAGAATACGAACAAGCTGTTCAAGACATCAAATCCACGATGCACTACAGAACAAAAAACATAGGAACATTAAGCCTACAGATAGATCATCAACTCGCCAAAATCGAGAATTTATTAAGTCAACTTCACATTACCAGAAACAAGAGATCAATAAACTGGATTGGATCCGCCTGGAAGTGGATAGCAGGTACCCCTGATGCTACCGATTGGGATAACATTATCAGCCAAACAGACACCATCACAAATAATAACAATAAGCAATACACCATCAACGAATATTTGATAAAAACAACCAAAAATTTAGTAGACGACTACAATAGAATAGTCACGGAAGCAGACACAGATGACACCATCAGGCACGCACAAACGCTCTTTAATAAACTAGGCTTAATAAATGACGAAATATCGCAAATTGTAATGGCTGGCCAATTGGCGAAAAAAGGTATCGTACATTCGCAAATATTGAATAAAGGAGATATCGCAAACATACTTTCTCAAACCGAAACACTCCCGTATAAAAATGAGTTACAAGCCCTTCAATTTGCTGAACCTTCAATGGTTGTAAAAGATTCCCTTCTCTTATATATTATTTCCCTACCAAAAACGGAAGATATCATGTTTAATAAAATAATACTTCGCTCAACAATTAGGGATAACAAAAGAATATATCTCAGTTTCACTAACCTACTCGTTTCTCACACAGAAAAATATGGAATTAAAGGTGATTGCCCAATAATCGAAGGAGTAACTATATGTAAGAAAGATCAGGTAGAAATTTTAGATTCGTATCACTGTATTGTAAATATACTTAATGGGGGAAATGCAACTTGCGAATACCAAATAACCAAACAGCCAATAATTGAACTTATATCGGATGGCACAATATTTTTAACGAATTATATCGGAAACTTTACATACGGAAACAATTCACAAATCTTAAATGGTACCTTCATCATCAACTTCTTTAATGAAACAATAACCCTTGACAATACGAAATATTCAAGTTGGCAAACAACTTCTACTCAAATCCTACCACCAGTACTACAGGGCAACCTGACAGAAAAGGAAATCAAATTAGATTTACAATATCTCCACCATCTCCATCTCAAAAATATTAAACATTTAGATAACCTTTCCTATAGGGGCTTAATTTCAATTAGCTCTAACTTCGGCCTACTTTTCATTGGTTTTTCAATAATAATTATTGTTCAATTATATTCCAAATGCAAAAATCACCAAGCAACTCTACAATTTCCAACCCCACCGCACTTTCCTGAACTAAAAATTAATTACCCATAAAAATTTTTTCATAATTGATCAGTGGGACACTGACACTTAAGAAGGGGGGAGTTAGCAACTTCTGTGAATACTTCGAATCAGTTAGCACATTCTGTGAATACTACTAATGACACCAAAAACACTACAACAACAAAACATAGCTCAAAAAACTGCTAACACAGAACTTATACTTTCACAACAACAATAACACACAAGAGTTCAACTAACTACAATATTTAATAAACAATTAAAAACAAATCGCTAATAAAGCACTTATTGCAAATATTAAAATTGGGTTAAAATAAGTTTTATAAAATAAGCAAAATTTATTAATTATAAAATAAAGCACTTATTGCAAATATTAAAATTAGGTCAAATAAGTTTTAAGCAAAAACATTGTATAAAAAGAAAACGAAGAAAATAAAGAGTCAGTTGTTATTACGAGTAAACAGAACACACGTCTTTCAATTAAATCCTCATAACTTCCATTCCTGAATCCGGACTGGTTGGCATGAATTAAATTATTATTTCTTAGATGACATAACATTTGGTCCCTAACAAGTATTTCCAAGATCTTAGAGCACACTGACAGAATACTAATAGGTCGAAAATCCGCACAGCAAGTAGGATTTTTAATTTTTGGAATCGGAGTCACTCTACCAACCTTCCAAATATCTGGAACGGTGGATGTTGTCAAAACTTTATTCATAATAAACGTCAACTGCTTTGATATCATGGGGAATATAATCCTTAGGAATTTTATTTGAATGTTGTCCGGGTCTACAGCTTGTGATTTTATTACTGAAATAGCCTTAAAAACATCACTTTCATTAACATTTCTAAATGTAAACCCCTCCACAACAGGAATATTGACTAAGCCGTCTTCTGCGAGGCTAGGCATTCTAGAAAACTCGTTAAAGTCATCCACATTGATTGGAGCCTGGCTAATTTGAGGCGATTTGAGAGCTCCAATTTGTCTTAATTTATTCCACAATTTTCTATTATTACATGTTGAGAAAAATCTGAGGCTGAAGCTCCTTCGCACTTTTCGCATAATATATTTTAGTCTGTTTCTGTATCTACAATAAGTTCTAAAGTTTTCGAGGGAACTATTTTCCCTATACGCCCGATATGCTAAATCCCTCTCACGTTTCGCACTACTGATACGACTGTCCCTAATCCAATCATTATCACCATTCCTAACTACTCTGCGCATTGGCACATTATCATCAAAAATCCTATGTATAATAGAATTAAAGCATTCAACGCTATCATTTATATTCATGCTGTTGTAGATACCATCGAAATTTGCAGACTGAAGCTGAGAAAAACAATTATCAATATTTAGTCGCCGATAGTCTCTATAAGAAAAAGTGTCAGAAACATAACTGCCATAAACATTATAAGATATAAATACCGCAGCATGATACGAGTTCAGAGCAGGAATTTGGAATTGGCATTTGTGTGTTACTAAATCAATATTGGAAACGAGATAGTAATCAATGAGTGAAGTGGTTGTCTGTTGAGGGGAAAAATGCGTTGGTAGTGAATTATGCACCACAGTTAGAGACAAGCGATCACAAACTTCACGAACAGATGTGCTTTTAGTGAACATGTTTGTATTAAAGTCCCCCATAATCAAAATGTTGCTGTACCTATCAGAAAAATTGTTGAGTACACGTTCACAAATAGAGAAATTTCCAGTAGGGAGGTACACGACACCTAGTAGCATTATATCATTATTGTCCAAGACAACTTCAATAGTATTTATCAGCTTTACTAAAATTGTAAAGATGGAGACAATTGAACGCTGATGAAAGGTGCAGCTTTGAAATCGGTACTGATACGTTCTGCTAAAAACTGATTGGATATAAATATAATTTTTAATAATTTATATTTTTTTTTCTTTAAAAGAAGGGAGGTGTAGTGCCAGCACTGTCGGCCTACTACCTCTTCAACTCATCCCTGTTACTTACTACTATTTAAGCAACTATGTATTTATAAGGAATAGAATTAGCGAGTAAGCAAAACGAATAAATAAATAAAAACACTCTTAAAATACAAGTCAAACCAGTAAGTGCTTCTTTTTTATTACATGGCGACCGTGGCTAAGAAAAAATACCAACACATATTTTTGTTGGTATACGACGGGAAAACAAGTTAAATATAGAAGTTAAGTAAATTAAAAGATATTTAAAAAAAAAAAAAACAAAGTGAACAAAATGAAACTTTTTAACAAAAACATACAAAAAAAACCACAATGTGATGCGATATACATAGACAGGAAAAAATAAAATGAAAAAAATGATTTTTAAACATACAGACAACAAAATATATAAGATTACATTTTGATAGACCACACGAGTAGTGGAATAATTTAGATTTGAACAGCTTCTAATGAAGAGTTAAAATAAACCGGCATTTTTAATTAAAATAACAATGTTGAACCAAATAAAAATAAAACATTTGGAAAAAGAAAAACAACAATATAACTACATATGTATGTACATATTAAACCACACTAACATCGTAAAATTTATTAAAACCTAAATATTAGACAAAAAAAAAATTAAAAGTAGGAAAAAGTACAGTAAAATAAAAAAAAATGAAATGTGAAAATTAAAAATTAGACATTTTGAAAAAAAATACGCACAAAAAACTGTGGGTACAACAGTACCAAATTTAAAAGAATTGAACAAAACCGGTGAAAATTAGGCTTAAATGCACTTTAGTGAAGTTGGCCCAAATAAAATAAAAATCAGCCTATGTGATAGAAAATTGAAAAATAAGAAGTTGGCGGCAACCCATATTTTCCGAGTTATGGGCCTTTGAAGTTTTCATATATATGTGCGATTTTCCTTTGCATTTTTCAACGTATAAGGCCAATTTTGGTTTCGTTTGAAAGCTTTTGACTAGATTTTAATGGATTTGTTAAAATAGAAAAGATTTAAGTGATATTTAAAAGAAATATTGTTTTTATTGTAGTTATATTAAAATATAATAAATTAGTGTGAATTGCTGTCAGACTTTTTCCAGCGAATAATCTGCTGCCATAAATGTTATATTTTCTATATTATTGTTTGGGTGTAAATTATTAAGCCCGGCCGGAGGCCGGCTATGCAGGAAAACTGTAGTATATACCGCCGTCTCGGGAAATATCATGGTGGATAAAATTATTAAGCCCGGTCGAAGGCCGGCTATTTAGAAAATCTATTCTATTTCTATATACCGCCGTGTCGGGAAATACCACGGTGGAGAAAATCATTAAGCCCGACCAAAGGCCGGCTATGCAGAAAATCTATTCTATATACCGCCGTGTCGGGAAATACCATGGTGGAGAAAAGCATTAAGTCCGGCTGAAGGCCGGCTATGCAGAAAATCTATTCTATATACCGCCGCGTCAGGAAATACCATGGTGGAGAAAATCATATGCAGAGAAATATAGTGTATAACCACTGTTTTATATAAAATCTTCAAATGCTCATAACTCTTTAAATAAGGATCGCCACCATTTTTTTGTTTAATATTTTCTTCTTATATTTAATTTTTACAATATTGTTTTTGTTTTTGACCGAATTCATTAAGAAATGTATTGGTTATTCCTTTTTATTTGAAAACTTCAAAGGCCCAGAACTCGGAAAATATGGGTTGCCGCCAAGTTTTTTATTTAATATTTTCTATCACATAGGCTAATTTTTATTTTGTTTGGGCCAACTTCACTAAAGTGCATTTGTTCCGAAAATTATATACTAATGTCTATACAAAAAAAAATAAAATGAAAAAAAAAAAACGTTACCCGAAAAAAGATTGCAACCGAACACAAAATAAAATAATAATTACACTTAGTAACAAATAAAACTGAAGTTAACATAAAACTAAATGAAATCAAAACAATAAGAATCAAATAAAATAATAAAGAAGAACTCATAACAAACAATAAAATAGAAAGACTTGAAAACAATAAATGTTTGTATGTATGTATTAAACGTGAGCATAAAACGTCTTGTTGGACTAACTTCATAATGTTCAATGATGAATTGTTCTCTTTTTTTTGCACTTGATTTCATGAGTACACAAATATTGCTGTTCTCTTAAATTATAAACATACAATAGCATTTATTCTTCTTCCAACCAATGCAATATTTATTGTTGCTTAAAATCAAATTTCAGTACTGAATTTTATGTTTCAATAGTGTCTCTTGATATGAAATACTGTTATAGGAGATAACATGTTTGTAAATGAATGATGTTAAAAGCAACGGTTTGTACTTTGCATTTTAGTTATTTTATATTAATTCGCGCGTTGAGTGGTTGAAATTAGAAAAAATTAATTTAGAAAGTACATGTATGTACTTACATAAGTATATTTTTATTTCATTATGGATATACATAAGTATGTAGATGTAAGTATTAATTATTATAATAAGTAAATGCATATGTACATACATACATACATACATATGTATATCGCACCTTAGATAAAATTATTTACCAATTTAACATTTTTTGGTAGAATTAGGAGAAAATTCATATGATAAATTTAAAAAATTATTTTAAACTAACAAAAATTGAGTTAATATATTTTCATTCTAGAAACTGTAGTAGCTTGAATTATTTTACGTTTATTAATGAATAAAAAAAATCTAATTTAAATTTTTCTCTAAAAAATAAAAGATTTTACTCTCAAAAAAGTTTAATTAAAATGAACTATTGAACAATATGAAGTGCACAACATATTTCTTGCACACTTGATAAAACTGTCCTCTCAAATGAGGTGCAATGATTTTTGCGTTGTTTGCTCTCTTGTTCTCTGTATTTACTGTTTAGTCATATTCCCATACAAATACAATCAATATTTGCGCTTCAAAAATATGCAATAATGTACACTTTTTAACATCTTGCACTCACCTTTAGTATGTATGCATGTATGCTTGTTTGTTTTATTACAGTTGCTAACATTATTTTATAAACTTGTTAATTTTTGTATTCGTGTTTTGGTTTTGGCAATTTTTCATATGTTTTGTTGTAAAATAGATTATCAAATTTTTCTGATAAAATTTTAGTTGGTATTGTTTTAATATATTTTTGTAATGATTTGTTTCCAGTTTTCTTTCTGTTTTAGATTCTTTCTGTGTTTTAAAGTTCTTTTTATGTTTTTTCTCTACAGTTATTTTTAACTGGTATTTCTCTTATGAGTTTTTAGTTTTTCAAATTGTATTTTTACGTGACTGTACTTTTTAATTTCTTGTTTTTCTCATTTTACTTTTCCATTTTTGTTCTTGTAACATCACAATTATATAATATATATAATATAATATAATATAAAATAACTAAAATGCAAAGTACAAACCGTTGCTTTTAACATCATTCATTTACAAACATGTTGTCTCCTATAACAGTATTTCATATCAAGAGACACTATTGAAACATAAAATTCAGTACTGAAATTTGATTTTAAGCAACAATAAATATTGCATTGGTTGGAAGAAGAATAAATGCTATTGTATGTTTATAATTTAAGAGAACAGCAATATTTGTGTACTCATGAAATCAAGTGCAAAAAAAAGAGAACAATTCATCATTGAACATTATGAAGTTAGTCCAACAAGACGTTTTATGCTCACGTTTAATACATACACACAAACATAATTAGTGCAACATACAAAGTAAAATAAAACAAAACGACAAAACTACAAAAATGCTAACGAAATGAAAATTAAACGAAACAGAAAATAAGAAATGCAAAAAGCACGAGTGATGGAAAGATAAACTGAAACATAAAAGAACCCAATATGAAGAAAACAAAAATACAACAAGAACATAACAAATACATATATAACCAACTGGTAATAATATAAGTATTTTTTAACGACAACAAAAGTCTGGATTCACACGTGAAAGTTTTCTTTCATGAAACTGGTAGTTTGTAGGTGAGAGGGGAGAGAAGAATGGTGTCGGGTACACACTTTCATGTTCTCTGAATTTCTGTTTTGTTATGTAGTTCGTAATTGCCAACCCGAAGTTGGCTGTAGATTTATTTTAGATTTCCTTTTATTTGTATTTTCTTTCGTGGTGGTGACAGCACAGTGTGCAAAAGTGTGTGTAAAAAAACAATAAAATTAAAAAAGTGAAAAAAATAGAAAATTAAAAACAAAAATGGCCCAAAAATGGAAGCATGAGATGATTGAACAACTAATAATTTGTTTGCAGCAACACCCTTGCCTATTTAATGTAAAGAGTAGGGATTATTTAGACAGGGTAAAAAAGGCCCAGGCCAATATAGTGGAAGAAATGATGCCCACTGACTCTGCGCTTAATATGGAAGAAATTAAGCGGAAGTGGAGAAATTTATGAGTTTAATTTATGCAGGAACAGAGGCTGCTAAATAGCTCAAAAAAAGTGGGGCTGGAATGGCAGATCTATACGTCCCAAAGATCTGGTGCTATTGTAATATGATTAAAACAATTTAGTTATTCTGGTGCTCTCTAGGGAGCTCTCAATTTATTGTGGAGGATTTGATGATGAGAAGAGTTTAAGAAATTAAAAAATAGTGCCGGCACTTAAGAACGCCACTGGCAAATAAAAGTAAAAGGCAGATGAATGCCAGTATGAATTAGTAATGCCGATTGAAGGCAAAGTATTAATTGATTCCTTAAACTAATTTACATTGGCTTATATACTAATTATGAGAATAATTCTTAGGGGGTACCTTAACATAAGAGTAAAAGAATAGAAATATATATTATTGTTGGGTAAGCATATTTAGCTTCCAACTATTTATGTATGGCATGTGTTCAACAGTTTTAAAGTTCAACGAGTGCATACTTAAAAGCAACAGATACTTTGTGTAGCTTATATCTACAATCAAACAAATACAGTTAATAAATGTGATTCATTTAAGTGCATTGTGCTGCTGCACTAAATTAACTGTACAAGTGTCATATTACCGACACACACAAAATATCTTGCTTGTAGTTTGTCAATGCTTGCATGTTGCGGTACTATTGAATCGCAATGCATACCACACTCTGTTGGCCACATGCTTCACCTCCATCCTTTACAAGAATGTTCATATAACGTTAGTTTTATGGACATTCTTTTACAATTAGTTTTTAATTAGTCTAAGTATAAGTGTAATATAATATTTATTTTGTTTTTAAGGAAAAGAAAAAAAAATATAATATTTAGATGTACATATATTCTAATTTTATATTAGTTCGGCCAAACAATACTATTAAATGTTAGTTATTATTAAACATCTTAAGTCTATTTTTATGAACTATTTGTTGTTTATTTGTTTTCTTATCTTCTATGGTAACATTATTTCTTAAATCTATTTTTTTATTTTATACGGACCCTTATATTGATTTTCCAATTTATGCCCTGAATTATTCCTAAGTAAAACTAACTGCCGATTTCACGATGTCGAAAGAATTTTGAATTTTATTTTCATTTGATACAAAAACAAAATTTTAGAATTTGTTTTTGCTTCAAATGTAATTATACGAATGAAAACATATGGAAATTTTCTTTCGACATAGTGAAATAGGCCGTAAATCTCCTCTTTTAAAATTATGTTCTAAAATATTCTTATCGTAATTTAATTTTTGTTTTATTTTATTTCTATCTAAAAATAACTGCGCGCGTTTATGAGCTAGTTCTAACCTATATTTTGCCTCTTTGGCATAGTTATCCACATTATATAGTGGCGTCACACTATCTATTTTAGCAAATTGCCTAAAATTGTTTGGTAATTTTGAAAATACTAACTCATAAGGACAGTAGTTGTGCACCGTTGACGGTGTTGTATTAAAACAGTATGTGAAATACTTTAACCATTCGTCCCAGTCAGTTTTGTCCACAGATATATAAGAACGAACATATTCGTTAAAAGTTCTATGACTTCTTTCTATTGTTCCTAGTGTTTGATGGTGATGTGCCGTGGAAGTTATATTTTCAATTTTTAGTAGTGTGCATAGTTCCGTCAGTATAGAATTTTTGTACTCTGTTCCCATGTCCGAAATGAACGTTTTCATTGGACCATAGGTTAATACAAAATTTTCAAATATCTCTTTTGCGATTGTTCTTGCAGATTTATCTGGTGTTGGTATTGTCACCAAATATTTAGTAAGATCACATATTAAAGTAATTGCATACTCATTTCAATTAATTGATTTTGGAAATGGCCCTATTGTATCTACATACACCGTGTCGAATGCTTTTTCTGGTGTTTCTGTTATAGCCATAGGACTTTTATTATTGCTTATTATTTTTGATTTCTGGCATTTCTTACATAATTTCACATATTTTGTTACATCTTTTATCATATTTTTCCAATTGTAATACCTCTTTATTTTTTCTAATGTTCTATATATTCCACAATGTCCTCCTTCTATCGGATCATCGTGGTATTTCAGCATTATATCAAGAATTGCCTTAGCATTCTTATCATTTATATTGGTCACCTCATTAAGTAGCGCTACTTTTAATTTATTTAAATATTTATTGCCCATATTTTTACATTCATTTATGGAGATAAATTCGAAAATTTTCTCACTGGGTGCCATTTGTAGTGTCTCTACACTAAGTTTACCGGCCACTTTCTCAAGCCTTGGGAAAAATTGTCCTAGGTCAATATTCCCATTAGTAAACAAATCATTTATATTTATATATGTAATAACAGATTTTCCTCGTTTGATGTAACATTTTACGGGAGTAATCTTCAATTTATAGTACTTTCTGACGTCAGTGTTCTTTAGTGGTACATATATATTGGGCTCTTTATCATTATTTTTAATTTTATTCTGAATATTTTCGGTATTACTTTGTTGTTTCTTTTTATATGCCATAGATCTTGTTGTAATTTTCAATATTGTATTAGTTTTTATATTTATGTCTTTTCTTTTTTAATTTATTGCTAATGTCAGCTATGGTGTTTTCTGTACTAACAAGGTTTCTTGCATTGCCTTTTAATTTTGTTTTTATTAAGTTTACTGCCAAAGATTCGTGATTGCCTTTTATGGAATCAACTAAAGACAGTGAGTCTAGAAATGGCCGTAAATTTTCAGATTTACCATCGAAATCTATAATTAGCCTTGCAGCTGTGTTTAGAAAATCTATTGCTGTTTGTGCCATTATGGATGTGTTTGATGTACAAATTTGTTGCAGATCTATTTTTTCGTGCAATGTTTGTGGTAGTTGTATTTTAATAGTTTTTCTTTCCGCTATCTGTATTACTCTATTCCTTATATCTTGGAAAAATGCTTCGGCTGCTATTTTATGTGAAGGTGTTAATCTTTGATAATTTACGTTTAAAATAACCCTTATTTCTTCTAAATATTGTATAAGTTTTTTATAATGTTTATTAATTGTGTCCTCTTTTATTGGTCTGTCTATATTGAGGCATTTGTAACTTTTTTCAAATTCAATTTTGATTTTTCTGCAATGTTCTAGGATGTCTAACCAGTCCATGTGCAAATTTTATACTTTGTCTAGATCAGTTGCTCTGCTTAGATATTGCTTCCTTAGGGATCTTTTATGTAACAAGTAAATTTTTAATAGAAGACTAACTGTGTTTATTACCACCAATATTAATAGTAGTGTCCATAACGAGCCTATGTGTTCTGTATGGTCAATAATTTCTAAATTATTTACTACGTTAGCGTTTGGTTTTTCTATTTTAGATTGCGGTTTTCCCATTTTATTCTTATTTCTACGTATTTTGACAATATAAGTGACCGTTTACATTGAATTATTTGTATGGAATATCAATTTGCTTTATTTAAAATTTAGTTTTGAATTTAATTATTTTTGATTAAGTTTAATTTTATTTTTACTTATTATGAAGGTTATAAAAGTTAGTTAGTTAGTTATTTTTTTTTGTTTTTTTTTTTTTTTTAATTTAGCTTTAATAAGCAAATATGTTCAGCATAAATTATTTATAATCCCTTAACTCATACGGTATAACTTTTTAGAACTGAATAAATTATTCTATTTGTATGAATAATCAGATAAACATGAATAATAATAATAATAATAATAATAATAATAATAGTAGTAGTAATAAAAGATATGTATGTATGTATGATTTTCTTGCTGTTGCTGAGTTCGGTTAGCGTTCCATTAGTTATTGTTATATTGACGCCTTTTGGCCAGGCGCTTCGACCTCAGTGTTTTTTTTTTGGCTTAAACACTCTTCTGACGGAGACTTGGCTGTCCGTCAGGTTCCGTTTGGTGCTAATTTTAAAGCACTTTGTAATCCAGGACTGGCAGGATCGCCATGTAATATGATTAAAACAATTTAGTTATTCTGGTGCTCTCTAGGGAGCTCTCAATTTATTGTGGAGGATTTGATGATGAGAAGAGTTTAAGAAATTAAAAAATAGTGCCGGCGCTTAAGAACGCCACTGGCAAATAAAAGTAAAAGGCAGATGAATGCCAGTATGAATTAGTAATGCCGATTGAAGGCAAAGTATTAATTGATTCCTTAAACTAATTTACATTGGCTTATATACTAATTATGAGAATAATTCTTAGGGGGTACTTTAACATAAGAGTAAAAGAATAGAAATATATATTATTGTTGGGTAAGCATATTTAGCTTCCAACTATTTATGTATGGCATGTGTTCAACAGTTTTAAAGTTCAACGAGTGCATACTTAAAAGCAACAGATACTTTGTGTAGCTTATATCTACAATCAAACAAATACAGTTAATAAATGTGATTCATTTAAGTGCATTGTGCTGCTGCACTAAATTAACTGTACAAGTGTCAAATTACCGACACACACAAAATATCTTGCTTGTAGTTTGTCAATGCTTGCATGTTGCGGTACTATTGAATCGCAATGCATACCACACACTGTTGGCCACATGCTTCACTATGACCAATTGTGCTTCCTCAAAACTCACACAGAAGTGAGATCAAGTAAAGACAACATCGAGGTATGTATGAATTAAATTCAAGAATTAGTAAAAATTTAATTTGTTGTTTTTATTTCTTTTAGACCACAAGTTCAGAAAATACTGTATCCGACTTTGGCGAAGAAGACAAATTAAGCCAAGAGCCCCCTAAGAAAAAGCAAAAGGTGATTTGTAACATGTACATTTATATATACATATGTATGTATTAAATTGTTGCATATATTATTGCAATTTAAAAATGTGTTTAATTAGACTATTATTTTATTTTTTGTTTAGAATGCAATCAATTGATTCCGCAATGACATGGACAATTTAAAAACATTAATTTCGGAAAAAAAAGAAAAAAAATTTGCTTGGCTGGGAAATTTAGTCGCACCGCAGATGGATGAAGTACCAGTCGAAGACCAAGCTGACGCTGTTTGGCAAGTTCAGTGTCTTATGAGAAGACTAACAAAAAAAGCCTTCGACATGTAGCAGTTCAGCTCCGTCATCCAAAAATATTTTGGAGCTGTCCATGGAAGGACTGTTTGACGATGAGGACTTCTCTACTTTAGGTAAAACTGATTTTTATATTTATTTTCAGTAATTTTATACTAAAATTTAAACTTGTTTCAGAAATATTTAAATAACGTCATTATTTTCCTGTCGACATTGCTCGACAATGAGAAAAATTTTACTTTTTTGATGAAAAGTAATCACATAGTGGCTGTGAATAATTTTTTGTTTTTAGTTTTAAGTGTAAATTGAACTATGTATATATATTGAAGTACCTGAATTATTTTTTGTTTTTAGTTTTAAATGAATTAAGCTGTGTTAAAGTAAATACATGTAAATAATTATTTGTTTTTAGCTTTAAGATTGAAATGAACTGAACTATGTAAATTGAAGTACCTGAATTATTTTTTGTTTTTAGTTTTAAATGAATTAAACTGTATTAAAGTAAATACATGTAAATAATTCTTTGTTTTTAGCTTTAAGATTGAAATGAACTGAACTATGTATATTGAAGTACCTGAATTATTTTTTGTTTTTAGTTTTAAATGAATTAAACTGTGTTAAAGTAAATATATGTAAATAATTCTTTGTTTTTAGCTTTAAGATTGAATTGAACTGAACTATGTATATTGAAGTACCTGAATTATTTTTAAACCATAATAAAAATTCTGTGAACTATTTTTAATTTTAATTATTAAACTTATATGTTTTTTATTTTATTACCAAAAAGGATGTTTTATATGAAAAAAAATACTGATGTAATAATATAGCATTTTTTAATAAATGAATTAAAACAGCATCAACACTGTTTTTAAATGCCAAAATATTGGTAATGATTACTTTTCCTAAGCTACTGAAAACTTAATAAAAACATAGTGCATAATGAATTTTAAAGTCAAACGTCTTTTCCATTAAATTAAAAAGGTACTTTTTGCCATTTTGTTAATATTTATTGCGTCTATGTTATAATACATACGTTGAAAATAAATATGTTTTATACACATATGTAAAGGTACGGTCACATTGAGAAAACATTTGCTTTAAATGTTTCCCCATATCGCAATAAAATGTTTTCAAAATTAAAGATAAATTTGTTTTGTGGTCACACATCGCATATTTATTTGACCATTTTTGTTTGGTAAAACATCCATCAAATAGTGTCATGTGCAAACATGGGAAAAAATATTTTCTGTGCGGTCACACTTATGTCAAACAAAATATTTAATACAGGTTTAACCAAAGTGTCAAAATTTAAAAATATGATTTCCCAGATAGTTTAGTAAAAATTTGTTACACATACTATATTTGCATTTTCTGCAAATCATTTTTTGTGGAAGTGATTTGAAATCACAAAAAAAGGTTTCTGCGCACAAAACTTTTTGAATTTTAATATTTTAAATTTTATTAAAAATATTAATATATTATTTTCTTTAAATATTTTGTTTAAAACACTATTTATTTTTCAATCCATAAAAAATGTCGCCACATCAAAACAAAAGTCAGCTGTTTTATTGTGTTTTCGAAAATCCAAAAACACATCGAAAAGTAAACATTTTTGTGATTTGCAAAACAGCATAAAATTGCAATTGTGATTTTGAAATCACTTTGTGATTTTAAATATTGTGATTTGCAGAACAGACGTGATATACTTGCAACTCCAATATTCGGTGGATTTGTAAAGTTGTCTGTTACGTAAATAAAAATATATTTATTTTAATATGAAGAACCGACTTAAATCTAGTTTAGCCATATGTGTTGTAGGAATTATTTGGCCAATGATGCAATTTTGTTGATAATGATATTTTTCAATCTTTAAGCTAATAAGGCCTAACGTAGTTAATGTTAATTTATTACATTTTTTACACAATGTTTCGTCAATTGTTTGTTGACTTCTTCAGGGGTTTCGTCTATTTAAAATTTAAAAAACATTATATGTATATTTTGAAAAAGTTTTTTCACCGTACCATGGTATAATAAATAAGGTAGTCTTGTTCCTAAAACAAATACAACGTCACAAAAACAACAGGCATTTTGTTAGTGTAAAAACTTGGCTGTTGTCAAAATGTGATGTGTAAACAAAGCAAAAATTAAATTAAAAAAAAATCAATTGCATAAAATAAAAATATAAGTTAAAATTATTTACAATACAGAAAACAAAAAGGTGTTGATAGATGTATGTATAAAATCAGGATGTGTCTTTTATTTGGGTACTTGGAAAAACTTTCTTTCCCCCTTTGCAAATTTTTTTTGCAGACACTACATACACGCATTTTAACCGATATTTTTAATTTTAATTAAATATTAAAAATTGTTCACACTTGTTTTTTCACTTTTTTAAATTTTAATTAAATAAAAAACAATGTCACAATATTTTTATAAAAACATAACAAAGTTTTGACAACAAAAAATCAATCAGCTGATGTCAATTTTAGCTAATGCGACTACCTTATAATTAATATACCTTGCACCGTACATTATTTACTTGCAATAATACAAATGTTGAATTAAAAAGAATTGCAATATAAAATTGTTTTTGACATTTTTTAATGCCGAAAAAAAATTTTAAAAAATTAATAAATAAAATTATACTGTAAAAACACACACAGTTGGTGTTATTATTTGATTGCAACAATATAACTAGCGCCGATATTGTTGGTGTCCTCTTTTATGTTCATCGTTCTCTCTATGTTCTTTTGTATGCGCAAGCTATCAATTATGTATCTTTTTCTCTCTATATTTTCTCTGTCTAAAATTCTCACATTATCAAAATCAACTGTATGTTTGTTGTTGATGATATGTGTTGACAAAGCTAGTTTAGCCAAACCGGTTCAAAAGAAATAAAAATTAGCTCATGTTGTAAGTTAGCTGCGACCCATATTTTTCGATTAATATGCTTCTGGGTGGTTATTATGTATTTCGATTCGAATCGGAAAATTTACGAATGGTATTACATCGATTTTCGAAAATTTATTTCCGAACTTTCTTAATTTATGGAAATTGTTTTAATCCCTTTCGGAAAGCAATAAATTCCTTTCGAAAGCATTTTCGATTCGAATCAAAATGCATAATAACCCCCATGAAGTTTTCATATGAAAGTTGAGAAGATAATGGGATAATATTGGTGTCTTTTAAAAGATATGTACAGAGAATCTTTTCTAAATAGCCCTGCGTCGGGAAATACCATGGATGAGAAAATCTTTAAGCGCAAATTTTTTATTTACATTTTATTATTATTGTTCAATTTCCTACAACATAAGGAAAACTAGATTTGTTACGAAAAAATTTTTGTATACATATATGCATATAGTACATATATATGTACATATGTATATTGTTTTTCTTGAAATGTATTTTCTTATTGCCATTTTTGGGAAAGAAGTTACATTACAAATTTTGACACGTCATCTCTTTGAATAAAGTTAACTTCTGGCTAAATGGTTTTGTAAAGAAGCAAAACTTTTCGTAATTTAATATTATGGTTCTACGCTAGAAGTAACATCACTGTTGGCAACAGCTGTCATTTGCCAATGTTTGTTCTTACAAAAATTTTGTAAGATTAAATAAATTTTTGACCAAACAGACGAAAAATGTTTGACATAGGGTGGTCACACTATGTTCACATTAGAGAAATTTTTTTTTGCCGTCAAACAAATTGCTTTCTGTAAATATTGTTTGCCTTCAAAAATATTTTATGGTCAGATTTACGGCAATCAAAAATTTCATGTTTTTGGTCAAATGTTTTACAAATCTGACCGTACCTTAAATCTTTATACCCAATCCAGTTTACCTTCATTATTAAAGTATGCTGTAAACTGTTGTCTAATGGCTTCTGCCTCACCTTTCCGTGGATTGTAAACGCTGCTTAAATTGTTGCGATTTACGTTTGGAAATACTTCATTTATATTTTGCGTATAAGTTTCATCATTTTGCAACAAAAAATTATGTAAGGTAACACAAGCAAAGGTAATTAATTCTACCTTTTCCACTTTTAAATTCATTTGCTTTAAATGTTTCCCCATATCGCAATAAAATGTTTTCAAAATTAAAGATAAATTTGTTTTGTGGTCACACATCGCATATTTATTTGACCATTTTTGTTTGGTAAAACATCCATCAAATAGTGTCATGTGCAAACATGGGAAAAAATATTTTCTGTGCGGTCACACTTATGTCAAACAAAATATTTAATACAGGTTTAACCAAAGTGTCAAAATTTAAAAATATGATTTCCCAGATAGTTTAGTAAAAATTTGTTACACATACTATATTTGCATTTTCTGCAAATCATTTTTTGTGGAAGTGATTTGAAATCACAAAAAAAGGTTTCTGCGCACAAAACTTTTTGAATTTTAATATTTTAAATTTTATTAAAAATATTAATATATTATTTTCTTTAAATATTTTGTTTAAAACACTATTTATTTTTCAATCCATAAAAAATGTCGCCACATCAAAACAAAAGTCAGCTGTTTTATTGTGTTTTCGAAAATCCAAAAACACATCGAAAAGTAAACATTTTTGTGATTTGCAAAACAGCATAAAATTGCAATTGTGATTTTGAAATCACTTTGTGATTTTAAATATTGTGATTTGCAGAACAGACGTGATATACTTGCAACTCCAATATTCGGTGGATTTGTAAAGTTGTCTGTTACGTAAATAAAAATATATTTATTTTAATATGAAGAACTGACTTAAATCTAGTTTAGCCATATGTGTTGTAGGAATTATTTGGCCAATGATGCAATTTTGTTGATAATGATATTTTTCAATCTTTAAGCTAATAAGGCCTAACGTAGTTAATGTTAATTTATTACATTTTTTACACAATGTTTCGTCAATTGTTTGTTGACTTCTTCAGGGGTTTCGTCTATTTAAAATTTAAAAAACATTATATGTATATTTTGAAAAAGTTTTTTCACCGTACCATGGTATAATAAATAAGGTAGTCTTGTTCCTAAAACAAATACAACGTCACAAAAACAACAGGCATTTTGTTAGTGTAAAAACTTGGCTGTTGTCAAAATGTGATGTGTAAACAAAGCAAAAATTAAATTAAAAAAAAATCAATTGCATAAAATAAAAATATAAGTTAAAATTATTTACAATACAGAAAACAAAAAGGTGTTGATAGATGTATGTATAAAATCAGGATGTGTCTTTTATTTGGGTACTTGGAAAAACTTTCTTTCCCCCTTTGCAAATTTTTTTTTGCAGACACTACATACACGCATTTTAACCGATATTTTTAATTTTAATTAAATATTAAAAATTGTTCACACTTGTTTTTTCACTTTTTTAAATTTTAATTAAATAAAAAACAATGTCACAATATTTTTATAAAAACATAACAAAGTTTTGACAACAAAAAATCAATCAGCTGATGTCAATTTTAGCTAATGCGACTACCTTATAATTAATATACCTTGCACCGTACATTATTTACTTGCAATAATACAAATGTTGAATTAAAAAGAATTGCAATATAAAATTGTTTTTGACATTTTTTAATGCCGAAAAAAAATTTTAAAAAATTAATAAATAAAATTATACTGTAAAAACACACACAGTTGGTGTTATTATTTGATTGCAACAATATAACTAGCGCCGATATTGTTGGTGTCCTCTTTTATGTTCATCGTTCTCTCTATGTTCTTTTGTATGCGCAAGCTATCAATTATGTATCTTTTTCTCTCTATATTTTCTCTGTCTAAAATTCTCACATTATCAAAATCAACTGTATGTTTGTTGTTGATGATATGTGTTGACAAAGCTAGTTTAGCCAAACCGGTTCAAAAGAAATAAAAATTAGCTCATGTTGTAAGTTAGCTGCGACCCATATTTTTCGATTAATATGCTTCTGGGTGGTTATTATGTATTTCGATTCGAATCGGAAAATTTACGAATGGTATTACATCGATTTTCGAAAATTTATTTCCGAACTTTCTTAATTTATGGAAATTGTTTTAATCCCTTTCGGAAAGCAATAAATTCCTTTCGAAAGCATTTTCGATTCGAATCAAAATGCATAATAACCCCCATGAAGTTTTCATATGAAAGTTGAGAAGATAATGGGATAATATTGGTGTCTTTTAAAAGATATGTACAGAGAATCTTTTCTAAATAGCCCTGCGTCGGGAAATACCATGGATGAGAAAATCTTTAAGCGCAAATTTTTTATTTACATTTTATTATTATTGTTCAATTTCCTACAACATAAGGAAAACTAGATTTGTTACGAAAAAATTTTTGTATACATATATGCATATAGTACATATATATGTACATATGTATATTGTTTTTCTTGAAATGTATTTTCTTATTGCCATTTTTGGGAAAGAAGTTACATTACAAATTTTGACACGTCATCTCTTTGAATAAAGTTAACTTCTGGCTAAATGGTTTTGTAAAGAAGCAAAACTTTTCGTAATTTAATATTATGGTTCTACGCTAGAAGTAACATCACTGTTGGCAACAGCTGTCATTTGCCAATGTTTGTTCTTACAAAAATTTTGTAAGATTAAATAAATTTTTGACCAAACAGACGAAAAATGTTTGACATAGGGTGGTCACACTATGTTCACATTAGAGAAATTTTTTTTTGCCGTCAAACAAATTGCTTTCTGTAAATATTGTTTGCCTTCAAAAATATTTTATGGTCAGATTTACGGCAATCAAAAATTTCATGTTTTTGGTCAAATGTTTTACAAATCTGACCGTACCTTAAATCTTTATACCCAATCCAGTTTACCTTCATTATTAAAGTATGCTGTAAACTGTTGTCTAATGGCTTCTGCCTCACCTTTCCGTGGATTGTAAACGCTGCTTAAATTGTTGCGATTTACGTTTGGAAATACTTCATTTATATTTTGCGTATAAGTTTCATCATTTTGCAACAAAAAATTATGTAAGGTAACACAAGCAAAGGTAATTAATTCTACCTTTTCCACTTTTAAATTCATTGGCGTTAAGAAAACTCTGAATCTGTTAGCTAACATACCAAAAGCATGTTCTACCACATGCCTTGCTCGGGAGATTCGTGCGTTAAAAATTTGTTTTTCTTGGCAGTTGGGTGTGGTAAGAGTACGGTTTCATTAAATGCTTCTGCATGGGAAATGCATCGTCTCCAACTACGACATATGGAAGACGACGACCATTACCAACTATAGCATCAAGCGGTATCTCTTTAGCTTCTTGGAGAACTTTGCATAAACGGCTTTGGAGAAAGATGCCTGCATCGTTATTGCGGCCATTGCAACCGATGTCAACAAAAACAAATTTGCAGTTGGCAACGACTAATGCCATCAAAACAATGCTATTAGTTCCTTTATAGTTATGAAAAAAAGCTCCGTCTTTGCGCGATGAACGAAAACTTATATGCTTTCCGTCCAAAGCTCCTAGGCAGTTAGGGAATTGCCACTTAATGGCAAATTCTCTAGCAATGTCCACCCATTCGGATGGGTTGCTTGGGTACTATTTAAAGAAGAAAAAAAAAACGTATTAATAAATATTTACTGTTTTACAAAATAAACCAAATTGACTAGTTATAACTAAATTTTACAACTCTTTTAATTATCATTCAGGAGATAAAAACCTTAACTAAAAGCAAACTATACCTTCAAGAACGTTCCTTTCAGACATCTCCAAATGGCTTCACAGACTTGTGGGACTATGTCGCAAATAGCCGACTTTGACACTCTAGTCTGGTAGTCAATGCTTTGGAAACTCTCCCCTACACAATTAATGTATTATTTCAAATTCAGTGTTATCAACTTCTATTAAATTTGGTATAACTTGCCTGATGCAACAAATCTCAATGTTAACGCCAGCTTTTCTGCAGGACGAATCGCTTCCCTCATGAAAGCATTTGAGATGCCCATGATATTAGCTATTTAACGCACTTTTATTCGCCGATCATTTCCATATCATGCACTTTGGCTACAATTTCTGTTGTTGTTGCTGTTTTTGGACGTCCACTACGTGGTTCATCTTTAATGCTTGTACGACCACGTTTAAATTCAGCAACCCAATATTTACAGTTGCATATAAAGGAGCACTTTCACCTAACACATTCACCATATAATTATGAATTACTTGTCCCGATAAACCTTTTTTGTGTTAATATTTAATGACACCACGCATTTCTAATTTTTCCATTGTAAAAAAATTGCGGATGCGTCTTTTATGAACACCTGTTCCTATATGAAGGAGTTGCCAGATCGAAACAAAATTTAACATGTGTTCATAGCAGAGATGGAAGTTTCCAAAACACTTAACTTTTTTCTGTTTATACCGCGCTTTTTGTGCTAGGCTAAGAAGTTTTTGAACCGCCCTCGTATAGAATAGATTTCCTGCATAGCCGGCCTTCGGCCGGACTTAGTGATTTTTTCCACCGTGGTATTTCCCGACACGGCGGAATATAGAATAGATTTTCTGCATAGCCGGCCTTCTGCCAGGCTTAATGATTTTCTCCCGCCATGGTATTTCCCGACACGGCGGTATATAGAATAGATGTTCTATAAAGCCGGCCTGCGGCCGGGCCTAATGATTTTCTCCATCTTGTACACCAAAACAATGATATAGAAAATATAATATTTATGACATCAGATTGTACGCTGGAGGAAGAGTTTGACAGATATCTATACTAATCTATTATATTTTAATATAGGTTAGCAAGTTGCTGGAAGTTAGATTCCAGCCCACTATCACTAAAATCTTCTGTATTTTAACAAATTCATATAGATATATTTATAAGCTTTCAAATGATGCCAAAATTGTCCTTATACGTTGAGAAATGCAAAGGGAAATCGCACATACTTACATATACATATATAAAAACTTCAGAGGCCAATAACTCGAAAACTATGCGTTTCCGAGAAAGTTACATTAAATTTTCGGGCTGAAATCTAGTTTAGTGACGCAGCTCCATATGAAAAAAAATACATAGGGCGATAGAAAATCGAAAAATAAGACGAAAATTTAATGTGGTAACTTTCTCGGAAACGCATAGTTTTCGAGTTATTGGCCTCTGAAGTTTGTTTATATATGTGCGATTTCCCTTTGCATTTCTCAACGTATAATTACGGTGACCATATTTTTCGACAAAAAAAAAAGGACACTCAAAATTTAATAAAAATTGTAGGTATTAACTTAATTACATAGATATATTTTATAACTATATAATCAATAAAATATAATTCAAACAATGTAATATTAGTGACTAGTACAAATAGTTACATTTGTATGTACTTATTTTAATGTTTAAAACAGAAATTAAATATGCCTAGAAGTTCATACGTCCGTCCCACTGTGTTGCGGCTAGTGGAAAAGTAACTTTTTTCCGATTATTTTTTTCAGTGTTTTTAATGATGCAATTTTGTCACAGACATTCCAAGTAAACAAAAAACACATAAAGCTTATTTTTATGTTGGCCCGTTGATTTTTAATTGATTTTAGAAGTCAAATATACAAAATTTTCACGAAAAGAGGGGATTTCAGGGCTGTATTCAAAATGATCTCATTTAATTTTGGTGACAGATATTTTGATTCGGAAAAAAAATCTGCCTTCGGACAAGTATCTTCTGTAAAAAATAGGAATGTTGTTTGAGACATTTTCATATGCACCTTTTTTAGAGCGAAAACCCGACTAAAGGTCCATTTTTCCTTAAAATTTGGGTTAGGTAAGCAATATCTAAAAAGTCCCAGAGAGTCCCAGTTCCAAACCACCACAGAAATGTTACATAATTTGTTTTCAACGAACTGTGAAAAAATCAGCTGCCCATACCTGCCCTCCTGGGAGTTATAGCGATTTTAGTATATCACTCTCAGTATTTATTCCATAGAAATAGAACGGAAATTGTATCTTCAAAGTTTTTTTTTTATTCTACATCTATTCTACCACTCCACAGAAATGAGCATAACTCTCTTAAAACTGAAGCTATTGACTTCAAACCAGTATCAAATTAAAGCTTTTATTGCCACCTTTCAAATAAGAAATGAAATAGATTTTGGTTTTATATAAAATTTCAGAGTTATTTAACAAATATCGAAAAATCATGAAAATTTGACGTTTATAATTCTTGTTCGGACCACCCTATAATTTATTTTAAAAACTAATCATAGGGTATTTATCAGAAATAAAAGAAGAATTAAAATAAATTTTTTTTTAAATTTTTCGAACAATTTTTTTTTTATTTTTGACTTTTGTTGAAAATTTGACCCAACAATTTTTTTCGGTGTAAATTTTTTTTTCACTCATTCTGTTTGGGATTTCATTCTGACCAATCTGTAGAAGTTTCTCATCGATACAATTAAAATTACAGTTTAGGCAATATGATTTCCAAAAAATTCCGGTTTCGCAACACTGTGCGTCGTTAAAATTAATTAATCAAAATTAACAAAGAAATTAAATTTAGCCAATAATACAAAAATAACAAAATTCAATAAATAAAAATAACTAAAAAATAACTAAAAACAATAGTTTAAGGATTATATATTATTGATATTTTTCTGAAGAATATATTTTTTTTTTTTTATTAAATCAATGTTATTCGATAAAAACAATTTAATTTCTGCACAGTCCATTTGAAAGCCGACAGAAAATTTGACACATTGAACATATAGTTTTCAGTGTTGCCCGGCAACTCCTGTCTTGGGTGGTTATAAATTTATATTGTATTAAGTTTAAAATTTCGGTATTTTGAGAAAATAAAACTTTTAATTTTGGAAACTAAAGAAGAACAATAGCCATCAAAAAGAAAGGACAAAAGAGGACAATTCAATTAAAAAAAGGACAATTTATTTTGTTTAAATTTAAAAGGACGTTGTGTCAAAAAAGAGGGAAAAAATGCACTTTAGTGAAGCTTCACCAAATTAAATAAAAATTAGCCTATGTGATAGAAAATCAAAAAATAAGAAGAAAATATAAAATAAAAAAGTTGGCGGCAACGCATAGTTTTCGAGTTATTGGCCTCTGAAGTTTTCATATATATGTGCGATTTCCCTTTGCATTTCTCAACGTACTTTAGTGAAGTTACACCAAATAAAATAAAAATTAGCCTATGTGATAGAAAGCGAATAATATTTGAATTCAAAATTAAATTATGCATTACGTAAATATATTTATTTAATAAAACGTATTAATAATTAAGAAGAAGTTTATTTTTAATTGTAAAGTTTGCCCACATAGCCGGCCTTCGGCCGGGCTCAATGATTTTCTCCACCATGGTATATCCCGACACGGCGGTATATAGAATAGAATTTTTGCATAGCCGGCCTTCGGCCGGGCTTAATGATTTTCTCCACCATGGTATATCCCGACACGGCGGTATATAGACTAGATTTTCTTCATAGCTTTATATGAAAACTTCAGAGGCCAATAACTCGAAAACTATGCGTTGCCGCCAACTTTTTTATTTTATATTTTCTTCTTATTTTTTGATTTTCTATCACATAGGCTAATTTTTATTTTATTTGGTGTAACTTCACTAAAGTACGTTGAGAAATGCAAAGGGAAATCGCACATATATATGAAAACTTCAGAGGCCAATAACTCGAAAACTATGCGTTGCCGCCAACTTTTTTATTTAATTTTTTCTTCTTATTTTTTAATTTTCTATCACATAGGCTAATTTTTATTTAATTTGGTGAAGCTTCACTAAACTGCATTTAAGCCAAAAAGAGGACTGTCCTTTTTAAAAAAGGACGGATGGTCACCGTACGTATAATGCCAATTTTGGTATCATTTGAAAGCTTTTGACTAGATCTATATGAATTTGTTAAAATACAGAAGATTTTAGTGATATTTAAAAAAAATTATTGTTTTTGGACTCAAGTGGGTTGGAATCTAATTTCCAGCAACCTCCTAACTTATATTACAATATTAGTGTGGATATCTGTTAAACTCTTCCTCCAGCGTACAATCTGATGTCATAAATATTATATTTTCTATATCATTGTTTCGGAGTACAAGGTGGAGAAAATCATTAGGACTTTGTAGAACATCTGTTCTATATATGCAGAAAATCTATTCTATATACCGCCGTGTCGGGATATACCATGGTGGGGAAAATCACTAAGCCCGGCTATGCAGAAAAACTATTCTATATACCGCCGTGTAGGGATATACCATGGTGGAGAAAATCACTAAGCCCGGCCGAAGGCCGGCTATGCAGAAAAACTATTCTATATACCGCCGTGTCGGGATATACCATGGTGGAGAAAATCACTAAGCCCGGCCAGAGGACGGCTTTGCAAAAAAACTATTCTATATACCGCCGTGTCGGTATATACCATTGTGGAGAAAATCACTAAGCCCGGCCAAAGGCCGGCTATGCAGAAAAACTATTCTATATACCGCCGTGTCGGGATATACCATGGTGGAGAAAATCATTTAGCCCGGTCAAAGGCCGGCTATGCTGGCAACTTTGCTTTGACACCTAAAGATTTTAAAATTTAAATATAAAATTTGCAAATTCATATAGATCTAGTCAAAAGCATTCAAATGATACCAAAATTGTCCTTATACGTTGAGAAATGCAAAGGGAAATAGCACATACATACATACATATATATAAAAGCTTCAGAGGCCTATAACTCGAAAACTATGCGTTTCCGAGAAAGTTACCACATGAAATTTTCGTCTTATTTTTCGATTTTCTATCGCCCTATATTTTTTTCATTTGAAGCTGCGTCACTAAAGTAGATTTGTTCCCGACATACTTTGCGCAAAAATTTATGTACACATTTTTCTAACCTTTTTTCTTCTTGCTTGGTCCCTTGGTGTTGACAAGAGTTGTTACTTGTAATACTAATGGCTCAAGAGTTTTTTCCACAGACATAGTACGTATTTCCAAATTTTTCGGATCCCATTTCATGGCTATTTGACCAAAATCCGACAAAGTACCCATAGTTAAGTGTTTTATTTAGTCAAATCGATTATCGATAAGATTGATTTGTTAGTAGACAACTTTTTAGATGCACAAAGTAGAACGTATTAAATTATATTCTTCAGCTAAAAACAACTAGAAATAGTTGTCTTGATTTCTTCTTTTTATAAGTTCAATTGTACTAATTATACACATATATTTCAGAGACTTGCGCCGTATCGGCTTTTAGCCGGCTTAGCCAGCCGCCGACGATTTTTGATAGCCGCCGCCGAGGATATATCGGCTTAACGTCGGCTAAATATTAGCCGCCGATACATTAGTTATATATCAATTATTCTTTTATTTTTATGTATTTTATTTCTATAGACTTAATTTACTAAGCCATATTTATATAAAAAATAAACAAATAAGTTTATCCAAGGCGAATTAATTTATTTAATTCGTCTTGAATGTATCTGTTGCCTACATATCGCACCCGTTCAACAATACTGTATTAACTCAAAATTTTAAAATTTTCAGTAGAGGCAAAAAACTTTTTTTTTATACTATGCTTCTATCACAAAGAGAGATACAACTGTATTTTTTTTGGGTGAAAGAGTGGAGAAAATGGTGTAAAATTTTTACAGTGGATAGATATGACCACTGTTCATCGATTTCTTGCAAAAAACGAAATTTTAAAAATTTTGAGTTAATACAGTATTGTTGAACGAGTGCGATATGTAAGTATGTGTCGAATTGACATTGACAACACTTGAAATTTTTGGCGTTGTTAAGGTATAAACACATTCGCCACAGCAGGCTACCGACTACCAGCTGTCAAAATTAGAATACATGTGTGCATATGAGAATGATTATATTGAAGACAGCAAGGCAACACGGCAAAAGGTTTTTGTCCATGCTACTTTTGTCGTGTAGTCGAATTAAACTAATTTCTATTTCTGGTGTCCACAAAACCAAAACAGTGTTGACAATATAACAAAATTTGTAAAGCAAATTAGTGATTGGAAATATTTTTTATTGTAAAATAAAAAAGAAAATAACAAAATTTAAATGTTATAATATTTATGCATCAAGAATTTTTATTAGCTTTATTGTTATATGGAATATTGACTTGAGTCAAAAACACCAACATTGTTAAAGATTAAAAAAACTCACAAGGTAATAGCCCTTTTTTACCTAAAATTTCTGTGTAATTTTTTCGGCGCTCTGTCTTGATTCCGCAGTTAAGGGGTTCATAACTTTAATACATTATTGATCATAAGTCCTACAATATAGAACGAATATAAATGACATAGGTATCATTTCAAAATGCTCTAAATAACTCATTTAATTCTTCAAATCATCATTAAAGAAGCATAACTTCCGTATTTCATCGGTGACAGCTTTCAAGTATACACCAAATAAAAGCATGGTAAGTTCTCTGTAAAAGTGAAAAGTCAGATAAAAAATTTTAAAATTGAATTTCACTCGCAATGGGTAAATTGTTTTAAAAAATTTGAATACCAGTATAAAGGTATTTTGGAGAAGATTAATATCCACATCGCTTATATCCGTTCCATATTCTATAAAGCTATAAACACATTCGCCACAGCAGACTACACGAACACAAATGCTGCTAGCTACCGTTGTAGCCGTTTAGCCAGCTACTTAATTATTTTGGAAACGACAGATACACAGTAAACAGCTGATCCTGAATTGTTGCTACGATTCATTTATGTATATTACAGTTGTAAATGTTTATAAATGTTTTCTATAGCCCCTTTTTTATTTTAAAACAGCTGAGGGGGTCCCAGCTAAAACTTAGGCGTTCAAAAGAACTGCCAAAAGAATGGAGATTAAAACAAAAGGCAAACAAGTGCCGAATTCAGTTGCTTGTAATAATCTGATTTTATTTACAATTTGTTCTAGCTTATATACTAAAATTTCTTAGGTCATTGAGTGATTTCTGAATCACTCAATATTTTACAAATTCGTAAATAAAAGAAAATAGAAATTAAAGTTACAATTATCAAATATTATATTACATCTTAAATTTACATGTGCCAACAATAATGCAAGCAAACAATATTCTTTTGACCCACTTCAACATGTGTAACCCAAGCGTTTATTGTTTGTTGGTTGCACTACTTTGTTGAAGTTGGTATGTATACATTGTGCATATTGTATGGCGACATGGGTACACTACACATTGGTGCATATTCAGCGCTTTTACTTTTTTAAAGTTCGCAGGGACGAATTGAATACGGCGAATTTGTTTCGCCACTCACATCACTTTGTATGGATTCGCTTTGACATAAACCGAAAAAATTCATCTCATGGATCTCTTTTGTCTCCGGAGTTACGGGGTTCAAAACTTATTTTTTATTGGTCATAAATCCTAGAATATGGAACGGATATGAGCGATATGGATATCACTCTAAACTTCTCTAAAATACCTTTATAAAAACAATTTACCCATTGCGAGTGAAATGCAATTTTAAAACTTTTTTATCTGACTCTTCACTTTTACAGAGAACTTACCATGCTTTTATTTGGTGTATACTTGAAAGCAGTCACCGATGAAATACGGTTACTTTAATTATTATTTTAAGAATTAAATAAATGAGTTATTTAGAGCATTTTGAAATGATACCTTTGTCGTTTATATTTGTTCTATATTGTAGACTTATGATCAATAATATATTAAAGTTTTTAACCCCGAAACTGCGAAATCAAGAGAGAGCGCCGAAAAAATTACACAAAAATTTTTAGGTAAAAAAGGGCTTTTACCCTGTGAGTTTTTTTAAAACTTTAATAATGTTAGTATTTTTGACTCAAGTCAATATTCCATATAAGAAAAAAGTTAATAAAAATTCTTGATGCATATATCTTATAACATTTCAATTTTGAAATTTTCTCTTTTATTTTACAATAAAAAATATTTCTAATCACTAATTTGCTTTACAAATTTTGTTATATTGTCAACAGTGTTTTGGTTTTGTCGCCATCAGAAATAGAAATTAGTTTAATTCGACTATACGACAAAAGTAGCATGGACAAAAACCTGTTGCCGTGTTGCCTTGCTGTCTTCAATATAATCATTCTCATATGCACACATGTATTCTATTTTTGACAGGTGGTAGTCGGTAGCCTGCTGTGGCGAATGTGTTTAATGCTTAAATATCGTCCTGATTCATGTGGATAATCCACTCTTGTATTTTTATATTTATCTTTGGCCAAAATTTGGGCTGCTGTCTTGCCACTGCCCGCCTGTCTGTGTCACAATAAATATGTATAAACTTAATAAAACAAAACTATATAAAATGTATTTATTTTGTTTTCTAGTTACATATGTTAAAATAAAATTATTTGATTATTTTTCAAATTTTTGAAGTATTTCACAACAAATTGCAAACATTTCTTTGATGTAAACAAATAATTGCGATCCCGTGTGACGTCATGCGCAGTAGAAAAAAATTTTGACAACTTTTCAGCGTCATCTTTGTTAATTGCTTCATGGTCGGTAGTCTGATGTGGCGAATGTGTTTAATGCTTTAGGCTGTGTTGTATTAGCGCATGTAATAGGGACGAATTGAGTACAATTGTAGATTTTTAAGTAAAATTGCCGTATCAAAAGTGAACAATAACCCAATAAAATATTTAGTACAATTTTAATGATATTATTAAAAAAGAACAAATATATTAATATTAATTGTTTTTTTTATATATGCAACTTTTCAATTGCCAATCTATTAGTTCTACTTTTATCAGCGAAACACATGACACACGAAACTGACACATTTAGCATAGCTGCCAGATTTTTTTAGGTAATATCGTCATATTTTTGGGCAAAAATCGTCTTTATCGTCAATATAGCTTATTGAAATCGTCATAAAAACGTCAAATGAAACAAACCGATTTTTTTCGAACAAAACGTATGTTATTAGAGGCAAAACGTAACAAAACTCTTAAATAAACAAATCTGATTAATAAAACAGCATTCTTTTGAATACAGAGATCAGATACTTCAATTAGAATTCACGATAAAATCACATGTAAATAGAAAAACATTTCAATACTTTGAAAACATGCATGGAACAAGTATTGTATGGAAAAAAATAAAAAAATCCAAATCCTTTAGTTATTTTTACTTCAATTTTGTAAAATATGGTTTTAAAGTTCATTTTCGGAAACACATTTTCTAAAAATGTATAAAAACTAAAATATAATTTATACAATAAAAATATAATTGTGAAAGAAAAAAGACTTGTATACATATACATACATATTTTACATATATTATTATTTCATCATTTGCTGGGGATAGTGGTAAAACTAGGTTTTTTGTAATAAATTTAGTCAAAACCGGAAACAAAAGACTAGAATCCCTCGTTTGCATCTCTGATATTTTTTTCCAAAAATCCAATAGTTATATGTTTATATCACTGCAATAATTATAATTATCTGAGCTCAGTTTCTAGCTCTTGGCTTTCACTTTCTTCAACAAAATAGGAAAATTCTGTTATAATTTCAGAAAACCAAATTTTTTCTACATTAATAATATTAAATGGATTAATTTGGCCAAGAGCTTTATATATTTATTTTCAAAATCAAATCTGGATAATATCTGATCACAAAGCTCTATATATAAATTATAACAATTGTTATTTTTCTTTTGCACTTATTTGTGCTTCTTCAATTTCATCTCTGGCAAATATTCCTAAATAAATGTCTTCAAAATTCAAAAAATTGTTTTTGTTTTTATAATCAACTAGCTGAGCGCCCGGCTTCGCACGGAAGCTATATACTTTTATAAATTTCGATTTACCTAATCAAAGCACATCACGACTTTCACAAAAGTCATAACTCACAAACGCGTCGAGCGATTTCGATAAACCATCTACACTACCATACGAACAAATCCTTAAAATTTAATCGAATTCGGTTTGACCGTTCGTGAGTTATAAAGTCACAACATACTTGCAACAATTCTATATATATATAGATTAAATAAAAGTTTACAGTTTTAAGCAAACTAGTTTTTAAAAAGTTGCTCATTAAAATTTTCAGCAGTTCAGTTGCTTTAATAGTACAAATAAATGTTGCAAACTTGAATTATTTAAAATCGTCAAAATTAGGGTATAAATCGTCCCATCGTCACTATGTAATTTTTAGGACCCAAAATCGTCAAAATGACGATAAATCGTCAAATCTGGCAGCTATGACATTTAGCCCAATTACGAATAATAATTTCGGGGGAATTTTTTCCCTTTTCCCATTCCTCCTATTAGATACATATGAATATAAATGCCGCATGAGATTTTTCACTTTTCCCTTTTATTTACATATAAAAATTTATAATTGGAGATATTTTCTCTCGAGAAAAATATTTTCCGAGGGAGAGAAATTCCTAGGAAATATTCGTAATTGGGCTGATATTATTCAGTTCTGAGGTATGCCTTATAATAGGTCTATATACATATATTTATTTACCTATATTCAATTTTTTAACTACGTGCTTGAAGATATTTAGCCGATACTCGAAATAAATTTTGATTTACAATTCATTATAATATATTTATACCGCGGGGGATTTTAGTACAATTGGAGTTGACAAAGTACTGTTTTTTATTCAAAAAGTAAAATATAAAAGTCATTACTAATCATCCCTCACATTTACGTACGTTCAGTTTTTGTGCCGTTATTTTGCCGAAGTTTCTAGCATTTATTTAAAAGCCGAACATCAATCAGGTGTAAAGATAAATAATAAAGTGTAAAAAATTAATGAAAATCAAAGAATTACAGATTATTTTATAAATTCTGTTTTAAATAATTCTAATTCGGATGAATTATTGGAAGAAGTTGACGAAATAGAATCGGACTTACAAACATATCAGAACATATTAAACAAAAAGGTAAGTCTGAACAAAACTATGTATGTAGTTTAGCGACGCAGCTCCAAACGAAAAAGAAAATTACATAGGGCGATAGAAAATCGAAAAATAAGACGAAAATTTTATGTGGTAACTTTCCCGGAAACGCATAGTTTTCGAGTTATTGGCCTCTGAAGTTTTGGATGTGTACAATGATTGGGTAGATGCCAGCGAAACAGCTAATTAAGTTTATTAAAGTAAATAAGATAGTTTATACAGCAATTAATTGAATAAAATACTTACATACATATATTAAAAGTTCATTATTTGCTTCTTTTGTGCAAAACAACCAGGGTAGGTATGGCAGAATTTCGTTGAACATCGTACAATGTACATAAACAAATGTGATATTAACTATAATACAATGACTATAATAATATAATTTTGACTTCCGAAATTAAATTTTCTACCAACAAAATAGAGTTGCTTGTTTTTGTATTTCTGCATATGCCTTCATTCTACATATAAGTATGTATATTCATTGTATCATGATATACATTCATATATTTTGTATTTGTTATATATTTATTTAATCGAGCCTATAAAGCCATATTTGATTAATACATTTGGTATAAATTGTAATGAAGTAACATATATTAAATAAATAATATTAAAAGTAATAAACAGCTATATTTACACATAAATATTACTTATAAGTAAGGAAGTAGGAAAAACATAAGTCCTGTGCATTGATATAAAAGTAATAGAAGTTAACGTAACAATGAATGAATTAGTTATTGGTAAGAAATGATTATCGGTAAAAAATGATTAATAGGCGCTTAAAACTTGCGGTACTATATTCAAAACTTCTAAGGCGAATGGGAAGATCATTGTAAAGTCTGCATGTTCGTACTACGAATGATTTTTCGAAAATAGAATTACCAATTCTTGGCAAAATTAATTGTGTGTTTCGTGTTGATCTTGAAAAGTTGAAGAATAGCTTTAATCTGGCATTGGATTTAACAATAAGGTAAAAACTGGAGAGTTCTAATTTTAACAAAATCATAAAATGAACAATTTAAAAATGATTTTGTGTAATTAGAAACATGTTGAAAAATTTTTAATTTGAAAATAAATCTTATAATGCGATTAAATATGAGTCTCAGCCGATTCAAATTAGAAGAAGTACACCCACTATAAATTTCAAGGCAATATTGAATGTGAATCTAGTAGAGAATGAACCAAGATAATCCTTTTTGTCGTAGCATCAAGGGGACCAAAAGCTAAAAGGGCTATTAGACGCGCATACTTGTCTGCAGACATGTACGATGGCATACCAAATCTCACTGTCTAATAGCATGTATGTCGAGTACGTCAGACATATGTTGGTTTTCAAAAATTTTTGATTTTCTGATGCCTATCGCACACCAACATACACACAACAGTTATTTGTACTGAAGTATGCCGTCAGCGTTCGATAGTGTAATAGCAAAACGAAAAGTATGTCATCGTACATGTCTGCAGACAAGTATGCGTGTCTAATAGCCCTTTAATGCCTTAGTTTTAGTAGGGTTAAAGTTGAGTTTGTTGTGAACGGACCAGTCCAAAACTAGCGAAAAAAAATGTAATTAATGTTGGCTTCGTGGCAGTCCAGAAATTGAGATTCACCACTAAATAAAATATTAATATCATCCGCAAAAGGAAATAACTTACATTGCGTAGAACAGATAAAACTTACCAGATCGTTCATGTAAATTAAAAATAAAAGCGGCCCAAGTATTGAGCCTTGAGGAACACCACTCAAGCAAGGGGAAATAGAGGAACTATAACAACCCACACTTACGTATTGATTACGATCAGTTAAATATGAATGTAAAAGTTTACATGATAAGGAAGAAAACTTGAATTCAGTAGAAAGCTTGTTTATTAATATAGTGTAGTTAACAGTATGGAAAGCTTCACTAAGGTCAAGCGATATTAGAGTGGAAATTTTCTTTTCATTAAAATTCTATCGGACATTTTCAGTTAAGTTCAGTAGCAGAGTTGAAGTACTACTACCAGTCCGAAAACCGAAGTGGCAATTGCTGAGCATGTTGTTAGAGTCCAAGTACTCACTTATCTAGTTCTTTAATATGACTTCAAATATTTTTGACAAGCAAGGTAAGATACTAATCGGACGAAGTTGTCCAAAGTCGTGCATCTCCCTTTTTTGCAATAGGAACTACTCTTAAAATTTTCCAAACACTAGGATAATTGGATGTCATTATTATTGAATTGAAAACGTATACATATCAATATACCCCTTTCAGACCTAGCTTAATCGATTGTGAGGTCTGCCTTAATATGTCTTAAATTATATGAAGAAATTACTTTTCGTCTATTAACCTGAAAGCAGTGATTGTGCGTTGTGTGATTTGCTAAAACAAATGCAAAAATAGAAAAAAAGAATTTGCAAAAATAAAAAAATATTCTCTTTTTGATTGTGTCATTCAGCACGTGTAGACAATGAGTCCATGCGGTATGTGTTTTTGTTGTAATTATAAAAAAAAATTGTGGATCTAGCTTGTGATAGCTGTATAACGAACACGTGAAGTAATTTAGTTTTTTAACTTTAATTTTTTTGCATAGTAACAATTATTTTAGGGGCAAAATAATACAGATATCACAATTGTGTTGATCAGGCACAATGCAACACTTCATTTTATCCTCACGTTTGTGTTATCATATAATTTTATGGGAACATTTTGCGAAAACAATGTAAATAAGATTGCTTTCGCATCGCATTTGCTATCGCAATCCAGAATAACCCCCCAGGTCAAAGCCATTGTTGCATTGAAAATCTGGTCTGCGCAACTTCTGATTCGTAGTTGACTTTGAAGACTTTCAGGGTGCTGGGACATTTAAAGATTGCGGCCTTGGACATGGACCGTCTATTGTAATAAGACTAATTTAAAATTTACCAAAGGAAAGCCATATATATTTCGATAGATTTTGTACAACAGTTAAACTATTAGAATCGTTACATCATATAGGATATCTAGCAATAGGCACAATTATGCCAACAGAATACAAAAAAGTGTTAAATTCCCTTTAGACAAAGACATGAACCGCGGTGACATTGGCCAATCTGTATATCAACATGTAACCATTGTTAAGTGGAAGGACACAAGAGCGGTTATAGCTGCCTTGAATATGTGTGGAAAAGATCCTGTAGATGAAATCGAACGGTGGAACAAAAATCTTAAGCGCCGTTGCCTTGTCCCAGTGCCCGCAGTTATTAGGAACTAGAAAGAATTTATGGGTGGTGTTGATTTGTGTGACTAAAGGCTAGAATATTACAGGACTAAAATGGAAACGAAGAACTGGACTGACAAAGTATTTTTCCATTTTCTTGATCTGGCGATATATAATTCTTGGAAGGAGTACAGAAAAGAATGCAAGCTTGTCGGAATACCTAAAGCAAATATAAAGTCATTCTTGACTTTCAAAATGGAGCTAGGTACCGTATTAGCATCTTCTTTTGTAGTTCCTGAGCAAGTTGAAAAATTTCCACCAAGAGTATGTCGCAATAATTGTGGCAGTCGATCCAGAGGACTATGCCAAAAATGTAAAGTAACACTTTACAAACAAAGACTGCTTCGAGAAATATCATTCAAAATGTTGATCTCATTTAAAATAACCCTATAAACTTATTTTTTTTCATTGATTTAAAATTATAGTGAATAATTATTTAGTTTTTGTAGTTTATAATTTTTTATAACATATTTTTATAACTTTTGTATATATTTTGGTTCATTTAAAGCTAAAATAAATAGTTTATTTTGATTTTATTTCATAATTTTTATATGCCATGAAGCACTTGAATATTTTAACTTAAAAAAATACATTAGAAAATAAATCGTTTTATGAAACATTTGAAATAAACAAAAAATTACTTGCATTTGTTTGGGAAATTATTTTACATATGATAAGTCAGAAGCATTTACAAGTGATTAGTTTAATTTTGAAATTTGAGAAGTGCGGGTGGTTAGGGGCTGTGCACATATTACGTAACGATAAATGAAAATTTATTACACTGTGGTTTCTTTAAATTACGTTATAATTGTTTATTTTCTTAAATCTCTTATTCTATATATTTTACACGTAATCTCTTTATTAAGAGTACTATTATTATTGATCGTTGTCCTCGGCCGGGCTTTCTGACGGTGGTGAGAGGAAAATGCTGAAAGAACACACTGAGACGATTGTTTCGGTTAATATTGAGTAACGCCCCACGTTGATCACTCGTGTTTTACGGGATTTTGTAGATACCAATAGCGTCTGAGCAGTGTAGAATACAATACTCAGACAGCAAGTGTTCGCTGGTATCAGCAATGGAGGAGCAGTGTAAAACACAATACTCAATCAGAGAGAGTTTGGTGGCCGTAGTAGTCAAAGATACCCAGAAATGACACGAGACGGCAGATTTTGCATACTTGTTTGTATACACTCATACAATCTCGGGTTTTTGTTTTTTCTTTGTGCTGTCTTTCTATCCAAATTAAAATTATAAATCGCAAAACTAATTAAATATCCATATATTTCTCTAATTCACATTAAAAATATTATTAATTAATTAATTTAAGTTGGTTTTCACTCATCGTTTGTATTTTATTACTATAACATCTGCAAAATATCAGAATTTATCAAGTATGTATGTATGTGTGTATGTAAGCAAAAAACCACCACCATTTGGCAAATTTACAGCATATATGTACGTATGTATATAAATTTAATATACAGAGTATATAAGCACACACTAAATTGTTTTATCACTTTATTTTGGAATTATATGCCGTAAATACTTAATATTTTTAAATTTTATTAAATTTAAGCGTGCTTTCATGTAGCATTTTCCACTAAAAACTGAACTTTTTTTTTGCTTTTCGTTTTGTTTACTTTCATAACAAACACACTAATGTTGTC
Organism: Lypha dubia; assembly: GCA_947311025.1. Taxonomy (NCBI): domain Eukaryota; kingdom Metazoa; phylum Arthropoda; class Insecta; order Diptera; family Tachinidae; genus Lypha; species Lypha dubia. The sequence goes on along the minus strand of OX371260.1, from coordinate 94,658,462 downwards.
TCTTTTTCACGATGCCGGGTTATGACAAATAAAATATGATCGAAGTCCAATTTTTTTTTTTTTGTCATTTCTGGGTATCTGTGGTAGTAGTGTCTGAGAAGTGTAAAACACGATACTCCTGCAGAACGGGTTGGCGGGCGTAGTATTGTCTTATCAGTGTAAAACACTCAGGCAGAAATCTATACTACGAGTCAACCACTGTCTTGCGACTATTAAATAAGGTCTTACTTGCTTGCTGGCCTTAAGGGCACTATATATTCGTCAAAATGCTTGACATCAAGTTCGTGTTTTTTTGCTATGAAGCGAGCTGATAGCTCACCTGTTGGATACGCCTTGATAGCAGAGGAACGCACATTACATAGACTACAGACCATGGCGAATTCATTACCAGGTGGATGCAATGTGGAATTCGGGCGAATGTATCAATTGCCCACTGTCAAATTTTGTACATATTTTCCGGCGCCATTTTTATGCATGGAGAATTTTGTCATATCCTATGAATTCGCCGGTAAACAAACTAAATGCCTGTTGTTGGTTTTGTTGGTGATGAATTTGTACTATTTTCAGTACTTTTTCAAAACAAAAATACCACAGTACCCCACGTCAAATTTAGTACTACTTTTTAGTTTTGCTTTGTTCCCTGCGTTATTTTTATAATCATTGACAATATTGGCTTCAAAACAAGAACTGAGGAATGCACAAATTCGTTATTCATGTTGTTGTTAGTGTGTGTTTTTTGCAAAAGTTGTTAAGAGCACTATACACTGTCATTGACATCAAGCGCGTGTACGTATGCATACCCAATATCTAAATTTTTTGATTTTTCATCAAGCTTCGTCGGTGCCACACATACAAACAAATTTTTAATGTTACAACTTTAAATGCTTGATGTGATTTTGGCGAAGACTAAATAATCTGGCGTAAAATTGTAAAAATATACATGTATGTGTGTATTAGTGTATTTTGCACCCATTTGTTTTATTTTTTTTAATGTACATGTATTGGTTTTGTTCTGCTAATGCGGGGTTGAACCTGGTTGAAAAATTATGCCAACCAAGCTGCATTGTTTTCTTCATTTAATACTTTTTTATTATAAAATGGATTTTTAATTTTATTTTTGAATAAAAATATATGTTTCACAAAAAGTACCACAATGTTAAAAAAAGTACTATTTTTGTTGTCGGACAGTACCATTTCAATTTTTCATTTTTCCATCACTGCTTCATATAGACAACATTAATTTTACTAAGGCAATTTTCCAATAACAACTTTTTTACCCCGTTTATACGCATTTCTTATTTGCAAAAACTTAACTCACTGTTTATACGCAAATAGCATTCAGAAATATTGTTGTATTTTTGGTAATGACATGCAGTCATCTGGTAGCATCACACATCTTATTTGCAAATAGCTTGTTATTTGCAAATAGTTTTCGAAACATTTTAAGTTACAATAAAAAAGTAATACGGCAACGCTTTCCACAACAAAAATTTTTGTCCGGACAAAATTTTTTGTTCTGAAACAATTTTGCAACACGATTCACCCATTTCGAACAATTTGTCTGGAAAATCAAAGCTACCGTATGAAATACATGTGTTTTATTAATTTTGCAAGGTGGCAGTACAGTGACAGATGAATTTAATTTGGTGTTTTATTTGTTAAACGCACTTATTTTTTATTGTTTAATAAGAAAATTACAGGTTAAAAAAAAATGAATAAAAGCCAGTTAGTTTTTTTACTAGCAATTGAGCTGTACTTTATTTTTATTTTACTGGATATAAGTTACTATGTGCTCTTATTATACATACTTATAACATTATTTGGCAGCTCTCTTCAACTTTGGCTGAGAAAATAAAATAGGTGGCAGCTTATTTCAACTTTGTCCGGACAAAATTTAAAATTAAACCAATTCAACCAAAAAATGTTCCGAACAAATTTTGTTCTCTTTTTCTCTCACTCCCAAAAAGAGAAACCTCAAACTTCATATAAAAAAAATTTTGTCCGGACAAAAATTTTGTTCCGAAACAATGGGTGAATCCAGCTTAAGAAGTGCGTATAAACGGGATTTTTTTTTATGATAACAAAGACAGATACAAATCGAACATAATTGCATCGGTCAATATAAAGACTAAATAAAATAAAAGAAAATTTGCAAACGCTAATAAAACGAAGAATCGTAACCAACAACCTACGTCCATACATATATGTATATGTATGAATTATGGGAATACCAAAACAAAAGAAAATCACACACCAAAAAAATAGTAAAACAAACTACAGAATAAAAAAATAGATATAAAACTAAAATAAAAGACAACAATTCGCCAACAAAACAAACAACAGGCATTTACTTGTTTAAAAGGCGAATTCATATCCTACGCTATCAAAATTTACATAAAAATGGCGTCGAGAAATATGTACTAAATTTGACAGTGTGGGAAAATTACAACTACTCCCGAATTCTCCACTACATCCACCTAATAATAATAAATTCGCCTTGATATCAGGGCTGGCAGTAATATTTTCCTAAAAATCGTCAAATTTTGGAAATAAATTCGTCAAAATCGTCAAAATTAAAACAAATCGTCAAAAATTCGTCACACAAAAATCTTTTGTTTTATACAACAACCAATAGTATTTTATATACATATATAAAACAATCTTTCATTTAAAAATTAACAATTCAGCGGATTTATTAAAAACAACAAAAACTTTAAACACCAAATAATGGAAAAATCAACTATATCCTAAACATTTTTTGTTAAATTCAAAGCAAGTTTTGCATAGATTTTGTGTCGAAACAGTTAATATATATTCAAAACAAACGATAATTTTTTATTTGATATGTTTTATATATTATTTTAAAACAGAAATTTTAATAGAATATTGTAATATGATTAAAACAATTTAGTTATTCTGGTGCTCTCTAGGGAGCTCTCAATTTATTGTGGAGGATTTGATGATGAGAAGAGTTTAAGAAAATAAATAATAGTGCCGGCGCTTAAGAACGCCACTGGCTAGAGATTTAAAAGGCAGATTTATATACCTGTGATTTAAGTAAATAAAAAGCCGATTTGAGGCTGAGTTAAGAGTGTTTTTAATACTGATGCCGATTCAAGGCAAAGTATTGATTGATTGCTTAAACTAATTGACATTGGCTTATATACTAATTATGAGAATAATTCTTAGGGGTACCTTAACATAAGAGTAAAAGAATAGAAATATATATTATTGTTGGGTAAGCATATTTAGCTTCCAACTATTTATGTATGGCATGTGTTCAACAGTTTTAAAGTTCAACGAGTGCATACTTAAAAGCAACAGATACTTTGTGTAGCTTATATGTATTTACAATCAAACAAATGCAGTTAATAAATGTGATTCATTTAAGTGCATTGTGCTGCTGCACTTGATTAACCGTACAAGTGTCAAATTACAGTCACACAAAATATCTTGCTTGCAGTTTGTCAACGATTGCATGTTGCGGTACAATTTAATTGCAATGCATACTACACACTGTTGGTCACATGCTACACCTCCATCCTTTACAAGAATGTTCATACAACGCTAGTTTTGATCACTCGTGTTTTACGGGATTTTGTAGATACCAATAGCACAGATACCCAGAGATGACAAAAAAAAAATTGGACTTCGATCATATTTTATTTGTCATAGCCCGGCATCGTGAAAAAGAGACAACATTAGTGTGTTTGTTATGAAGATAAACAAAACGAAAAGCAAAAAAAAAGTTCAGTTTTTAGTGGAAAATGCTACATGAAAGCACGCTTAAATTTAATAAAATGTAATAATATTAAGTATTTACGGCATATAATTCGAAAATAAAGTGATAAAACAATTTAATGTGTTCTTATATACTCAGTATATTAAATTTATATACATACGTACATACATACTTATATGCTGGAAATTTGCCAAATGGTGGTGGTTTTTAACTTACATACACACATGCATACATACATACTTGATAAATTCTGATATTTTGCAGATATTATATTGATAAAATACAAACGATCAGTGAAAACCAACTTAAATTAATTAATTAATAATATTTTTAATGTGAATTAGAGAAATATATGGATATTTAATTAGTTTTGCGATTTATAATTTTAATTTGGATAGAAAGACAGCACAAAGAAAAAAACCAAAACCCGCGATTGTATGAGTGTAGACAAACAAGTATGCAAAATCTTCCGTCTCGTGTCATCTCTGGTTATCTGTGCCAATAGCGTCTGAGCAGTGTAGAATACAATACTCAGACAGTAAGTGTTCGCTGGTATCATGGTGGAATAATAAGGTGCGCGTAAGAATACAACAATAAAAAACGACATGCATTTTGTTTGTGTAAAATTAATTCAAAACTGTCAAAACAAAGCTGTATACAAAACAAAACAAAAGTTGTTTTGTATGTATTTATTGGTTATGCAAAAACAAAAAGCATAACGTAAACAAAAATATTCATGATGGCGGCCAAAAATGTAAACAACTTTTGACAAGAAAAGCATACTTTTACATTTTTTTAACGGTCAAAACACAACCCTACAAAAAACCATATTCCTTCTTGCGCACACCTGATTATTCCACCATGGCTGGTATCAGCAATGGAGGAGCAGTGTAAAACACAATACTCAATCAGAGAGAGTTTGGTGGCCGTAGTAGTCACAGAAACCCAGAAATGACACGAGACGGAAGATTTTGCATACTTGTTTGTATACATGTTATATTTTGTTCTTTTTGACGGAGTGTTAAAATGATTCGCCGGCTAGCTCTACTCGGCTGGTTCTCGGGTGTGTTCCATCCCTCATTTCAACCTCTGAACAAGCAACAATTAATGAAATTTTAATTTTTCTTTTCAACTACTCTACCTTGACATGCTTTTGGAATTGGGAGATAGGTTTGATCCTCCAACCGCCCATCCCTTCCATGGTCATCAGTGTATCCACGATCATGTTATGATGACCCCTACCACCCGCCTTTTTTTTTTTGACGCGCACTTACCTCTCACCAGCAACCCATATTACGAAATTATACCTTCATTTTTTTCTTTCTCAATTTACTACATGATATTTTTATTATATAAATTACTTAACTTAACTCTACTTAGCCTATCTTTACATTAAACTTTCTTTTCTGGATACTTTCTTTCTTTTACTAAATACTAACTTATCTTAGTCCAATTTGATTGTACTCTATTGAACACTCACTACATATATTAGGTTACGGAAACAAAGTTAATTTAGCAGCTTTGTACTAAATTTTGAATAAAAAAAAATCACAACTGGTATAAAAAAAAACAATCCAATATTCAAAATGAACAGAACGTACAAAAATAAAATCCTACACCTGACTGAGCTCAATCAACTGTATCTGTAAAAATTTTAATATTTAACTGTGCAACTATTTTCTTTTATTTGTGACCCTTTTCTTTCAAACGGAAGTCTACCAAATTTGTTTGCCTTTGTTTCCACTTACACAAACATAAGAAAGAAATCTTTAACACAATTGGTTTTACACGTACCTACAAATATAACGAACTACTTTTTTTTTTTTTTTAAACGGTTTCCGCAAATTTCGGACCGTTATTCAAATTCTTTTCCCTATATATATATTTTTTATTTTGTTGTATTCTAATTTTATATATTTTGTTTTATTTTTTTAACCAGGAAATACCTTACGGTTCTTATCCGAACTTATACGTCTTGGATCTTGAATATAGGTATATTAGACCTTCTCCTTTTTATGCGACTGGCCGAACAAATCTTACATATGCCTGAAGGCTTTTCGTTGCCTATTGGCGCCCTTCCCCAGGACCTCCTTATCAGGAAAGTTATCGTTTCAGTCTAGTTCTTCACAACGATTATTTAAGACCTCACTAGAATCTATTCCTATAATTCAAAAATCGTTGTTAAATTTTGCTCCTTACCGGTGCACTATCATGTCTTACCCAGGTCAGGCTTGGCTTCCTATTTGCACTGTTTTGCTCCAATCAAATTTATCTATTAATTTTTTCTTTGTTAATTTATTTGTGATTTTTTTTGATCTGCTCTGGCCAGTAACTTTTCACTTTCTGATTTCTACTAACAGACTAAAGATTCGACATACCGGTTGGCTCACAAAGTATGTATAATCTATATATATACATATATCTACCTACTTTTATTTTTCCTATTTGTTGTTAAAATTTCCCTAATTTCTCCTTTTAAGTGTTCACACACACAAATATATTTCCCGTATCTTGATATTTCTAGTTCCATACTACCATTTTCACCTCCCTTATCACCAATCGAAATTCCCGCTACCATTTCAAACCTTTTATAACAGTCCAAATATGTTTCCAACTCATTCACAATTGGAATGTACTAATTTTTAGAACTTTCTTTCTGCTCTAATATGGCAACGTCGGCTTTTTGACAAATGTCAGATACGAGCTAAAATGTATTTGCGATCTTAACTTTATAGGAAATACACGAGGTAAGGCATTGTTTTAATTTAATATATATAATTTTCACTTTCTAGCAAATATAAGGACATAAAAAGTGGGTATGGTATGGTAATGTTCCGTAATATTATTGTATCTAGTCATTAATTCGCCTCTTCCCTTTCCAGGTTATTTCTTCCAGTCATCCTAGCCCCGGTATTTTTTTCTGTGGTGGATTTGGGCTTTCAGGTCTCGGCCGGACAGTACTTACTGCTATTATGTTCCCGCCGTAGATCTAATATATTGTTCATTTTTTTTATTGCGCTCGCTATCATCACAGACAGCTTCCTTCAGTTATTCTACAAGAATCTGATAAGCACTTACGCTACAAATACTGGCATTTATATGGCCCCTGGCGTTTTTATGCATGCAATTTTATTAAATATGAATTGCCCACGCTACAAAACTCCGGCATTGGTATGTGCTAGTTGCCAAAGACGGTGTGCGTGGCTATTTTTTTTTACCAACGCGGGGAACTCCCACACCATGATATCTCACGAGCCGGGCTATTACTCTGTAACTCGCTAAAGCTTCAGATAAGTATTTATATATGTGAACAATTTTCTTTGTGTAAAATTCTGTATATATTTTTAGGGTTTAAACATCATTTGGGATAGTGTCCACGATCAGAGCTTTACTGTGCATAACTTCGAAATTTTTCTACTGTCTATATTGCACTATTACTTCACTAAACTGGATAATGTAAATCAGGTACATCTGGATAAATCACTGGTAAATCGGTAAGAGTAGTTTATAAAGTTTTAAACTAAAACTTACACTATCTTACAGCTATTCCTAAGACTATACCTTATTATCTATATCACAGTTCGTTTCGAATTATATTGCACTTATTGTTTGATGTCTTTGGTATGATATATTCCAATAGGTTTCCCTTGCAACGACTCGAGTTCGTACATATTGTTTCCCACTGGCCTTAGGACACGACATTTGAGAAATTTACGGCAAAACTTGCTGTTTATGTTTTTCCCTAAGTCACTCAACACGGTGTTTGGGCGGTATACTTCTTGACCTGGAACAAAAGTTATATTTCTCGCCCTCTTATTATACCTGTCCGCACTCCTTACGTGTGCTTCATGTAGGTTTATCTTAATTTTTTCTCGAATGCTTTCTAACCGGTCTTTGTTATCTAAATTCACTATTTCATGGTCGTGCAGAGACTTTAGTTTCCTTGCTAGCTTATAGTCAGTCCCATTTGTGAACATATGCATTCCAAAAAGAACAAAAAAAGGCGTTGCCCCTGTCGCGGAATGTACTGAAGTTCTTAGTGCACATTCAATCTCTGGGAGATATAGATCCCAGTCTCTATGGTCATTATTTAAATATGCTCTAATCGCAGCTAGAACCGATTGGTTTACTCGTTCAGATGCATTCGATTGTGGTGCGTACACTGCTGTTTTCAAGTGATTAATTTTATACGTCTCTAGCATATCTTGGAAACATTTCGAGGTAAACTGTGAACCATTATCGGAGTGGATTACTTCCGGGACACCAAACTTCTGAAAAATTTCTTGTACTAGAAATTTTCGCACATTTGCGGTATTGGCTTCGGGCATGGCTTTCAAAAATACAAATTTTGAAAAATGGTCGAGTACTATAAAAATGTAGCAGTTGCCACTTTTTGACCGGGGGTACTTTCCTAAAAAATCTATATATAATTTTTGAAATGGCCGCTCTGTTACCACCTCTTGTCCGATTCCGGGCATCAATCTAATATTTTCTGATTTTGTTTCTTTGCAGACTTGACATTTCTGAATAAATTCCCTTACTTGAATCATCATTTTCGGCCAATAATAAAATCTTTTCAATCTTTCCAAAGTTTTTGCTATTCCGCCATGAGCGGAAGTAGGTTCAATGTGTGCCTTTTGTATTAATGCATGTGTCAGGTTAACAGGAATCCACAATTTCCAGGGTGACTCACCTTCGACTTCGCGTTGCTGGAAATTGTTTCGATGAGGTTTAAATACTCCTCACTTTCGAATTCTAAGGTTTCCCATTCTAGCACTTCTTCATCATTTATTTCTTCTACTACAATGTCTGCTGGTATACGCGATAACATATCGGCCACCGTGTTTTCAGAAACCTTGCGGTATTCGATTTCAAAATCGAATGCCTGTAATTGCAATGACCACCGTGCAAGCCTGCCGCTTAAATCTTTCATGGTCATCAACCATTTTAGACTGGCATGATCAGTAATTATTGTAAACGGCAACATTTCTATATATGACCTGAATTTACGTACTGCAAGAACTGCTGCAAGGCATTCTTTTTCAGTCACTGTATAGTTACGTTGACATCGATTTAATTTCTGTGAGTAGAAGGCTATTGGGTGTTCTTCTTGCTTATCGTTTAACTGATATAATACAGCTCCCACTCCATAATCGGAGGCGTCACACTGAACATAAAAACGTTTCTCAAAATCGGCATGACGTAATACCGGTGCTGATGTTAATGCCTTTTTCAATTTTTCGAATGCTTCCCTCGCTTCAGGTGTGATTTGAAATGTTTTTGTTTTTTTCAACGTATCTGTGAGCGGTGCCGCAATGGTCGCGAAATTTTTAATGAAGCGCCGATACCATCCCGCTTTTCCGAGAAAACTTCTGACTTCCCTTACTGATTTAGGCAGGCGTATATTTCTGATTGCCAGAATTTTTTCCGGGTCGGTTTTCAAATTTCCTCCACCCACAATAAATCCTAAATATTTTAATTCTTGAAAACAAAATTTTGACTTTTTAAGTCCTATTGTTAAGCCTGCTTTACTGAGACATTTAGCTACTTTGTCTAGTAAACAAATGTGTTCCTCAAATGTGCTTGATATAATCAAAAGATCGTCTAAGTAAACAAAAACATTTTCCTTCAGATCTTGGGGAATGACTTTGTCCATCAATCTACACAATCTCTGTGCCGCATTACATAAACCAAACGGCATAACTCTAAATTGGTATAATGGCCTACCGGCCACGGTAAATGCAGTGTAGGGCTTGCTCTCATCGTCTAATTAGATTTGCCAGAAGGCGTATTTGAGGTCGACACTACTTATGAAATGGGTTTCATCGATTCTACTAAGTATGCCATCAATGTTTTGAAGCGGATACGCATCTTTCACCGTTAGCTTGTTCAGCTTCCGGGCGTCTAAACAAAAACGGTTTTTACCAGGCTTTCTTACGACCGTAGTTCGGTTGCTCCAAGGACTGTTACTGAGTTCTATTACTTTGAGATTTAACATATTATCTATTTCTTGGTACGTAATTTGTTGTACCGCTGGTGATATAGGGTAATAACGGTCCTTTACAGGTATTGCACCCTCAACGAGCTTAATACTGTGCTTTTCCACCTTAGTACTTCCCAATCCTTTCTCCTCAAAAGTATCAAAACTATTTATAATTGCCTCTAATTTCAGCTGTTGTCCCGCTGTTAACTCATGGGGTTTCATCCTATAATCAACGTCTTTTTCTATTGACTCAGTCTCATTAATAATGTTTAAATCTACTGCCTCTACACCTACTATTTCTGGCGCTAAGCAAAATTTTCTCCAGAAATCGATTCCGAGATATAAGCTCTGTTCCAAGTCCGGACAAAGATATAGAAGCATATCATTTTTCTGATCCTTGTAGGTTATGGATACGTTTACTTTGCCTAATATTCTATGCTGCAGACCACTGGCAGTCATCACATTGGTCCACAGCGGAGAAATTTCTAGGCCCAACTTTTCGATTATTTCGCGGCATCCATTTCCTAATATACTAACTGAAGCACCCGTATCTAGTAAACCATCGACTTTTTCGCTATTAATTTCAACTTTGGCAAAAACTCTTTCATCCTTTTTTGAATATAAAGCCCTATTTATCGTTTCTACTACTATGCGTTTAAATATTTTTTTATTTGAAAATTTCTCCCTAACTTTTCTGATTCGTCTAGAAACATAATCCTTATTACTCATGTTTTGGAAAATTCGCTCCTTGGCTCTATTATAATTTTCCTGCCTAACCTCTATTGGTAAATAATGCCTCATTCCGGGAGAGAAAACCTGACCTGGCACGACTGAAAATTTTTGACTTTTTTCCTTTATTCTTGTGAAGAGGTGTTCTTCTCGGCCGGGCCTGGGATCCCCTTCGCTCCTGAGGCCCGGTTCCAGTTTCCCGATTGACATACTGGACATTTTGGTGTTATTGTGTTCTGTTTCCCGCACCTGTAGCAAAACAATTTCCTTTCAGTGCTTGGGCAATCAATAAATATATGTCCCGGATTCCTACAATTCCAGCACAGAACTAGTTTCCTTTTCTGCTCCCCACCATCTGAAAGCTCGTCCACCTCAACCTGTTGCTCATCTTCCGCTTCGAATCTATCATCAAAGATTTCGCTAACATATCTTGGGTTTCGTTGCATTTGTGGCGCTGGAGTTTTTAACTCTTTCCGTGGAAAATTTCGCTCAGCCTCGTGACATTCCATCCTAAGCTGTTCCACCGATGATACCGATATGGGATAGATTATTCGGCCCAAACCTTCTTTAACATTTCTTTTCATTATTTTGATCATGTCATATTCTGCTATCGGTTGAACTAGCCTCGAACGTATTCTGCTCATGACGTGAAAATAATTGTCTATACTTTCATGATGTTGCTGTTTCCGTTCTACTAAATCCCGCATAATTTCAAAGTTCGAACGACTGCATTGAAATTGCGTTAATAGGGCATGCCTTAAGGCTGGCCAGTCGGCGATTGATTGGGTTTTCAGAATAAGCCAATACCATTCTCTTGCCCTTCCGGACACCAGGAGGTGAAAGTCCCGTAGTACTTCCGGCCATTGAATTTGGTAGTGCCTTTGCAAATGTTCCAAACGGAATATGAAATCTTCGACAGTCATGTTTGCCGAATCTCCGTCGAATACGACACCTAGTTTGTCTATTCTTATGCGCAGTTGCTCGGTGTTTTGACTTCTGGCTAGGGGATTTAACTCATGAAAACTCTGGTTATTTGGGTTGTCAACACTATTTGTCGGAATGCTTTCAACTGATAAATTTTCAGAAAAATTTTGTGGTATGGTTCTACTTTCCATTGCCATTCGATTATTTGTTAACGTGTCGGTCGAGGTTTGGCTGCCGTTGTTTATCTGACTTTGGAACATTTTAGATAAATTTACCATTGAGGTGGTCAACTCGGCCATGTTTTTCCTCATTTCCGACATTTCAACTTGCACTAATTTTTTAACATTTTCTTGTATAATTTTTTGCACTTGATCTGTCTGAGACGTTGCTCTCCCTACTGCTCCTGAGTTCGGGTTTACTAGCGAACCTGTGTTACTTGGGCCTGCTTGTTGAGTTGAAGCCCTCGCATTTATGGTCTGTGATAGATCTGTGACATTGGGAATATTCGGATTTTCTGCGTTATTCATATTCGGTTGATTCTCAATAAGTTTGGCTACTTTGGGTTCTGGAAGTATGGTCCTGTTCAAATCAAAATACGGTTGTCTTGCTCTTTTTCTATCTTGGACCAGAGATCTTGTCTCTCTACTCATACTATTCCAACAAAAAAAATTTAAATCTGGGTTTTGCCTCTATACACCCTTTTTTTTATATATATATATACTATTAGTTGGGTATATCCTAAGCTATTTATCACGGTATACAAAAAAAAATGATATGTTTTATTTATAAAAAAAATTGATGCAACACTACGCAAACCAAAGATACTATAAAAACTATATAAATAAATATGTCTGTATGTAAGTATTTAAGCAAATAATCAATAAAAAAAAATATAAGATAAAAAAAATAAAATTAAATAATAAAAGAAGAAATCGAAATTTGTAATTAGATAATTAAAATTAATCAGTATGTAAATATTTATGTCCAAACAAAAATTTAAATGAATGCTTCCTATATTGTAATTCTAAAATTATTACTCCTATTTTCTGTAAAGGTTTATTTCGTTCTGAGAAGCTTCTTTTGTTTCTCTTTTTCTTATAAAATACTCAGTTATATTCCTGCGATTTCTGTTAATATTTTCTTCTTAAAAATTTTTAACTCATTGCAGGTTGCTGATGGTAGGCGCGGAGCGGTTTGTTTAAAATTTTATGTAAAAATTTGGTTCTTTATTGCTAAAGCAATTCCTCCCACATGTCGTCAATCAATCTACTTAATAAAGGATTAAAATAATGCTAATTAAATTCATTCGCTTTATCTTTTCTATGAATGATCTTGGACTAGAATAATCCTCTCCGATACTACGGACCTTTGGTGATTATTCAAAGCGGCTATCGTCCTAGAATTATTTCAGTCACCATTACAATTAACTTACCGCTGAAACTACATTTATAATAAGCATTTTTGGGGATGAAGATCAGAACACATAGACGCACGTATGTATATAACTTTTCTATGGAATGATTTCCCCTTGAAACCGGTAATTATCATTTTGTTGTCTAGCCCTGTGTTTCCATTCCTCGTACTACAATTGTAATTTATACTCACAAACGGCTACGACGACAGATGAACATAAGCACTAAACACAATCTGATACATAATCTACTATTGCACTTCCCTAATATTCTATTGCACTGTGTTTTGGTATTCTACACTTTCTGCTTTAATTTTTGCAGCGTAAACTGCTGAAGCTTTCGTTTGGGCGCCATATTGTTATATTTTGTTCTTTTTGACGGAGTGTTAAAATGATTCGCCGGCTAGCTCTACTCGGCTGGTTCTCGGGTGTGTTCCCTCCCTCATTTCAACCTCTGAACAAGCAACAATTAATGAAATTTTAATTTTTCTTTTCAACTACTCTACCTTGACATGCTTTTGGAATTGGGAGATAGGTTTGATCCTCCAACCGCCCATCCCTTCCATGGTCATCAGTGTATCCACGATCATGTTATGATGACCCCTAACACCCGCCTTTTTTTTTTTGACGCGCACTTACCTCTCACCAGCAACCCATATTACGAAATTATACCTTCATTTTTTTCTTTCTCAATTTACTACATGATATTTTTATTATATAAATTACTTAACTTAACTCTACTTAGCCTATCTTTACATTAAACTTTCTTTTCTGGATACTTTCTTTCTTTTACTAAATACTAACTTATCTTAGTCCAATTTGATTGTACTCTATTGAACACTCACTACATATATTAGGTTACGGAAACAAAGTTAATTTAGCAGCTTTGTACTAAATTTTGAATAAAAAAAAATCACAACTGGTATAAAAAAAAACAATCCAATATTCAAAATGAACAGAACGTACAAAAATAAAATCCTACACCTGACTGAGCTCAATCAACTGTATCTGTAAGAATTTTAATATTTAACTGTGCAACTATTTTCTTTTATTTGTGACCCTTTTCTTTCAAACGGAAGTCTACCAAATTTGTTTGCCTTTGTTTCCACTTACACAAACATAAGAAAGAAATCTTTAACACAATTGGTTTTACACGTACCTACAAATATAACGAACTACTTTTTTTTTTTTTTTTAAACGGTTTCCGAAAATTTCGGACCGTTATTCAAATTCTTTTCCCTATATATATATATTTTTTATTTTGTTGTATTCTAATTTTATATATTTTGTTTTATTTTTTTAACCAGGAAATACCTTACGGTTCTTATCCGAACTTATACGTCTTGGATCTTGAATATAGGTATATTAGACCTTCTCCTTTTTATGCGACTGGCCGAACAAATCTTACATATGCCTGAAGGCTTTTCGTTGCCTATTGGCGCCCTTCCCCAGGACCTCCTTATCAGAAAAGTTATCGTTTCAGTCTAGTTCTTCACAACGATTATTTAAGACCTCACTAGAATCTATTCCTATAATTCAAAAATCGTTGTTAAATTTTGCTCCTTACCGGTGCACTATCATGTCTTACCCAGGTCAGGCTTGGCTTCCTATTTGCACTGTTTTGCTCCAATCAAATTTATCTATTAATTTTTTCTTTGTTAATTTATTTGTGATTTTTTTTGATCTGCTCTGGCCAGTAACTTTTCACTTTCTGATTTCTACTAACAGACTAAAGATTCGACATACCGGTTGGCTCACAAAGTATGTATAATCTATATATATACATATATCTACCTACTTTTATTTTTCCTATTTGTTGTTAAAATTTCCCTAATTTCTCCTTTTAAGTGTTCACACACACAAATATATTTCCCGTATCTTGATATTTCTAGTTCCATACTACCATTTTCACCTCCCTTATCACCAATCGAAATTCCCGCTACCATTTCAAACCTTTTATAACAGTCCAAATATGTTTCCAACTCATTCACAATTGGAATGTACTAATTTTTAGAACTTTCTTTCTGCTCTAATATGGCAACGTCGGCTTTTTGACAAATGTCAGATACGAGCTAAAATGTATTTGCGATCTTAACTTTATAGGAAATACACGAGGTAAGGCATTGTTTTAATTTAATATATATAATTTTCACTTTCTAGCAAATATAAGGACATAAAAAGTGGGTATGGTATGGTAATGTTCCGTAATATTATTGTATCTAGTCATTAATTCGCCTCTTCCCTTTCCAGGTTATTTCTTCCAGTCATCCTAGCCCCGGTATTTTTTTCTGTGGTGGATTTGGGCTTTCAGGTCTCGGCCGGACAGTACTTACTGCTATTATGTTCCCGCCGTAGATCTAATATATTGTTCATTTTTTTTATTGCGCTCGCTATCATCACAGACAGCTTCCTTCAGTTATTCTACAAGAATCTGATAAGCACTTACGCTACAAATACTGGCATTTATATGGCCCCTGGCGTTTTTATGCATGCAATTTTATTATATATGAATTGCCCACGCTACATACACTCATACAATCTCGGGTTTTTGTTTTTTCTTTGTGCTGTCTTTCTATCCAAATTAAAATTATAAATCGCAAAACTAATTGAATATCCATATATTTCTCTAATTCACATTAAAAATATTATTAATTAATTAATTTAAGTTGGTTTTCACTCATCGTTTGAATTTTATTACTATAACATCTGCAAAATATCAGAATTTATCAAGTATGTATGTATGTATGTAAGCAAAAAACCACCACCATTTGGCAAATTTACAGCATATATGTACGTATGTATATAAATTTAATATACAGAGTATATAAGCACACACTAAATTGTTTTATCACTTTATTTTGGAATTATATGCCGTAAATACTTAATATTTTGACATTTTATTAAATTTAAGCGTGGTTTCATGTAGCATTTTCCACTAAAAACTTAAATTTTTTTTTGCTTTTCGTTTTGTTTACTTTCATAACAAACACACTAATGTTGTCTCTTTTTCAGGATGCCGGGTTATGACAAATAAAATATGATCGAAGTCCAATTTTTTTTTGTCATTTCTGGGTATCTGTGGTAGTAGTGTCTGAGAAGTGTAAAACACGATACTCCTGCAGAACGGATTGGCGGGCGTAGTATTGTCTTATCAGTGTAAAACACTCAGGCAGAAATCTATACTACGAGTCAACCACTGTCTTGCGACTATTAAATAAGGTCTTACTTGCTTGCTGGCCTTAAGGGCACTATATATTCGTCAAAATGCTTGACATCAAGTTCGTGTACGTGTGCTTGACGTTAACCCATTCATTTTGCATTTAATTCTGAAGTGATAACAACGAGACAGTATAGTTAAATTATGAAAATACGAATATGAACTAACAAAAAAATAACATGTTTATGAACAACAATAATAATTAACTTTTTTTTAGTTTTTTATTAAATTGTATTTTATTAGTGAATATTTAATAACAACAACAGGCGGTAACTGTTCGGACTAAATTCTTCAACTCTCAGCACAGCATCGGTGAAATTTTGACTTATTAGTAACTAACTTAAATGAGGCCCCTACACGTTGCGACTTGTTGTAAAATTTTATCATGTTGCAGAACCAAATATTCGAAAAAGAAGTTATGAAAAGTTATTGAGGATAAGAAATCAAAAGTGGACGACTTAAAAAAAAAATATATCAAACATGCGTATCTCAGTTGACTCTTTAAAAATTAATTTTAACAAAATTGAATGAAAGTGTTGCATGCATGGTATTGGTAGTTTATACAAAATAGTTGCCAGATTATTGGCCTCGCTAAAATGCTGGTGTTTTGCTCCGGCTGAAGCTCGCCCTTGAGGAGGGATCTTGCCAATATTTCTAGTAAGCTACCAGCTACAAAAAAAATCATGTCAGCTTTACTCGTAGATGGACACGCGAAAATAATTTAGAATAAAGGGACTCGAAAGAAGTTTCGATCACTACTGCATACACACCAAAAAAAGCCCCTCTCTGATGGCCTGCCAGGAACTTTGCCCACCCCTTCTGAGGCTATACAACGTCACCATGGCATCCTAAAAAGATGTTTGATGCCCCGAAGACGAACCCCTTTTGTTTGATTACATCTGCCCCTTTACTTACCACGGCTGAAAAACAAATTATTCCAATCTAATACTAAGTTCACACATGTGTTTAAAAACGTGTTTAAGGCAAATGTTTTAGAATCTAAACACAACCGTTCACATACATTTGAGATGTTTAAGATTGACGTTTCGTCAGCTGATTATTATGTTTTTTAATATTTTGAGTTTGAGAAACTAATATTATATTACAACTGGAAAGAAATGTCAGTAAAAAACTATTATTTATATTATTATTTTCTTTCTCATGAAATTAGTAAAATTGCTAGCCTATTAAAAGGTGAAATATATGCTTATATGCATATAGAATTTTTTTTTGATGTGAATTCATTTAATAGCATGGCAAAATGACAGAGTTGATGAAAAATTTTTGACGTGGCGCCATTTAATAGCAATACAAACATTACAGAGTTGTCAAAAAACGCACTGAACATACTCCAAATATATTTGTTACCCTGCCTTTTGCGTGTTTAGCGAGATGTTTAAATCTAAAACTTTAAAAATTTAAATATTAACAGAAAATAAATTGTTCAAAAAATTAAACTATCCAGAAGAAATCAAATTTTTCAAAAATTAAATTTAGCACTAGCTATAAATACCCTAATAACAAGGGTCACACTAATATGTGAATGTCCCTAATATAGAGTAAAAACAATAAAAACGTTAAATTACAAAGTAGAATACTTTGATGATAACGGACTATGAGTTTGTGTTGATTATTAGTAATTTCCAAATAGTGATGAGGGAATTTCGTACTAACCAGCACTGTTTCAATGTAGAATAAAAAATGAATTAAAAATTAATTTTCGTATTCTATTTCTGTGGAAAACTGGTTGAACAGTTGATATTCTTCTCAATTAGTATCCACTTTACGAAAATTGTAAAGGGACAATTGAAAGCTGATGAGAGGTGTAGCCGCCTTGAAATCAGTACTGATACGTTCTGCTAAAAACTGATTGGATATAAATAATAATATTTTCCAACATAAAAAAAAACTCTTAGTAATTTTGAATTTTCATTAATTCAATAAAACTGAACTTGAGCCTGATAATATTACTTTTTATATATACATCAATATAAGTTCAAATAATAATTACGTTTATTCGTAATAATAATAATATAAAAATATTAATTCCGCTAATATAGAGTAAAAACAACAAAAACGTTAAAATACAAAGTAGAATACTTTGATGATAACGGACTATGAGTTTGTGTTGATTATTAGTTCCAAACAGTAATGAGGGAATTTCGTACTAACCAGCACTGTTTCAAGGTAGAATAAAAAATGAATTAAAAATTAATTCTCATATTCTATTTCTCTTGAAAACTGGTTAAATAGTTGATATTCTTCTCAATTAGTATCCACTTTACGAAAATTGTAAAGGGACAATTGAACGCTGATGAGAGGTGTAGCGGCCTTGAAATCAGTACTGTTACGTTCTGCTAAAAACTGATTGGATATAAATAATAATATTTTCCAACATAAAAAAAAACTCTTAGTAATTTTGAATTTTCATTAATTCAATAAAACTGAACTTGAGCCTGATAATATTACTTTTCATATATACATCAATATAAGTTCAAATAATAATTACGTTTATTCGTAATAATAATAATATAAAAATATTAAATTTAAATTGTAACAAAATAAATATTTTTTTTTTGTAGTTTTATTATGTATTGAATCTTCAATTATATAGTGAAACATCAATAAGTTATTCAAATCTTAATCTAAAAATGTTAAATATATGTTTTGCCAATGCTAAACAAATTTTTTAATTTCGACGGTTAATTTTTGTTGATTTACATCTCTCGTGTACGGCTGAGAGAAAAAGTATCCCTCCTTCACAACCGGGTGTGGCCTCTATAATTTAGAATATTGCGCGCAAGTAAATATGGCTGCAATTCTAGTTTTTCAATATATTTTTTTGCGTGTTTTGAAAATACTGTCTTCACCAACGGAACATCAAGATCTTTGTGAATTCGCTGATTTCGGATATACCAAGGGGCTGCAGTAATTGTACGTACAATTTTTTTTTTCGCCTTTGAATTTTTCTTACTCTATGCTGAGGCAGTGCCCCATAACTGGATTCCATAGGACCATATTGGTTTCAGGATCGCGTTGTATAACAAAAGTTTACAGTCAAGATTTAATATAGAATTTCTTCCAATAAACCAATTCATTTGGGCTGCTTTTAATTTCATTTGTGTCAACTTTGCGTCTATATGCGATTTCCACGTTAAACGACGATCTAGATGAACGCCTAGATATTTTACTACACTGTGTTGCGGTATAGTCTCGGTGTTAATTTTTATAGGCGGGCATGTTTCCCTGCGCAACGTAAAAGTGACGTGTACACATTTCTGCTCGTTAACTTTTATACGCCATTGTTTGAGCCATTTTTCCAGTTTGGATATATATCCTTGTAAGTTGCGGGAAGCTTCTACAGGATTTTCAAGAATGCTTAGAAAAGCCGTTTCATCAGCAAATGTTGACGTGTGAATGTTACTGCTTAACGGTAAGTCAAAGACATACATATATTAAATAAAGTAAAGGAACGAAGATACTGCCTTTAGGGACTCCGGCTTCAATCGACTGTGGAGGGCTTAAAAAATTGCCTTTCCTAACTACAAATTTTCGTTCCTTAAAATAGATTTTTAAGAGCCTGACGATGTTTGAGGGTAGATTTTGTGTTAATTTGTGGACAAGACCTTCGTGCCATACTTTATCAAAAGCCTGTGCGACGTCAATAAAAAGCGCTGAACAATATTTATTTTTTTCAAAAGTTTCTCTAACTACATTCACAAGTCTGTGAGTTTGTTCAATAGTGTTATGCTGACTGCGAAAGCCGAATTGAAGATCTGGAATACATCCACTGCTAGTTACTATAGGAGTCAGCTTGCTTATGTACATCTTTTCAAAAAGTTTCGACATATTGGGCAATAAACTGATAGGCCTATAGGATTCAATCTTTGTATGATCCTTACTGGGCTTTGGTATCATAGTAATCATCGAAACCTTCCATTCTGTTGGATAGTATTGCAGTCGTAAAATACTATTAAAGATGAATAGTATTATTCGTTTTGCTACATAAGGCAATTCTTGAAGCATTTTGTTGCTTATTTTGTAGACACCTGGGCCTTTTTTGGTGGTAAGACTTGTAATAGCCTCTACAATATCCACAATATTAAATCTTAGCGGAATTTCTGGTAAAGCGACGACTGGAGGCAGTTCAATAATATCAGCAGAAATATTTGGAGTAAATACTTTTTAACTATCACAGGCAAATGCTAATGATGAGAAATTTGATCTTTTTTTTTTTGGTGGTGGTGCATCTAGTTGCTTTGGCGTTTCAAGATAAAACCTTGAAACTACATTATCGCTTGAACTGTTGCTTTCGTTTGTCAGGCCATAAGGTAAAGAACGAGAACAACATGGTTTGCCAAAATCAGTTATCTCTGTTACGCAATTAAGTTTTTCTTGTTTTTCCATGCTATTTTTAGTTGCGACCACATCTACACCACCTATCATCATTTTGCTTATTGTTATTTGATCAAGTAAAAATTGTACTTCTTCCGTTGGAACAAGTCTGCCTTTTAAACAAGAACAATTTAGGATAATTATTCATTTCAAACTGCAAATATTAAATAATTTGTGGGACTCAGCTATAAATTTATTAATCTTTCCTTGGTAATTTTTGTTGGTTTGACGGCCTTGATAAGGTTTCATTTAGCTTCTATATTTTTAATGGTAGGAACGAATAAGTTGTAGTATTCTCTCAAGACTGACAGTTGGTAGCGATGCTTTTTCCACATTTCTAAAACTTCCTGTCCCAGTTTTTCGGATATGTCATGAACGGTCGGCTCTTTTGCTGTTTCATCAGGCTTTATTTCATATTTAATGAAGATGTAATTTTTCATAACGTCATTATAAGTTGGTAGTTGAGATACTGGTAGTCTCTCTGGAAAACCAAACACAGGACAGACTTCGTTTGTCGGTTTTTGACTTGAAACATTTTACTGTAATAAAGTGTGCTAAAGTGTTACAATAATTACTTGAACCGTGAAAAGGAAATTAAAAATACAACTTACATGAGTCCTATTTCTTGATCTCAGCCGTAAAAGTCACAGGGTGTCAAAAAATATCGTTTGAAATGAGTTGTGAAATCACCTCCGCAATGTCCTCCAATTCTGCGTCTCAACAGGAACGTTTCAATATTATCTTTTTCTATCCTATACTATCAGGACAATGCTCAGAATTTCTTGTAGCGTGCACAAAATATATGCGATTTTTTTTAATAAATTCATGAGTTTTGCCAAACTGAATGCTTTGGGGGCACATCTATATATATCATGTGCCAAATTAAATTTTCTATGTGTATTTGGGAGTTAAAAGAGTAAATTTCTGCAGATATTAAAAAAGTGTAAATAACAGTGATTGAAAACGAGATTTGTAATTGTGTATTAACAGAAATATCTGTGGATACTTTTCGGATCACAAGACTACAATGACACAACAGTTTTTAGTGGAATAGGACACTGCATTATAAAATCAATAGGAAGTATATTTTCTGATCTAAAATTTGAGAATTTTTTAATACCACATAAATTTCAAGTGGTACACAGTAACTTTCCGATACCATGCGATGGAATCATTGGAATGGATTTAATGAAAAAGTATAATTGCATGTTGGATTTTAACAAAAACAATGATTGCCTTATACTAAGACCATTTAATATATCACACACAATCAATATACCAATTACAAATAACAATAGCGAAATAACTCTACCACCAAGATGTGAAAGAATACATCAAGTAAAATTTTACAACTTAAACAGTGAAATACTAATTCCTAATCAAGAAATTGCACCAGGCGTCTTCATTCCAAACACAATAGTTAACACTAACGAAGCATACGTTCGTTTTTTAAACACTAATTCCAAAATCCAGAAAAGTAACAAAAAACCGAAAACATCTCTGATTATGATATAATAAAAGAAAATTTTAGCAAAAATATATCAAGAAGATCAGAAATACTAAAAATTTTGAAGGAAAATTTCCCGGAACAATTTAAAAATACATTAACAGAGTTATGCTCAACATACAGTGATATTTTCGGTTTAGAATCAGAAAAAATAACAATAAATAATTTCTATGAACAAAAGTTGAGGGTAAAAGATAAAGAACCGGAATACATCAAATATTATCGTATACCACATACACATAAAGAGGAAATAGATAAACAGGTCAAAAAGCTAATAGATGATCAAATTGTAGAACCTTCGTACTCTGAATACAACAACTCGTACCAAAGAAATCACTGCCCAATTCCGATAAGAAAAGATGGAGACTTGTCATAGACTACATACAAATAAATAAAAAACTAATTCCAGATAAGTTTCCATTACCTAGAAACGACGATATTCTAGACCAACTCAGCAGAGCAAAATATTTTTCTTGTTTCGATTTAATGTCAGGTTTTCACCAAATTGGCTTGGAGAGCAAATCTAGGGATTAAACAGCATTTTCAACAAACAATGGCTCATACAGATTTACTAGATTACCGTATGGTTTAAAAATAGCTCCAAATTCGTTTCAAAGAATGATGACACTTGGTTTTTCTGGTTTAAAACCAAATACAGAAAATATCTGAGTGCTCATTGCTCGGAAAAAATGCCGCTTAGAACATCCTCTGACATAGACCATTCCCTCAGGTTGTTTAAAGCGCACGTTAAACTTTTTTTTTTTTTTGATAATTTTATTATTTATTGAATCTTTAATTATTTATATTAAATTATCAATAAGTTTTTCAAATCTTAAATCTAAAAAATATTAAATGTAAGTTTAGCCAATGCTAAACAAAAATTTTTAATTTCAACGGTTAATTTTGGTTGTTTTACATCTTTCGTGAACGGCTGAGAAAAAGAGTATCCCTTCTTTTCAGCCGGGTGTGGCCTCTATAATGAAGAATATTGCGCGCAAGTGGATTTGGGTGCAACTCAAGTTTTTTTATATATATTTTCGCGTGTTTTGAAAATACTGTCTTCACTAACGGAACGTCTAGGTCTTTATGAATTCGATGGTTTCTGACATACCAGGGGGCTGCTGTTATTGTACGTAGAATTTTATTCTGTCGCCTTTGAATTCTTTCGACATTCGATGCTGAGGCAGTGCCCCATAACTGGATTCCATAGGACCATATTGGTTTCAGGATCGCGTTGTATAGTAGAAGTTTACAGTCTAGGCTCAGTATAGAATTTCTTCCCATAAGCCAATTAATTTGGGCAGTTTTTAATTTCATTTGCATCAACTTTGCGTCTATATGCGATTTCCATGTTAAACGGCGATCAAGGTGAACGCCTAGATATTTGACTACAGTATGTTGCGGAATAGTCTCAGTGTTGATTTGTATAGGCGGGCATGTTTCCCTTCGCAACGTAAAAGTGACGTGTACACATTTCTGTTCGTTAACTTTTATACGCCATTGTTTAAGCCATTTTTCCAATTTGGATATATACCCTTGTAAGTTGATGGAAGCTTCTACTGTATTTTCATGGACGCTTAGAAAGGCTGTATCATCCGCAAATGTTGATGTATGAATGTTACTGCTTAACGGTAAGTCAGAGGCATATATTAAATAAAGTAAGGGTCCGAAGATCCTGCTTTGAGGGACTCCGGCTTCAATCGACTGCGGAGGGCTTAAAAAATTGCCTTCCCTAACTACAAATTTACGTTCCATCAAATAGCTTTTTAAAAGCTTTACGATGTTTGCTGGTAGATTTTGTGTTAATTTATTGAAAAGACCTTCGTTCCATACTTTATCGAAAGCTTGTGAGACGTCAATAAAGAGCGCAGAGCAGTATTTCTTTTTTTCAAAAGTGTCTCTAACGACATTCACAAGTCTGTGAGTTTGTTCTATTGTGCTATGTTGACTGCGAAAACCGAATTGATGATCTGGAATGCATCCACTTCTGCTCACTATAGGCATCAGCTTTCTCATATACAGCTTTTCAAATAGTTTTGAAGTGTTAGACAGTAAACTAATAGGCCGATAGGATTCAACCTTCGTATGATCCTTGCCGGGCTTTGGTATCATAGTAATTAGCGAAACCTTCCATTCTTTAGGATAGTGTTCTAGGCGTAGAATACTGTTAAAAATGAATAGTATTATTCTTTTTGCAGTGTAAGGCAATTCTTGAAGCATTTTCTTGCTTATTTTGTCGACACCTGGGGCTTTTCTGGTGTTAAGATTAGTAATAGTATTTTCAATCTCCGTCATGTTAAATCTCATCGGTATTTCTGGTAAAGGGACGACTGGTGGCAGTTCAACAATATCAGCAGAAATATTCGGAGTGAAAACTTTTTCTAAGTGTTTAACAAAAAGTGCACCTTTTTCATCATCAGTTTTTGCCCAGTCACCATTTGGGGCTCGTAATGGGGGTTTGCATATCACCGGCCTTTTTAGTCCTCTGGCTGCACGCCACAGTGAATAATCTGTTTGTGGTGTTGCATCTAGCTCTTGAAGGAATTTTTGAAGGGAAGCTGTTTTTTGAGTTTGCAAAACTTTCCTAAGCTGCTTGGTACACTCCTTAAGCCTTAATTTTAGCTGGGGCGATCTGTAGCGCTGCCATTCTCGTCGAGCTCTCCGTTTTTCAGCCAATAGCCTTTCTATATCTATATAAAAAATATTGTTAAATCTCACTGGTTGGTTTATTTCATTTGAAGTAGCATTAAAAGCAGCTTGTTTAACATGCGCTTCAAACAACCTGAGAGAATCGTCTATGTCTGAAGGTGTTCTCAGCGGCATTTTTTCCGAGAAATGAGCACTCAGATATTTTCTGTATTTCAGCCAGTTAATACGTGCAGATGTCATCGATAAATCACATGTTGTGTGTGAGTAAATAGTGATAATTGTAGGCGAGTGATCTGAAGACAAATCCAAAGATGCTTCAACTTCAATCATTTCGCTGGGCACGCCTTTCATAATTCCAAAGTCGATAACATCAGGAATTTTTTTGTCGATCTGTTGGCCAATATGTTGGCTGTCCACTTGAAACTACATTCAAACCCATTTTAGATATTGTGTCGAATAAAATTCGTCCCTTAGGAGTGATTAAACGTGAACCCCAAAATGTGTGTTTAGCATTGTAGTCGCCAGCTGCTAGAAAACGGAGGCCCAGTGATTTATAAAAAGCCGTATATTGACTCTCGGTAATTGAGAATCTGGGGGGCGAATAGACAGATGATATTACAAGTTTTTGATAGTAAGTTTCGATGCAGATGTTCGTTGCTTGAAGATAATCTTCACAAAAATCATTCAACAGGTGGTGTTTTATTCGCGTTTTTATTAGGATTCCCGAACCACCACAAGCTCTGCCACGGGGATCCTTGGTGTCGTAAAAATTATATCCACTAATTCTGAAACAGCTTCGAGATGTCAAATGAGTTTCTGAGATAAGCATAACATCGATTTGTTTATCCTGAAGAAAATATTCTATTTCGTTTTTATGTTGGCAGATGCCGTTTGCGTTCCAAAAACAGATTTTTAAGTTCATGGTTTGCTTAGTACAGCCTGCAACAAGGTAGACTGCATTTTCAACATTTCCTGCATCATACAGGACATGTTGAGAGTAAATGTATTTACAGTTTGTATTAAGCTCTCAATTGAGGCTTCAATACGACTAAAATTATACCCCGAATCTTCATTTACATTTACGGTTTTTTGCGCCGTACTCTGATTGCTTTTTAAAATACTAGCGTATGAAAATTTGTTGTTAGATTGTTGTTGAGCACTAGTCGCGTTAGACTTGAAAATGTTTGAAAATTGATTTTGGCTGGTGGACGGTTGAGGTAACTGTGGATAGTTAATAGGGGTTTTAGGCTGAGCGGGAGTAGCATTGGTTTTTTTGGTTAATGAATTCTTAAAAAACGAGTAAAGGGGGCAGCCTCTATAGTTGGCAGTGTGATTTCCGCCGCAATTGCCACATTTTTTCGCCTTGGTATCACCTTTTATTTTATCACAGTTAGCAGTACTGTGTAACTCACCACATACAACGCAGACTGTAGGCAACTTGCAATAAGTCTTCGTGTGCCCAAATTCTTGGCAGTTCAGGCATTGAACAGGCCCAGCTCTTTTATGTGGAAGCTCAACAGTAACTCTTCGATGCAACAAGTACTTTAAGTCATATATTGGATGCGCTTCATTCTTTTTTATTTTTATGCCATCTGGCTGTAACTCGACTCTAAATATTGGTTGGGGGATTTTTTCTCTATTTTTAATGTTTGAGACATTTTTCACCTTGTAGCCACTATTTTCAAGGCCAGACTTGACCTCTTCCGGATCCACGCTAGAGTCTATACCTTTTATTACGACTGTTAGACCTTTAGCACTCTTTAATTGGTACGTGTAGAAGTTTTTATTTTTAGATTCTAAATCTGAAACAATTTTTCGGTAATTATTTTCATGAGCTACCTGAATTTTTGTCTCATTGATGTTTCCGCGCTTAATTGGAGTTACATAAAACTCATTTTCTCCAATTAATGAGATAAGACTTTTAACCAGCAAACTGGAATTCTGCTCTCTTAAATATATGGGTGGGGGCTTACTCGAACTTGTTGTAGTTGTGCCTTCATCGCCTTGTTCAGATAACATCGCGAAACGATTTTCGGAATTTATTATATTGTTTTTTCCATCTCTGGGAACTTTCGATGTTGAAGCAATTTGAGCTGATTTTGGACTTCTTCCCCTTTTTAACACGGTTATGTATCTGTCCATTCCTGTTTGAATTTTATTATCATTTATTGTACTCACCGCATCTACCATTTTGTGCACGTTGGTCACCTTGTTACTTATTGTTTGTACAGCTAAGCTGACAAGTTTGCTGATGGGTGCAATTGTTGTTGCTTCTTGATCACTATTTAACATGTTCAGAGATAATGATCGCGCACGAGTATTTGTGTTTACTGTTAAATTCAGGTTTTTGTTAAATTCATTTTTTTTACTGTCGTCATCAGCAACTAAAGTTATATATTGCACATTCCTACTGCTTGTAGGATTATTGTTGTTTTTTTCAGAAGATGAACTCATCAGAGTTCTCTTTTTTTATTTTCACTTATATTAGTTTGTGTATGCAAATATTTATGTATATTGCACACAAGCAAAAAATAAAATAAAACCAGTAAAATAACTGTTCAATAAATGTTTTGTTTTTTTTATATTTAGGCCGGTAATTATTGTTTTCCTCAAGCTATTCATCTACATTTTCACTTTCCAAAACAATTTTGGTACCATTCAAATACATACAACGTTTTTGTTTAAATTTCTAATCAAATAAATATATATATACATACATACGGCTTCAGTTTATAAATATATGGCTAAGTTGAACTGCGAAATTATCGTTCTCCGGAACGTCACATGGAACCTCTCTTGATTGTGCACCTCCTGATGAGTTAAATTGGTATTCTCCTGACCGCTGGTGACCTATGTTGTTGATGGTTAGATTTCCGCCTGCTTGGTGTCTCAGCGTCTGTATGAGTATAGGCTCATTCTTCGTGGACCGGATTCGGTTTGGTTGATTGGAGATTTTCTTTCTTTTTCCTTGTTGTTTTGTGGTAGCACCCAAAGTGAGTATCTCGTATAATTGGTACTGAACTATTCCTCGATTAAAGTTTCTTCTTAGTTTTAGTTAGAAAAGTTCATTTTTTGTATATCCTTTTCTTGAGCCGCACTAGTTAGGCCTTATTTGCATTGGTGTTTTCATATGCATTGCTTTCATTTAACACAGTCTTTTAATTAATTAATTTCGGTTGGTCTATGTACATTTTTAATTTAACTTTATCTTATTCGTTTTGTACTTTTAGAGTTACTGTATTTCTGATTGCTGTTTTCTTGTAAAGTATTATCAATTTTGCATTTTTAAGTTTCTTTGTTTCAGATTGTTGTTTATATATCAGGTAAGTATCATTAATTTTTCTAATTTATTATTTTCTTATTACTTTCACAGGACATCTTTCTCTGCTCGCGACCAAAACTAGAACCACCAAAATCTCCATCTTTCCTTCATTTACAGCTCGCTAAAAAAACGGAATTTTTCTCGAACCGTCTCTTCGCCACCGCCATCTTTTTTTTTCTTTTTGGCGGTCTCGAAACTTCTCGAAAAACCTTTTTCACCCCCGACATTTTCGCAATCTTTCTTCATCGACATTTCTTCGACCAAATTTCGTAGCACATTTTTCTCTCTGCTCCAGCTGTTTTTATTTGATGCTTGTAACGTCCCTGTATCAACGAGCATCAGCTGTTGATACGGTTTTACCTTGTAAATCCTACAGGGTGCACCTGACACATGTTTATTTGAATTAATAGTTTTATGTATTTTTTTGTTAATAAAAATATTAACTATTTTATTTTTAAGTTTTTTGTATGAAATGTTTATGTTTTGTCAAAAAATTTTAAATCATTTTTTATTCGTTGTTCTCATCGATTAATCGAAAAATTTTTCAGCTTTAATCGTTTGATCGAACGAACAAAATCAATTATTTGAAAGGCGAATAATTGACAACTCTAATATATACCCTTGTAAGTTGCTAGAAGCTTCAACTTAGAGGCATATATTAAATAAAGTAAGGGACTGAAGTTGCTGCTTTGGGGAACTCCGGCTTCACTCGACTGCGGTGGGCTTAAAAAATTGCCTTCCCTAACTACAAATTTTCGTTCCGTTAAATAGCTTTTTAGCAGCCTGACGATGTTTGCGGGTAGATTTTGCGTTAATTTGTGTATAAGACCTTGGTGCCAAATTTTATCGAAAGCTTGAGAAACATCTATAAAGAGCGCAGAGCAATATTTCTTTCTTTCGAAAGTGTCTCTAATGACATTCGCAAGTCTGTGAGTTTGTTCAATAGTGCTATGTTGTCTGCGAAAACCGAATTGATGATCTGGAATGCAACCACTTCTAGTCACTATAGGCATCAGCTTGCTCATATACAGCTTTTCAAATAGTTTTGAAATGTTGGGCAATAAACTAATAGGCCGATAGGATTCAACCTTCGTATGATCCTTGCCGGGCTTTGGTATCATAATAATCATCGAAACCTTCCATTCTGCAGGATAGTATTGCAGCCGTAGAATACTATTAAAAAATGAAGAGTATAACTCTTTTTGCAATATAAGGCAGTTGTTGAAGCATTTTGTTGCTTATTTTGTCGACACCTGGGGCTTTTCTGGTGTTAAGACTAGTAATAGTATTTTCAATCTCCGTCATGTTAAATCTCATCGGTATTTCTGGTAAAGAGACGACTGGTGGCAGTTCAACAATATCAGCAGAAATATTCGGGGTAAATACTTTTTCTAGGTGCTTAACAAATAGATCACCTTTTTCAGCATCAGTTCTTGCCCAGTCACCATTAGAGGCTCGTAATGGTGGTTTGCAAATCACTGGCCTTTTAAGTCCTCTGGCTGCACGCCACAGCGAATAATCTGTTGATGGTGTTGCATCGAGTTCTTGCAGAAATTTTTGAAGCGAAGCTGTTTTTTGTGATTGTAAAACTTTTCTTAGCTGCTTGGTACACTCGTTAAGCCTTAATTTTAGCTGAGGCGATCTGTAACGCTGCCATTCTCGTCGAGCTCTCCGTTTTTCAGTCAATAGCCTTTCTACATCTGCACAAAAAATATTGTTAAATCTCGCTTGTTGATTTGGTTGAATTGAAGAAGCATTAAGAGCAGCTTGTTTAGCATGTGCTTCAAACAACCTAATAGAATTTTCTATGTCAGCAGGTGTTCTCAATGGCATATTTTCCGTGCAATGAGCACTCAAATATTTTTTGTATTTCAGCCAGTTAATACGTGCAGGTGTCAGCGGTAAATCACATGTTGGTGTTGTAGTTGTGTGTGAGTAAATAGTGATAATAGTAGGCGAGTGATCTGAAGACAAATCCAGAGATGCTTCTACTTCAATCATTTCGCTGGGCACGCCTTTCATAATCCCAAAGTCGATAACATCAAGAATTTTTTGACGATCCGTTGGCCAATATGTTGGCTGACCACTTGAAACTACATTCAAACCCATTTTTGAAATTGTGTCAAACAAAACACGACCCTTGGGACTGATTAAACGTGAGCCCCAAAAAGTGTGTTTAGCATTGTAGTCGCCAGCTGCTAGAAAACGGGACCCCAGTGTTGTATAAAATGCGGTATATTGACTCTCTGAAATTGAAAACCTGGGAGGAGAGTAAACAGATGATATCACAAGCTTTTGATAAAAATTTTCAATGCAGATGTTCGTTGCTTGAAGATATTCTTCACGAAGGTCGTTTAGTAGGTAGTGTTTTATTCGAGTTTTTATTAGGATTCCAGAGCCACCACAAGCTCTACCTTGAGGATCCTTGGTGTCGTAGAAATTATATCCACTAATTCGAAAATAACTTCGGGACGTCAAGTGAGTTTCTGAGATAAGCATAACATCGATTTGTTTATCCAGAAGAAAATATTCAATTTCATTTTTGTGTTGGCAGATGCCGTTTGCGTTCCAAAAACAGATTCTTAAGTTCATGGTTTGTTCAATACAGCCTGCAATAAGGTAGACTGCATTTTCAACATTTCCTGCATCATACAGGACATGTTGAGAGTGAATGTATTTACTGTTTGTATAAGGATCTCTATTGAGGCTTCAATACGACTAAAATTATGCCCTGATTCTTCATTTACTGGTACAGTTTTTTGCGCCGGAATCTGGTTACTCTTTAAAATATTAGCGTATGAAGATTGACTATTAGGTTTTTGTTGAGTAAGAGTCGTGTTAGACTTTAAAACATTTGAGTATTGATTATGGCTAGACGACGGTTGAGGTAACTGTGGGTAGTTTAAATGAGTGTTGGGCTGAGCGGGAGTAGCATTGGTTTTTCTGTTCGACGAATTTTTAAAATGAGAATAAAGAGGGCAGCCCCTATAGTTGGCAGTGTGGTTTCCGCCGCAATTACTACATTTTTTTGCTTTGGTATCACCTTTTATTTTGTCACAGTTAGCGGTACTGTGTAACTCGCCACATACAACGCAAACGGTAGGCACGTTAAACAAGCTGCTTTTAATGCTACTTTAAATAAAACAAATCAACATGTGAGATTTAGCAATATTTTTTCTGTAGATATAGAAAGACTATTGACTGAAAAACGGAGAGCTCGACGTGAATGGCAACGTTACAGATCCCCTCAGTTAAAGCTTAAGGAGTGTACCAAACAGCTCAGAAAAGTTTTACAAACATAAAAAAACAGCTTCGCTGCAAAAATTTTTTCAAGAACTCGATGCAACACCACAAACAGACTATTCGCTGTGGCGTGCAGCCAGAGGACTTAAAAGGCCAGTGATTTGCAAACCTCCGTTACGAGATTCGAATGGTGACTGGGCAAGAACTGGTGCTGAAAAAGGTGATCTCTTTGTTAAGCACCTAGAAAAAGTATATACCCCGAATATTTTTGCTGATATTGTTGAACTGCCACCTCCCTATACCAGAAATACCGATGAGATTTAACATGAGGGAGATTGAAAATACTATTACTAGTCTTAACACCAGAAAAGCCCCAGGTGTCGACAAAATAAGCAACAAAATGCTTCAAGAATTGCCTTTCATTGCAAAAAGAATATTACTATTCATTTTCAAAGGTATTTTACGGCTGCAATACTATGATACCAAAGCCCGGCAAGGATCATACGAAGGTTGAATCCTATCGGCCTATTAGTTTATTGCCCAATATTTCTAAACTAGTCGAAAAGCTGTATATGAGCAAGCTGATGCCTATAGTGACTAGTAATGGATGGATCATCAATTCGGTTTTCGCAGACAGCATAACACTATTGAACAAACTCACAGACTTGTGAATGTTGTTAGAGACACTTTCGAAAAAAGAAATATTGCTCTGCGCTCTTTAAAGATGTTGCTCAAGCCTTCGATAAAGTATGGCACTCTAATAAAAAATCTACCAGCAAACATCGTTAAGCTTTTAAAAAGCTATCTAATGCAACGTAAATTTGTAGTAAGGGAAGGCAATTTTTTAAGCCCTCCGCAGTCGATTGAAGCCGGAGTCCCTCAAGGCAGTACCTTCGGTCCATTACTTTACTTAATATATGCCTCTGACTTACCGTTAAGCAGTAACATTCACACGTCAACATTTGCTGATGATACAGTTTTTCTAAGCGTTCATGAAAGCCATGTAGAAGCTTCCCGCAACTTACAAGGATATATATCCAAACTGGAAAAATGGCTCAAACAATGGCGTATAAAAGTTAACGAGCAGAAATATGTACACGTCACTTTTACGTTGCGCAGGGAAACATGCCCGCCTATAAAAATTAACACCGAGACTATACCGCAACACACTGTAGTAAAATATCTAGGCGTTCATCTAGATCGTCGTTTGACATGGAAATCGCATATAGACACAAAGTAACACAAATAAAATTAAAAGCAGCCCAAATGAATTAAACTAAGCCTAGACTGCAAACTTCTATTATACAACGCGATCCTGAAACCAATATGGTCCTATGGAATCCAGCTATGGGGCACTGCCTCAGCATAGAATGTCGAAAGAATTCAAAGGCGACAGAATAAAATTCTACGTACAATAACAGCAGCTCCCTGGTATATCCGAAACCAGCGAATTCACAAAGATCTTGATGTTCCGTTGGTGGAGACAGTATTTTCAAAACACGCTAAAAAATTATATAAAAAAATTTGAGTTGCACCCAATATTCGCGCAATATTCTTCATTATAGAGGCCACACCCGGCTGAGAAGAAGGGATACTCTTTTTCTCAGCCGTTCACGAGAGATGTAAAACAACAAAAATTAACCGTTGAAATTAGGAATTTTGTTTAGCATTGGATGAACTTATATTTAATATTTTTAGATTTAAGATTTGAAAGACTTATTGATAATTTAATCTATAATTGAAGATTCAATAAATAATAAAATTATCAAAAAAAAAAAAACAAAACCAAACCAGGCTTTCCTGTAGATGGCTGACTTAGTATTGTTAATTTGTTCAGAAAAACATATGCTTTCAAATTTAAAAGAGGTATTTGACTTGTGTAGAAAACACAACTTTAAATTTCATACAGAAAAATGTTAATTTTTCAGGACAGAAGTTACTTATCTTGGACACAAGTGTACAGACAAGGGAATATTACCTGACGATAGTAAATACGCAGCTAGTGAAAGCTATCCACCTCCTAAGGATGCGGATAGTGCAAAACGATTCGTTGCATTTTGTAATTATTATCGAAGCTTCATCAAAAACTTCTCAGAATATTCCAGACATCTAACGAAATTGTCCAGAAAAGGAGTACAATTTGAATGGACTAAAGATTGTGACAATGCATTCAAATACCTAAAAAAAAGCTCTAACAAAACCCACACTACTTCAATACCCTGATTTCACAAAAGAATTTTGTATAACAACAGACGCAAGCAAACAAGCTTGTGGAGCCGTATTGACGCAGGAATATGATGGAAAGCAATTACCAATAGCATACGCTTCAAAATCTTTTACCAAAGGTGAAAGCAATAAATCTACAATCGAGCAGGAATTGACAGCTATCCATTGGGCTATTACACACTTCAGACCATACATATATGGTAAACATTTCCTTGTTCGTACTGATCTATGAAAAACCCAAGTTCAAAATTAACAAGAATGAGGTTGGATTTGGAGGAATACAATTTTACTATAGAATACCTTAGGGGAAAAGATAATTACATTACGGACGCGTTATCAAGAATAACGATCGATGATTTAAAAGACATAAACATAAAAACTAATACAATAATAAAAATTAAAACAAGATCTATGGAATATAAAAAGAAACAACAAAGTAATACCGAAAATATTCAGCATCAAATTAAAAATAATGATAAAGAACCCAATATATATGTACCACTAAAGAACACTGACGTCAGAAAGTACTATAAATTACAGATTACTCCTGTAAAATGTTACATCAAACGAGGAAAATTTGTTATTACATATATAAATTTTTCCCAAGGCTTGAGAAAGTGGCCGGTAAACTAAGTGTAGAAACACTACAAATGGCACCTAGTGAGAAAATTTTCGAATTTATCTCCATAAATGAATTTAAAAATAATGGCAATAAATATTTAAATAAATTAAAAGTAGCGCTACTTAATGAGGTGACCAATATAAATGATAAGAATGGCAATTCTTGATATAATGCTGAAATACCATGATGATCCGATAGAGGAGGACATTGTGGAATATATAGAACAATAGAAAAAATAAAGAGGTATTACGATTGGAAAAATATGATAAAAGATGTAACAAAATATGTCAAATTATGTCAAAAATTCCAGAAATCAAAAACAGTAAAACATAATAAAAGTCCTATGACTATAACAGAAACACCAGAAAAAGCATTCGACACGACGTATGTAGATATAATTGGGCAATTTCCATAATCGATTATTGTAAATGAATATGCAATCACTTTATTATGTGCAAGAACAATCGCAAAAGCGATATTTGAAAATTTTGTATTAACCTATGGTCCATTGAAGACATTCATCTCGGACATGGGAACAGACTACAAAAATTCTATACTGACGGAACTATGCACACTATTAAAAATATAAAATATAAATTCCACAGCACATCACCATCAGACGCTATGAACAAGAGAAAGAAGTCATAGAACCTTCTTTTCAGCCGAGTGTGGCTTTTATAATGAGAAAAATTGCGCACAAGTGGATTTGGGTGCAACTCAAGTTTTTTAATATATTTTCTCGCGTGTTTTGAAAATACTGTCTTCATTATTGTACGTAGAATTTTGTTTTGTCGCCTTTGAATTTTTTCTACATTCGATGCTGAGACTGGATTCCATAGGACCATATTGGTTTCAGGATCGCGTTGTATAGTAGAAGTTTACCGTCTAGGCTTAGTATAGAATTTCTTCCAATAAGACAATTCATTTGGGCTGCTTTCAATTTCATTTAGATCAACTTTGCGTCTATGTGCGATTTTCATGTTAAACGACGATCAAAATGAACGCCTAGATATTTTACTGCAGTGTGTTGGGTATAGTCTCGGTGTTGATTTGTATAGGCGGGCATGTTTCTCTGCGCAACGTAAAAGTGACATGTAGACATATCTGCTCATTAAATTTTATCCGCCATTTTTCTAATTTGGTTATATACAGCCCAATTATGAATACCAATTTCCCGGGAGTTTTCTCCCTACTCCCTGTTCCCCTATTCTAAAAAAAATCTCAACGTTTGTTTTATTAGGCCAGTGCAGTTGAAATCTAAAAAAGGAGTTTTAGGTATTAAATTTGTCCTTTATTGCTCGAAATATGTTAACAATGTCCATTTAACGTTTCTGTGATTATTAACTAATACGAACTTTAGCCTATACAAATACTAACATAATATGTATGTATATTAATAATAATAAAGAAGTTCGTAGTAATTTAAATATTACTATTTTTATTTACAAAAAAAAAATATATCGTTATTTTATTCCTTATTTTGAGGTAAAAATAACAAATAAAATAAAGTTGGAGATTATGCTGACCAAAATGCAAACCCATCCAGATATTGCTCGTGGAATGCACAAAGAAAGTATAGAGGAATTAAGCCGATTTTGGTGGAATTTGGAGAAGGAGTAGCATCATATTTAGGGTTCCCACCTTTTTTTTGCAATTAAAGTACATTGGTTGTTTAGGGTTAGGAAAAAAAAGTACACAGTATAAAAATAAAGTACAATTTATTTTTCTTTATTGTTATATTTGAAAACGTATTTTTTATTGCTTTTCGTAAGTTTTATCAAATAATTATCATATTTAAATTAAAGTAAATAATTAATTCGTTTTTTATCAGATTCAGAGACGCTTTGTTTCTTTCGTCTCGCCATTTGCTCTTCATTACAGAAAAAACTTTCTCTGTGAATGCTGACGTGGCAGGAATAGAAATTAAAAATTAAATTACTTTATACAAATTTGATAAATATCATCAGTCTTATTAAATAATAGCTGCCCTTTACTTGCTGTAGATAATTCCGCAAAACCTTCAGAACTGTATATCTGATCATAAATTTTGTTTAATGACGCAATTTCTCCATAAAGATCATCCATATTTATATTAAGTTTTTGCAGATTTAAATTTTCATTTATGCTAACAATATTATCAAATTCAACTTTGCTCTTTTAATTTTTATTGCTAATTGTAAATAACCAGTTTGTATTTTTAAAATCAAACCATTTATTCAGGTACTCTAAGGCTTTATCGATAAATAATAAAAAATTCATGTGAATTTCCCTGGTCAGTTCCGGTGCAGACAAAAAGTTAATTTTTTGCTTGTTTCATAGCCAAATATCCAAATTGCCATGACATAGTCTTAAGAAAGAATCGCCAGTGTAAAAAAACATCAACAAATGACTAATATAACCCGAATCTATTTTGAATTGTAGATAAATCAAATCATGCGAAATAAAGTATTTTGGTGTACTTTATTGTTTCTATAAAGTATTTACAATTTACAATTAATCAAAAAAAACGTACAATACTTTATTATAAAGTACGGGTGACAAGCCTAATCATAATGTACTCACTTCTTTGCGCAGTTTTGTAATGTTGTTCTTCTTCTAGTTCTGTTGATTCAGCTAACATACATATGAAACGCTACACTAAACATTTTCTTTTATTTACTTAGTTCTTTATTTTAGTTCTTTAATATCAAAATTATTTTTCAAAAAAAGGTTTTTATTACAAATTTTAAGTCAAATGAACACAGCTTAAAGCAAAACAGCTGACTGCGAAAATTCGAACTCCCTCTCCCCTTTTATTTGATTCCCCGACTGTTTAGAATAAGGGAGTTTTATTCAGGGGAGAATTAATTCCCCGGGAACTCTTTTCCGCGGGAATATTCATAATTGGGCTGATAGTCTCGTAAGTTGTGGGAAGAATCTACAGGATTTTCACGAACGCTTAGAAAAGCTGTATCATCAGCAAACGTTGACGTGTGAATGTTACTGCTTAACGGTAAGTCAGAGGCATATATTAAATAAAGTAAGGGGCCGAAGATGCTGCCTTTACGGACTCCGGCTTCAATCGACTGCGGAGGGCTTATCAAATTGCCTTATTTCGTCGACACCAGGGGTGTTAAGACACGTAATGGCTTTTTCAATCTCCACAATGTTGAATCTCAGCGGAATTTCTGGCAAAGAGAAGACTGGTGGCAGTTCAGCAATATCAGCATAAATATTTGGGGTAATTACTTTTTCTAAGTGTTTAACAAAAAAAGCATCTTTTCCATCATTATGTTCTTGCCGAGTCATCATTCGAAACTAGCAAAGGAGGTTTACATATCACTGGTCTTTTAAGTCCTCTGGCTGCACGCCACAGCGAATAATCGTTTGTGGTGTTGCATCGAGTTCTTGAAGAAATTTTTGCAGCGAAGCTGTTTTTTGTGTTTTAAAACTTTTCTGAGCTGTTTGGTACTTTCCTTCAGCCTTGACTTTAACTGAGGGGATCTGTAACGTTGCCATACTCGTCGAGCTGTCCGTTTTTCAGTCAATATCCTTTCAATATTAAAAGAAAAAATATTGTTGAATCTTACTTGTTGACTTGGTTGATTTGAAGAAGCATTAGGAGCAGCTTGTTTAACATGTGCTTCAAACAACCTAATAGAATTATCTATGTCAGAAGGTGTTCTCAACGGCATATTTTCCGTGCAATGAACACTCAAGTATTTTTTGTATTTCAGCCAGTTAATACGTGCAGCTGTCAGCGGTATATCACATGTTGGTGTTGCAGTGTTGTAATAAATGCAGTATATTGAATATCTGAAATTGAAAACCTGGGAGGAGAATAAACAGATGATATCACAAGCTTTTGATAAAAATTTTTAATACAAAAATTTTTTGCTTGAAGATATTCTTCGCGAAGGTCATTTAGCAGGTAGTGTTTTATTCGAGAATCATCACTAAATCACGTTGAACTTTTTTAAGTTTTGACATTTTTATATTATTTTTAGTGAAATATTAGTTGCATGTAATTTATTAAATTATAATTTTTTTAATTTATCTCAACATTTATAAATAACTCACAGAAAGAAATTTAATGTCGGTATTGTGTTGTACTCATGCATTTTGTTGACTGTATTTAAACTAATACACACTCATAAACACTACTACTACCTAGATTGTCTTTTTGGTCATCACTGATCTATACAAAGATGTGGAGAATGGTAGTAAAAAAGAGAAAGAGTTGAATAAAGGGATTTAATATTTAGAATGCATACAAATATATCATTAAATAATTGTAGTTTTTCTTAGGACCAGCTCTTAGGGGATGACCCCTAACCATGCAATGCATTGTTGGAGAACCTAGGGAAAGGGCTAGGGTAGAGAAATTATGCTCAATTCTTTTACAACGCTGCTATTGCACGGTTTTCTAAGCTTTGCGGTGCCTCTCGTGTTAAGTAGACGCATGAAATGTCTTAAGCTGTAGTAGCAGGCATTATACTAATTGTTTTACTACCGACAAAGGAGGCGATATTGCGTACATTAGCTTGGATCAGTAACAGCGATAGTGTACCGGAATTGTTTTTGTGACCATCATAATGTACGTTAGAGAAATTAATGATGTTGTTTGATTTGCTATGACCAGGGTTTTAACCAATGGCCTAAGTCATTGTTTGCTGAGACAAAAGGATGGGTCTAAGTTATAACGACTACTGTAGGAGTTGTAACGATGAGGAAGAAGAAGATACAGTTCTTCATCTTCTATGTCAATTTTTAGTGCTAAATAGCATAAGGACTACTACCCTGGGCTCCTAACCTACGTTTACCTTTTTTTTTTTGTTTTTTGGAAAAGTACTACAAGAATTGCAGAAAATTTATTTATATTACCCCTGAACTTATCCATTTTCACTCTTTAAATAACTTTAAAATTTTTTTCTTTGTTGACTTTTGCAATATCTTTGAAAAAACTTATCAAATTCTTCTTTGGTTAGCGTAAAATAGATTTAAGCACTTTATTAATTTATTACAAATTTTTACACAAGTTATGTTTTTGTAAAATTGATAATTTTCGCGAACAATCGCTGCAATTTATAGTAAATAAAAGCCCAAAACTTCTTTAAAAAAATTTACTTTAAAAAACAATTTTTTTGTCAAAATATATTAACGCAATTTTGTTCGGTGGAGTGTTAGCTATATATTTGCTTTCTGAAGTTCAGTTCTATCGCGACTTCTGAATTACCTGTTGGCAAAAAACTGATGACACCTTTTTTTTGAGATGCCAGTGCTTTTCAGAACCTTTGGAGGGCCAAAAAAAACTTGGTCACCAATAAGACCAAAGTGAGTATAAGGTCATACTACCATTTCGTAGTAGAGTCGAACTTATAGTGTCATATCTGTTAGTTTTTGCACTGTTGTACTGTGTAATTACTCGTCCACAGATATAATTTCTAAATTGTTCAATTAAAAAATTGTTCTATTATAATTTTTAGCACATTTTATTAACTAATTGATTTTATTACAATTTAAATTCATTGTAAATATGTATTTTAGGATATATGTATACACATTTTCCGCAGTATTTACTTAGTAAACTGCTATTGTACTTATATCATTACTTTAAAATGATATAATATGCATGTAAAGAAGCCAAAAACAGAAGTAAAGTAATATAATGCAATGTTTATTAATTTGAAAGCATTTCAGTTGTAAATTACAACACTCTAATAACACTAGTTACATTTTTTTGAGCCTGTCTTAATGCTGTTTTTTTTATTAAAATGCTTTTCCATTCAACCCGTTAGGGTAGATATACTCAAACTTCAAAGTAATAAAATTAGATGAGGTAAATATTTTAAGGTGTGATTGTGGCTGTGATTTGTTCATGTTCGAAGTCTTGTTACAAATTAATGGAAATTTGCGCGCACAAGTCAGAAGGAATTGAAAAAATTTAAATATCTTGTGATTAATTGCATATGTTAGAGGGTTTGTGTGCGAACATTTGACAATTTTTTCATTTCAGTTTACAACGTAACGCCAAAGAAAAATATGTATATACATACATACATACATACTTATGTATGTTTTGCGGAGATGAGTAGCAAGCAAACATATTTTAGTTGCTTCTGGATATTTTATTTTCTAAGAAACATTTACATAAGTATTGTTTTTGGTTGAAGTGAATTTGTTGCAAAGATAGATAGTTAGCAATTTTTAATTGAATTTATTAAGATTTGAAAAGAAGGGAAGAAACGAAGAACAAAATACTTTTATCTAAGTTTTTTATATAACATATTTACATATGTACCTATGTATATTTCTTAATAATATTACTTGCGAACGCATATTTCTTAGCCAATCATTCCTCAATTTGCTACATATATACATACATATCTTTAATTTGTTTTTTGCCTACAAGAGTATGTACATATGTATGTATGTATGAATACATATCAGCAAATAAGAAATTGCAGCATCCACTTTTCAGTTTATGTTTTCTTTATGACGTTTAAGGTTATTGTGATTTGATTATCATTTGTGGACAAATTGTACGTGAACAAATCATACGCACGACTTTAAGAAAATAAAAAAATTTCAATACACTAAGTATGCACGTAAATTCCAATAGATTGTATACACTCACATTCTTAGACCCATTTATATTTTAAAGTGAGCAAAAAATATAAATGAGAACTATTTAATTGCTCAGAGTGTATATTTAGATGTGCATATAACTTACACGTTTGTAGATACATAAAATATTCTTAAAACTTATACTTAATTGCTTATACCACTAGTATTTAATGCTTCCGGCACCAACTTTGTATACATGTACATACATATTTTACAGACCTACATAAACTTAATTATTAATGACGTACACATAATCTAGCATCCGCTTTTGGTGCGATTATTCAGTTTTTTAAAGATCGACCCCGATTCTAAATATATACAATTTTTATATATCAAATAATATAACAAATTGGGGGTTTCATATAAAATCATAATAAAATCTGCAGTTCTGATCTTTTAAAAACGAAATAAGTATCTGGTTGCGTAAAACTCATATCAGTTTTATTACTTACATACTTATGTATTTAAATTTAAGTGATTGAATAAAGAACGAAACAAAACATTAATATTATTGAAATCAACGCAATTTTAACACAATAACCTTGCTAAGAATAAATAAAAAAATTACAACAATTTATTTATTTTAAAAGTTGGTGAGCCCTTTGATTTGCAACAGCTATTCTCGCCTCGTTCGATTCACCCTGGAAAAAGTATGGATATGAAATTAAAATGAAATCAACATGAAACAGTATACATATGTAAATATGTACATATGAAAGTATGTACATAAGTATTTACTTTTCTGTTTATTCTGTCTATTTGTCTATTTTGATTTTCAAGTTCTGAACCCATATCCAGAGCCATATTTCTGAGATTTCCAATCATTGTGTTAACTTGGCCCATATTTTCTTCCATTTCATCTTCTCGAGCATCATTTGTTATTCTGAAAAGAAAAAAAGGAATTATATTTCACAACAAATTTATCTATATATGTATGTATGTATGTGTCTACTGGAGTTTTCGCAGCTCGTGCTTTTAAAATTCGTTGCTTTGCCAGATCTCGAATGATTTCTCTGTCATCTCTAAGCATAGCAATAAGAAGATTTTCTGGGTGACCGAAATATCAATTTGATTAGATTACCTTGTCAATGACCTTCTTCAAATCGGCCTTCAAATAGCGATTCAGAATATTTGTTTGCCACAAGTGCTTAGCTCTGTTTATACACAAGGGATTACATTTTATTGTAAGCCATTACTACCTAACTCGTGGCTAAATTTTTTTATTAAAAGAGCCTCATAATATTAAAATAATTAAAATGTAACTTAACTAACGTTTCAAAATTTTTTTTAAATGTGGAAAAAATTTTTTATGTTTATATCCTTAAGATCCTTAAGATGGATAGAAGTAAAATAAATTAATTAAAAATATCCTAATTTTTCATAGAAATAAGAATAAAGTAAATTAAAAGAAAAATTTATAAAATTATTATACATAAATTTATTACGGTCCTTTATAATGAATAGAAAACAGAAAAAGAGAGAAGGAAAAAAAAAAAAAAAAACAAGTAAGACTGCTATATTCGGCTGTGCCGAATCTTATATACCCTTCACCAATGCATATATATGTGATTCGCAGAATATAATAAGCCTGCATATCCTTTGTTAATATCCTTTGATAATACTGTAAGCAGTATTTGTGCATGTTTTATCATTACTTTTTTTCTCACTGAGTTTAAAAGGAGTCTAAAATAAAAAACAAATCACATTTTTTTTACTTCTAAATACAAAAGCATTTTTAACATACACACATATATGTACATACATAGTTACAAAATATTTATAAATTAATATGTTTTTGTACATTTTATGTACTACTTTTTTATGCTTTTTTTTGGAAAATGTACCTAAATGTGCAAATTATTCGAGAAATATTTGTAAATGAAATATGTAGAAATATGTAGCTATTATACATATTAGGTACATATGTATGTATGTATGTACTTATATTATCCAATCAGCCTAACAGCACGTATCAGTTTATCGATTTCGAGAAGGCTAAAACAATATTCATTGTTCTAACGTAGGGCTAGTTCAAATAGTAATTATGTAAGTTATTTATTCTTCGTTATTGACCTATTACATAGGTACTTACATATGTATGTATGTACATATCAAAAAACATCTCATAAAAGGGAAAGTTATTTTACTGGTGACAAAATACTTTTTAGCGACGGCTCATTTCAATTATGTATACAGTATTTTTCGGTTAATTGACCCTACGCTTAATTGGTTTCCACGCTTAATTGAACCACATGATCGGGCAAAAAAATATTGCATACGAAAACACATGTAAATTTCCTCGGATAATTGAACCCGGTAAATTGATTTTCCCGCTTAATTGGTTCAAAATTCATGTCATCAAAAATAAATTTCCTCTTACTTTTACCCGGTTAATTGCAAATGAATTGTTTTTATTCTTTAAGTTTATGTTTTTTTTTTGTAAAACCAATATATGAATTGTTTTTTAGTTTATAAATTTTATTTTTTTGTAAAACTAATGTGCACATAAATAGTGCATTTAATAGTAAATATGTACCTACTTACAATAATAAATACCTGCGTATACACATATACATATGTACATTTTTATACCCTTCACCAAAAATGGTAAGGGTATTTATAGGTTTGTCATTACGTGTGTAATTTCCACAATATTTATATGAGGTCCATATAGTATGTATATTCTGGATCCTTATAGATAAAAAAGTAAACTGAGCCCTGTCCGTCTATCCGTCTGTCTGTACGTGAAATCCATTTTCTGAAGACACTAGAAGAGCTAGAGAATTGTTTCTTAAAGTAAAATGTAGGGATTTTTCTAAGAATGCTTCGTATTAAAAATCAGCAAAAATAAAAGTATCGATTCTGAAATGGATATATATACAAGTAAATGAAGATATATATATATTCATTGCAGAAATAAATTTATAAATACACTAGGTGCCTCAGTAGTATTGAATACGGCGTCAAGCGCATTGAATATTTGTCAGAGACAATAATTCAACACACGACCCATCGTGCTACTGAGGCTTGTTAGTTCTTTGTGTATATTAACTTAATAATAACTCAACGTATTTTTTCGTACAACCCCCTTTTTGTCACACATCTAAGCATGTGTGTATAAAAATACAAGGCATTTGCTTTTGAAAGATCACACACATTCAAATCGTTATTTGCTTTTACATACCAAGCAATATTCTACACACATAAAAATTTCAATTTTTTTTTCACCAAAGCACATTATAAACATAAACATGTATGTATGCACACAAACACTATACATACGTACCAGACAAGTAAACTCTGTGGAAAAAAATGTCGCACACTGATGATTACAAATATACTCTGATGTATTTATATGTATGTTAAAAATGCTTCTGTATTTATCTTTTAAAATGTTGTATATTTGTCAATTTGTTTTTCATTATAAAAATTGAAATATATGTACATAGGCTTGTAACTATATTTGAAAATAATAAACAGGTTATTTTATACATATATATATATATATATATACATATACATAATTGAAATGAGCCGTCGCTAAAAAGTATTTTGTCACCAGTAAAATAACTTTTCATTTATGAGGTGTTTTTTGAAATGTATGTACATACATACATAAGTACCTATG
Organism: Lypha dubia; assembly: GCA_947311025.1. Lineage (NCBI taxonomy): Eukaryota > Metazoa > Arthropoda > Insecta > Diptera > Tachinidae > Lypha > Lypha dubia. The sequence goes on along the minus strand of OX371260.1, from coordinate 94,614,258 downwards.
TAATTGGTCAATAACGAAGAATAAATAACTTACATAATTACTATTTGAAATAGCCCTACGTTAGAACAATGAATATTGTTTTAGCCTTCTCGAAATCGATAAACTGATACGTTCTGTTAGGCTGATTGGATAATATAAGTACATACATACATATGTACCTAATATGTATAATAGCTACATACATATGTATGTACATATGTATGTGTTTTTAAAAACCCCCTAGTAATTTGAATTTTCATCTAAGCAAGTAGGTAAGTATGTACTAAGCTTTAAGCTAACTCAAAATAGTGTTGACTTTTCAAATATCAAATTATTACCTACAGTTAAAATAATAGGTAATTATGTGTGTAACAAATAACAATATACATATGTAGGTACCTACATAGCAATTATATCAATATGTATAACAATATCAACTTTAAATCCGTGCTGAAATGAAAGTAACAAGCCAACATAAGGCAAACATATGTATGTACATATGTATATAAAAATGTGCGTATAAATATAAAACAAAGTTACCCATAAAACCAAAAACTTCGATTTTGTAACGAATTCGAAAGTTTCGATTTGTAAAAAAATGTCTTAACAATGTCGTTTAGACTATTCTTAATGTTTTCGTAATCATTTTTAATTGACTAAAGATCTGCACGTGATAAAACACTATTTATCTTGTAAATTTTATTAAATTTTTCTTGTTAATTATATTTATCTATTGAACTAAAAATAATACAGTATTTTTCGGTTAATTGACCCTACGGTTAATTGGTTTCCACGCTTAATTGAACCACATGATCGGGCAAAAAAATATTGCATACGAAAACACATGTAAATTTCCTCGGATAATTGAACTCGGTTAATTGATTTTCCCGCTTAATTGGTTCAAAATTCATGTCATCAAAAATAAATTTCCTCTTACTTTTACCCGGTTAATTGCATTATTATTGAAAAATAATCTGGCATTTTTGCACATACATATTTGACATCATTTGCAAAAAAATTTGTGTTTAAGTTTATGTTTTTTTTGTAAAACCAATATATGAATTGTTTTTTTTTATTTAGGTTATAAATTTTATTTTTTTGTAAAACTCATGTGCACACAAATAGTGAATTTAATAGTACATACATATGTACCTACAATAATAAATACCTGCGATACACATATACATATGTATATTTTTTTCTGTTACTTGCCTTTTTTTTGTTTAAGGTAAAAAAAAATTATTTTGAAAAACTTAAAGTGCACATATGCGATTTCTTTTAATTCATTAGTATGTAGTTCCAATTATGCGTGATTTCTATAATTGAACAAATTGTTCAATTAAGCGGGTATCGGCTAATTGGTTCCCCGGTTAATTGAACAAAAAGTTGTGCAAATTTTGATGTGCAATTAACCGAAAAAGACTGTATTAACGAATTATACCTGATTTTGCAATACTTACTTAATAATTAAATGTTTTAAAAAATTGTTTCTCTTCACAAACTCAATTTAAAACTTGTAAACATCAAATAGGTATAACTTCAGACATAATACAGAAATGTCTTACGGTAGAAAAACAAAATAAATATATTGTATTATTGCCCATGCGCCCAACCATACGTACAAATATATATTATATGTATGCCTGAATGTTTTCATAAAAAGATCATACCCAGCAGTTTTAAAAGTAGAATTTTAATCGAAATCGTTAAGTATTTCCCTAACGAAAATCCGACTAAATACACAAGTAATGCAAGAGTTCGCCTTTGACTCTCTCACACATATAAAAGTTAAAAAAACTGTTTTTAAAGGTAAAATGAGCAGAAGTCAACTAAAACGTTGCATAAACAAAGAAAAAGAACAATTAATTGAATATTTTATAACTATTGAAAAAGAAATTTGATGAATAAACAAATATCAAAAAAAAATTTCAATTTCTGTAGTATTTTCATTTAGGAAATATCATTGTTGATCTAACTGGTACATTTTGACTAGAGAAATAGTGGGGAGTTGCTCACCAGTGATCTCATCGGTCTGATAGTGTCAAGTGATTACCGTCAATGTCATCCGTATGTTAAAATCGTCAGTCGAGTGCATTGCTAGTTGTTAGGCTGGTAGTTAGTGGAAATGGCTGGTAGCTCGCGAAATAGCTAGACATTCGCAAGCTACGCCGACTGCAGGGTATTTAAAATACTTGCAAACAATAATATTTATACACACAGAAGCAGAATTACATATATATGTATGTAAGTATTTGTGTTGAAAATGTTAATGTTTGTTGAATTTTAAAGTTCTAACTAAGCTTGATGTTGATCTAATACATACATATGTATATTTGAGCTATCCATGAATAAATAATAAAAGCTGTCGATGGATATTGAAAAAATTTCCATTATCTTTATTTTATGTATGTACCTACCTACGTACTAGTAATGTTACGAATACTCGTATTCGATTTTTCGACTATTTGCTTATTTTAATATATTTTTATTCGTATTCGACAAGTAAGTATTTTGTTACCAGAAATTAAACATTTTTCCTTTTATGGGATGTTTGTTTCATATAAATTAGATTATTTCTAAACAAAATATGTTTCAATCAGCAGGTTTTCTTTTAAGCAAATGCAAGCAAGTGCTTTGAGATTGATCAAAAATAATAAATAACAATTTTTATTTTCAATTAAGCGATTTTTACATATAAACAGTGCGTTCTTATCCGAATTCGACTTTATACACATATATTTACCGTGTAGTACCTACACCATACCATAGCGTTTTAATTTACTTTAGCAAAAATAAAATTTCGGTTCTGAGTTTTGATTACATATATACAATTTTATAAACCTTTCAGAAATAAATTTAAAATAAATACTTATGTGCTCCAGTATTGAACTGAGGAGTCGCTCACTATAATTCTACCCATTAACCATTGTGCTACAGAGGCTTGTTAGTATTGAATGTATATTAACTTAATTATAACTTTACGTATTTTTTCGTACAAACCCCTTTTTGTCACACATCTAAGCATGTGTGTATAAAAATACAAGGCATTTGCTTTTGAAAGATCACACACATTCAAATCGTTATTTGCTTTTAACATACCAAGCAGTGCTGCCACGACCAAAAAAATATTACAACCAAATTTTTTGAAAAAGTTACCAATTGTGAAAAAAAAACCAAATTTAAAATGCATTTTTTATTAAAAAAAAAATAAAATTTATTTAAAGTTGCATTACATACAGTTTATTTGCATTTTATACATAGTTAAATAATAATTGCAAAACAAGAAAACAAAAAAAAAAAAAAAAAAAATTCATACTAATAGTAAATGAAAAGTAGAAACTTAAATTGAAATCAGTTTTTGTTTATTTGAGCCTTTATTCGTAAAAATAGTTTTTTTATAGGAGTTAAACCTGCCAAATGTTTATACAAAATTCATTTGATTGAAAGTTTATAAATTAAAATTTTTTTTGAATAGGATCATTACAATAAACAAAATTTGTACTGCACATTTATAAAAAATAAGAAAGGAAAAAAAGAAATTTTTTTTACATATTAATAAAATTCTTATTAATAAGTGAAAAACATAACAAGAAACTTAAATTTAAACAAACTTTTTAAAGTGTTTATTTATTTAAAATAAGCAATATTTGTACTTCAGAAAAAAATGTAATTGTTTTACAAAATTTTTCTTTTAAATCATAAAATCAATAGATTTACAATTCACAGTATTGAGATTAGAAATTATATACAATTCATATCTTTGGCAGACCATAAATAATGGGCAACATTTTGATTTTTGCACAACTGTTTCGATTGGATAATATTGCTAATAGTTTTAAAATCAAGACTATTACGAAATTTGGTTTTGTTTAAATTAAGCTGTGAAAACATTCTTTCGGCTGCAGCAGAACTATGTGGCAATGATAATAAATTTTGTACGAAATAAAAAAGTTGTTCGAAAGTTTTTTCGTTCATCCCATTTTTGTTTTGAAAGTTGTCAGGTCTAGTTAGATGTGAATCATTAAATATTTTTTGATAACACAGAGCAGATCATTTAGTAGTACGGAGAGGTGTTGACAGTGTTGGGACCCAATCGTACTATGAACAGGTAATTAAAAATTTAAAAAATTGTTTTCAAAGTTTAACAAGTTATATATACATATAGTTAAAAAATATTCAAACGAAAAACAGTAAGCAAAATGAAAAAATATTCGCATCTCACATTGAAAAATAAAATTACCAATTTTGGTTAGAAATAACAAAACACGGCAGCTCTGATACCAAGCACTATTCTACACACATAAAAAATTTTAATTTTTTTCACAACTTTCAAAACAAAAATGGGATGAACGAAAAAACTTTCGAACAACTTTTTTATTTCGTACAAAATTTATTATCATTGCCACATAGTTCTGCTGCAGCCGAAAAAATGTTTTCACAGCTTAATTTAAACAAAACCAAATTTCGTAATAGTCTTGATTTTAAAACTATTAACAATATTGTCCAATCGAAACAGTTGTGCAAAAATCAAAATGTTGCCCATTATTTATGGTCTGCCAAAGATATGAATTGTATATAATTTCTAATCTCAATACTGTGAATTGTAAATCTTTTGATTTTTTGATTTAAAAGAAAAATTTTGTAAAACAATTACATTTTTTTCGCTTTTTTTTGCTTATTTTAAATAAATAAACACTTTAAAAAGTTTGTTTAAATTTAAGTTTCTTGTTATGTTTTTCACTTATTAATAAGAATTTTATTAATATGTAAAAAAAATTTCTTTTTTTCTTTTCTTATTTTTTATAAATGTGCAGTACAAATTTTGTTTATTGTAATGATCCTATTCAAAAAAAATTTTAATTTATAAACTTTCAATCAAATGAATTTTGTATAAACATTTGGCAGGTTTAACTCCTATAAAAAAACTATTTTTACGAATAAGGGCTCAAATAAACAAAAACTGATTTCAATTTAAGTTTCTACTTTTCATTTACTATTAGTATGATTTTTTTTTTTTTTTTTGTTTTCTTGTTTTGCAATTATTATTTAACTATGTATAAAATGCAAATAAACTGTATGTAATGCAACTTTAAATAAATTTTATTTTTTTTTTAATAAAAAATGCATTTTAAATTTGGTTATTTTTTCACAATTGGTAACTTTTTCAAAAAATTTGTTTGTAATATTTTTTTGGTCGTGGCAGCACTGCTTGGTATGTTAAAAGCAAATAACGATTTGAATGTGTGTGATCTTTCAAAAGCACCCGGTGGCGAATGTCATGATGATTCATCGTGAAAAGTACTGACAATGTTAAATCATCAATGACAGACGCTGAATTTTCTTTGGCGTCATACATGAATGTTTTAAGCAATTGTCCAAAATATCATAGATGATCCAAATTGATTTTGTTTAGTAGGCGTCCGCGTATTAGTGAGTCCTAACAGACAATATCAACGTTATTCATATATGAATTTTTATGTAATTCGTCACCATCAATGCGTTGACAAACAAATATAATAATCCGTTATTGTTTTTTTTTTTCCTTCAACCATTAACGAATACTTGTAGCAGACAAATTCCAGCAGATTTCAGCTTAGTATCGACAATGTTGATTACTTTCAACTTTTTTTTATAAGGTGAATCTACTATAAAAATGTCTACAAAACTGTCTGTAGCTGTGTCGTTGTCACGTACATTCATCGACATTTCGATATTTTCATACAAATTTGGCCTTGAGACCTAGTTTGTAAGGAGGAATCATAGATGAAAATATCAATATGACAAAGTCGCTCAAAAAACGCAACCAGGCAAATGCCTTGTATTTTTATACACACATGCTTAGATGTGTGACAAAAAGGGGTTTGTACGAAAAAATACGTAAAGTTATAATTAAGTTAATATACATTCAACACTAACAAGCCTCTGTGAGCGACTCCTCAGTTCAATACTGGAGCACATAAGTATTTATTTTAAATTTATTTCTGAAAGGTTTATAAAATTGTATATATGTAATCATAACTCAGAACCGAAATTTTATTTTTGCTAAAGTAAATTAAAACGCTATGGTATGGTGTAGGTACTACACGGTAAATATATGTGTATAAAGTCGAATTCGGATAAGAACGCACTGTTTATATGTAAAAATCGCTTAATTGAAAATAAAAATTGTTATTTATTATTTTTGATCAATCTCAAAGCACTTGCTTGCATTTGCTTAAAAGAAAACCTGCTGATTGAAACATATTTTGTTTAGAAATAATCTAATTTATATGAAACAAACATCCCATAAAAGGAAAAATGTTTAATTTCTGGTAACAAAATACTTACTTGTCGAATACGAATAAAAATATATTAAAATAAGCAAATAGTCGAAAAATCGAATACGAGTATTCGTAACATTACTAGTACGTAGGTAGGTACATACATAAAATAAAGATAATGGAAATTTTTTCAATATCCATCGACAGCTTTTATTATTTATTCATGGATAGCTCAAATATACATATGTATGTATTAGATCAACATCAAGCTTAGTTAGAACTTTAAAATTCAACAAACATTAACATTTTCAACACAAATACTTACATACATATATATGTAATTCTGCTTCTGTGTGTATGAATATTATTGTTTGCAAGTATTTTAAATACCCTGCAGTCGGCGTAGCTTGCGAATGTCTAGCTATTTCGCGAGCTACCAGCCATTTCCACTAACTACCAGCCTAACAACTAGCAATGCACTCGACTGACGATTTTAACATACGGATGAAATTGACGGTAATCACTTGACACGATCAGACCGATGAGATCACTGGTGAGCAACTCCCAACTATTTCTCTAGTCAAAATGTACCAGTTAGATCAACAATGATATTTCCTAAATGAAAATACTACAGAAATTTAAATTTTTTTTTGATATTTGTTTATTCATCAAATTTCTTTTTCAATAGTTATAAAATATTTAATTGTTCTTTTTCTTTGTTTATGCAACGTTTTAGTTGACTTCTGCTCATTTTACCTTTAAAAACAGTTTTTTTAACTTTTATATGTGTGAGAGAGTCAAAGGCGAACTCTTGCATTACTTGTGGGCACTGTAGTATTTAGTCGGATTTTCGTTAGGGAAATACTTAACGATTTCGATTAAAATTCTACTTTTAAAACTGCAGGGTATGATCTTTTTATGAAAACATTCAGGCATACATATAATATATATTTGTACGTATGGTTGGGCGCATGGGCAATAATACAAAATATTTATTTTGTTTTTCTACCGTAAGACATTTCTGTATTATGTCTGAAGTTATACCTATTTGATGTTTACAAGTTTTAAATTGAGTTTGTGAAGAGAAACAATTTTTTAAAACATTTAATTATTAAGTAAGTATTGCAAAATCAGGTAAAATTCGTTAATACAGTCTTTTTCGGTTAATTGCACATCAAAATTTGCACAACTTTTTGTTCAATTAACCGGGGAACCAATTAGCCGATACCCGCTTAATTGAACAATTCGTTCAATTACAGAAATCACGCATAATTGGAACTACATACTAATGAATTAAAAGAAATCGCATATGTGCACTTTAAGTTTTTCAAAATAATTTTTTTTTACCTTAAACAAAAAAAAAGGCAAGTAACAGAAAAAAATGTACATATGTATATGTGTATCGCAGGTATTTATTATTGTAGGTACATATGTATGTATGTACTATTAAATTCACTATTTGTGTGCACATGAGTTTTACAAAAAAATAAAATTTATAATCTAAATAAGAAAAAAACAATTCATATATTGGTTTTACAAAAAAAAACATAAACTTAAACACAAATTTTTTCACAAATGATGTCAAATATGTATGTGCAAAAATGCCAGATTATTTTTCAATAATAATGCAATTAACCGGGTAAAAGTAAGAGGAAATTTATTTTTGATGACATGAATTTTGAACCAATTAAGCGGGAAAATCAATTAACCGAGTTCAATTATCCGAGGAAATTTACATGTGTTTTCGTATGCAATATTTTTTTGCCCGATCATGTGGTTCAATTAAGCGTGGAAACCAATTAACCGTAGGGTCAATTAACCGAAAAATACTGTATTATTTTTAGTTCAATAGATAAATATAATTAACAAGAAAAATTTAATAAAATTTACAAGATAAATAGTGTTTTATCACGTGCAGATCTTTAGTCAATTAAAAATGATTACGAAAACATTAAGAATAGTCTAAACGACATTGTTAAGACATTTTTTTACAAATCGAAACTTTCGAATTCGTTACAAAATCGAAGTTTTTGGTTTTATGGGTAACTTTGTTTTATATTTATACGCACATTTTTATATACATATGTACATACATATGTTTGCCTTATGTTGGCTTGTTACTTTCATTTCAGCACGGATTTAAAGTTGATATTGTTATACATATTGATATAATTGCTATGTAGGTACCTACATATGTATATTGTTATTTGTTACACACATAATTACCTATTATTTTAACTGTAGGTAATAATTTGATATTTGAAAAGTCAACACTATTTTGAGTTAGCTTAAAGCTTAGTACATACTTACCTACTTGCTTAGATGAAAATTCAAATTACTAGGGGGTTTTTAAAAACACATACATATGTACATACATATGTATGTAGCTATTATACATATTAGGTACATACATATGTATGTATGTACTTACTTAGATTATCCAATCAGCCTAACAGAACGTATCAGTTTATCGATTTCGAGAAGGCTAAAACAATATTCATTGTTCTAACGTAGGGCTATTTAAAATAGTAATTATGTAAGTTATTTATTCTTCGTTATTGACCTATTACATAGGTACTTACATATGTATGTACATATGTACATATCAAAAAACACCTCATAAAAGGAAAAGTTATTTTACAGGTGACAAAATACTTTTTAGCGCGGCTCATTTCAATTATGTATATGGGTATTTCCAGGATCGATAACGCGACATTCGTACGTCTTTAAATGAAAAAATAAATGGCAAAAATCCACATTTCCACAAATGTGTTTTTACGTCAGTAAAGCATTTTATCAACACCATTTTTATTATAAAAGACAAGCTTTGGGAACTTGTCGTTTTCAAACAATTTTTGGAAAACATTGCATAGATAACGCGACAAAAAATGGAAGTCATTTGTGACTTCATATTGAAAAATTCAAAAGTCAGTGAAATATGGTCATTAATTTGTAAAAAAATACTCTTAAACCATAATAAAACAATGTAGTTTTCCATTTATAAGTTATTATGATCTACAACTATTGTTTTATGTATTTATAAGTTTTGTTACTGATTCGTAACGCGACATTGCTAACGTGACAAAATTTCCACCTAGTTTCTGAGAAGAATTTTTTCATCAAATTTTATTTGGAAAAACAAAAAATATTAATTCAAAATTTACAAATGTGAAAATAATAATAATAATTAGGAATACATGTATAATAATAATTGCATGCAGACTGGACGCTTATATCTTCACGAGAATAAAATTCTTTTACTTGCGCAAGATTTGTTTCAGGCGTAGATTCCATAACCTGGTTTTCTGGCGGAAAGTATTTCTTACAGAGTGCTTTTAAAAGTATAATTTTTTTATCCAGCGCCTGAGGTAAGGACTTTTCAACCTTTTTAAAAGCTTTTCCAAACGTCTGCTTATAGTTATAAGGATTTACGATGTCTTCTTGTTGCTTTGCATTGTTCTGAAGATTTTTCCTGTACTTTCGCTGCCTTAGACGATCTTTTTCCCGCTTACTTTCGAGAAGCTTCTTGTTTTTGTTCGCAAGTTCCTTCAATTTTGCGCGCCGTATTTTCATTTTCATTGCAACATTTTTTAGGTACTTCTGGCGCTTTGCGGGGTCTGATTTAATTTTTTCCAGATATCGTCGTGATGCTTCTTTTTTGTTAATTTTACCCATCTGCATAAAAAGTAAGCATAATATGTATATATAAGAAAAACAATACTTTTTTGTTCTAATATGTCCAACTTACGATGGGTAACGCGACAAACTTTTGATTGAAATTAAACCTTTCTCAAGAGCAAAAGCACAAAATTTTTTTTTTTTATTTAGGTTAAGCACAATTAACTTTGTTTGAATAATAATTTTCAACTACTTGCTTCGACTGAATGAACAGTACTAATAGAAAACAGTGTTTTGGCATCGATAACGTGACACAGAAATAGCAGGGGAAAGAAACTCAAAAATTTACCGTTTGTCAATGCCTACTATGTGTCTGTTTCTATTTTCGTATTTGTTTATTGTTGGTACAAAAATTTTGAAAGAAGATTGCAATAATAAAACGTATATATAATAAATAACAACGAAAAGCAAAACCAGCAGTAAGAGTCACCAAAAATGAAAAATAAAATATTGTAAGTTTCTGTGCAAATTTTTCACAACAAAAACAAAAATATGCTGTAAACGCGTTATATTCTTTCAATTCAAATATTTATTTAACAATATAAAGGAAAAAAATGGCTGTTTAACAAATTTTAATTTTTTCGTCGTGGTTGACCTTTTTCTGGAAATACCCATATATATATATATATGTATATATATATATATGTATAAAATAACCTGTTTATTATTTTCAAATATAGTTACAAGCCTATGTACATATATTTCAATTTTTAAAATAAAAAACAAATTGACAAATATACAAAAAGATAAATACAAAAGATAAATACAAAAGCATTTTTAACATACATATAAATACATCAGAGTATATTTGTAATCATCAGTGTGCGACATTTTTTTCCACAGAGTTTACTTGTCTGGTACGTATGTATAGTGTTTGTGAGCATACATACATATGTATTTATGTTTATAATGTGCTTTGGTGAAAAAAAAAAATTTAAATTTTTTATGTGTGTAGAATATTGCTTGGTATGTAAAAGCAAATAACGATTTGAGTCTGCTGATCTTTCAAAAGCAAATGCCTTGTATTTTTATACACACATGCTTAGATGTGCGACAAAAAGGGGGTTGTACGAAAAAATACGTTGAGTTATTATTAAGTTAATATACACAAAGAACTAACAAGCCTCAGTAGCACGATGGGTCGTGTGTTGAATTATTGTCTCTGACAAATATTCAATGCGCTTGACCCCGTATTCAATACTACTGAGGCACCTAGTGTATTTATAAATTTATTTCTGCAATGAATATATATTAAAGACGTGCATGAGTATACCTAAAAGTATTTGCAAAACAAATATACCATATACATAATTGTTAAAATTGATACTAAAGAGCGAAAAAGAGTACACAACATTGTATTTGTTTGGTTTTTGTAACACATCGTTACCTTAAAATACGAATGTCGTAAGTGAAAATTTTCGATTTTGAGATTTTTATATACTCATAATACACTTTGCAAGCTCTTTCTAATGGTATCATCAGTTTTATCCCAAGCCTTATAACTTCCGAGATATTCAGCATGCATTTCATCGTACGTCACGAAATTTTATCGTCCTGAGCATGTATTTTGTCGTATGTGCACCAAAAATAGACATACGACATTTTTTGTATGCAAAATGATGATTTTTCATATTGAAAATGCAATTGTTGTATGTCATACAATTTTATATTTTTTTTTAAAGAAAAAGTAAATTCACTAATTGCAAGTGAGTTTACTTGAAAAAAAAACTGTTTAATTTGATAAATTCTTAAAAGTAATATTGAAATTGAAAGAAAATAAAATTAATAAAGAAAATAACTGATAAAGAAAATATTAAAAAAGAAATAATAAAATAAAAAAGAAGAGAGGTGTCTTAGGTTGAATGTGAGTAACACACTATATATGTACATACATATTTTCTCGTCTTGATTTTAAAAAACAACAACAAAGTCGCTTTTAAAGGATGAGCTAATCAAAACAAAAAAAGAAAAACATAACGGGAATAGTGTCGATTATTTATCTTACGAAAAATAAAATTCAACCCCTACCGCGCCATAAATAGCAAAGCTATAATAATAAAGCAAATAACTGAGAAAATACTTGTTCAGTTTGATCAAATTCTTTAAAGTATTTTTTCATAGTTGGCATTGAAAGAGTGGCAAAAATAATAGAAATTGAAATTTCGTTTGTATTAATTTGTTTCAAAGAGTACATAGCAGACATTACTTTTATCGTAAAAATAAATTAAAAGCAATGGATTATGGCATATCGGAAAACGATTTTTCGGCAGATGATGAAATTTTGGATCCTTCTTTTAATATTGAGGAGAATTCCGTAGACTTAAGCAGCCGTTCGAGACTTATTACCAACTCAAATAAGCAACTAACTTCTAATAGTTCCAATGTAGAGACAAGTTCAAACGGTGGTATGTGTAATTCCCTAAATAAGACACGAAAACGTCAAAAACATACGGAATCTTGGAAAATAAATATAAGGAAAGAGCTTCGCGAAAAAGGTAAGAGATATGTGAATAGAAAAGGAGTGGAAAGACCTGAAGTAAAGATGCGGATACCATGCAAAGAAAGCTGCATTCGTGGTTGCACAAACAATATTGCAACGAGGGAAAGAAAAGATTTGCATAAACAGTTTTGGACAGTAAATGCAAGTGAAAAACGTTTATTTTACTCTAACTTCGTCAAACCTTGTGAAATAAAAAAACGTCGGAGCTCAAATAAAGAGAAAGACAATTTTCGCAAAAAGAAGACTTTCGAATTTTTTTTCCAAGTGAACTCAATAACTTTTCAAGTATGCAAAACATTTTTTCTGAATACTCTGGGCATAACTGAAAGAAAAGTGTATTATTTTTTCAATTTTTTAAATCAATCTGAGCAAGGACTCCCAAATGAACGTAGGAAGCATCATGGTAGACCGAAAATATCGCAAGAGAAAATTGAAGAACTAAAAACCCACATTAACAGCTTCCCTACAATTGATTCGCACTACTGCCGTTCAAGAACATCGCGTAAGTATTTGGAAAGTCATTTAAATTTACAAAAGATGTATGTTTTGTATAAGGAAACATGTGAAGACCCTGTGCCCATACATACGTATAGAAATACATTCAATAATGAATTTAATTTATCATTTTATAAGCCGAAAAAGGATCAATGCGATAGATGTGTTTACGCAAAAGTCAATAATGAGACATTAAATGAAAATGAAAAGACAGAATATAATAAACACTGTATGCAGAAGATCCTATGCAAAGAAGAGCGAGATGCAGATCGTAAAAATAAAAATTCCTCAGTAGCCGTTTTGTGCTTTGATTTAGAAAATGTCTTTACCATACCTAGAATGTTTGCGTCAAATTGCTACTATAAGCGGAAACTTTGCATTTACAATTTAACGGGAACTCTCATCAAGCACAATAGTGAAAAAATAACCTACTGTGCTCTATGGAATGAGTGTTTTGCTGGAAGAAGCGGAAATGATATAGCAAGCGCTCTTATACAAATTTTAATCAATGTAGAGAACGAACATCCTGAACTAAATCAAATAATTTTGTGGAGTGATTCTTGCGTTCCGCAAAATCGAAATAAGATAATTGCCACAGCTTTAATGCACTTCATACACCAAAGCCGTATAAAAAGTGTTATACAAAAATTTTCGGAACCAGGGCACTCACAGATTCAGGAAGTGGATTGTGTTCACAGTGTTATTGAGCGGCATTTAAAAGATTTAGAAATTCCAAGTCAAACGGCATTGGCACGTATGTTAAGGAATGCTGAATACGAAAAAACGAAGCTTAGAATTTTAGAAATGAATAAAAATGACTTCAAAAATTTTTCGTTAAAAGCAGACACGCTGAATTTTAAATGCATTCCTTTCAGTAAAATAAAATATATTGAATATGATAATACAACCATTTATCAAATCGCATATAAACTGATGCATGGTAAGAATGAATTGATTTATAAAACTGTTAAAAAAGAAAATTTGCGACGCATAGTGGAAGAGATACCCGATAAATTTTTTCAAATAAAATTAGCAATACTAAAACCCAAAAAACTTGATGTCAACAAAGTAAATGATTTGAAAAGCATGATGTGCTATTTTTACGCAGAGAGTGATCGGAATTTTTTTGAAGAATTATTCAAAAATACATAGATAATATTATTCGCATAATATGCGATAATATTATCTATATCTATTATATTTTATGAATGAATTTTTGATATTTTGTTTTTCTTTATTTTTTTTTTTTAATTTTTTATTGAATAAAGAATTTTTTGTTGTACTAATTTCCCTCTTTTAATTAAGTTTTTTTTGAACAGCTATTCAATGATTTTCATTAAGATTTTAAGATTTTTATTACGATTTTATCACGAAATTTTGAAATTTAACAATATTAAATTATATATTTCCAGTAGGCTTTTTGTCGTAAGTTCAAAGAAAATAACTTTTTGTCAAAAAATGTAACATACGACAAATGTACTCTGAAGCAAAAAGGCTAATAACACCTTTGTAATTATAATTACAGTAAATTGGACTTAGGCTTATGAAAATGAAATAATCAAATTATATTCAATCCAAAACTGGAGAGAATACATAGGGCCATTTTGAACAAATTTAATGTTAAACATTCAAAACTGTCTGCTGAAAAGTAAACTTTTGCTACATACGACATCCGTATTTTAAGGTAACGACATGTTACTGGTACAAACAAAAACAGTTGATTTTTGATTTTGCACCAGTATATATCTGTATTTGTTTTTTATTCTCCAGTAACTGTTGTACCACAAATATTTTCAAAATAATTGTTGTAACAGAGATATTTCCAAGCAATAGTAACATAATATAAGAAATATTAATTGTGTATGGATGTTGCTTTTCTTTGAAAACATTTAAAAACATAATGTAAAAAACTGGGTTCGTTTTTCATATTTATAGTATGTAATATAAGTACATGTGCGTAAGTCGTGTTTTGAGCTAATTTTTGTGTAGTTAAAATTTTTTTTTTAAAAAATGAATAATCTATTTATAAAACAAAAAATTGAATCTAAGGATTACAAAATTAGTGAAAAAAGAGGGCGAAGCAATATATGGAATTGTTTTGCTTCTATCAAAGATGAGACGGACACAGAAATAACAAATTTTGTTGCATGCAAATTCTGTAATAATGTGTATAAATATGTTTGTATGTACATACATATGTACATACTCTGTTCCTTTAATACCTATCATGTTAGATAATTAATTGTATAGAAAAATTGCTCTCTTATTTTAGAAAATTATTACAATTTTTTATAAAAAAAATAGGTCGCTATAATAAATAGATCAATATAAAATTGAAGAAGGTCGAATAAAATAGAAGAACAGTAACAAAAATAAATAATTTAAAATTTTTTTCTTATCATGTTATTACAACTTTCCAGAGTACCACAAATAACTATGTTATAAACATCAGTATTTGTTCATATCTGTTATATGAAAACAAATAAAAGCAAATATGTTCCTCTCATTCTCTGTTTATCTACTCATACAGTATCTGTTTTGCAGAATAACAATACTTACTAATACCAGATACAAGAAAATATTTACTAATACATACCAGAAGTTGAAAACTAAGAGAAACTGGTACAAACAGATAGAACTGTGCACGTCTTTAATATATATATATCTTCATTTACTTGTATATATATCCATTTCAGAATCGATATTTTTATTTTTACTGATTTTCAATACGAAGCATCCTTAGAAAAATCCCTACATTTTACTTTAAGAAACAATTCTCTAGCTCTTCTAGTTTCTTCAGAAAATGGATTTCACGTACAGACAGACGGAGAGACGGACTGACGGACAGGGCTCAGTTAACTTTCCTATCTATAAGGATCCAGAATATATATACTATATGGACCTCATATAAATATTCTGGAAATTACACACGTAATGACAAACCTATAAATACCCTTACCATTTTTGGTGAAGGGTATAAAAAAAAACTATTAAAGACGGTAAATTAAATTATACTTATGGAATGGCAAGAAATACATAACAAAGCCAGATTAATAAAGAAAAATTTTGACCGTTCTTATAAATGCCTAAACATTGACAGACCTACAAAAGAAGAAACAATAAAAATACAATTCGATAAATTGCTAATTTGCTTGGAAAAAATAAGAACTTTATTTAATGTACACTACAATAGACTTACAGTTTGACACAAAACAGAAGCAGATGCATTCTTTGCAGATTTAAAAGAAAAAATTTTCAAATAAGCAACTAAGAAAGGGGTAGAACTTGACCTTCCAACATCCATCCACGAAAATTCACCTCATAAATTCAGAACCCAAACAATAAATACTACAATGAGACAAACAGTAGTGGAATTCTTAAATACGGCCTCAAAGCTAATTCCAGACTTTGATGGCAGAGCAGAAAATTTACGCTCTTTCATAGATTCATTATCGTTATTAAATTCAATACAAGGAGAACACGAATCCACAACCGTATCCCTCATAAAAATAAAATTAAAGGGTACTGCAAGAAATCTTATAAACGATGAGGCAACAATAATACACATTATAAATAAGTTGCAACAAACCGTAAAAGTTGAATCAGTAGAAGTAATATCTGTGAAAATAATGAACATTAAACAAAGCAGTAAAACGGCACATGTCTACGCAATGAAATTTAAAGTTTAGCAAAGTCATTGGAAAGTGCATATATAATAGATGGATTACCATCAGAATTAGCAACCAGACACACCAGGCACACCAATAACCGTAGGAACAACAACTAAATAAGAGCAACAGAATCAAATCAAAATGATTCGGAAAACTCCGAATTTCCCCTAAGACCAATTCAGTAAATATCTATCATCTAAACCTCAACTTAAGTTTCTTTATTAATGTTCAACTAAATAATACCGATACTACACTCACACTTTTGGTAGACACTGGTGCTGATATTTCATTAACAAAATCAAAATTTTTCAGATAAAACAAAATGAATACTAATGACACAACCGTTTTTAGTGGAATAGGACAGGGCAATATAAAATCAATGGGAAGTATATTTTTTGATCTCAAATTCGAAAAATTTTTAAAACCACATAAATTTCAAGTGAAACACAATAACTTTCCAATTCCATCCGATGGAATCATTGGAATAGATTTTATGAAAAAGTATAATTGCATGTTGGATTTTAACAAAACCAATGATTGCCTTATCCTAAGACTATTTAATATATCACATACAATCAGTATACCAATTACAAATAACAATAGCGAAATAACTTTACCACCAAGATGTGAAATAATACATCAAGTAAAATTTAACAACTTAAACAGTGAAATACTAATTCCTAATCAAGAAATTGCACCAGGCGTCTTCATTCCAAACACAATAGTTAACACTAACGAAGCATACGTTCATTTTTTAAACACTAATTTCAAAATCAAGAAAAGTAACATAAAAACCGAAAACATCTCTGATTATGAATAAAAAATGAATTAAAAATTAATTCTCATATTCTATTTCTCTTGAAAACTGGTTAAATAGTTGATATTCTGCTCAATTAGTATCCACTTTATGAAAATTGTAAAGGGAAAATTGAACGCCGATGAGAGGTGTAGCGGCCTTCAAATCAGTACTAATACGTTCTGCTAAAATCTGATTGGATATAAATAATAATATTTTCCAACATAAAAAAACCCTTAGTAATTTTGAATTTTCATTAATTCAATAAAACTGAACTTGAGCCTGATAATATTACTTTTCATATATACATCAATATAAGTTCACATAATAATTACGTTTATTCGTAATAATAATAATATAAAAATATTTTAGCAAAAATATATCAAGAAAAACAGAAATACTAAAAATTTTAAAGGAAAATTTCCCTCAACAATTTTAAAATACATTTACAGAGTTATGCTCAATATACAGTGATATTTTCGGTTTAGAATCAGAAAAAAAACAATAAATAATTTCTATGAACAAAAGTTGAGAGTAAAAGATAAAGAACCGGTATACATAAGGCTCGTATCTGTACTGTTTTTCGCAGTATTATACTGTTTTTCGACATCAAAAACTGCGTACTGCTTTTCTCCCTCAAAATACTGTTTTTCGATACATAATAGAAATAAAAACGGCGAACAGCGAATTCATGCAATAATATTGTTTACTTAAAAAATAAGCATTCTCCTCGAGAATGTTTCGATTGTGGATCGGTGGGAGATATTTATTCATCTCAATAACGCCGACTGCGAATTCAAAGAAATGGCCACGATCGTTGAATATATTTTATGTTTGCCAGAAACTTCAGCATCAGTGGAACGAATCTTCTCTGCAGTGAACTTGGACGTCAGAAAAAACCCGATGTGCAAACATTGAAGGCGATTCTGACCGTCAAATGTATTTTGAAGTACAAATGCGTTGATTTCTACAATTACCTCAAAACGAAGCCGGCATTGCTTATTCTAATTGCTTCAAACGACAAATACAAAACAACAACAAAAGCTGATTTTGATGGAAATGATTCAGATGATGGAAATGATTGTTAATTATTTTTATTTATTTAATAAAATATATACTGCGAAAAGTACTGTTTTTCCAAATCGATTTACTGCTTTTTTAAAAAATTTCAGTGAAATGTACTGTTTTTGGTCCAAAAAAATATACGAGCGTTAGGTATACATCAAAAATTATCATATACCACATACACATAAAGAGGAAATAGATAAACAGGTCAAAAAGCTAATAGATGATCAAATTGTAGAACCTTCGTACTCTGAATACAACAGTCCAATCCTACTCGTACCAAAGAAATCACTGCCCAATTCCGATAAGAAAAGATGGAGACTTGTCATAGACTACAGACAAATAAATAAAAAACTAATTCCAGATAAGTTTCCATTACCTAGAATAGACAATATTCTAGACCAACTCATGTAATGTACAATCCGAAAATCTCTTATTATATATATATATATATATAATAGAGAACAGTAATTGTTGTCAATTAAATTTAGAAAAAAACAAAATGAACCGGAAAAGGCAAACGATCTGTCTTTCCAATTTTGATCGTCATTGTGATCACGTGCACTGAATAGAAAATAATAATTTGAAGAAGTATTTAAAAAGTTTTTTTTTTGTCATCCAAAATCATCTTCTTAAGGGTAAAAGGAAGACATACATTTTATTTCATTTTTGTGGAAATCAATCCCTATAATAAATAGAACTAGATTTATTTCTGCTCAACCATCAATAATAAAATCAGTATTAAATTCTGGAATCTCTTGCTTCAGCATTGGGTCATACAAAAAGAAACATAGTTATTATATAATAAGGTAAATTATCATAAAAGCTAGAGGCTATATATTTCTTTTAGAAACAAATAAAGAAACCTTTATTTTTATAGATCATATCCCTGATAGTCATCCAATCATATTTAGATGTCCAACAAATTGCAGTATTTTCAGATTTCCAGGGATAAACAAAAGCAAAAATAATAAAAAAGCACTAATTGAAAGAGATCTACCTAGCAAAATCAATAGGCATCTATTCAGTTGTTAAGAGATTCGATTGGTAAAACAGAACTTCAACGCTATTTTACACAAGCGGTCAGAAGGCAGTTACAACAAAAGACATTAAACAAAGTTTAGAGTTTAATTTGAAAAAAAAGAAATATCACATAGTAATTAGTAAATAATCGTGTTAGTTTGTCGAAGAAAGAATTGTGTGAAACAAAACAAAAAGTGATTTTCAAAGTAAAGTAACTAAAATTATCGGACAAGAGAAAGAACATATATATAATATATGTAACAAAGTAAAATTGCTGTCGTTCGTTGTATAAATTTTAAAAGAAGAGAATTAATAGCAAGATATAATATTAAAAAGAAAATCAAATAAGTAACTGTAATCCGTGAGACAAAATTCGCACGCAACTAGCTATATTTGAACTTTTAGTAGAGCTTTATTTTATTTCCCATCGTTACAGTGCTACGCAGTCTGGAAGGCCTTTCATCATTGCAGTTGCAGCGTGAGTAAATTTTAAATTATTGATATCATATGCTCTTTAACATGTGAATTTAATCATACTCTATTAAAAGGCTTAAAACTAAAGAAACAAAAAAAAAAAAAAAAAACAAGAAAGAAAAATTTGAATAAATGAAACAATATTTTTATTTATTCTTTGATAGTGATCAATTAAATCCTCATATACATCCATTTATTTTAGTGGATTAATTGTATACTTTGTTTAACAAAAAAAAAAAAAAAACAATAATAATAATAACTTTTTTTTTAACATAAATTAGTAAAGAAAGTACTTGATAATAGCAAGAAATTGGAATAAAAAATTGTTACACAATTTTTTTTTTTCTGCTCAGGCAAGTTAAATTATGTGTACTTGTAAAAGTACAAACAATAGAACCTTTGATCAATCAAAATTTGAAACAATAACTTTAATTCAATTTTTAAATTTAGAATAACTATCTATATCACATCGCATCGTGGCTTAAGTACTGGCTGTGGTGTCTGCCTTTTGCTCGGAAACTATGGGGTCAATATGGGGCTAACCAACATATCCTCATGGGGCTAACCAACATATCCTCCTTCTTGCAACAATCAGGATGGTTTGATCCGGCGACAGGGCAACTACAGGCAATTGAATAACCAATTGACTGAGCCCTGTCTGCTGTAGGGTATCACAAAAGGACCGAATTAACGGACCCAAGTGCGTCACGTCTCAGATGTGGCGGCCCTCGAAACCTAACCTAACCTATGGGGTCAATGCTAAGCTTCCCCACAGTGCCTCCGAGCCAAAGACACGAAACTATAAAGGCCGGTATACTAAAGGTTATCCAACCCCTAAACCGAGGTGTTACGCGACCCGTGCCTATCGGATTTTTGCAGTCGGGGGCAAGAGATTGTATTATAACGGAGCCTTGCTGATACCTGGGCACCTCAGCAAGTAATGACGCCCTTACGATGTTACAGGGGGCTATGACGTGGTGGACCTACTGACCCCCACACTCGTGGGACTCTTATGAACAACAACAAAACAAAACCAACAACAACAACAACTAACGACTCGACACAAGGGAACGCAAATGACGGGACTCTGACGACGGCGAGCAGGGTGGCTACACCAGGCCCTGTCAGCTCACGGACAACTGGTGAGGCGAGGAGCCAGGGTGGCACACCCAACCTGGCGTTTCAAACAGAGGCAGCACAGCCAAAAGGCGACTGCCAAAAAACACGCGGTGAGGTACATGCGGACTCAAAGCCCTGCACCTCCAAAGCCGCTAAAGCCATTGCCGCTAGGTCGGCCAAATCCTCCCCAACCAAGATGGCAAAGGACAGGACCAGAGACGGGACACTGTCGACGGCGAACAGGGTGGCAACACCAGACCCTGCCAGCACACGGACAACTGGTGCGGCGAAGAGCCAGGGTGGCACCCAACCTGGCACTTCACCAAAAAACAGCTGAGCTAAAAGACAGCTGTCAAAAACCTCGCGGTGAGGTACCTGTGGACTTCAGGCCCAATACCTCCAAAGCCGCCCAAGTCCTTGCCGCCAAGGCGGCTAAAACTCCCTTTTCAGGGGCCAGGTCGGTCAAGGCTAAGCCAGAAAAACCTGGCGCCCTCAATGTGCGCAATGCAGGGGAAAGGACCGGTAGGATAACCTCCGGCCCCAATACCCTGCCACCCTCTGCCAACTCCGGCAAAACAACAACACCCGGGCACATTGCACATTCCAGAAGGGCTGCAACAACAAGGCGCTCCGCCTTACGTTTTATTTCGATCCTAGGATCTCTACCGGCTGATCAGCTCACAAATGAGCAGACAGCTTCTCTCACATGGGCGAAAGCTCACATGGCTGCACTGCGTAGCAACCCTCCCCCTGCAGGGCCTAAACGGCAACGTTCAGAGGAGGAAAACGCAGCTGCAGCTAACCCCCCGAGGACCAAACGTCCTAAATATACCCCTGTCGGCAATGGCTCCTACAGTGAGGTGGCCAAAGGGCATCTCGTAAGGGCCATCATAGACAGGGGTGTAGGTGACGGGGCCATGTCACACGACAAGTGGGACATGGTAAACAAAAAACTGGTGGGGGTTTTCTGGAAAGTCTACCAAGACAATCCGGGACCCCCCCCCAGTGCAGTGACTTTGGTTGGTACCAAAATCACAATTAGCACAATTTTGTTGCGCGTCTACCGGACTGACGCCAGACGGAATCGCGATCCGGGCCATGAAGGCGTACCGCCAAAAGGCGGTGATGCAACTGCGACCTCATCCGACAGAGAAGACGCTCAATCAACCTCCTCGTTGGTTGGCGGCTTCTTTGAACGGTTGAACGTCGCGGATGACGCGGACGTCACCTTAACAGAAAAAAATGGAGAATGGTGAAGGTGACTCAAGTCAACCTGCACCACTCTAAAGCAGCATCTGCTGCAATGCTCCTCCGGGTGGTAGAGAAAGAGGAGGAGCTAATCATGGTCCAGGAACCCTGGGTCCATAAAGGACGGGTTTGTGGACTAAACCTCAGGGGCTACAAGCTCTTGGTTGCCAATGGTACAGGTAATATCAGATCTTGCATATTGGCTAAAAACTCTTTACGCATCTTCATTTTATCTGATTACAGTGATGAAGATACTGTGACCGCAGCAATGGAGACCGAGTCCGGCATCATCTGGGTAGTCTCCAGCTATATGGCCCATGACCACGGTGAGCGTCCACCAAACAACTTGGTACGTGGTATAGTGGCTAAAGCTGATAGCACAAGGACGCCAATCATAATATGTGCTGATGCGAACTCGCACCACATCACATGGGGCAGTAATAACACCAACGCACGAGGTGAGTCTCTTTTCGATTTTATTATCAATAATAATCTTGAAATAGTAAATAGGGGTTCAGAACCGACTTTTATTGTCTTAAATCGAAGTGAGGTTTTAGATATTACACTGATTAGTGCACACCACAACAGTTTAATTAGCGACTGGAAGGTCTCGGACGACTGCTCCTTTTCTGACCATCGTTATATTGATTTCTCCATAGGGTTTTGCGTGGATAGACCAAATCCTCTGATAAACAGAAGGAAAACTAACTGAGAGTTGCAGAACAATCTCCTCCGTAACACTCTAAGCTCCGTCCCCGTTATAAACAACACGACGGATATCGATACAGCAATAGATCTCTTCAACGAATCTTTCTGCTATGCAACAAATATGTCTTGCAAAGCCACGACACGCAAAGGCAAAAGTAAACCACCATGGTGGTGCCCTGATTTCGCACACTCGCGAAGCGAGTGCCGTCGACTTTTTAACGAGGCTAAGCAAACAGGTGACTGGTTGCGATATAAGTCCTCGCTAAACAGGTTCAAAAACCTTGTTAGAAGCGCAAAAAGGAAGTCTTGGAGGAATTTCTGCAGTGGCGTAGAGAGCTCCTCCGAAACCAACCGATTGCGCAAGATATTAGCTACCTCACCGGTGGTACCCAGCTACATACAAAAACCATGTGGTAGCTGGACTCTAAGCAGTCATGAAAGGCTCAGCGTACTTCTTGACACTCACTTTCCCGGTAACGCCCCGGTTTCTACTACAGTTACCGCTACCGGTGATACAACTACTTCGCCTGAGCCAGTTATTGTACCGCTGGACAATGACAGAATCAGATGGGCGATCAGTTCCTTCGATCCATTCAAATCTCCTGGACCAGACGGAATTATTCCGGCGGACCTACAGAGAAATATGGAACTAGTCGTGCCCTGGCTCTCTGAAATCTTTACAGAATGTCTGAAAAGGGCATACATTCCGGCTTGCTGGAACCTGTGTAGGGTCGTCTTCATCCCCAAGGGGTGCAAGACGTCTCATACTAAACCTAAAGACTTTAGGCCTATCAGCCTGACGTCCTTTCTGCTCAAAACAATGGAAAGAGCTATAGATATACATCTTAGAATGTCCATACCAAAGGAACTTCTATTCCTCTCACAGCATGCCTACACAAAGGGCAAGTCTGTCGAAACTGCTCTCCACTCCCTGGTCAGTCACATAGAGAAATCTCTCGTACAGAAGGAATTCACTATGGTGGCTTTCCTGGACATAGAGGGCGCCTTCAATTTTGTCAAACCGGACTCAATTATCAACAGCATGATAGAGTTGGGGATTGACATCAATATCTGCAGGTTCGTACAAAATCTGCTAACTAGAAGGGTCATAAGTGCATCTTTTGGATCTGCCACTGAATACAGAGCAGTGAATCGGGGCACCCCACAAGGGGGTGTCTTGTCACCGCTCTTGTGAAATTTGACCATCAACTCTCTACTGCTAAGCCTAGAGCGGAAGCTGGTTAAAACCGTAGCTTACGCTGACGACGTGGCAATAGCTATCTCTGGCAAATACCTGAGCACAATATCTCAGTGTATGGAATCTGCTCTGACACTCCTCAGCAAATGGAGTGTCAGCTGTGGGCTTGGCGTCAATCCGGCGAAAACCGAATTGGTGCTATTCTCCAGGAGGCACAAAATCGGAGACTTTGCGCCCCCCAAACTAAACGGGACCACACTGAAAATCTCGGACAACGCTAAGTACCTGGGCGTAATCCTAGATAGCAAACTATCTTGGAACCTAAACACCCAGTATAGAGCAAACAAGGCCCTCGTGGCTATTTACACCTGCAAAAGAGCAATTGGTCGCAGCTGGGGCATCGAACCCCGAGGGACCAACTGGATCTTTGAGACGGTAATTAAGCCCATAATTTTCTATGGGGTTATAGTATGGTGGGAAGCGGTAGAAAAAGACTCCCACCGACGAACTATAGAGAAAATTTTTCGGCTAGCGGCGATCCTGATAACGGGAGCGCTCAGGTCTACTCCAACGAAGGCATTGTTCGCTATGCTGAACTGGCTTCCGGTGGATGTTCTGGCCAAACAGCTAGCTTTGACTGCGGCGATCGGACTGAACGCTACATGTTCATGGACGAGAACCGATCTTGGTCACTCCAGGATTCTCAGGCAGCACCAAGCGCTCCATGACTTCAACGACTACTGCCCACCAGAACCTTATTTTGGCGGGGTTTTTCAATCCATTGTTAGGAATATAGGGAATATCACTCCCTACCCCCTGCCACCGAAGGGGCCATCAGAGTTTTCACTGATGGCTCCAAAAGAGGCGTAAACACTGGGGGAGGCTTCTATGTGGAAAACTTCAACGTCAAGGTTCCATTCAGACTTCGGGATGGCTGTAGCGTCCTGCAAGCCGAAGTCTCGGCCATTACAAGGGCGGCAAGATGGCTTAGGTATTATAGGGTATCGGAAGACATCCATATTTTTACCGACAGCAAAGCGGCCATTGCTGCTATCAATGGTGTATACACTACATCGACGGTGGTAAACGAATACCGGAAGTCTCTAAACGAGATAGCGAGACATTCAAGAGTAACACTTGTCTGGATTCCAGGGCACTCAGAGTGCACTGGAAACGATATTGCGGACGAAACTGCCAAAAAGGGAACATCATTGAGCAACTCGATGATATGTCACTTCGTTGGCATTCCTCTATCTCATTGCAAGCGATTGATCCAGCAGGAATCATACAATCTTGCTCAAGAAAGGTGGGAACAAGAGCACACCTGTCGAGTCGCCAGGTCCACTTGGCCCCGCTACAGCCTGCACAGAACTCGCGATCTGCTCAGGCTTGGTAAATGTCATACAAGACGACTAGTAACAGTGCTAACGGGGCACTGGTGTTTCGGGACTCATGCCAAAAGGATGGGCCTAAGTTACAATGACTACTGCAGAAGTTGTAACGATGAGGAGGAAGAAGAATCAGTTCTTCATCTTCTATGTCAATGCCCCGCGCTTAACAGCATTAGGGCGATTACCATAGGCTCCAACACTCTGCCAGATCTCGACAGTCTGGCGAACATGGGGCTAACCAACATATCCTCCTTCTTGCAACAATCAGGATGGTTTGATCCGGCGACAGGGTAACTACAGGCAATTGAATAACCAATTGACTGAGCCCTGTCTGCTGTAGGGTATCACAAACGGACCCAAGTGCGTCACGTCTCAGATGTGGCGGCCCTCGAAACCTTACCTAACCTAACCTATCGTTAGTTTTGAAGAAAGGGTGTTTAAAAATTTCAAGAATTTTAAGCAACATGTGTTAAGTTTTATTATTAATTGAATAAAAGTGATAATCATGGAGTAACTAGCTAACTTTCGTTTCCTTTTGTTAATGTGTGGATAGCTACATTGCGGGTTCCAAAAAATTACTACAGGAACATGGTAGGGAGGGTTTAGAATATACGGGAAATTACGTCTACTCCTGGAATAAAAATTGTTAATTTAGTATGTATTCAGTTAAAGTTCAATTATATTAATTTGTTTTAGGGACTCTGATAATAAAATATGGAAGTGTGTAGAAGGAAAAGGAAAGATGCATGAATCTCCCCGAGCCGATGAAGCTAGCTTTACAGAAGGGTCCCGTTAGACTCGAACCTTTCCTAGGCATGAAAGTCATATCATATCAAAAAAATTTAACATTACACTCAGCAGAGCAAAATATTTTTCTTGTTTAGATTTAATGTCAGGTTTTCACCAAATTGGCTTGGAGAACAAATCTAGATATTTAACAGCATTTTCAACAAACAAAGGCTCACACAGATTTACTAGATTACCGTATGGTTTAAAAATAGCTCCAAATTCGTTTCAAATAATGATGACAATTGCTTTTGCTGGTTTAAAACCAAACCAGGCCTTCCTGTACATGGATGACTTAGTGGTGTTAGGTTGTTCAGAAAAACATATGCTTTCAAATTTAAAAGATGTATTTGATTTGTGTAGAAAGCACAACTTAAAACTTCATCCAGAAAAATGTTAATTTTTCAGGACAGAAGTCACTTATCTTGGACAGACAAGGGAATATTACCTGACGATAGTAAATACGTAGCTATCGAAAGCTATCCACCACCTAAGGATGCGGATAGTGCAAAACGATTCGTTGCATTTTGTAATTATTATCGAAGATTCATCAAAAACTTCTCAGAATATTCCAGACATCTAACGAAAAGGAGTACAATTTGTATGGACTAAAGATTGTGGCAATGCATTCAAATACCTGAAAAAAGCTCTAATAAAACCCATACTACTTCAATACTCTGATTTCACAAAAGAATTTTGTATAACAACAAACGCAAGCAAACAAGCTTGTGGAGCCGTATTGACGCAGGAATATGATGGAAAGCAATTACCAATAGCATACGCTTCAAAATCTTTTACCAAAGTTGAAAGCAATAAATCTACAATCGAGCAGGAATTAACAGCTATCCATTGGGCTATTACACACTTCAGACCATACATATATGGTAAACATTTCCTTGTTCGTACTGATCTTTTAAAAACCCAAGTTCAAAATTAACAAGAATGAGGTTGGATTTGGAGGAATACAATTTTACTATAGAATACCTTAGGGGAAAAGATAATTACTTTACGGACGCGTTATCAAGAATAACGATCGATGATTTAAAAGACATAAACATAAAAACTAATACAATAATAAAAATTAAAACAAGATCTATGGCATATAAAAAGAAACAACAAAGTAATACCGAAAATATTCAGCATCAAATTAAAAATAATGATAAAGAACCCAATATATATGTACCACTAAAGAACACTGACGTCAGAAAGTACTATAAATTACAGATTACTCCTGTAAAATGTTACATCAAACGAGGAAAATTTGTTATTACATATATAAATTTTTCCCAAGGCTTGAGAAAGTGGCCGGTAAACTGAGTGTAGAAACACTACAAATGGCACCTAGTGAGAAAATTTTCGAATTTATCTCCATTAATGAATTTAAAAATAATGGCAATAAATATTTAAATAAATTAAAAGTAGCGCTACTTAATGAGGTGACCAATATAAATGATAAGAATGGCAATTCTTGATATAATGCTGAAATACCATGATGATCCGATAGAGGAGGAAATTGTGGAATATATAGAACAATAGAAAAAATAAAGAGGTATTACTATTGGAAAAATATGATAAAAGATGTAACAAAATATGTCAAATTATGTCAAAAATGCCAGAAATTAAAAACAATAAACCATAATAAAAGTCCTATGACTATAACTGAAACACCAGAAAAAGCATTCGACGCAGTGTATGTGGATATAATAGGGCCTTTTCAAAAACCGATTAATGGAAATGAATATGCAATCACTTTAATATGTGATCTGCAAGAACAATCGCAGAAGGGATATTTGAAAATTTTGTATTAACCTATGGTCCAATGAAGACATTCATCTCGGACAGAGTACAAAAGTTCTATACTGACGGAACTATTCACACTATTAAAAATTGAATATAATTTCCACAGCACATCACCATCAGACTTACATATCTGTGGACAAAACGGACTGGGACGAATGCTTAAAATATTTTACTTACTGCTTTAATACGACGCCATCAACGGCACACAACTACTGTCCTTATGAGTTAGTAATTTCAAGATTACCAAACAATTTTAAGCAATTTGCTAAAATAGATAGTGTGACGCCACTATATAATGTGGATAACTATGCCAAAGAGGCAAAATATAGATGCTTTTAGATAGAAATAAAATAAAACAAAAATTAAATTATGATAGGAATATTTTAGAGCATAATTTTAAAATAGGAGATTTAGTTTTACTTAGGAATAATTCGGGCAATAAATTGGAAAGTCAATATAAAGGTCCGTATAAAATTAAGCAAATAGATTTAAGAAATAATGTTGAGTTTCAACTCTCGCAGTGTACAGACGCGTTTTTATAATCGTCGCAACTGATTATTAAAAATTTACTAAATGTTAAAATCAGATAAAAAAACAAAAACAAACATTGATTAAACAGTTATTATACTGGTTTTATTTTATTTTTTTTTTTTGCTTGCGTGTAATATACTTAAATATTTGCATACACAAACTCATATAGTGTACACAACAAAAAAAAAGGAGAACTCTAAATGAGTTCATCTTCTGACAACAATAACAATAAACCTACAAGCAGTAGGAATTTGTATTTAACCTTGGTTGCTGATGAGGGCAACAAAAAAAATAATTTAAACACACTCTTAAACTTTACACAAAATACAAATACTCGTGCGAGGTCATGCTCTCCGTACATGTTAAATAGTGATTAAGAAGCAACAACAATTGCACCCATTAGCAAACTCTTTAGCTTAGCTGTACAAGCAAACAAACAAACAATAAGCAACAAGGTGACCAACGTGCACCAAATTGTAGATGCGGTGAGTACAATAAGTGATAATAAAATTCAAACAGGTATGGATAGATACATAACCGTGCTGAAAAGGGAAAAAGTCACAAATCTGCTCAAGTAGCGTAACCGGCAAAAGTTCCTAGAGATGGAAAAAATATTAAAACTTCCGAAAATCGTTTTTGATTTTAACCGAACAAGGCGATGAAGACACAACAACAACAAGGTCGAGTAAGCCACCACCCATATATTTAAGAGAACAGAATTCCAATTTGTTGGTTAAGAGCCTTATTTCACTAATTGGAGAAAATGAGTTCTACGTAACTCCAATTAAGCGCGGCAAAATCAAAGAAACAAAAATTCAGGTAACTCAAGAAAATCATTACCGAAAAATAGTTTCTGATTTCGAGTCAAAAAATAAACAATTTTACACATACCAACTAAGGAGTGCTAAGGGCCTAACAGTCGTTATAAATGGTGTACACTCAAGTGTTGGTCCTGAGGAGGTTAATGCCCCTATTATGATGAGTTGTCAATGTTACAACTCAACTCAACTCAACTATTTTGTTGAATTATGATTGACAACTAATTTTCGTTGTCTTCGTTAAGTTGTTGTCAACCTTAATAGACAACTATTAGATACATATGTACATGCATGATATGTATATTCAAAGTGTGTTGATAATATTTTTGGAAATTTTATATATGTAAATTAATTTATAAAAATGGATATATCCGTCGAAATGTATTTTTCGGAAGATTCAGAGGAAGAAAATGTGAATCTTACGCGTATCCGTCGCAGTATTAGGAGTCGTAGTAACCCATTGGAATTACCAACAGCCAAGTAAGTGAATGCATTAAAATAAGCAAAATAACCTATTCATATTTTTTTTTAGATTCATTAGTTATTTTCGATTAAATAAAGAAGCCTTTATATATTTGCTGAATGCTGATGGAGGGCAACTTTAAGCAATCAACACGAACTTCTGCCATTTCACCCGTCATAAAACTATGCGCTGCTCTTCGTTTTTTCGCGGATGGCAGTTATCAAAAGGGGGTGGGGGGGGCAATGATTTTAACGTTGGTCTTGCCCAATCCACATTTTCCGTCGTACTTGATAAAGTTTTAAATATTTTTGAACAACACATCTGTTCACAATGGATCAAAACAGCTTTTACTGCCAATGAGATCCAAAATTCAAAACTGGCAGTTAATAGTCGTACAGGGTTCCCAGGAGTAATGAGATTTGTTGACAGTACCCATGTTCGTATCTGCGCACCAAAAAAAGACATACAGCATTTGTACCTTAACAGGAAAGGCTATTACAGCCTAAGCGTTATGATTGTAAGTACTTTTTTTCAAATGTTTAAGGCATTTTTTTATTGTTTTTTTTTTTGGTTTAGTTCTCAGACTATAAGCAAAATGTTAGATTTGTTGACGCTAGATATCCTGGATTAAATCATGATTCCCATATCTTGAATGTAAGCTCATTAAAGAAACATCTTGAGCAGAATGTACAAACAAACACCTGGATTTTAGGTAAGTTTTAAATTTTTGCTGATGGTGGCTTTTCATGTTTTAAATTATATGTTGTAGGTGACGCAGGATATCCTCTTGGAAAAGTCATAATGACACCATTTCGCAATACGACTAAGGGTTCAAGTGAAATGAAATATAACAAAATTCATGCTAAGGCAAGGACCTCTGTTGAGAGAACCATTGGTGTGTTGAAAAGCAAGTTCAGGTGTTTGCTTTCTGCTCGTGGATTACACTATGCTCCGGATAAAGCAGTAAAAATAGTTAATGCGTGTTGTGCTTTGCACTATATATCGCAGCATTTCAAAGTTCCATTTACTGATCTTTTGAATACAGATGAACAGGAATCAATAACAGAAGCAAGCAATCCCTTAAGAAACGGCGAAGCAGAAGAAATAAGGAAGAACATAATGCTTTCATTGCAACAAAATTGGTGTTTATTCAAAATATTATTATAACAAATATAATAAATATGTATATAAATTATTTTTTTTTAAATGAAACTATTTCATTATTTAAGATATCAAACAGTAACAAAAAAAAAAGGCAACAAAAACAATAATTCAATTCTTATCTATAAAATATCATACATTACTAAAAATATTCACAGTTTAAAATCACATTCATTTAACAAAAAAAATTAAAAATTCAATTAAAATTAAAAAAAAAAAATTCATTTTGAAAATATACATACTATGTATTTCTGCTACATTATTTGTCCAGTTTTGGCAGTTTTGCTTGCGCTATTTTTATATTTAGTTCTCTAAGCACACTTTTTCTTTCTGCACTATTTTCCATCAGCTTCATTTTGTTTTTCTTTAACAAGTAAGCTTTGTATTGTGTGCTTTCAATCTCTTTTAGGGTCCGGAGAATTTCATTTTGTGTTTCTGCCTGCTTTTCAAGCAAAAGTATTTTTGAATCCACTGCCTTAGTTTTTTTTATTTTTGGGGACGGAGATTGTAGCTTCAACAACTGGTGGCTCAGTGGAGTTGCGTTCATGACTCACATTAGCAATATCTAATCCAAATGCACAACCGGAGGGATTAACGGAAAAATTAACCTGAGTCAGATCACATACTCTTTCCTCTGTAGCCGTCAAACTTATTTCTTGCGATGGCCCACCGCCGGTCGCCAGAAATTTCTCCTTGTTCTTAGCCAACTTTCTTTTCAAATTGGCCTTGTAGTGAATCCACACCTATAAAAACAAAAATAGTTATTTATTTTCAGGGTTGTGAAAAGACATTTTACCCGTTGCCATTCCGGTCCCGTTCTTGAGGGTGGACCAAGGCTATTTAATTGAATTGATTCCAAGTTGCCTTAACATCCTGACGGCTTGACCCATAGTGCCCCTTGCCTCTTCCAATATCAGGATTCTCTTCTATTAAATCAACCAGGCGGTCAATTTGCTGTTTATTTGTAATTTTGCTGAAATTAATTTTGATATACATATAAATTAATATTGTACATATATTTTATGGAATTCAAAAAAAACTTACATGGTTTTTTTCATTTTAACTACTCGCAGGCAGAAACACAACTGATAAAAAGCAGTTGTCTCAGTTTGACAACTTATTCAACACAACTCTGAATAGTTGTAAATCATAATACTCGTAACAACTTAACGAAGACAACTTATTGAACAGCTGATTGAAAGTTGTGTTGAGTTGTAATTCATAATAAGAATTTGACAACTACAACTCAACTATCAATTCAGTTGTGAATCATAATAGGGGCATAAGTCAGGCCTTGAAAATAGTGTCTTTAAAATAAAATATGCCAGCTGACTTGAAATTAAAAAAAAAAAATGAATCGCACCCTATCTATAATTTAAAGTACTTGTTGCATCGAAGAGTTACCGTTGATCTACCACATAAAAGAGCTGGACCTGTTCAATGCCTGAACTGCCAAGAATTTGGCCACACCAAAGCTTATTGTAAGTTGCCTACCGTTTGCGTTGTATGTGGTGAGTTACACAGTACCGCTATTTGCACCAAATTGAAAGGTGATTCCAAGGCAAAAAAGTATGGCAATTGCGGCGGAAACCACACAGATAACTACTGGGGCTGCCCTTTATATTCGATTTTAAAGAGCTCGTCAAGCAAAAAAGCTAATGTTACTCCCGCTCAGCCTAAAACCATTTTTAACTACCCACAGTTACCTCAACCGTCTACTAGCCAGAATCAACATTCAAATGCTTTGAAGTCTAACACTACTAATGCCCAAAAACAACCTTACGGTAATATTTTAAAAAGTAACCAGACTACGGCACAAAAAACGGTACCGGCAAATGAAGATACAGGTTCTAATTTTAGTCAAATTGAAGCCTCAATAGAGAGCTTAATTCAAACAGTAAATACTTTTACTTTGAACATGTCCTGTATGATGCAGGAAATGCTGAAAATTCAGTATACCTTGTTACAGGCAGTATTCAACAAACCATGAACTTAAAAATCTGTTTTTGGAATGCAAACGGCATCTGCCAACATAAAAATTAAATAGAATATTTCATAATGGATCAAGAAATCGATGTAATGCTCATTTCAGAGACTCACTTGACGTCTCGAAGCTATTTTAAAATTAGTGGATATAGTTTCTACGACACCAAGGACCTTCGAGGAAGAGCTTGTGGTGGCTCGGGAATTCTAATAAAATCGCGAATAAAACACTACTTATTACCTGATTTTTGTGAAGAATATCTTCAAGCAACAAATATTTGTATTGAAAATTATTATCAAAAACTTATAATGTCATCTGTCTATTCCTCCCCAGATTTTCAATTACCGTGAGTCAATATACGGCTTTTTATAAATCACTGGTAGTGCAAGAAAGTAATTACCGAAAAATAGTTTCTGACCTTGAGTCAAAAAACAAAAATTTTTATACGTACCAATTAAAGAGTGCTAAAGGTCTAACCGTCGTAATAAAAGGTATAGACTCTAGTGTGGATCCAGAAGAGGTTAAGTCTGGCCTTGAAAATAATGGCTTCAAAGTTAAAAATGTTTCTAACATCAAAAATAGGGAAAAAATCCCCCAACCTATTTTTAGAGTCGAGCTACAGCCAGGTGACTTGAAAATTAAAAAAAATGAATCGCACCCAATCTATAATCTAAAGTACTTGTTACACAGAAGAGTTACAGTTGAGATGCCACATAAAAACAATGGACCTATCCAATGCATGAACTGTCAAGAATTTGGCCATACCAAAACTTATTGGGGGTTAATGGAAAAGTGACGCGAACACAAATGAGTTATCATACTGTACACACAGCCAATCCTTTTCAAATGACAACCTCACCGCCCTGTCAACCGATCTTAGGTGGTATAACCTTAACAACCGCACAGAGGAAATTCTGTTGCCAACCAGCACGTTTGGGTGCTTAGATAGCAGCCCTATCACCAAACTAGGGAACGAAGGCTAGCAACCTACGTTTCTGAACTTAAATTGCTAATGAATCGCTAAAAATAAATCAAATTAAACCGAATTACTTGATGACGACTTTTGGCTATCGTATACGGACTATGATTGGATTCTGGAACGTAAGAACCCTGAGAGACAATGACAACATCAACCCAAATATGAATTCCAAATTCCTACAAGTTGAGCGCGAAATGCTAAGATATCGCATATCTATTCTGGGTCTCAGCGAAGTACGCTGGAATGGTGCAGGTGAATATACATAAGTCACCCACAGGTGACACTATATTCCTATATTCTGGTAAAGAAGTTGGAAGTAACCATGAAACCGGTGTTGGATTACTGCTAACTACCGAATCCCACCGAAGTCTTATGTCGTGGAAACCAATTTCCGACAGAATTATCACCGCCCGTTTTAAATCTAAGGTCAGAAATGTATCCCTGGTACAATGCTACGCCCCTACAGAAGGCGCATCAGAAGAGATGAAGGACCGCTTTTATGGTCAGCTTAATGTGGTCTATGATACCATACCTCGTGGTGATATTATATGCGTATTGGGTGACCTTAATGCAAAGGTTGGTTCTGATAATGCCTCACTTAAGCACGTAATGGGTACTCATGGCTTGGGCACTCGCAGTGATAATGGTGAACTTTTCGTAGAATTCTGCAACGCAAGGAGAATGCTTATAAATGGAACACTTTTTCAGCACAAGGACTGCCACAAGGTGACTTGGCGATCCAGTGATCAATATGGAACTGCCAATCAGATTGGTCATTTTGTCATAAGTAGAAGATTTCAGAAATGTCTGTTAGACGTCCGAAGCAAAACTGGTGCTGATATTGGTCAAGCTAAAGACCATTTCTTAGTAATAGCAAAAATCCGTCTACGCACATCTGCTATTCTTAAAAAAGCAAAAGCAGTTCGCCCAACAAAACTTGCTGTTGAACGCCTAAAGAATGCCACCATTAGGTCAAACTTTAGTTCTCAGCTACGTGAAGCAATTAACCAAAATGATATAACAGCTCAGGTCTCCATCGCTGCCAAGTGGAATGCTTTAAAAGACACCATTGTAAATTGTGCAAATGTCTCTATAGGACCGGAACCAAAAGGCAGACAACCGTGGATGACAGATAACACATGGGATACTATACAGGAGCGTATTGATATTAAATCCAAATTGTCTGCAACTGAACATCTTACGCCCGAAACTAAGACGCTCTTGGAAGCAACATATAAATCCATGCACAAAATTGTGCAGCGTGCTGTCCGAAGAGACAAACGACGACATATCGATCTATTGGCTAGTGAAGCTGAAAATGCTGCCCAGGTAGGGGACACCCGTACTGTATATAAGATCACCAAACAACTAGTCGACAGAAACATGACCATACAACATCCTGTCAAAGACAAAAATGGAAATCTTCTTAACAGTTGGCCCGATGAAGGCAACACTTCTCTGATCTGCTTAATACCGTGATTGATCCCACACATCATCAAAAAGATCAAGATTATCTACAAAACCACCAGGCAAATGCTAGAATCCGAACATCAACACCAAGCATCTCAGAAATAAGCGCTGCTATCAAACAGTTACCCAATGGGAAAGCTGCCGGAATCGATGGTATTCCTTCCGAAATATATAAGGCCGATTCTACTCTCAGTGCTGAAATTCTTTTTCCATTGATCACCCAGGTGTGGGAGCAGGAGCCTTTTCCGAGCGAATGGAAGGACGGCATAATGGTGAAGATTGCGAAAAAAGGAAATTTGAAAGATTGCAACAATTGGCGGGGCATATGTGTTTTACCAGCAATTTCAAAGATTATAGCAAAAATAATACTCAATCGCATAAAGGAACACTTTGAAAACACAATAACCTCGGCCCAAGCCGGCTTCCGTAGTGGTTTCTCGTGCGCAGATCACATAAACACCATTCGAATTATCATTGAACAGTTTGTCGAACATAATTCAACTCTTAATCTACTTTTCATTGATTTTGAAAAAGCGTTTGACAGCATCAATCGTAATTGCATTTGGAACGCTCTTCGTAAGAGAGGTATCCCGTCAAAACTAATAGCATTAATAAAGGAGAGCTATAATGATGCTAACTGCTATGTGTTACATACGGGGAAATTGTCTGAACCTTTCCAGGTACTAAGCGGAGTGCGGCAAGGATGCATACTATCACCACTTCTGTTCTTGCTTGTCATTGAGGACGTACTGACATCAACCTCATTTCAGCGTAGGGGTGTTCAATGGCGTATAGATAACTCCTTTTTAAACTACCTTGCATATGCAGATGACATATGCCTTCTTTCGCATAGAGTTCGTGACCTTGAGATGTCGATGGTTGACCTCCAGTCAAAGTTGGATGGTACAGGTCTAAAAATAAACACAACGAAAACAAAAGGTCTCTCCATACATCTCTCCGGCATCTATTAATGTAGGTGATAACAACTATGCCATTGTCAACGAATTTTGTTATTTGGGTAGCATGATTACCGCTGATGGAGGCACTGAGATTGACGTGGAGGCAAAACTCAGTAGAGCTAGAGCAGCGTTTGGAATTCTAGCACCAATATGGCAAAACAACAACATTAGTCTTCGAACAAAACTGCAAATTTTTGAATCCAATATAAAATCAGTTCTTTTGTACGGATGCACAACATGGAAGGTGACCAGTACAATTACAAGTCGTTTGCAAACATTCGTTAATCGCTGCCTCAGACGAATACTTAGAATCTTTTGGCCAAATGTTATATCAAATATTGAGCTACTTCGTAAATCAAATCAGATAGATGTGGCAACTGAGATTCGAAAACGACAATGGCAATGGATTGGTCACACACTTCGACGTCCAGATGAAAATATTGCCAAGCATGCGTTACGTTGGAACCCGTTTCATCAAGCAGGACGAAGAGTTGGAAGGCCTAGAATAACTTGGAGACGTTCCACCGAAGCCGAAAGGAGATCTATGGGTTTAACATGGAACGAAGCTAGAAATGTAGTCCAAAACCGAGTACGGTGGAGAACGACTATTGTTGGCGCCCTATGCTCCAGTGGGAGTTAAAGGAACATATATATATATATATATATATATATATATATATATATATATATATATATATATATATAAAACTTATTGCAAGTTGCCTACCGTTTGCGTTGTGTGGTGAGTTGCACACTACCGCTAAGTGTGACAAAATAAAAGGTGATACCAAGGCAAAAAAATGCGGCAATTGCAGTGGAAACCACACTGCTAACTATAGAGGCTGCCCTCTTAACTCTTTTTCTAAAAATTCGTCGAACAGAAAAACAAATGCTACTCCTGATCAGCCCAACACCCCTTTAAACTACCCTCAGTTACCTCAACCGTCGTCTAGCCATAATCAAAACTCAAATGTTTTAAAGTCTAACAGGACTCTTAATCAACAAAAACCTAACAGCCAATTTTCATACGCTAATATTTTAAAGAGTTACCAGAATCCGGCGCAAAAAGCTGTACCAGCTAATGAAGAATCAGGGCATAATTTTAGTCGTATTGAAGCCTCGATAGAGATCCTAATACAACCAGTAAATACATTTACTCTCAACATGTCCTGTATGATGCAGGAAATGTTGAAAATGCAGTCTACCTTGTTGCAGGCTGTATTGAAAAAACCATGAACTTAAAAATCTGTTTTTGGAACGCAAACGGCATCTGCCAACATAAAAATGAAATAGAATATTTTCTTCAAATCGATGTTATGCTTATCTCAGAAACTCATTTGACGTCTCGAAGCTATTTTAAAATTAGTGGGTATAATTTCTACGATACTAAGGATCCTCAAGGTAGAGCTTGTGGTGGCTCTGGAATCCTAATAAAAACTCGAATAAAACACTACCTGCTAAATGACCTTCGTGGAGAATATCTTCAAGCAACAAATATCTGTATTGAAAATTTTTATCAAAAGCTTGTGATATCATCTGTTTATTCTCCTACCAGGTTTTCAATTTCAGAGAGTCAATATACCGCATTTTATACAACACTGGGGTCCCGTTTTCTAGCAGCTGGCGACTACAATACTAAACAAACATTTTGGGTTTCACGTTTAATCAGTCCTAAGATTCGTGTTTTGTTTGACACAATTTCAAAAATGACTTTGAATGTAGTTTCAAGTGGTCAGCCAACATATTGGCCAACGGATCGACAAAAAAAAAAAAAAAAAAATCCCGATGTTATCGACTTTGGAATTATGAAAGGTGTGCTCAGCGATTGAAGTTGAAGCATCTTTGGATTTGTCTTCAGATCACGCGCCTACTATTATCACTATTTACTCACACACAACTGCAACATCAACATGTGATTTACCGCTAACACCTGCACGTATTAACTGGCTGCAATACAAAAAATATTTGAGCGCCCATTGCTCGGAAAATATGCCGTTGACAACACCTTCTGACATAGATAACTCTATTAGGTTGCTTGAAGCACATGTTAAACAAGCTGCTCTTAATGCTTCTTCAAATCAAACAAATCAACGAGTGAGATTTAACAATATTTTTTGTGTAGATATAGAAAGGCTATTGAATGAAAAGCGTAGAGCTCGACGAGAATGGCAACGTTACAGATCGCCCCAGCTAAAATGAAAGCTTAAGGATGTACTAAGTAACTTAGAAAAGTTTTACAAACACAAAAAACTGCTTCCCTCCAAAAATTTCTTCAAGAACTAGATGCAACACCACAAACAGATTATTCGCTATGGCGTGCAGCTAGTGGTCTTAAAAGGCCGGTGATATGTTAACCTCCATTACGGGCCTCTAATGGTGACTGGGCAAGAACTGATGCTGAAAATAGTGCTCTTTTTGCTAACTTACAAAAAGTATTTACTCCTAATATTTCTGCTGATATGGTTGAACTGCTACCAGTCGTCTCTTTACCAGAAATATCGCTAAAATTCAACATTGTGGAGATTGAAAAGGCCATTACTAGCCTTAACACTAAAAAAGCCCCAGGTGTAGACAAAATAAACAACAAAATGCTCCAAGAATTACCATATATTGCAAAAAGAATAATACTATTAATATTTAATGGTATTTTACGGCTGCAATACTATCCAAAAGAATGGAAGGTTTCGATCACACGAAGGTTGAATCCTATCGGCCTATTAGTCTATTGCCCAACATTTCAAAACTTTTTGAAAAGGTGTATATGAGAAAGCTGATGCCTATAGTGACTAGTAATGGATGCATTCCAGATCATCAGTTCGGTTTTCGCAGACAACATAGCACTATTGAACAAACACACAGACTTGTTAATGTTGTTAGAGACACTTTTGAAAAAAAGAAATATTGCTCCGCACTCTTCATTGATGTTGCACAAGCCTTCGACAAAGTATGGCACGAAGGTCTAATACATTCATACATAAACATTTGCGGATGATACAGCTTTTCTAAGTGTCCATAAAAATCCAGTAGAAGCATCCAGCAACTTACAATGGTATATATCCAAATTGGAAAAAAGGCTCAAACAATGGCGTATTAAAGTTAACGAGCAGAAATGTGTACACGTTACTTTTACTTTGCGAAGGGAAACATGCCCGCCTATACAAATCAACACCGAGACTATACCGCAACACACTGCAGTAAAATATCTAGGCGTTCACCTTGATCGCCGTTTAACATGGAAATCGCATACAGACGCCAAGTTGATCCAAATGAAATTAAAAGCAGCCCAAATGAATTGGTTTATGGGAAGAAATTCTATACTAAGCCTATACTGTAAACTTCTATTATACAATGCGATCCTAAAACCAATATGGGCCTATAGAATCCAGTTATGGGTTATTCTCTCAACATCGAATGTAGAGGCGACAAATTAAAATTCTACGTAGAATAACAGCAGCTCCGAAATCACCGAATTCACAAAGATCTAGACGTTCCGTTGGTGAAGACAGTATTTTCAAAACACGCGAAAGAATAAATAAAAAACTTGAGTTGCACCCAAATCCACTTACGCTCAATATTCTAGAGTATAGACGCAACATCCGGCTGTGGAAGAGGGATACTCTTTCTCTCAGCCGTACACGAGATATGTAAAACAACAAAAATCAACGGTTGAAACTAAAAAAATTTGTTTAGCATTGGATAAACATATATTTAACATTTTTGTAGATTTAAGATTTGAAAAATTTATTGATGTTTCAATTTATAATTAAAGATACAATAAATAATTAAATAATAAAAAAAAAAAAAAAAAATATATGTAACATAGCTTGCTGAAACCTTTCACCATGTTCATCTGATACAGCACCAAGATTTTCCGGAAAAAAATCTAGATGCGAGTTCAAAAAATTTCAGCCTGGTCCATGATGTCGATCGACATCTTAAGCGAGCGACAGTAAGTCACTCACTATCGCTCGCTTCAGCACCCCACTAAACATCGACTTGTCGGTCGTCTGACTTTACGTGTTTAACGTAATCATTGTCAAAGCACTTATTGT
Organism: Lypha dubia; assembly: GCA_947311025.1. NCBI lineage: Eukaryota > Metazoa > Arthropoda > Insecta > Diptera > Tachinidae > Lypha > Lypha dubia. The sequence continues at coordinate 94,573,650 of OX371260.1, read as the reverse complement.
CACATAAAATATTCCATATAAGTTGAGCCATAAATATGGCCATTTGAACGTGGCACAAGTACCATGTATGCACACTTCGATAACAAGTACAAAAAACAAAAAATAACTTGTATATTGTTGGTATAAAATACTTTTTTGATCAAAACAAACAAATAAATTTAAAAATTTCTTAGAAATGCTTTGCAAACTGTAAAGGTACGGTCACATCTAGCAACCATTTGCCCAAAAAAGCGTAACCACTAAATACCAATGAAAAACTTTTTGATTTATGCATTTATTTATTAACAGCATCTAATAAGATAAGATTCTATTACATTTTCTATAAATTATGTAGGAAACTGTTTAACGTAATAAACAGGTATCTAAATCAAAAGTGTTTTTATTAGTATTAAGTGGTTATGCTTTTTTGGGCAAATGTTTGCTAGATGTGACCGTACCTTAAGAATTATTTGTGTATGCTTTAAAACTTTATGTGTTTGATAATCTTAATATATAAAAAATCCGTGTCACTGTGTATGTTTCGAATAAACTCAAAAACGAGTCAACTGATATTCATGAAAATTGGCATATATATGTAATTTGGTCCAACTTAGATTATAGGATAGTTATTATTTAAATTAATGGCCTGGGGGCGGAGGGGCGTGGCAAAATGTTTGTACCGTATACGAAGCTAGACCGCTGGACCGATCCTTCTGAAACTTTGTCAGCATGTTACTCAAACTCCAGCATAAATAATAGGAAATTTTTTTTCGTCCACGCCTACTTTAACGCCCATTTTTTAATAATATAAAAATCTAAATGTTTCCGAATAAACTCAAAAACGAGTCAACTGATATTCATGAAAATTGGCATATATATGTAATTTGGTCCAACTTAGATGATAGGATAGTTAATATTTAAATTAATGGCCTGGGGGCGGAGGGGCGTGGCTCTTTATATATATAATTCTACTGTACTTGCGTTGTAACTGAACTCCTCCTAAACGGCTGGACCGATTTGCATCAATTTTTTTGTATGCGTTTGGGTGGCGCCCCGGGTGGTTTAAATTTACAATTCGGTCCAATTGGAAAAAGGTCCCACCCACTTTTCTCCTGGTACGTATTCCAAATTATGCCAATACAATATGTACCAAATATCATCGACGTAGGTCAAAAAATGCCCAAAATATGGCGATTTAAATTTTTGGGATATATGGGAGGTATCACGCCCCTTTGTTCATTCCCACCCATATTTGCAGCAGCACTAAAAAAATGCACACCAAACCGACGTACCAAATTTTGTTCTAATACCGTTATCAGGAGCAGAAATAATAGATTTTTAATATGTGGTTTGTATGGGAGGTACCACGCCCCTTTTTTGGAAAATTAAAAATCGTAATATAGTCTTAACTACTGGACCGATTGTCATTAAATTTTCACAATAGGATATATAAATACTTTTAATTTTATTTTATAACGAGGGGGTAGCGAAGCACACCGGGATAAGCTAGTTTGATAAAAATTTATCTGAGTCAGCTGTGCTAGTAAGCTCACCTCTTAAATATGCTTTGCTTAAAATGTAAACACAAAACATTTGTTTTCAATAAATCAATTTTTTGAAAAACAATTTATGGCAAAATAATTTTTGGTATTGTGTTAATTTCACAAATTCAACAAGAACCTGCATCGGCTTTAGATTTGGCTTTTTTATGCTGAACATTTTTTTCCTAATCAATAATTATTAGCTGTACAACAATATTTTTATATATATATATATATATATATATATATATATATATATATATATATATATATATATGTTAGGGTGGGGCGATTTGAACATCTTAATGAGCGCTTCGCGTTTCTGATTCTTGGGATTGTACTGAGCCAAAAAAGTTCACTAGACCATACGCCTACGGTGAAAATCGAGCTTCCAGATTTTGACTTGCAGTTTTTTCTCAGACTTTATTTTTTTGGATAATTATTATTTTATTTCAGATATAAAAAATATGGATAATCCAGTGGATTCTAATAATACAGAGAATTTGGAGATGGAGACGCAACCAGAATCATCAGCGTTATCATCAAATCTAGAACAAATGCCTTCGCAAAACGTATTGGCATTCGGTTTAGAGGCTGAATTTGACGATATTTCGCTTCCAACTACGAGCGGCATTTTGAAACATTATTTTTTCTTGGCCGCTCGTTGCAAAAACGCAAATAAAATGTTTTCATACGACACATTCACCCCCACACGTTTGCGACAAATTGATACAAATTTGGAACAAATTAAATATTGAGGTTACTGGAAAAAAAAATATTATTAAGAAATTGGGCAGATTATTGAAAAATTACCGTGAAGCTTAGAAGAGAAAAACAAAAAATGATGCTAAATTCAGAGAATTTGGTGACAGCACAACGAAAATATTTTACATCGGAAAATGTAAATGCCAGCTCAAAACAGCTCGATGTAATTGTGGCAAAATTCCTGACCGACTCCATGAATTCATGTTGGATCAGCATAACGAACGCAGACTTACAATACCTGAATATTTGCCAGTCGAAACAGAAATATCGACTGTGTTACCATCTTTACATTCAGGTGCATCATCTGATCCAATATTTCAACCAAGCGCATCAGATGTGCATGAATTGGAAAACTATGAACCTGCTGGTTCGGAAATCCATACACTAACCGTGCGAAGAATGTATACTCCACGATGTAGTACACCACGGTTTGCAATGATGTGCGATCGCTTTGGGGTATCCGATCGATTAGCATCTAGTTTGGCTTCAGCTTTATTCGCTGACATACAGTTTTAGGATGAGCGAGGTGAAACCATTATTATGGATAAAAGAAAAGTGAGCCGAGAGCGTGAAAAATCGAAACACGATATTTTACGAGCAAATCAGGATGCTGAATCGTTGATCGCTTTTTCGTTTGATGGTCGCAAAAATGATTCATTAATACGGGAGAAAATTAATGAAGTATATCACACTACAATGCGAAAAGAACCACACTTGGTAGTAATACGTGAACCACATTCGTCACTAATTGGCCTTGTGAATTTAGAAGGCAAAGGCGAAATCTCCAAAGCGAAACAAGCCGAATTGATTGGATTTTTAAAATCTAAAAATCTTTCACTTGAAAAATTAATTGCCGTCTATAGTGACGGTGAGGTGGCAAACACTGGCACATCCGGAGGTGTATTGCGTCTCATCGAACGCTATCTAGATAGACCAATACATTGGTTTATCTGTTTGCTTCATTTCAACGAATTGCCGTTCCGACATCTGTACAACGCTGTCGAAAAATCGGCCACTACTGGACCGACAAAAAGCACTGGATCGTTACATTACAAGTAAATATCATAACTTTATGTACTTCTTTCTCTATACGATATAGTTGTGTAATTTTTTTATTGAAATAATCTAAACAATTTTCAACTTATTCCACTTGAACACATTCCTCCAATGAGTACATATGCTGAAAATCAACTTTCCACGGACGTTAAATATCTATACCAAATTGCCCAAGCCGTTTCAAATGGTAGTTGCTCAATTAATCTTGCAAACATTAAACCTGGACCGGCAGGACATTCGAGATGGATAACAAAAGCTAGTAGATTGCTCCGTGTGTATATTGCGACAGAAAACCCATCACAAAATTTACAAATTTTGGCAAGGTACGAGTACATCATGAAAGTGTATGTTCCCATGTATTTTAACGTCAAATACTACAATTCGGCTGTATACAGTAGTGCTCTGCTTGGAAAATTCATCCAGTGGACGCAATATTTACCAGACAACTTACGTAACATCGTAAATCCCGTAATACAGAATAATTCCTATTTCGCACACAGTGAAAATGTTTTGTTGAGCATGTTATTCGATTATTGTAAAGAAATTCGTATATTGGCACTCAAAAAAATATTGTATATTCGCGACAACGTATGAGATTTAACTGAGCTTCGCGAATATGTCAAACCAAACATCAATTTTGATTGTACGGATTACGTTCACATGATCGATTTAGAGGACAAAGCATTGTTATTTAAACCGCCATTTACCAGGAAAATTCCGTATGAGCATTTACAACAATACCTCGAATGTGTAGATGATGAAGATCCACGATTTCCAGACCCACCAATACCTTGTCATATTCAAGGTACGGAGCGACATGTCCAGCTACTAGCTAGTGTTGATAAGCGCTCAATCGACAAAAACTGTGAAGGTATAATGGCATCTGTATCTGAAGGCCGAAAGAAAGCGCCTCGTATGGAATATCGAAAAGATTTGGAAGGCAATCTTTGAATGAAAAATACACTGAATTGGAATTTTTGATGTGAAATCGTTTAAAACAATAATTACTTTCTTCTTGATTCATACCTTGTCTCTCCCAATACAATTACTTTGCACTTTAAATGAATTTCTCATAATTTTCAAAATAAATATTGAACCAAACAAAAAAATAACATTATATTTTTGGATAAAAAAATAAGATATAGAACATTTTTATGATTTCGCGCTATGAATAACTGAAAATGGTAATTTCTCAATATTTTTACGAAAAATTTGCACTTTCACAAGGCAAAAACTGCCTGAAGGAGCGTTCCAATGCTTTTGAGATGTACTACGGAGCTCTTCACTATTGCTTTGGCTACAATTCTTGTCTTAGTATTGGATCGAAAATCTCAATGGTTTGGCTGTTATAGGCCAAAATATCAAAAAAACGTGATAAAAGTCTGAGAAAAAACTGCAAGTTAAAATCTGGAAACTCGATTTTCACCGTAGACGTATGGTCTAGTAGACTTTTTTGCTCAGTACAATCCCAAGAATCAGAAACTTCCATACTAATCGCCCCACCCTAATGTATGTACATATGTACATAATTACATAAATACCTACCAATTTCTCATCATAAAATTTTCTAAATTATTACAGTACAATACGCATATAAGAATCTCGCTTATAAGAAAAACTCGGCTATAAGAAACACTTTTCCAGACACCATGTACATTTCCATATAACTACGTGTTAAATAATCCTTATATAAGAAACTCGCTTATAAGAAAAACTCTGCTATAAGAAACAAATTTTTATGAAAAATTATATTCCTTCCATAGAAAATTGTACGTGTATAAGAAAGTATTCTCGCAAGGAAATTTTTTTTCAATTTGGGGAAAAATATAAATTTTTTGATTATATTTTACAATTTACATCTGTGAACACTGGTCCAAATGTCAAATGAAGTCGTTGATTTTTGTAAAATCAGCCGGCTTCGTTGTTTTTTTTTTGTACAAAATAATGTGTATTAATTTTATTTCAAATATATATGTATCTGCATACTCCATAGGAAATTTTTTAAATTTTGTTTCTGGCGTGTTCTCTTTATAAGAAAGCTCGCATATAAGAAACAAAATCTGTACATTTTCAGACTTTCTTATATGCGTATTGTACTGTACATACATACATATAAAATACAATTTTTTTATATTATTTTTCAATTAATATCTCTGTCGACAACCAAAAAGCAAGTGACTGATTTTTACAGTTGTTGTCGCACAATATTTCTTAGTGGGGCGCAAATTAGAATGAAAATGCGAACGTTATCGCTCGCTTTGATTGTCGATCGACTTGTCATGCTGAAAACTCTTAGTGGGGCGCAAATCAGCTGTTTGTCATCAGAAAAGCAAGCGGTCGACATCGTGGACCAGGCTATTCATTTTAAGAGACATATTACATTTTAGAGCTTTGTACGCAGAAAGTAGTTCTTCGATAATTTCATGGTAGTTTTCAGCTTTTTCTATTTCCCAAAAAAACTGTGGCACACATTCACGAAAGCCGTTCATGGTCTTTCTTCCACATCGTTCAATTTCGTTTTAAAGACTGCGTCCTTCATAAGCTATCGTATTTGCGGACCTCCAAATATGACTTCTTTTACTTTTGCGTCGCTGATTCTAGGAAATTTGCTCTTAATATATAGAAAGCCTTCGCCATCCTTGTTCATTGCTTTAACAAAATTTTTCATTAGGCATAGCTTTATATGAAAAGGCGGTAGAAAAATAGTTTCTTTTTGAATTAAAGGTTCTTCTGATACATTTTATTCTCCTAGAATAAAATTTACTATTGCCGGCCAAATTTTAACGTTGTACTGTTTTTCTTTCGTGTGGATATCGCATTCATTGCCATTGCCATTCCACACATATTCGTTAAAATTGGGTACCTGTGGTAAATTGAGAATAAAATCTGCATTTGTTAATCGATTTTCATGACTTATACCTTATTTTATTCTTAAGGTATTTAGCTCTCAGAAAAAGGTGTAAAATATAAAATATTTGCTTATTCTTTTTTTGTTACAATTTTAAGCTGAAAAAAACGAATTATGCAAGAAAAAAATTTTTTTTCCCTCTGAAATTTTTTAATAACTCCCAAACGAAATATATATAGAAAAAAACTATGTTGAATTAAATATATATATTAAAATAAAATATATAATTATAATTTAAATATATATATAAATATAATTTGGTTACAAATTTTTTGGTGTTTTGTTTATGAAAATCGTATGAGTCGTTCTCGAGTTAGACTGAAATATGTCTTCGTACCTGACTAATTTGAGGGGAAAAAATTGCCACGCCCATAAAAAAGAACGGTCGTGATGGAGAAAACCTGAAAACGGATTTGAGTTTAGGACATCAAGATCTATATAGTCTTCATAGTATTATTTAAAGGAGGATTTTGCTGCTGAGCAGTGTTTTAAATTGATCGAATAATAATAAATCAAATCTTAAATCTAAATTTGTTAACTGTATGTTTAGCCAATGCTAAAGGGGCCCTCCTTCTCTGCCAGGTGCGACCTTTATAACTTGCGGTATAAAATGGATATTGATTTGTATAGGAGGGCATGTATCCCTGCGCAAGGTATATCCCTTCACTTTCATATGAGAGCACTTTTGAACAGTATAAACTAAATATGCAGCTATAAAGTTTAGTCAGTGTAGAGCATAAGTTTTTTTCCGACAAAAAATTTAATATCTATATACATATATGTACGTTAGGGTGGGGCGATTTGAACATCTTCATGGGCGCTTCGCGTTTCTGATTCTTGGGATTGTACTGAGCAAAAAAGTCCACTAGACCATACGTCTACGGTGAAAATCGAGCTTCCAGATTTTGACTTGCAGGTCTTTCTCAGACTTTATTTTTTTGGAAAATTATTATTTTATTTAAGATATAAGTGGATTCTAATAATACAGAGAATTTGGAGATGGAGACGCAGCCAGAATCATCAGCGTCATCATCAAATCTAGAACATATGCCCTTCGCAAAACGTATTGGCATTCGGTTTAGAGGCTGAATTAGACGATATTTCGCTTCCAACTACGAGCGGAATTTTGAAACATTATTTTTTCTTGGCCGCTCGTTGCAAAAACGCAAATAAAATGTTTTCATACGACACATTCACCCCCACACGTTTGCGACAAATTGATACAAATTTGGAACAAATTAAATATTGAAGTTACTGGAAAAAAAATATTATTAAGAAATTGGGCAGATTATTGAAAAATTACCGTGAAGCTTAGAAGAGACAAACAAAAAATGATGCTAAATTCAGAGAATTTGGTGACAGCACAATGAAAATATTTTACATCGGAAAATGTAAATGCCAGCTCAAAACAGCTCGATGTAATTGTGGCAAAATTCGTGACCGACTCCATGAATTCATGTTGGATCAGCATAACGAACGCAGACTTACAATACCTGAATATTTGCCAGTCGAAACAGAAATATCGACTGTGTTACCATCTTTACATTCAGGTGCATCATCTTATCCAATATTTCAACCAACCGCATCAGATGTGCATTAATTGGAAAACTATGAAACTCCTGGTTCGGAAATCCATACACTAACCGTGCGAAGAATGTATACTCCATGATGTAGTACACCACGGTTTGCAATGATGTGCGATCGCTTTGGGGTATCCGATCGATTAGCATCTATTTTGGCTTCAGCTTTATTCGCTGACATACATTTTTAGGATGACCGAGGTGAAACCATTATTATGGATAAAAGAAAAGTGAGCCGAGAGCGTGAAAAATCGAAACACGATATTTTACGAGCAAATCAGGATGGTGAATCGCTGATCGCTTTTTCGTTTGATGGTCGCAAAAATGATTCATTAACTCGGGAGAAAATTGATGAAGTATATCACACTACAATGCGAAAAGAAGCACACTTGGTAGTAATACGTGAACCACATTCGTCACTAATTGGCTATGTGAATGCCAATTTTAGTCGTATTGAAGCCTCAATTGAGAGGTTAACACAAACAGTAAATACTTTTACTCTCAACATATCCTGTATGATGCAGGATATGTTGAAAATCCAGTCTACTTTGTTGTAGGATGTAGTACACTAACCATGAACTTGAAAATATGTTTTCGGAACGCAAACGGCATCTGCCAACATAAAAATGAAATAGAATATTATCTTCTGTATAAACAAATCGATGTTATGCTTATCTCAGAAAATCATTTGACGTCTCAAATCTATTTTAGAATTAGTGGATATAATTTCTACGACCAAGGATCCTCGAGGTAGAGCTTGTGGTTGCTCGGGAATCCTAATAAAAACTCGAATAAAACACTACCTGCTAAATGATTTTTGTGAAGTTTATCTACAAGCAACGAACATCTGTATTGAAAACTATTATCTAAAACTTTTAATATCATCTGTTTATTCTCCTCCCAGGTTTTCAATTTCAGAGTCAATATACCGCATTTTATATAATACTGGGGTCCCGTATTTTAGCAGGTGGCGACTTCAATGCTAAACACACGTTTTGGGGTTCACGTTTAATCAGTCCTAAGGGACGTGGTTTGTTTGGCACAATTTCAAAAATGGGTTTGGATATAGTTTCAAGTGGTCAGCCAACATATTGGCCAACGGATCGACAAAAAATTCCTGATGTTATCGAAAAAAAATCCATATGTATGTATGTCCATATTAAAAAAGGGAGAGAAAGCAGTGGATAATTAATGAAATTGATATAAAATTGTTACCTTCCAATGTATCCAGCTTGAGCCATCATTCCATTTCTATCGTCCATTACTCTCTGTGGTTGATTATTAACTACTTTGCCATCGTCATTTCCCTTCCAGGTACCATCGTCTTCTTTAAAGGATTGGCTTCTGCAATCAAAATGAAAATCTGTTAGGATCTATACATACATATATCTATATACAACATTATTATTTTACATATATAAAAAATAATTTAGATTGTTTGTTTGTATGTACCTTATATGAAGCCAATTGTTAAGACCGATCGTCTTGAAATTTCGGAAACATATTACTAATGATAGGGAAAGTAAAATAGGCTTTTTTTTAATTATAGGGAATGGCCACCCCCTATACAAATAAAATATTAATATTCATACATCTGTGCAACTAAAGCACAGAATTTCTTTAAATTAAGTGTGAAATTAAGGATTGAAGACTCAAATTATTTTACTTATTACACACAAACTGTTTGTTTCAATAAGATTTTATCAAAATGTATACTGGTTACTTTAGGTGTACCACAAGGTTATCACCTTGTCCCACTGCTATTCTCTTTGTACCTTAATGACCTGCCGCAAATTAAAAAATTTTCAAATATCTTAATGTACGCGGATAATGTAAAGATTTTCAAATCCATAACCAGCTTTTGAATCAACAGCGGCTTCAAATGGACTTGGATTCATTTTATGAATGGTGCAATGTAAATTTAATGGAGTTAAATTTAAAGAAATGCAAACTAATACGATTTTCTAGAAATAATTCAACTGTTATAAATGATTTCTTAGGTAGTTATCAAGTAGATACTGTTACCAATTTTATTGAACTGGGCGTTTTATTTGATCCGAAATTGAATTTTGCTCCATACATAACAAGTGCAATTAATAAAGCTCGAGCTACACTTGGCTATTTAAAACGCTGGGCAAAAGAGTTTAACGATCCATACGTAACTAAAACGTTATATACTTCACTTGTACGCCCAATTTTGGAATATGGCTCGATAATATGGGATCCTATCTATCAAATTCATTCAAATGCGATTGAGTCAGTTCAAAAGCAGTTTCTGTTGTTTTGTCTGCGTGGACTACGTTTTAAACCCCTCAACTTACCATCAAACTCAGCTAGACTTGCTCTTATCAAGCTGCCCACTCTAAAGAACCGTAGAACTATGCTGAACGTGTCATTTATTACGAATGTTATTAGAGGAGACTCATGATGAGGATTTCTAATAAATGAAATTTCTTTTAATATACCCTAGCGACCATCACGTTACTTTATACCACTATCTGTCACATTTCTCAGAGCTAACTATCCTGATGCTCACCCGCTTAGAAGGGTGTGCAATATTTTTAATCAATTTTATAGATTTATTGACTATTCTTCAAATATTAATGTTATAAAAAATTTTATTCTCATTTTTCTAAACAAATAGCATGTTAATTTATGTATATAATTGTGTCTCAACTCTTTGTTGTATATATATATTGTTGTATTAGCATCATTATATTTTATTTTCTTTTAATATGTCTGTAAGGATATTCTCCATAGACAAATAAACAAATAATTATTGCTGCTTTTATTTTTCAATAAATTTGGGCAACGAAGCGCACCGAATGATGCTAATATATTTTAAAATTACTTAAAAAGAGAATATTGATGACTTAGTATAAATAAGGCGTAACTCGATTTTTGTTACTTTGCAAGGGAAGGAGAAAACTTGATGAAATTTTTTAAAATTTTAGTTACAAGAAGTTACAATTTCTAATATTCAATTTATTTTATTTACAAAGCTAGGTGCATTTGACATTCGTCTAACAAAATAAGCAAATAATGCTGTTAAAAAATTCGAGTTACACTTTTTATCTTTAAGCTATTAACTCCCATAATAACGAGCAAATTATTTTACACATAATTATTATGAGAAAAATTTTCCCCTCTGGACCGTAGGTGCTACCATTATAACAACGTTGTTAAACAAATTCACAGAACAGCGATGTCATAACGTTGACCTTTGTTTAAAATATGGGAAAAAACGAGATAACTAACAAAGGCAATTTGCTGTCTCTGCCACTCCACCTTAAAATAATTTGAGAGCAGCTTGTAATAAAATAGTTTTTATATTATTTAATTTTGTATTGTCTTAGAGCTTGTATTATTGGAGCTCCTAAGACTGATGATTTATTAATTGTATTATAAACTAAATGACATTGGCTTATATACTATATATGAGTTACTACATCCGCTTGAGACAGTATAGTAGACGTGGAAATACTCAAGCGGATGTAGTAACTCAACCGACAATATACAAATCTCTAACATACCTTCCTATAATTTCAGAACGGTTAGAAAAGTCAGATGTTTTCGATACTAACAGATAAAAAATAGCACATAAATCATGTAACACGTTAGGTAAATTGTTTAGCAAAACAAAAGATGGATTACATATATTAGAAAAATCTAATGTAGTTTATAAAATACCTTGTAAAGGAAATGATAGTGAAATTTGTAATAAGGTCTATGTAGGTACTACAAAAAACAAACTTAAAACTAGATTAGCTGGACACAAAACAAATTTAAAATATAGAAACTATACATCATCACAAAAGACTGCATTATCTTTACACTGTCGTGATTCAGATCACTATCCAGATTTTGAAAAAATATCCATTTTAAATACAGAAAATATATATATACGCAGATATATGTTAGAAATGCTGCAGATAATTAATATACCACCAGAAAAAAGAATTAACTTCAAAGCAGATACTGATAGTGTAGCTCAGAGTTATAGGCATTTAGTATATAAAGCTAAAGGGCAAAATAAATTATAAAGATTAATATTTAAATAGCATTATGTTTTCAAAATTTATAAACCCTTCTAATTTATTTAAAGTTTTTCCAAAACTTTTTCATTTCCTCATGTTTCAAACTAAAATATTTTTTTTTTTTCAATTGACAACATGGAAAAAAAATTATTTAATTCAAAAACCATTTGAAATATAAAAGACAATTTTTAATTTATTTCAAAAACCGGAAAAAATTCAATTTAAAGCGAATATTGTTTTGTTTAAAATATTGTTGTTATTTGGTTTTTTGTTACTTACAAATCTAATCCTGAAGAAGCTACACAAAGGAGTAGCGAAATATCGATAAATAAAATTTTATAACGTTTTGTATAAAAAAAATTGACCTCAAGCTCATCAATCAAATAAAAATAGAATTAATTTATAAAATATGAATTAATTTTCAAAGGGTATGCTATCATAGAAAAAATGACAATTTTTTGGTAGTGACATTTTCCAAAATGAATCAAAAATCTCTTTACGAATAACTTCCGAAAAATAAGAACAATATCGAATCGAACTTTTTCCGCAAAACTTTAACTTACATGCATTCTTCATTTCTCTAGGCTTACGCAAAATTTTTACGTTTCCTTAAGAAAAACCTTGATATTTCTTTCCCTTCATCCGGTTTTGCTTACTTCAGTGCCTCCAATTTTCTTTATCCTTTTTAAAAGTGTCTGCTGCTATATCTATCGTTGACATGACGCTTTTTATTTATACACTTCTTATTTTCCTTAATTTCTTACAAAATCACTTTTGAGATGAATTTCTTAAATTTTTTTAATAAAATGCCTTAAGTTGTAGCTAATTTCATTTTCCTTTAACAAACAATTTCTGCAACGGTCAAATCTATCAGTTTTTTTTTTGTAATTTTGCGTTTATCAAATAAACGCTTTTGCAGATAGGGCCGTTTGTTTTTCGTTAATAAAATCGCTAATTTTGGTCAGACAAGTGTAAATATTTTGTGGTTGTGTATTTTGATGCAATGCATCAGAATCAACCAAAAAGCCGACTTTGGATTTTGTGTTAGTTAGGCCGTTTGCGTTTTAGCTGACGATATGTATGTATTAGTAATGTTACGAACATCAATTTTTAATATTCGCCGAATACGAAACTTAATTGGAAATAGTCGCAAGTGGATTTGGATTTCTTATATATATTTTTTCGCGTGTTTTGAAAACACTGTCTTCACCAACGGAACGTCTAGATCTTTGTGAATTCGCTGATTTCGGATAAACCAGGGGGCTGCTGTTATTGTACGTAGAATTTGGTTTTGCCGCCTTTGAATTTTTTCTACATTCGATGCTGAGACAGTGCCCATTAACTGGATTCCATAGGACCATATTGGTGTCAGGATCGCGTTGTATACTAGAGGCTTACAGTCTAGGCTTAGTATAGAATTTTGTCCAATAAGACAATTCATTTCTGATGCTTTTAATTTCATTTAGATCAACTTTGCGTCTATAGGCGGGCATGTTGACCTGCTAGTCACTATAAGAATGAGTTTGCTCATGTACAGCTTTTCAAATAGTTTTGAAATGTTAGACAATAAACTAATAGGCCGATAGGATTCAACCTTTGTTTGATCCTTGCCAGGCTTTGGTATCATAGTAATTAGCGAAACCTTCCATTCTTTTGGATAGTGTCCTAGGCGTATAATACTGGTAAAAATGAATAGTATTATTCTCTTTGATAATATAAGGCAGTTGTTGAAGCATTTTGTTGCTTATTTTGTCGACACCTAAGGCTTTTCTGGTGTTAAGACAAGTAATGGCCTTTTCAATCTCCACAATGTTAAATTTTAGCGAAATTTCTGGCAAAGAGACTACTGGTGGCAGTTCAACAATATTAGCAGAAGTATGTGGAGTAAAAACTTTTTCTAATATTTAACAAAAAGAGCATCCTTTTCAGCATCTGTTCTTTCCCAGTTACCATTCGAAGCTCGTAATGGAGGTTTGCATATCACTGGCTATTACGAGTAAGTCCTCTGGCTGCACGCTATAGCGAATAGTTTGTTTGTGTTGTTTCATCGAAAAAATTTTTGCAGGGAAGCTGTTTTTTGTGTTTGCAAAACTTTTCTTAGCTGATTGGTACACTCCTTAAGCCTTCATTTTAGCTGAGGCTACCTGTAACGTTGCCATTCTCGCCGAGCTCTCCGTTTTTTAGTCAATAGCTTTTCTGTATATGCAGGAAAAATATTGTTGAATTTCACATGTTGATTAGTTTTATTTAAAGAAGAAGTAAGATCTGCTTGTTGAACGTGTGCTTCAAACAACCAAATAGAATCGTCTATGTCAGCGGCTTTCTTTCTGATCAATGAGCACTCAATTATTTTTGGAATTTCAGCCAGTTAATACGTGAAGATGTCATTGGTAATTCACATGTAGGTGACGAAGTTGTAGGCGAGAGTATAGTGACAATTGTAGTAGTAGTGGTGTGAAGATATATCCAAAGATGCTTCAACTTGATTCGCCAATATGTTGGCTGACCACTTGACACTACGTTCAAACCCATTTTAGAAACTGCATCAAACAAAACTCGACTCTTAAGTGTGATTAGACGTGAACCCCAAAAAGTGTGTTTAGCATTGTAGTCACCTGCTGCTTGAAAACGGGGGCCCAGTGATTTTTAAAAAGCCGTATATTGACTCTCGGTAATTGAAAATCTGGGGGGGGGGCGTATAGACTGGTGATATTACAAGTTTTTGATAATAATTTTCGATTCAGATGTTCGTTGCTTGACGTTATAATTTTTTTTTTTTTTTTTGTGATAATTTTATTATTTATTGAATCTTTAATTATTTAAATTGAATTATCAATAAGTTTTTCAAATCTTAAATCTAAAAAAATATTAAATATAAGTTTAGCCAATGCTAAACAAAATTTTTAATTTCAACGGTTAATTTTTGTTGTTTTACATTTCTCGTGAACGGCTGAGAAAAAGAGTATCCCTTCTTTTCAGCCGGGTGTGGCCTCTATAATGAAGAATATTGCGCGCAAGTGGATTTGGGTGCAACTCAAGTTTTTTTATATATTTTTTCGCGTGTTTTGAAAATACTGTCTTCACCAACGGAACGTCTAGGTCTTTATGAATTCGATGGTTTCTGACATACCAGGGGGCTGCTGTAATTGTACGTAGAATTTTATTTTGTCGCCTTTGAATTTTTTCGACATTTGATGCTGAGGCAGTGCCCCATAACTGGATTCCATAGAACCATATTGGTTTCAGGATCGCGTTGTGTAATAGTAGTTTACAGTCTAGGCTTAGTATAGAATTTCTTCCAATAAGCCAATTCATTTGAGCTGCTTTTAATTTCATTTGAGTCAACTTTGCGTCTATATGCGATTTCCATGTTAAACGACGATCAAGATGAACGCCTAGATATTTGACTACAGTGTGTTGTGGTATAGTCTCGGTGTTAATTTTTATAGGCGGGCATGTTTGCCTGCGCAACGTTAAAGTGACGTATGCACATTTCTGCTCGTTAACTTTTATACGCCATTGTTTGAGCCATTTTTCCAGTTTGGATATATATTCTTGTAAGTTGCGGGAAGCTTCTACAGGATTTTCGTGAACGCTTAGAAAGGCTGTATCATCCGCAAATGTTGATGTATGAATGTTACTGCTTAACGGTAAGTCAGAGGCATATATTAAATAAAGTAAGGGTCCGAAGATCCTGCTTTGAGGGACTCCGGCTTCAATCGACTGCGGAGGGCTTAAAAAATTGCCTTCCCTAACTACAAATTTACGTTCCATCAAATAGCTTTTTAAAAGCTTTACGATGTTTGCTGGTAGATTTTGTGTTAATTTATTGAAAAGACCTTCGTTCCATACTTTATCGAAAGCTTGTGAGACGTCAATAAAGAGCGCGGAGCAGTATTTCTTTTTTTCAAAAGTGTCTCTAACGACATTCACAAGTCTGTGAGTTTGTTCTATTGTGCTATGTTGACTGCGAAAACCGAATTGATGATCTGGAATGCATCCACTTCTGCTCACTATAGGCATCAGCTTTCTCATATACAGCTTTTCAAATAGTTTTGAAGTGTTAGACAGTAAACTAATAGGCCGATAGGATTCAACCTTCGTATGATCCTTGCCGGGCTTTGGTATCATAGTAATTAGCGAAACCTTCCATTCTTTAGGATAGTGTTCTAGGCGTAGAATACTGTTAAAAATGAATAGTATTATTCTTTTTGCAGTGTAAGGCAATTCTTGAAGCATTTTCTTGCTTATTTTGTCGACACCTGGGGCTTTTCTGGTGTTAAGATTAGTAATAGTATTTTCAATCTCCGTCATGTTAAATCTCATCGGTATTTCTGGTAAAGGGACGACTGGTGGCAGTTCAACAATATCAGCAGAAATATTCGGAGTGAAAACTTTTTCTAAGTGTTTAACAAAAAGTGCACCTTTTTCATCATCAGTTTTTGCCCAGTCACCATTTGGGGCTCGTAATGGGGGTTTGCATATCACCGGCCTTTTTAGTCCTCTGGCTGCACGCCACAGTGAATAATCTGTTTGTGGTGTTGCATCTAGCTCTTGAAGGAATTTTTGAAGGGAAGCTGTTTTTTGAGTTTGCAAAACTTTCCTAAGCTGCTTGGTACACTCCTTAAGCCTTAATTTTAGCTGGGGCGATCTGTAGCGCTGCCATTCTCGTCGAGCTCTCCGTTTTTCAGCCAATAGCCTTGCTATATCTATATAAAAAATATTGTTAAATCTCACTGGTTGGTTTATTTCATTTGAAGTAGCATTAAAAGCAGCTTGTTTAACATGCGCTTCAAACAACCTGAGAGAATCGTCTATGTCTGAAGGTGTTCTCAGCGGCATTTTTTCCGAGAAATGAGAACTCAGATATTTTCTGTATTTCAGCCAGTTAATACGTGCAGATGTCATCGATAAATCACATGTTGTGTGTGAGTAAATAGTGATAATAGTAGGCGAGTGATCTGAAGACAAATCCAAAGATGCTTCAACTTCAATCATTTCGCTGGGCACGCCTTTCATAATTCCAAAGTCGATAACATCAGGAATTTTTTTGTCGATCTGTTGGCCAATATGTTGGCTGTCCACTTGAAACTACATTCAAACCCATTTTAGATATTGTGTCGAATAAAATTCGTCCCTTAGGAGTGATTAAACGTGAACCCCAAAATGTGTGTTTAGCATTGTAGTCGCCAGCTGCTAGAAAACGGAGGCCCAGTGATTTATAAAAAGCCGTATATTGACTCTCGGTAATTGAGAATCTGGGGGGCGAATAGACAGATGATATTACAAGTTTTTGATAGTAAGTTTCGATGCAGATGTTCGTTGCTTGAAGATAATCTTCACAAAAATCATTCAACAGGTGGTGTTTTATTCGCGTTTTTATTAGGATTCCCGAACCACCACAAGCTCTGCCACGGGGATCCTTGGTGTCGTAAAAATTATATCCACTAATTCTGAAACAGCTTCGAGATGTCAAATGAGTTTCTGAGATAAGCATAACATCGATTTGTTTATCCTGAAGAAAATATTCTCTTTCGTTTTTATGTTGGCAGATGCCGTTTGCGTTCCAAAAACAGATTTTTAAGTTCATGGTTTGCTTAGTACAGCCTGCAACAAGGTAGACTGCATTTTCAACATTTCCTGCATCATACAGGACATGTTGAGAGTAAATGTGTTTACAGTTTGTATTAAGCTCTCAATTGAGGCTTCAATACGACTAAAATTATACCCCGAATCTTCATTTACATTTACGGTTTTTTGCGCCGTACTCTGATTGCTTTTTAAAATACTAGCGTATGAAAATTTGTTGTTAGATTGTTGTTGAGCACTAGTCGCGTTAGACTTGAAAATGTTTGAAAATTGATTTTGGCTGGTGGACGGTTGAGGTAACTGTGGATAGTTAATAGGGGTTTTAGGCTGAGCGGGAGTAGCATTGGTTTTTTTGGTTAATGAATTCTTAAAAAAAGAGTAAAGGGGGCAGCCTATATAGTTGGCAGTGTGATTTCCGCCGCAATTGCCACATTTTTTCGCCTTGGTATCACCTTTTATTTTATCACAGTTAGCAGTACTGTGTAACTCACCACATACAACGCAGACTGTAGGCAACTTGCAATAAGTCTTCGTGTGCCCAAATTCTTGGCAGTTCAGGCATTGAACAGGCCCAGCTCTTTTATGTGGAAGCTCAACAGTAACTATTCGATGCAACAAGTACTTTAAGTCATATATTGGATGCGCTTCATTCTTTTTTATTTTTATGCCATCTGGCTGTAACTCGACTCTAAATATTGGTTGGGGGATTTTTTCTCTATTTTTAATGTTTGAGACATTTTTCACCTTGTAGCCACTATTTTCAAGGCCAGACTTGACCTCTTCCGGATCCACGCTAGAGTCTATACCTTTTATTACGACTGTTAGACCTTTAGCACTCTTTAATTGGTACGTGTAGAAGTTTTTATTTTTAGATTCTAAATCTGAAACAATTTTTCGGTAATTATTTTCATGAGCTACCTGAATTTTTGTCTCATTGATGTTTCCGCGCTTAATTGGAGTTACATAAAACTCATTTTCTCCAATTAATGAGATAAGACTTTTAACCAGCAAACTGGAATTCTGCTCTCTTAAATATATGGGTGGGGGCTTACTCGAACTTGTTGTAGTTGTGCCTTCATCGCCTTGTTCAGATAACATCGCGAAACGATTTTCGGAATTTATTATATTGTTTTTTCCATCTCTGGGAACTTTCGATGTTGAAGCAATTTGAGCTGATTTTGGACTTCTTCCCCTTTTTAACACGGTTATGTATCTGTCCATTCCTGTTTGAATTTTATTATCATTTATTGTACTCACCGTATCTACCATTTTGTGCACGTTGGTCACCTTGTTACTTATTGTTTGTTTGTTTGTTTGTACAGCTAAGCTGACAAGTTTGCTGATGGGTGCAATTGTTGTTGCTTCTTGATCACTATTTAACATGTTCAGAGATAATGATCGCGCACGAGTATTTGTGTTTACTGTTAAATTCAGGTTTTTGTTAAATTCATTTTTTTTACTGTCGTCATCAGCAACTAAAGTTATATATTGCACATTCCTACTGCTTGTAGGATTATTGTTGTTTTTTTCAGAAGATGAACTCATCAGAGTTCTCTTTTTTTATTTTCACTTATATTAGTTTGTGTATGCAAATATTTATGTATATTGCACACAAGCAAAAAATAAAATAAAACCAGTAAAATAACTGTTCAATAAATGTTTTGTTTTTTTTATATTTTTTGTGACTTGAAAATATTTTTTTATTTAATTTTATTTTTATATTCAGTTGCGACGATTATAAAAACGCGTCTGTTCACTATGAGAGTTGAAACGTTATAATGGCAAAGTTAAATACTTTGACTATAACGGACTATGAGTGTTTGTTAAATATTAGTAGTAAGCAATCAGGCATTGGGAATTTCGTACTATCCAAGATTGTTTCAATATGTAAAAATGGAATAAAAAGGAATTATAACAATTATTGTATTCTATTTCTATTGAAAACTTGATTAAATAGTTCTTCCCAATTAGTATCTAGGCGCACGGTAGTGCGCCAGGCCAAGTTCGGCCACACGGTGTGTATATTTACACGAAACCATTCGAGCTGTTTTTACCCCCCTCATAACTTTGCTCCTCTTGATCATAATAGAATGAAACTTGAAACATAAGTCTCCCCACAGAGGTGACCTAACAGGTTAAATTTGAATTGATATTAAGGTGTGAAAAGTCCATATTTTAGTACATATTCACTGACTCACTGACTCATCAATATTATTGGCCACTTCCAGTAAAGCTAGAGAGCTGAAACTTGGTACAGAGGTAGGTCTTGGTGAGAAAATAAGTAGAAAAATCTGAAAACGGTCACTTTCCACCCGGGGGGACTGGGGTCCCCCTTCTTTGTATGGGGCACTTCTAGTATAGCTAGAAAGCTGAAATTTTTTACACAGGTAGGTAGTGATTAGAAATTACCGAAAATGATTTTTCAACGGGCACTTTTCATCTGAAGGGACAATCATGCCCCTTCTTTGTATGGAACACTTCTAGTATAGTTAGAAAGCTGAAATTTCGTACACACGTAGGTAGTGATGAGAAATTACCGAAAATGATTTTTTAACGTGCACTTTTCATCTAGAGGGACAATCATGCCCCTTCTTTGTATGGGACACTTCTAGTATAGCTAGAAAGCTGAAATTTTTTACACAGGTAGGTAGTGATTAGAAATTACCGAAAATGATTTTTCAACGGGCACTTTTCATCTGAAGGGACAATCATGCCCCTTCTTTGTATGGAACACTTCTAGTATAGTTAGAAAGCTGAAATTTCGTACACACGTAGGTAGTGATGAGAAATTACCGAAAA
Source organism: Lypha dubia (assembly GCA_947311025.1). Taxonomy (NCBI): domain Eukaryota; kingdom Metazoa; phylum Arthropoda; class Insecta; order Diptera; family Tachinidae; genus Lypha; species Lypha dubia. Next base: position 94,553,396 of record OX371260.1, on the reverse strand, counting down.
TGATTTTTTAACGGGCACTTTTCATCTGGGGGGACAGTCATGGCCCTTCTTTGTATGGGGCACTTCTAGTATAGCTAGAAAGCTGAAATGTTCTACACAGGTAGGCCCAGATAAGCATTACATATAAATATTTATACAAAACAACTTAGAAAAAAGAAGTGAGATCCGCACAAAAACATAAAAATAAGACCAAGTTCCTATCCAAAAAATTTCGGCCGTAAAAAGTACTGAGATCAAAATAAGGACCATGTTCTTGATACGTACAATTCCATCTCATTTCTAGGCAACCTGTAAGCTTGGCAAAATTTTTCCAAGAATTCTTTCCCATATTAGAAAGGCAAACAAATTTTGCCAAGCTTAAAGGTTGCCTAGAAATGAGATGGAATTGTACCTATCAAGAACTTGGTCCTTATTTTGATCTCAGTACTTTTTACGGCCGAAATTTTTTGGATAGGAACTTGGTCTTATTTTCACATTTATGTTCTTGTGCGGATTCACTTTACAACAATTTAAAAAAAATGGACAAACGAACGCTGATGAGAGGTGTAGCGGCCTTGAAATCAATATACTGATACGTTCTGCTAGTCTGATTGCACATGCTAATGTTTTTCAAATTTAAAAAAACTCATAGTAATTTGAATTTTAATTAATTCAATAAAACTGGACTTAAGCCTAATAATAATAATTTCTCATTTATGCGTTATTATAGTTCAAAATAAGAATTACGTTTTTTCGTAATAATAATATAAAATCTAACGATAAATGTTATAATCACACATACATATAGTAATCCAATGGGAAATTCACTGTCACCAATAATATTAGATTTAATTCTAGAAAAATTATTGGACGTATATAAAGAAGAGCTAAAAAGTAAAAACATAAGTGTAAAACTTATGACGATGTTTAATAAGGCCCTGCGTTGCGTGTTCGCAACCTTCTCTTAAACCTCCGCTCAGGCATTTTGAAGAAAATTAATAGGATTTAAAAAACCCAGGAACGCTTCCAACTGATGTAGCAGGTGAGGGTGAGTTATTATGTACGTAAAATGAAGACAAACAAGAAGCGCCATCAGCTCCATTATCTGTTAATTGGTCGAAACGTTATCGTAATAACGAATTTTTAAAATGTCCTGTTGATGTACATATGTGATTGAATAATCAGAAATTTTTAGGATTCTTTCAACTCGTTTAATCCAATGCACCCCACCATGGATAATGATCTTGTCGCGATGTGGGGGCTATGACGTAGTTGACTTTCTGACCCCCATACTCGTGGGAACAACATATGAACAACAAAACAACGGAATCAATTAATAAAACACCAACAAAAACTTACAACACGGCACAACAACGAGACGCAGGTGACGGGACATTGACGATGGCGAGCGGGGTGACTACACCAGACCCTGTCAGCCAACGAACGACCGGTGCGGCAAGGACCCAGGATGGAACACCCAACCTGGTGACGCACAATAAGGCAGCACAGCCAATTGGGGGTTGCCAAAAACCTCGCAGTGAGGTACATGCGGACTTCAAGCCTTGCCGCTAAGACGTCTAAACCTCCCTTTTCGGGAGCCAGGTTAGTCAAGGTTAAGATTCTTATGTGCTGCAACCCCGACCTGCCAACCAATGATTGGAAGGTAGCATAGGTGTCTGCAGCCGAAGGACGCAAAAGGAAAATGATTCTGATCCTAAATCAGGAGTCGCTGCAACTTGTCCGAAAGAGCGCAAAAAAAGGTATTGGAGGAATTTCTGCAGTGGTGTAGAAAACTCCTCCGAAACCAACCGATTGCGTAAGATATTAGCTACCTCACCGGTGGTATCCAGCTACATACAGAAACCATGTGGAAGCTGGACTCTACGTAGCCATGAAACGCTCAGCGTACTACTTGATATTCATTTTCCTGGTAACGCCCCGGTTCCTACGGACCGCCACCGACGGTATAACTATTTCGCCTGAGTCAGTTATTTTACCGTTGAACAATGACAGAATCAGATAGGCGATCAATTCAAATATCCTGGGCCCGATGGAATCATTCCAGCGGATCTACAGAGAAATATAGATGTGTTCGTACACTGGCTCTCTGAAATTTTTAAAGAGTGCCTGACAAGGGCATACATTCCGGCTTGCTGGAATTTGTGTAAGGTTGTCTTCATCCCCATGGGGTACAAGACGTGTCACACTAAACCTAAAGATTTAGGCCTATCAGTCTGACGTCTTTTCTGCTCAAAACATTGGAAAGAGCTATAGATCTACATCTCAGAATGTCCATACCCAAGGAACTTCTATCCCCCTCACAGGACGCCTACACAAAGGGCAAGTCTGTGGAAACTGCTCTCCACTCCCTAGGCAGTGACATAGACAAATCTCTAGAATAAAAGGAACTCGCTTTTCTGGACATAGAGGGAGCCTTTAATTTTCTCAAACCGGATTTAATCATCAACAGCATGGTCGAGATGGGGATTGATATTAATATATGCAGGTTTGTAAAAAATCTGCTAACATGAAGGGTCATAAGTGCCTCGCTTGGATCTGCTACTGAATACAGGGCAGTAAATCGGGGCACTTCACAAGGGGGCGTTTTGTCATCTCTCCTGTGGAATCTGACTATCAACTCTCAATTGCTAAGCCTAGAGCGGAAGCTGATTAAGTCCACAGCTTTCGCAGATGACGTGGCAATAGCTATTTCTGGTAAACACCTGAGCACAATATCTCAGTGTATGGAATCTGCTCTGACGCTCCTTAGCAAGTGGAGTGTTAGCTGTGGGCTCGGCATCAATCCGGAGAAAACCGAATTTGTGCTATTTACAAGGAGGTACAAAGTGGATAGTAAGCTATCCTGGAACCTAAACACTAACTGCCTGGTCCACGATGTCGACCGCTATCGCTCGCTTGCTTTTGTGACGACAATCAGCTGATTTGCGCCCCACTAAGAGTTTTCAGCACGACAAGTCGACCGACAATCAAAGCGAGCGATAACGTAAGCATTCTTGTACAAATTTGCGCCCCACTAAGAAATATTGTACGACAACAACTGTCAAAATCAGTCACTTCCTTTTTGGTTGTCGACTGAGAAATTAATTTGACAAAATATATAAGAAATTGGTTATTTTATAAATAATTTTAGAAATTTCATGATGGAAAATTGATATGTAGGTATTCATGTATATAAAGATGTACATATTTTGATAAAAATATTCTTGTACAGCTAATAATTATTTATTACCAACAACATTTTTCAGCCTTAAAAAGGCAAATCTGAAGCAATATCAAAAAATTATTTTGCTATAAGTTATTTTTCACAAAATTGATTTATTGAAAACATATGTTTTGTGTTTACATTTGACGCACGGCATATTCAAGAGGTGAGCTGACTAGCACAGCTGACTCAGATAGCTTTAGATCAAATTTGCATACTAACTGATACAGTTTTACAGCATACACAAATAATTGTTACAGTTTGTAAAGCATTTTTAAGAAATTGTTAAATTTATTTGATTGTTTCAATAAAAAAGTGAGTATTTTATACCAACAATATACTAGTTGTTTTTTGTTTGTTGTACTTGTTATCGAAGTGTGCATACCTGGTAGTTGTGCCACGCTCAAATGGCCATATTTATGGCTCAACTAACATGGAATATTTGATGTGGCAATATAGTCATTTGACAATGATTACGTTAAGCACGTAAAGCCAGACAAGTCGATATTTAGTGGGGCGCTTGAACGATCGATAGTGAGTGACTTGCTGTCGGTCGCTTAAGTTGTCGATCGACATCGTGGACCAGGCAGTTAGTATAGAGCGAACAAGGCTCTCGTGGCTATTTACACCTGTAAAAGAGCAATTGGTCGCAGCTGGGGCATCGAACCAAGAGGGACCAACCGGATCTTTGAGGTGGTAATTAAGCCCATAATGCTTTATGGGGTTATGGCCTGGTGGGAAGCGACAGAGAAAGACTCCCACTGACGAACTGTAGAGAAAATCTACCGGCTAGCGGCGATCCTGATAACGGGAGCACTCAGGCCAACCGCAACGAATGCATTTTTAGCTATGCTGAACTGGCTTCCGGTGGACGCTCTGGCCAAACAGCTAACTTTATTCGCGGCGATCAGACTGAACGCTACATGTTCATGGACGAGAACCGATTTTGGTCATTCCAGGATTCTCAGGCAGCATCAAGAGCTCCATGACTTTACCGACTACTGCTCACCAGAACCTTATTTTGGCGGGCTATCTCAATCTCTTGTTCCCAACAGGGAATATTGCTCCTTACCCCCTGCCACCGAAGGAGTCACCAGAGTCTTCACTGATGGCTTCAAAAGAGGCGTAAGCACTGGGGGAGGTTTCTATGTGAAAAACTTTGATGTAGAGGTTCCATTTAGGCTTCGGGATGGTTGTAGCGTCCTGCAAGCTGAAGTCTCGGCAATTACAAGGGCGGCAAGATGGCTTAGGCATTATAGGATATCGGAAGAAATCCTTATTTTTGCCGACAGAAAAGCGGCCACTGCTGCTATCAATGGTGTATACAGCACATCGACGGTGGTAAATGAATGCCGGTAATCTTTAAAAGAGATAGCGAGACATTCACGAGTAACACTTGTGTGGATTCCAGGGCACTCAGAGTGCACTGGTAACGATATTGCAGACGAAATTGCAAAAATGGGCGCATCATTGACCAACTCGATGGTAAGTCACTTCGTTGGCAAGCAATTGATCCAACAGGACTCATGTAACCTTGCTCAAAAAAGGTGGAACCAAGTGTATACCAGTCAAGTCGCAAGGTCCACTTGGCCCCGCTACAGCCTGCACAGAACTCGCGATGTGCTTAGGCTTGGTAAATTTCGTATAAGACAATTAGTAACAGTGGCCACAGGACACTGGTGCTTCGGGACTCATGCCAGAAGGATGGACCTAAGTTACAAAATCTACTGCAGAGGTTCTAACGATAAGGAGGAAGAGGAAACAGTTCTTTATGTTCTATGTCAATGTCCCGCGATTAATAGCATAAGGGCTAGTACTATGGGCTTCAACACTCTGCCAGACCTTGGCAGTCTGGCGAATATGGGGCTAGTCAACCAATCCTCCTTCTTGCAACAATCTGGATGGTTTGATTCGGCGACAGGGCAAATACAGGAAATTTAATAACCAATTGACTGTACCCTGTCTGCTGTAGGGTATCACAAAGGGACTGAATCAACAGACCCAAGTGCGTCACGTCTCAGATGTGGCGGCCCTCGTAACCTAATCCACAGCAACTTTTTTAGTTGTTCATTGAAGACGAAATCATTGATTTTATTGTCGATTGCACTAATCGTTACAGTCATGTAGACAAAAACGGGATATATTCGCTGGCAGCACTGTAATGTTTAATACGTAATAACAAATAAAAACAAAAAAAAAAAAAACAAAAATTCCCCAGCTAGAATCCTGTAGAAATAAGTCGCGTATTATATTTGTGTTTGTAATTGTATATAAATAGAGTATGCAATGACGTTAAACGAAGCTACCTAACCAGTAGTGAAAAAGCATTTGCATATGAATACTGACGAGGTTTAGTGGCTTTTACCGAAAAACAACGTTTGTTTCTATTCAGCTACTGCTGTTGAAAAATCTACAAAGGCATGTATAAATATTAAATTTTTACTTTGTTGCTCGAAATATGTTAACAATGTCTGCCTAATATTTCTCTGATTATAAACATTTACTAACCTTAGCCTGTACAAATATTAACAAAAATTATTTCATTTTTAATACGGATTATGATGAAATTTAAAATTTATTGGTATATTGTAACTAACCGGTGTGAAAACAATGCTCAACATATTGGTCAGAAAGTCGTTAATTTTCTAACAAGTTAGTGAAACAAAGTGTGACACGAGAGAGATTTAAACGTGTTAAAACATCCATTTATGTGATAATACCAAATTGGACAAAGATGACAAATTTTCAAAAGTAATTCCACTAAACAACATGATAAATAAGAAGTTTCTGCAATTCGGAGTTTTTCGCATAAACTATCTATTGAATAACCGATAAGATTCGGATACAAATACTGGTGCCTTTGTTCTTCTGATGGCTACTTATTTCAATATATTCCATATGCTAGGTAATATCCTAAAGTTCCAGGTTTTGGATTAGGTGAGAATGTCGTCATGCAGCTGCTTAAATATATTTTTTTTTTATAATTTTATTATTTATTGAATCTTTAATTATTTAAATTAAATTATCAATAAGTTTTGCAAATCTTAAATCTAAAAAATATTAAATGTAAGTTTAGCCAATGCTAAACAAAATTTTTAATTTCAACGGTTAATTTTTGTTGTTTTACATCTCACGTGAACGGCTGAGAAAAAGAGTATCCCTTCTTTTCAGCCGGGTGTGGCCTCTATAATGAAGAATATTGCGCGCAAGTGGACTTGGGTGCAACTCAAGGTTTTTATATATTTTTTCGCGTGTTTTGAAAATACTGTCTTCACCAACGGAACGTCTAGGTCTTTATGAATTCGATGGTTTCTGACATACCAGGGGGCTGCTGTTATTGTGCGTAGAATTTTATTCTGCCGCCTTTGAATTCTTTCGACATTCGATGCTGAGGCAGTGCCCCATTACTGGATTCCATAGGACCATATTGGTTTCAGGATCGCGTTGTATAAGAGAAGTTTACAGTCAAGGCTTAGTATAGAGTTTCTTCCAATAAGCCAATTCATTTGGGCTGCTTTTAGTTTCATTTGTGTTAACTTTGCGTCTATATGCCATTTCCATGTTAAACGACGATCAAGATGAACGCCTAGATATTTGACTACAGTGTGTTGTGGTATAGTCTCGGTGTTAATTTTTATATGCGGGCATGTTTCCCTGCGCAACGTAAAAGTGACGTGTGCACATTTCTGCTCGTTAACTTTTATACGCCATTGTTTGAGCCATTTTTCCAGTTTGGATATATATTCTTGTAAGTTGCGGGAAGCTTCTACAGGATTTTCGTGAACGCTTAGAAAGGCTGTATCATCCGCAAATGTTGATGTATGAATGTTACTGCTTAACGGTAAGTCAGAGGCATATATTAAATAAAGTAAGGGTCCGAAGATACTGCCTTGAGGGACTCCGGCTTCAATCGACTGTGGAGGGCTTAAAAAATTGCCTTCCCTAACTACAAATTTACGTTCCATTAAATAGCTTTTTAAAAGCTTGACGATGTTTGCTGGTAGATTTTGTGTTAATTTGTTGAAAAGACCTTCGTGCCATACTTTATCGAAAGCTTGTGAGACATCAATAAAGAGCGCAGAGCAGTATTTCTTTTTTTCAAAAGTGTCTCTAACGACATTCACAAGTCTGTGAATTTGTTCAATTGTGTTATGTTGTCTGCGAAAACCGAATTGATGATCTGGAATACATCCATTACTAGTCACTGTAGGCATCAGCTTGCTCATATACAGCTTTTCAAATAGTTTTGAAATGTTAGACAGTAAACTAATAGGCCGATAGGATTCAACCTTTGTATGATCCTTGCCGGGCTTTGGTATCATATTAATTAGCGAAACCTTCCATTCTTCAGGATAGTGTTCTAGGCGTAGAATACTTTTAAAAATTAATAGTATTATTCTTTTTGCAGAGTAAGGCAATTCTTGAAGCATTTTGTTGCTTATTTTGTCGACACCTGGGGCTTTTCTGGTGTTCAGACTAGTAATAGTATTTTCAATCTCCGTCATGTTAAATCTCATCGGTATTTCTGGTAAAGAGACGACTGGTGGCAGTTCAACAATATCAGCAGAAATATTCGGAGTGAAAACTTTTTCTAAGTGTTTAATAAAAAGTGCACCTTTTTCTGTAGCGCTGCCATTCTCGTCGAGCTCGCCGTTTTTCAGTCAATAGCCTTTCTATATCTACAGAAAAAATATTGTTAAATGTCACTGGTTGGTTTATTTCATTTGAAGTAGCATTAAAAGCAGCTTGTTTAACATGCGCTTCAAACAACCTGAGAGAATCGTCTATGTCTGAAGGTGTTCTCAGCGGCATTTTTTCCGAGCAATGAGCACTCAGATATTTCCTGTATTTCAGCCAGTTAATACGTGCAGATGTCGTCGCTAAATCACATGTTGTGTGTGAGTAAATAGTAACAATTGTAGGCGAGTGGTCTGAAGATATGTCCAAAGATGCTTCAACTTCAACCATCTCGCTGGGCACGCCTTTCACAATTCCAAAGTCGATAACATCAGGAATTTTTTTGTCGATCTGTTGGCCAATATGTTGGCTGTCCACTTGAAACTACATTCAAACCCATTTTAGATATTGTGTCGAATAAAATTCGTCCCTTAGGAGTGATTAAACGTGAACCCCAAAATGTGTGTTTAGCATTGTAGTCGCCAGCTGCTAGAAAACGGAGGCCCAATGATTTATAAAAAGCCGTATATTGACTCTCGGTAATTGAGAATCTGGGGGGCGAATAGACAGATGATGTTACAAGTTTTTGATAGTAAGTTTCGATGCAGATGTTCGTTGCTTGAAGATAATCTTCACAAAAATCATTCAACAGGTGGTGTTTTATTCGCGTTTTTATTAGGATTCCCGAACCACCGCAAGCACTGCCACGGGGATCCTTGGTGTCGTAAAAATTATATCCACTCATTCTGAAACAGCTTCGAGATCTCAAATGTGTTTCTGAGATAAGCATAAGATCGATTTGTTTATCCTGAAGAAAATATTCTATTTCGGTTTTATGTTGAATGAATGAATGATTTCAACATTCATTCAGTTACAACTTTTGTAGTGTACAGACGCGTTTTTATAATCGTCGCAACTGAATATTAAAAATTTATTGAAAGAAAATTCACAAAAAAAAAATATACAAAAACAAAACATTTATTAAACAGTTATCTTACTGGTTTTATTTTATTTTTTGCTTGTGTGTAAATACATAAATATTTGCATACACCAACTTATAAGTGAACACAAAAAAGAGAACTCTAAATGAGTTCACCTTCTAACAACAACAATAAACCTACAAGCAGTAGGAATGTACAATATATAACTTTGGTTGCTAACGACGACAAAAAAAATTAAGTAAACACAAACCTGAATTTAACAGAAAACACAAATACTCGTGCGCGATCATTATCTCTCAACATGTTAAATAGCGATCAAGAAGCAACAACAATTGCACCTATTAGCAAACTTGTCAGCTTAGCTGTACAATCAAACAAACAAACAATAAATACCCAGGTGACCAACGTGCACAAAATTGTAAATGCAGTGAGTGAAAATAGTGATAATAAAATCCAAACTGGTATGGACAGATACATAACCGTGCTAAAAAGGGGAAGAAGTCCCAAATCAGCTGAAATAGCGTCAACGGCGAAAATGCCCAAAGATGGGAAAAATAATATTAAACATTCTGAAAATCGTTTTGCGATTTTGAATGAACAAGTCGATGAAGACACAAGTACAACAAGGTCCACTAAACCACCGCCGATATATTTAAGAGAACAGAACTCCAACTTTTTGGTAAAAAGCTTTATCTCATTAATTGGAGAAAATTAGTTCTATGTAACTCCAATTAAGCGTGGCAAAATCAACGAAACTAAAATTCAGGTAACACGAGAAAATAATTACAGGAAAATTGTCTCAGATTTTGAGACTAAAAACAAAAACTTTTATACATATCAACTGAAGAGTGCTAAAGGCCTAACAGTAGTTATAAAAGGAATAGATTCAAGCGTGGATCCGGAAGAGGTAAAGTCTGGCCTTGAAGATAGTGGCTTCAAAGTGAAAAATGTTTCAAACATTAAAAACAGGGAAAAAATCCCCCAACCTATTTTAGAGTCGAGCTACAGCCAGGCGACTTGAAAATTAAAAAAAAAATAAATCGCACCCAATCTATAGCTTAAAATACTTGTTGAATCGAGGAGTTACCGTTGAGATGCCACATAAAAAAACTGGACCTATCCAATGCATGAACTGTCAAGAATTTGGCCATACCAAAACTTATTGCAAGTTGCCTACCGTTTGCGTTGTATGTGGCGAGTTACACAGTACCGCTAACTGTGACAAAATAAAAGGTGATACCAAAGCAAAAAAATGTAGTAATTGCGGCGGAAACCACACTGCCAACTATAGGGGCTGCCCTCTTTATTCTCTTTTTAAAAATTCGTCGAACAGAAAAACAAATGCTTCTCCCGCTCAGCCCAACACTCCTTTAAACTACCCACAGTTACCTCAACCGTCGTATAGCCATAATCAATACTCAAATGTTTTAAAGTCAATTTTCATACGCTAATATTTTAAAGAGTAACCAGATTCCGGCGCAAAAAACTGTACCAGTAAATGAAGAATCAGGGCATAATTTTAGTCGTATTGAAGCCTCAATAGGTATCCTTATACAAACAGTAAATACATTCACTCTCAACATGTCCTGTATGATGCAAGAAATGTTGAAAATGCAGTCTACCTTGTTGCAGGCTGTATTGAACAAACCATGAACTTAAGAATCTGTTTTTGGAACGCAAACGGCATCTGCCAACATAAAAATGAAATTGAATATTTTCTTCTGGATAAACAAATCGATGTTATGCTTATCTCAGAAACTCACTTGACGTCCCGAAGCTATTTTCGAATTAGTGGATATAATTTCTACGACACCAAGGATCCTCAAGGTAGAGCTTGTGGTGGCTCTGGAATCCTAATAAAAACTCGAATAAAACACTACCTACTAAATGACCTTCGTGAAGAATATCTTCAAGCAACGAACATCTGCATTGAAAATTTTTATCAAAAGCTTGTGATATCATCTGTTTACTCTCCTCCCAGGTTTTCAATTTCAGAGAGTTAATATACCGCATTTTATACAACACTGGGGTCCCGTTTTCTAGCAGCTGGCGACTACAATGCTAAACACACTTTTTGGGGCTCACGTTTAATCAGTCCCAAGGATCGTGTTTTGTTTGACACAATTTCAAAAATGGGTTTGAATGTAGTTTCAAGTGGTCAGCCAACATATTGGCCAACGGATCGTCAAAAAATTCCTGATGTTATCGACTTTGTGATTATGAAATGAGCGCCCAGCGAAATGATTGAAGTAGAAGCATCTCTGGATTTGTCTTCAGATCAGTCGCCTACTATTATCACTATTTACTCACACACAACTACAACACCAACATGTGATTTACCGCTGACACCTGCACGTATTAACTGGCTGAAATACAAAAAATATTTGAGTGCTCATTGCACGGAAAATATGCCATTGAGAACACCTGCTGACATAGAAAATTCTATTAGGTTGTTTGAAGCACATGCTAAACAAGCTGCTCTTAATGCTTCTTCAATTCAACCAAATCAACAAGCGAGATTTAACAATATTTTTTGTGCAGATATAGAAAGGCTATTGACTGAAAAACGGAGAGCTCGACGAGAATGGCCACGTTACAGATCGCCTCAGCTAAAATTAAGGCTTAAGGAGTGTACCAAACAGCTAAGAAAAGTTTTACAATCACAAAAAACAGCTTCGCTGCAAAAATTTCTACAAGAACTCGATGCAACACCATCAACAGATTATTCGCTGTGGCGTGCAGCCAGAGGACTTAAAAGGCCAGTGATTTGCAAACCACCATTACGAGCCTCTAATGGTGACTGGGCAAGAACTGATGCTGAAAAAGGTGATCTATTTGTTAAGCACCTAAAAAAAGTATTTACCCCGAATATTTCTGCTGATATTGTTGATCTGCTACCAGTCGTCTCTTTACCAGAAATACCGATGAGATGTAACATGACGGAGATTGAAAATACTATTACTGGTCTTAACACCAGAAAAGCCCCAGGTGTCGACAAAATAAGCAACAAAATGCTTCAACAACTGCCTTATACTGCAAAAAGAGTTATACTCTTCATTTTTAATAGTATTCTACGGCTGCAATATTATCCTGCAGAATGGAAGGTTTCGATGATTATTATTATACCAAAGCCCGGAAAGGATCATACGAAGGTTGAATCCTATCGGCCTATTAGCTTATTGCCCAACATTTCAAAACTATTTGAAAAGCGGTATATAAGCAAGCTGATGCCTATAGTGACTAGAAGTGGATGCATTCCAGATCATCAATTCGGTTTTCGCAGACAACATAGCACTATTGAACAAACTCACAGACTTGTGAACGTAGTTAGAGACACCTTTGAAAAAAAGAAATTTTGCTCTGCGCTCTTTATAGATGTTTCTCAAGCTTTCGATAAAGTATGGCACGAAGGTCTTATCCACAAATTAACACGCAATCTTCCCGCAAACATCGTCAAGCTTTTAAAAAGCTATCTAAAGGAACGAAAATTTGTAGTTAGGGAAGGCAATTTTTTAAGCCCTCCGCAGTCGATCGAAGCCGGAGTTCCCCAAGGCAGCATCTTCGGTCCTTTACTTTATTTAATTTATGCCTCTAACTTACCGTTAAGCAATAACATTCATACATCAACATTTGCTGATGATACAGCAAGCGTCCAAGAAAATCCAGTAGAAGCTTCCACCAACTTACAAGGGTATATATCCAAATTGGAAAAATGGCTTAAACAATGGCGTATAAAAGTTAACGAGCAGAAATGTGTACACGTCACTTTTACGTTGCGAAGGGAAACATGCCCGCCTATACAAATCAACACCAAGACTATTCCGCAACATACTGCAGTAAAATATCTAGGCGTTCACCTTGATCGCCGTTTAACATGGAAATCGCATATAGACGCAAAGTTGATGCAAATGAAATTAAAAACTGCCCAAATTAATTGGCTTATGGGAAGAAATTCTATACTGAGCCTAGAGTGTAAACTTCCACTATACAACGCGATCCTGAAACCAATATGGTCCTATGGAATCCAGTTATGGGGCACTGCCTCAGCATCGAATGTTGAAAGAATTCAAAGGCGACAGAATAAAATCCTACGTACAATAACAGCAGCCCCCTGGTATGTCAGAAACCATTGAATTCATAAAGACCTAGACGTTCCGTTGGTGAAGACAGTATTTTCAAAACATGCGAAAAAATATATAAAAAAACTTGAGTTGCACCCAAATCCACTTGCGCGCAATATTCTTCATTATAGAGGCCACACCCGGCTGAAAAGAAGGGATACTCTTTTTCTCAGCCGTTCACGACAGATGTAAAACAACAAAAATTAACCGTTGAAATTAAAAATTTTGTTTAGCATTGGCTAAACTTACATTAAATATATTTTAGATTTAAGATTTGAAAAACTTATTGATAATTTAATAATAAAATAATAAAATTATCAAAAAAAAAAAAAAAAAAAAAAAGGTTTTATGTTGGCAGATGCCGTTTACGTTCCAAAAACAGATTTTTAAGTTCATGGTTTGCTTAGTACAGCCTGCAACAAGGTAGACTGCATTTTCAACATTTCCTTTATCATACAGGACATGTTGAGAGTAAATGTATTTACAGTTTGTATTAAGCTCTCAATTGAGGCTTCAATACGACTAAAATTATACCCCGAATCTTCATTTACTTTTACGGTTTTTTGCGCCGTACTCTGATTGCTTTGTAAAATACTAGCGTATGAAAATTTGTTGTTAGTTTGTTGTTGAGCACTAGTCGCGTTAGACTTGAAAATGTTTGAAAATTGATTTTGGCTGGTGGACGGTTGAGGTAACTGTGGATACTTAATAGGGGTTTTAGGCTGAGCGGGAGTAGCATTTGTTTTTTTGGTTGATGAATTCTTAAAAAACGAGTAAAGAGGCAGCCTCTATAGTTGGCAGTGTGATTTCAGCCGCAATTGCCACATTTTTTCGCCTTGGGATCACCTTTTATTTTATCACAGTTAGCAGTACTGTGTAACTCACCACATACAACGCAGACTGTAGGCAACTTGCAATAAGTCTTCGTGTGCCCAAATTCTTGGCAGTTCAGGCATTGAACAGGTCCAGCTCTTTATGTGGAACCTCAACAGTAACTCTTCGATGCAACAAGTACTTTAAGTCATATATTGGAAGTGCTTCATTTTTTTTTTATTTTTATGCGATCTGGCTGTAACTCGACTCTAAATATTGGTTGGGGGATTTTTTCTCTATTTTTAATGTTTGAGACATTTTTCACCTTGTAGCCACTATTTTCAAGGCCAGACTTGACCTCTTCTGGATCCACGCTAGAGTCTATACCTTTTATTACGACTGTTAGACCTTTAGCACTCTTTAATTGGTACGTGTAGAAGTTTTTATTTTTAGATTCTAAATCTGAAACAATTTTTCGGTAATTATTTTCATGAGCTACCTGAATTTTTTTTCATTGATGTTTCCGCGCTTAAATGGAGTTACATAAAACTCATTTTCTCCAATTAATGAGATAAGACATTTAACCAGCAAACTGGAATTCTGCTCTCTTAAATATATGGGTGGGGGTTTACTCGAACTTATTGTAGTTGTGTCTTCATCGCCTTGTTCAGATAAAATCGCGAAACGATTTTCGGAATTTATTATATTGTTTTTTCCATCTCTGGGAACTTTTGCTGTTGGAGCAATTTGAGCTGATTTTGGGCTTCTTCCCCTTTTTAACACGGCTATGTATCTGTCCATTCCTGTTTGAATTTTATTATCATTTATTGTACTCACCGCATCTACCATTTTGTGCACGTTGGTCACCTTGTTACTTATTGTTTGTTTGTTTGTACTTGCTAAGCTGACAAGTTTGCTGATGGGTGCAATTGTTGTTGCTTCTTGATCACTATTTAAATTAATTTAAATATGTCGAAAAACCAAATCAGCATACCATCAATTTCGATAATTTTTTCACCTCTTACAAGCTAATGGCCAATTTGCAAAAGGCAAGATATTTCGCAGTAGGTAAATTCTATATGTCAATTTCTTTATATTTTTATGCACAATGTGTGTTATTTACTTCAATAGGGGCAGTAAGAGAATCCCGCATAAGTAACGCGAAATTATCCTCTACCAAGATATTAAAGAAAAAAGAGCGAGGAAGTTATGACTGCTGTTATGACCCGAAAATGAGATAAGTTCTATACGTTGGAATGACAACTCTGTAGTCACTATCTTGTCAAATTTGGTTTCATTAGAGCCATTGAAACAAGTTAAGCGATACAACCGCAAAAAAATAAAAAATGTATACGATTTCCATGCCGAACGCCATATATGAATACAGTAAAACTATGGTGGGGTTGATTTATTTGATAACGCTATAAATAATTACCGTATTCAAAACAGAGGAAAAAAACGGTGAAACGGAAAATTGTGAGAGAATTATAGCTTCCATCAGTAGTGGTGCTAATTCAGTGATTTGCCAAGAAAAATTTTTGAGATGTAGGGGGTTATCTGGGCTCCCACTGATCCGATTTGTCTAAAATTTGTTTTCTCTCATATTTAGGTATAAAAACTAAAATTTTAAATGTTTCATCATTATAGCTCAATGGGATCATGGCACGGGAATTAATGGGTTAATTCACCATAATAAATAAAAATGACGAAGATATCATTCTAAAAACCTTTAATGAATATCACAAGAAACTTTAATTTTCTATAGAAAAAGAAGTCAATAATGCTATATCAGTGAAATATATTTATATTTACCATATTTCCCGACGTTTCGTGAATTGTATGTTTACTTTTTCAAGGGATTTTTTATTTCCATTAAAAAGAAAAAAATATCAAAAATTTTTTGATAATATTAAATAATAATGTACAATAGCTTACACTATGACGTCACGTGAACATAATTTTTTTTTTAATTTTTTGTGGGTTGAAAATGTGGTACACTTTGAAAATTAGTTTTTTGAAAAACATTATACTTTATAACATATTTTACTAAAACAGATGTTTTTTTAAAAAAGTAAAAAATCACAACATATGTCTTATTTGATTGCAATTTTATAGCTGGCTCTCAAATTGTATCTTTGATGTTCATTGTTTTGCTTATTTTATGTTGTATTCTAAAACGTTATGTTATATATCGCTTTCTTGTATTGTTTACTTTGTCAAGAATTTTTACACTGTCAAAGTCTGCTTTGTGTTTAGTGTTTATGATATGTTAGGATAATACAGTGTTTTTTTGTGTTTGTTTATATCTTCTTGATGCTCTTTTACTCTTGTTTCCAAACAAGAAGAGTCCGGAAAATATGCACAAATTCTTGAAATCTGCTATTTCCAACACATATTTTTTTGGCATTTAGAAATATTTTTTTCTTCAATCCAAGAATATTTTGAGTAATTTTTTGGATTGCTAGTTGTTGATGCGAACAGAAAATTTTTTAAATATTACTCATTGTAAGATCGTCATGTTTGTCATAATAGTTGAAGTTCTGTTTGGTGGGATTGGCATATATTTTATTGTTTAGTATTTTTTATGGACCTTCATTACATTGACAAACAATTTTTTATTTTTCGTAAGAAATAATTTTTTTTTTTTTTAATAAAAGTATTCGGTTACTTCTAATACATCCAAGAATATGTCTACAAAGTTTCATGATGATCGGCTTAGTAGTTTTTGCGTGAAAGCGCAACAAACAAACGGTCATTCACATTTATAATATTAGTATGATTACAGAGAATTTATTTTCATTTTGTGTTTATTTTTTATTTTTTGAGGGTGGTGTTGGCTGAAGTGGTTAGCGCGTTCAAACCCTGGCCAGAGCAAGTCAATCAACATCATTAATTTCTATAATGTATATTAGTGAGACAATACAATTGTTGTCGGACAAATTAAATGATGAAGGCACTGGTCACTAAAAAAATGTTCCGACAGCGATTGATGCTCTTCCAAGCTAATGTACACAACATCGCCTTCCTTCGTCGGTTAGCAGAAACATCGGCGAAGTAAAAAAATGAATAAAATGTGTCTACTAATATAGCTTAACAGAGTTAATGCCTACTTAACACCAGAGGCGCCTCAACACTGCTTAAAAAATTAACATAAAGCGCAAAGCAGGTCTTCTAAATTTTCAACATCTATCTTCTCTATCCTATCCCTCTCCCTGAGTTCAGGCACAGTGCACTGCATACGTAGGGGTCAACCCCTGAGTGCTGGTCCTAATAAAAAAAAAAAAAAATTATACTATGCTGGCGTGTAAGGAACGTAATACATATTTTATTTAGTTGTCAAGTATAAAATTTTTTTTAGAAAACTGGCAATTTATTTGTTGTCAGGTAAATATTTTTAGTTTCTCTACTATCAAAAATGGGAACGGATCATATTTTCTCACTAGTTAACAGTCATGTTGTGTATGTGAAAATGACGAACAATAGTAGGTTTCAAGAATATGTTAAGATGCACACATCTAGGTTTTTGGTTTTTTTCTGTCGATGTTAATGTTCTGCTATAGCTGAGTTGTCTAAGGCGATGTTTCACGATCATGTGAGTTCTATGTTCAATACCAAGAGTGGGCAAAAATTAATTTGAAATTTAAATCAGTAAGGAAACGACTAAATTTTGCGTATTCAAATAAAAATTCATTTGTGTTCCGTGATAAATGTGTGCAATAATTATTACTGTAATGAAACCGCAAAAATTGCGCAGTTACCATTATTTTTGTTAAATGTTATTTTACAATATTTTTTGGTTGTTTTAACTATTTTCATTGGTTGGTGCAATTCTAACCAACTAAATTGGTTAGATGTACCCAATTTTTTTTTGTGTGTAAGCAGAAATGGTGTAAACGTAGTAACCTATCCTTGAAATTTTTTTCATTTATCTAAACATTTATACAAAACACACAGTAAAAAAAATTCAATGTCGGTATTGTTTTATAATTAGGTTGTGAATATTTTATTCGAACTGAGTGAAATTTAATCAAAGAAATTTTTAATTTTTCAGGCTTACTTCAACCCTCCGCGCAGTCTAATTTTTTCTTTGTCTGTTCAAATATTAAGAGCCACTAGATTTTTCTTTCTAATTTAAATAATAATTTAATTTATAACAAAATTATATTTAGAGAAAACGAACTTAAGCCTGAAAAATTAAAAATTTCTTTGATTAGGTATTGTTTTATGTTAGAATAGTAAAGATAAATGTTAAAAATGTAGAAAGCTTAATTCTTTGTACAACTATGCTATTGCACATTATGTTAAGTTTTAGAGCATCGTTGCAGCGCCTCTGGTGTTAGTTAGACGTATTAACTTTCTTTAGCTGTATGAGCAGGCATTTTAATAACCCACCAAAGGTTTCGACTTTTTCGGAAGTCAGATTTATCGTATCGAATTCGTTAAGACATTTCGTTAGAATTTCTAAAAACAAATTTGTTGTTACGAATTCTTTAAGACATTTCGGTATTATGTCTGGAGCTATATTTGACGTTTACAAGTTTGCATTTTGGTTTACAGTTGCATTTCTTAATTTGAGTGTGTGCAGAGAAAAATTGTTTTTAAAAATTTCATTATTAATAAAGATTTGCAAAATCAGTTAAGATTATTTTTAGTTCAATAGATAAATATAACTAACAAGAAAAAATTAATAAAATTAAAAAGTTAAATAGTGTTTAACAATTAAAATTGTTTACGAAAACATGTATGTACATTAGAGAAATTAATGATGACTAAGGTTCGAAGCTAGGTCCTATGTCATTGTTTGCATAGAAACGATTGTGTCGATGTTAATATACATATGTAAGTAAAGATAACGCACAAGGCCGCATGCTTGCTTTTGCGGCTTTTACAACATGCTGTTCTTTATTGAAATTTTGAAGTTGATTTTTAGACACATATTACATAATATACATACATAGCTTATGTTATAGAAAATTCAAAAATATTAGTAAATATTAAATAAACAAATTAGCGGTGGTGAAGAAGTTGTATGAACCCGGCCGTAGGCGGCTACGTAAGTAGGTAATTTTATTAATAGTCTATAATTACAGATACTGAGTTAATGTCTGATTGACAAAAAATATAATCGAAAAATAGTGTATAATCACACTTTTATACTATAATTTTAGATGGTGAAAACTCTGAAAATATAAGTCGATAGTTTAAAAATATGGAAAATATAGGTAGCAATAAATATCGCTATCGATATTATTTAAAATAAAATTTTGAACCGTTCCTTTAATTTAATTCTATTTATTTACTTCTTATTTTTTTTTTAATAAAATGATATGTTTTCAACGGGATTAATTCTAGTTGTTTTAAAAATGTTTTTTTTTTAATTTTTCTCTTATGTGCACTGGAGAGGATAAAAAAACACATCAATGTTCTAATTGTGTGCGTGCATCGTGCTTTCTCGGGTACACGTATACGTTGTCGGCTTTGATTGATGAAAATCAAAAACTTTTGATATTTCATTTTGATGTGTAATTATTTTTATAGTCTCCAATTGCGATTGACAAAGAAAATGTTAGTTGTTTTGTATCGAAGTGTAATTAGTAGAAAGATGGCAGCACAGGCATGCTTGATAATTTCTTGCTCTGGTATTTTTGTGTATAAACAGTGTAAAACGCATGTATTTTTTTTTTTGTTTTTTGACGAAATTGCATAAGACGCCACGAAGTCACAACAAAAATGATGATTGACAATTTTATTTGTGTCTCCATTTAAACGACAAAACACGATACTCACACATATGCACTGATTGACGTGTTTCTTTTCTCGTCTCCAGGGCAATTTATAAATAGTAAATCCAAATTTAATGCGGGGCTGGTGACGCCGCCGTTGCAACATGCTTCGCCATACAAAATTTTGAGACCGAAGCATGTTGATTCATATTGAATCTACTTGCGAAGCATGAAAAATTTCTGTCTTCTCTTAATTTTATCGGAAGTTTATCTGAACTAGCTGCAAAAATAACAACAAAAACTTTAAGTAAAAGTGAAAAATTGAATTAAAATTATAAAGATAAAACAACAATGGAAACAAAAAATATGTTTGTGTATTTTTAATAATTTTAACTTATTTTTTTTTCGTGTGAACAGCTAGATTCATAAACATGCTTCAGAAAGCGAAGCGAGTGCTTCATCTTGTCGTGTGACCATAGTATGAAGAGTTAAAATTTTCTTCCTTAAGAACAAACATTGAATCGATAGTAAAGTCGCAAATAATGATAACAGAATAAAATCAATAGCATCCCAGCACTAAGTCGAATACCATTTTTTAAACTATTGCATAGCTTCTATCGCGGGCTTTGAGGCGACCGAATCAAGAAATTTTGAAAAGTTTGTTTCTTAAGTCTTTTGTTTATGAAACGAAAAAACCTGGAAAAAATCTGTCATTTGGTTTTGAAGCGAAAAAACCTGGCACTAAGTTTGTTTCTTAAGTCTTTTGTTTTTTGAAGTGAAAACTTCTTTTTTGTATACCCAACAAACAGGAAAGCTTTATTTCAAATTGAGAATGATTTGAAATAAAACCTTTTCTCAAACGACAAACGTTTGAAAATGATTTGAAAATAACTTCAAAAACATAGCATTCTCAACAAAAAGGGGAAATTATTCAATTGAGAAATTTATTTATTCTCAACGTACTTTCAAACGTTATTCTCAAATGTGGATTGCAATATAATGTGGAAGATAAATAAAATACAATTTTTGCTTTCTAAGTTCATGTTTAATATATAAATTTATGGAATTCATTATTGACTGACATATTTATGTACTTGTATGTGAAAACTTATAAGAAAATAGTATTGCATATAAATAAAATAACAATATCTTAATTAATTGAAGTTTTTAATCATTTCGATGTAATTTCTTATTCATGTGTTCCACTTTCTTTTGATGGCGTGTCATAGCATGTTGGAAGAAACTAGTTGAAATTTTTTGGAAATAAGGCATCTGTTGCGTAAGGAAATTTAGAGGAAAATGAACCTAGAGGTGTTAAAAATTATTACGTTATTTCTTTAAATAAGCTAAATTATAATACTTTTTATAGTAGTTGTAACGCTCAAAGCTGTAACCGTCATTTTTGTCGTTGTACCTCTCCAGCACAGGTTTTGAGCAACTTCGTCGGTAAAAATTTTACGCCAAGCAAATTTTAAAAATGTTTCTGGGGACTGTGATATGATTGAAGATACTTCTTCTACCTGGAAACCATATACATATGAATTTATGCATTTTATTAACTAAATATATTGCCTATTTAAGTCCTCACCTTGGCTCCTCTTCATTTTCAAGATTGTCCATGCTTTCAGTAGCACCTCGATCATATAACAAACATATTATTTCTTCACTTTCCGTTCTTACTCATAATTAATTTTTTACTCACAAGCAATATATGTATATACTTTTTTCTTCACTCTTAACACACTTTGATCGCCATATTTTTAAAATGTTTAAAATTTATTTTGTGCTTTAAGTAGTGTTGTCACAAGGCGAATTCATAAATATGCCTCGATTGCCAAGTGTATTTATAATTTGAAAATGCCACTTGACCTCAACTTGATAACAAATTGATAAAACACTGATTGTCAAATGTTTATACTGAAATCATTATCAACTTGAATTCAAGTGTTAAACACAAACCTTTGAAAAACATTTGAGAATTGTGCTTGATATCAAATGATAAAGCCATCTTATTTCAAAGGTTTGACTTCGTGTTTGCTGGGTAGTCTATATATGATGACTATACAGTGTTGCCGCTTTGGACATTTTTTAAATTTCCAGTGCTGCCCGAGAAATTTTTCCGGATTTTTGTCCAAGTTTTTGGGAATTTCCTTCCAGTGTTGCCACCTTTTATCGGGAAATTTTCCGGGATTTCTGGGTTTTTGAGGGGATGTTTATATATGTATATAAAAGAACGTCGTGTTAGTTACACTATTTATAACTCAAGAACGGCTGAACAGATTTGGCTGAGAATTGGTGGGCAGGTAGCTTAGAACCAGGAGAAGGATGTAATATATTAAAAGACAACTGCACTGTTTGAGTGGTACGTTAAGAGTGATTTTATTTAATTCGTTTTACTTACTCGCTAATTCCATACTTAGTTGCTAAAATAGTAGTAAGTAAGTTGAAGAGGTAGTAGGCCGACAGTGCTGCCACTACACCTCCCTTCTTTTAAAGAAAAATATAAACTAATTATAACTTATAATAGAAAAGTATTTATATTTGTTTTTGTTTAAAAAATATTTATATAATTGAAAATGTTGATATGTTAGTTTTTTTTTCTATTTGAAAATATTTATAATTTTAAAGTATTTGTATTTTGTTTTTAAAGTTTGGAAACATAAGCATTGGCCACCTACCTATGCACCTCCCTTTTTATAAAAAAAATGTTGAATCAAACCGAAGTGATCAGTCTCGTTAGATTCAGCATTTTCCAACAATATATAAAAGAAATATTTTGTTATATTTTGTTTTAATTTTCTACAAAGTTTGATTGATTTTTTTTTATATGTGTAAGTATCTAAAAATATTTTTAATGTTAAATGTTTGATTTTGCAGGTATAAATTTATATTTTTCTCAAGTTCTGTTTTTACATAAATATATGAATAGATTTAATTTAGATTTTGGGTTTTTGTTGTTATAAATAAAGTTTTGTTATATTCTATATATGTGCATATCTAACAAAATGCTTTTGTTCATATTTTTTGTTTTCAATTTCTTCAAATTTAGTTTATTAATATCTATAATATATTATTTTTATTAGATTTAATTGCGAAAATATTAAAAAAAAAATTTTTTATTTAAAGGTTTTGTTGTTAAATAAACAAATTTATAGTTTAAATAAATTTTATGTTTTTTTTTCATAACATGTTATTATTATTAGTTATTAATAAAGTTATTGTAACATACAGTGTTCATACAGTGATGTAAAAATGTTAAAATGATTTCAAATCTTAATGCCATGTTCTCTTTCTTTAAATTGTTTATATATTTTGGGAAATAAATTATATTTTGGCCATTCTGCACCGTAAATGTTGTGATTATTGGCCGTAGCCTCGAAAGCAATTAGACTAATCTATTTGTTTCGTTAATAAACTCAAATTTAACAGGTGGCAGTTGTTTAAAAAAAAATTTTTTTATATATATTAGTTTTATGCGCTTCTTTCTTTCATCAATGTAAATAATTTTTTTTTGTTTTAATTTTTCGCATTTGTTTTTTTTTAGATCATAAATTTTCAGTGTTGCATTGTTTTGCTCTTCACAGGCCATTCTGCCCTGTAAATTTCACATTTGTTGGCTGTAGCCTCGAAAGCAAATGGTCTAAACTATAAGTTTCGTTAACAAATTGAAATTCACTGATAGCAGTTTACTTAAATTTTATATATGAGTCTATGCGCAATATCTTTTTTTTTTTATGTTATAAAGTTGTTGGATTAGTTCAATGAATTTATCATTATCAAAATCAGACATCTGTTTAACTAAAACGCTTTTGTATATTAATTTTGAAATCATTAGAAAAAATTTTTAAAATAAGAAGTGAGTTTGTTTTACCAGCTTTGCGAAATAACATTGAAAATTATTCGAAAATTGCAAAAAAAGAAATTGTGTTATTAGAACTTATTACACAGAAGTTCATTTGATAATATTTCTTGCTAAAAGGAAATTGTTTGTATTAAAACTCTATTTGAAATTATGTAACAAGAATTAATACATTCAAAGTTTAAATGAAAAATATTATGTGTCTTTGCAAAAGCTGTAAAAAACTTATCTGAAAATTTCAATATATCTCTCACATTAGTGCAATTTATTTTGGTACTCACTGTATATAGTTCTTATGTTTATGTTTATATTTTTTTGCTTTGTTTGTGTTTATTGTATGTAAGCAAATGTATGTATGTATTTGCATTTGATCTTCTCTTTCTTTTATCTCTTTGTTATTTATATTTCGTTTTGAATATTCTCTTTATAAAAAAAAATTATTATTTTATTTTCTATGGTTTTCGTGTCTCGAATTTATGTTTATAAATATGTATGTATATGTATATATTTTTTATACATAATTACATACATGTGTACATCTCCTTCGCAACTCTTATTATACGTACATACATCTTCCAATATAAAGAATGCAAGTTTTTTTTTTCATTTCAAGTTTTTATTGTTTTTATTTCTAAAAAAAAAAAAAATTTTTGTGTATGATGTTGTGTATTTTATTTTGTTTTGGTGTATGTATGTATGTATTTGATTGTGTTGGGATGTACCTAAATGTGTAAAAGTATGTAAGTATATAAATGTGTAGTTTTTTTGTATAAAATTTTTTTCATATATATTTAAAGTATCAGTACCCCTGGTGCTCATAGCTGCCAGATTTGACGATTTATCGTCATTTTGACGATTTAGGGTGCTAAAAATGACATAGTGACGATGGGACGATTTATACCCTAATTTTGACGATTTTAAGTAATTCAAGCTTGCAACATTTATTCGTACTATTAAAGCAACTGAACTGCTGAAAATTTTAATGAGCAATTTTTTAAAAACTAGTTTGCTTAAAACTGTAAACTTTTATTTAATCTATATATTTGACGCGCAAAATAGAAAGGGACCTAAGGGTATAAACCGGATTTTTCAGGAGAGCCGTTTTAAAGATTCAAATACGTGTATCTTTGGTGTACCATCACTTTCATAAAACGCGCATATCTCTGGGAGGGAACACTTTTGGGGCATGGGATCGGTCTCATTCGATGCTCAGATGTTGTCCACATCAAAAAAAAAAAATAAGGTGAAAATTGATTTTTTACTCTTAGTCCCTTTCTCTATGCGCTGTCACATATACAAAAAATTGTTTCAAGTGTGTTGTGACTTTATAACTCACGAACGGTCAAACCGAATTCGATTAAATTTTTAGGGCTTGTTCGAATGGGCGTGTAGATGGTTTATCGACGCGTTCGTAAGTTATGACTTTTCATGAAAGTCGTGATGTGCTTTGATTAGGTAAATCGAAATTTATGAAAGTAAATAACTTCCGTGCGAAGCCGGGGCGCTCAGCTAGATGATTATAAAAACAAAAACAATTTTTTAAATTTTGAGGACATTTATTTAGAAATATTTTCCAGAAATATATTTGAAGAAGCACAAATTACTGCAAAAGAAAAATAATAACTGTGTTAATTTTTATATAGAGGTTTGTAATCAGATATTATCACGATTTGATTTTAAAAATAAATATAAATCTCTTGTCCAAATTATTCCATTTAATATTATTAATAAAGAAAAAAGGTGGTTTTTTGAAATTATAAAAGAATTTTCTTATTTTGTTGAAGATAGTGGAAGCCAAGAGCTAGAAACTGAGTTCAGACAAATAAAATTATTGTCCTGATAAAAACATATAACTATTGGATTTTTGGTAAAAAAATATCAGAGATGCAAATGAGGGATTCTGTCTTTTATTACAAAAATCCTTGTTTTACCACATTATTCAGCAAATGTTGAAAGAATATGTAGTGAGGAAAACATAAATAAGACTAAAGTAAGAAATTCATTGAAAAAGTCGTCTTTGGAAGCAATGTTACCTACAAAAGATTATTTAAAGCTAAACAAATGTACCTGCTATGATCCAGCAGTTATGCCTGAATTAATCAATATGTTTAATTTCAATATATATTTGTAAAATATATTATACATGTATATATGTATGTATATTGTAGAGAAAAAAGTGTAGTGTTTTAAAATTGACCTGCCTATTGATGTTTGCCGGCGCTTAAGAACGCCACTGGCAATGAAATACATATTAAAGGCAGATAAAATGCCTGTATTTTATTAAAAAGAAATAAGCCGATTTGAGGCTGAGTTATGATTGATTTATTTTCATAAATGTAAGTTCTTAAATACTAATATAACAGTATCTTAAAACTACAAAATATTCCAATAATATTCCAATTATAATTCCAATATTAATAATAGTTATTGTAATTGTTATTAAGGAATTTATAAAGGAATTTAAATACAGTACCCTACGAGGGTAGAACATTCTTATTAGGTAAATACTATAAAATAATATAAAATAATATAAAATACTATAAAATACACTACACCCTACCCCTTAAGAAAAATTTTACAATTTTGAGGTTTAAAATTTTCTATAAATTAAAGTTTTAAAATTTTTTTTTTCTTTTTTTTTACGATTTTTATGAATTAAAGTTTTAAAATTCATTATTAAAGTTTTGACAGTTAATATGGCAGAATTTAAATTTTTTTTTTTTTTTGTATGACAGATTTAGAGTTTAAATGTATGACAGATTTTAAATTTTTGTTTGACAGATTTTAAATTTTTGTTTGACAGGTTTTAAATTTTTTGTTTGACAGAGTTTATTTTTTGTATGAAAGATTTTAAATATTTGTGTGACAGATTTTAAATATTTTTGTGACAGATTTTAAATATTTGTGTGACAGATTTTAAATATTTTTGTGACAGATTTTAAATTTTTTTGTTTGACAGATTTTAAATTTTTTGTTTGACAGATTTTAAATTTTTTTGTTTGACAGATTTTAAATTTTTGTTTGACAGATTTTAAATTTTTTGTTTGACAGGTTTTAAATTTTTTTGTTTGACAGAGTTTATTTTTTTGTATGAAAGATTTTAAATATTTGTGTAACAGATTTTAAATATTTGTGTGACAGATTTTATTCCTTTTTAAACGCGTTTTCGAACATTGAAAGTTTTATTATTTGTTTTACTCTTTTGCTTTACTCTTCTTCTTCTTCTTCTAATTATCTTTACTCTTCTTATTCTTCTAATTACTTTTACTCTTTTTCTTCTTCTAATTACCTTTACTCTTTTTTTTTCTAATTACCTTTACTCTTCTTCCTTTTTCTAATTACCTTTACTCTTTTTCTTCTTCTAATTACCTTTACTCTTCTTCCTTTTTCTAATTACCTTTACTCTTTTTCTTCTTCTAATTACCTTTACTCTTCTTCCTTTTTCTAGTTACCTTTACTTAAGAACCCGTTTGTAGTATAAAATTTATCAATAGTATTCTTGAGAGTAGTTTCTCCAAATGCATCTGTGTGCTAGATGGATTATCGCTACATCTCACTATCTCCAAATTGTGCGATACTACGTGTGGTATAGAAGTTCATTCCCAAATGAAAGTTCATGACGCTTTCCTTTAGGAAATAAATCTTCTTTCTTAATTTCCTTTCTTTCTTAATCTTCTTTCTTAAATTTTCTTTCTTTCTTAATTTTCTTTCTTAAATTTTCTTTCTTTCTTAATTTTCTTTCTTTCTTAATTTTCTTTCTTAAATTTTCTTTCTTAAATTTTCTTTCTTTCTTAATTTTCTTTTGTTAATTTTCTCTCTTTCCTAATCTTCTTTCTTAAATTTTTGTTCTTTACTTTTCGCGATTATATATTTTTTTTTTGATTTTTAATGGTGAAGGAATAAATTCTGCCTTATCATTTTTTTTTTTTTTTTTTGAAATATAAATATAATTTGGTATTTGAAAAAAAAAATTTTTATGGCAACTTTGAGATTAAATTTTTCTTATCGCCCTCTGTCTGTGACAAATCTATCTATGTATAAAAATGCTGGCAACGCTTAATTTACTTTTAACATTTTATATCTTCCAGCTTCTATATATCTTTTGTTGTAATTATTTAATATGGTATACAAGTCTATTTTCTTTAACAATCATATTATTATTGTATAAATTTTATTTTAGTTTTTATACATTTTTAGAAATAGTGTTTCCAAAAATGACATTTAAAATGCATATTTTACTAAAATGGAGTAAAAATAACTAAATGATTTGGATTTTTTATTTTTTCCATACAATATTTTTCCCATGCATGTTTTCAAAGTATTGAAAAATATGCAACCTGTTTGTAAAAAGGCGGTTTTTTCATTTGACGTTTTTATGACTATTTCAATAAACTATATTGACGATAATGACGATTTTTGCCCAAAAATATGACGATATTACCTCAAAAAATCTGGCAGCTATGCTGGTGCTGCTTGTTGCTAGGCTGTTGTTGTTTTCCTTATTGTTGTTGTTGTTGGCGTTGTGACGTATTGGCTTCTTTTGAATTGGTTGTCGTTGTTGCTATTGTTGTTATGTTGTGTGTGTTGTATTGTTTGATGATATACATACATATGTATGTTATTTTCGGCTGTGTATATATGTATGTATCTCTGTTGTCATTTTATATTGCTTCTTATTTATTTATTTTTCATGTTGTCGTATAGATATATGTATGTAAGTATGTACATATTAATACTAGTTGGTTATGTACATATTTTGTTATGTATATTTTGTATTTTTGTTTTCTTCGAGTTCAGTTTTCTTGTTTTAGTTTATGTACCTATGTATGTATCTTTCCATCACTGTTTCTTTTTTGTAGTTTTGTGGTTTTCGTTGCTTTTAATTTCGTTTTAATTTTGTTATTCATTTTTCCAATATTTTGTTTTTGTATTATTTTAATTTTGTTTCAATTCCATTTAGTTTCTTTTCATTTTCGTTTACTTGTTACTAAGTGTTATTTAATTTATTTGTGCCTGTTTTTAGATTTGTTCTCTGTTTTAAAGTTCTTTTTATGTTCTTTTTTTTCCTGCAGTTATTTTTAACTGGTATTTCTCTTATGAGTTTTTAGTTTTTCAAATTTTATTTTTACGTGACTGTACTTACTAATTTCTTGTTTTTCTCATTTTACTTTCATTTTTGTTCTTGTGATGTTTTTCCTTTTTAAATTTATTGTTTTCAAGTCTTCCTATTTTAGTGTTTGTTATGAGTTCTTCTTTATTATTTTATTTGATGCTTATTGTTTCGTCTTCATTTAGTTAGCACTTTTTGTAGTTTTGTTTTATTTTACTTTGTATGTTGCACTAATTATGTTTGTATATATGCATGTATGCTTGTTTGTTTGTTTTAATATATTTTTGTAATGATTTGTTTTCAGTTTTCTTTCTTTTTTTTAGATTCTTTTTCTAATGTAGTTTTAACTGTTGATTATTATTGTTGTATTTATTTTTGTTGTTTATATTTTAATTTTCAATATCATTTTTTTCAGATTTTTGTTCTTGTTGGTGTTTTCGTTTAGTTTTATTTTTAATGTATGTATGTATATAATTTTCAATTTCATTTTTCATTTTATTTCATTGTATTGTCATATTGTTTCATTTTCATTTCGTTTCTTTTGATCTTTTTTTTTTTTGTTATTTTTCCGTTATTTTTAGTTACTGTCTTTTTTTTTGTAAATTTCAATTTTTCCTTTTTCGTTTAAGTGTATTCTTGTTACTAGGTGTGATATTTTTGTAACTGTTCTTTTTTTTTATCCATTGTTTTTGGTTTGTTCCAGTTTTGCATGTCACTTTTTTCAAATTTATTTAAAAATCTTGTATATTCTTTTGGCGTGACTGTACTTTTTTGTATTTAATGTGTTATTTTAATTTTTATATCATTTTAATGCTGTTTTGTTATTGGTTTTATGTATAATTATATTAATGTAGCACTAATTTTTTCTTTAAATGTACGTTTTTTTCTCTTTTTCCAATTTTCCATTTTTAAATGTGTGTATTTTAGTTTATTAAATGTGAAGAGTTTTTGTGTTTATGTATGTAGATATTTGGAACTATTTTTTTTAAATGTTGTATGTTGTTTGTTTTAAGTTGAATTTGTTTGCATGTATTGTTTCTTTTTGTTAAAAAAAAAATTACTTTGCACAAATATACGAACACCAACACTCTGTCACGGTCGCCATGTAATATATTAAAAAACAACTGCACTGTTTGAGTGGTACGTTAAGAGTGATTTTATTTAATTCGTTTTACTTACTCGCTAATTCCATACTTAGTTGCTTAAATAGTAGTAAGTAAGTTGAAGAGGTAGTAGGCCGACAGTGCTGCCACTACAAGGACATAGGATCAGCGTTGTCAACTTGGTGCGTTTCGCACCTTTTTTGGTGCTTTTCTAAATGTTTTGTGCGAAAAATATCCGAGTTGGTGCGTGGTGCGCTTTTTCTTTAATTTTGGTGCGTTTTTTTAATTTTGGGTGGACCCAAATCATATTAAACACAATCTTTTGTTTCAGTATGAGAAAAAAGAATTTTGTACAAAAAATACAACTGTTTCAATTCCATTTCATTAAATTTGTGTACAATTTTTACATTCAATTTTACAGATGTTTAAGAGGTACCAAAACGCATTCACAAAAACCGTTAAACAGTCTTGTTGTTACAGATAATTTGTAACATTTCATTATAAGAAATTTGTTGTCCCTTTTAGATTTTCAGAGTACATAATTGTTTTTTGTCGTAAAAGTTGTTGTCAAGTCTGTTAAAGAGCTTGCAAAAACAAAGTATTCTTGAGACTTGCGGTCATTGTTCGTTTTTTATAAAATGCTTAAAAGTTTACATAAAGGGTTGTAACACTAAAATTAAGAAAATTTATATTTACTAAAAAAAATATTTAAAGTTAGTGTCAAGAATGGAGTCTATAAAAGGAGATCATAAGCGAAATACAAAAAGATTTGGGAATCTCAATGTGAGTTTAAGCAATGGATTCGGCCTTGACCAAATAATAACACAAAAGCAAGATGTTGTTATTGCAAATGCGATATCACGCTTAAATATCCAACCTCGGCATGCTGGAACACGGAAACACATTGCAGCTTTAAGCCCATTTAGCTACAACCGACATCAACAACCAGCATTGTACAAAATGTTTTATCCCATTGCAAATATGATATCATGCCATTAGTAGTACAATTTGAATCCGATGTCGAAATATGATCTAGTACTGAAAAACGGTGTAGAATGATTCACTTCATGCATTGGCACAATATTATATTGTAAAGACGAAAAATTAATTCAATAAAAATTTTCATTAAAAAATCTGAACTTGGTGCGATTTTTGTTAAAAGGTGCGTTTTTTTCTCCATTTTGGTGCCTTTTGAAATTTCAAAGTTGACAACGCTGCATAGGATACTAAGGTAAGGCACTTTTAATCTGGGGGACTAGGGTGCCATTCTTTGTATGGGGCACTTCCAGTATAGCTAGAAAACTGAAATTAAAATTGCATAAGTTGATAAAAAAAATGCTATGCAATAGCTTTACCGCGGCAGTCCCCGAGAGCCACACGTCTTTTTTTAATTATTTCTTTTTATTGATACATTTTCCATAACATATGCTAATTGCTTTCTTCTTTTGGACCAATTTTATTCAGATGTGATGGATATTCAATTTTATGCGTTTCCGAGACATGTACTGCATAACAACTTTTTTTTATCTCTCGATTTTCTATCGCTTTATGTATTTTTTAAGCAGCCGGCTACAAAATAAGCTTAGGCCGCCTCTAATTTTTTTTAAGCCGGCAATAATTTTCTCTCTACTTGGTTCTGTACAAATGTCAAACAAAAAAAACTACGGGTAGCACTCCGGGAGTGCCGACAGAAGTGAAAACGTTTTGTGATTACAACAATATACGTGCTATTGCCAAAAAATTATGCGTAGATATAAACAATTATATAAATACATGCAACAAATTTAACCACTTATTAAGGCGTATGCAACAGGTGAGCTTACTAGCAAATTTTCATACAAACTGATATAGTTTGAAGAGAGTACATACAAAATGGTTACAGTTTGATACTCATACGTATTAAAATGCTTTTAATTTGTTTGTGTGTTTTGATATGAAGCGAGTGCTTTATACCAACAAAATACATGTTGTTTTTGGATTGTTGTACTTGTTGTTGCATACCTGCTAGTTTTTCCATTCCACTTATTGTAAACGCAAATGCAACTGCGCCCGAGAAGTTAACAACCTAAATTTTTTTTCGGTCAAAATGAAGAGAGCGCCATCTTTGTAAACTCTTCTTAATCAGTTTCACTCAAATTGACGAGTGCGCCCTCTTTGGTGCACCAAAAAATGAGTGTTTTTCTCATATATGGCAACATCACGCTCGCTTCATTTTGAGCGAAAAAATTTAGGTGTTGGGACTAACTACGGTTCTCGATTCGACTTCGAATGCTGTAATAGATAAAAGAAAAATGTTGTGTGTTCCTTTAATCTAGTACAACAGTCGAAGTCGATTAGAGAACCGTAGTAAGGCCCAACATTTTTCGCTCAAAATGAAGCGAGCGTAATGTCAAAAACTGTGACGGTGTCGCGAAATCAGAGATTTTAGCCCACCCAAAACCTCCGTACCGCGCCAATAGAAGTTTTCACTTCAATAAATTACATTGTACATGCGAACAATATACTTTTAAAAGTTGAAAATGTCTTCATTATTTGTTTTAATGAAGAAAGAAATCTGTAAATGCAGAGATACATATGTATGTTACATACACATACATATGTACATATGTTTGTACAGATATATATGTAAATATGTATGTATGTATAAATAAATTATTATTTTTTTTATTTTCGAACTGCATACATACATACATATGTATGTAGGAATGAATGCACATACGTACGTACATATATACATACATATGTGCTTACTTATCATTTGCAATATCGACATTTTGTTCTAAAATATTAATAAAAATTCTTTTTAATTTTCTCTTGTGCGCATGCCTTTTGCTGCTTTTGACATTTTCACTGATAAATTTGAAGTGATAAAAAACGTTTCATATGATACGGTTTTGACATTTGTTTTCGCAGATACCAGAGTTGCCATTTTGGTGCTTTTCGGGTATTTTTTGGTGCTTTTTAACTTAAGCAATACCAGAAATTTTGTTAAATACCCGTTTTTGAAAAGCGGGTATTTATAGTGCTTTTAACAGTTTCTCACATTGCTTTAAAATGCGTTTTAAATAATCAAAATTTTTGCCATTGAACCATTTTCCTACTATTTTTTTGACACACCTAATACTGTTTTAACCAACTGCGTATTATTTGTATCTATATTTTGACACGTACTCGCAAACGGATAAGAGCTTGAATTCTAAAATTTCTCAACCATCTTTTTTTTAAATTCGTGCAGAAAATTTTACGCTTTTTATTTGTTTAGCAATGATTTTACTTTTAATATTCATATCCGTTGATTTGTTTCTTGTGCAAATTTAGAAAGAAAGTACTTTGTTTATTATAAAGCTGAACAGTAATTAAAAGTAAGTTCTTCCTTGATTTTATATGTGTTAAAGTTCATCATCTAACAATGGCTTTCCTTTAGATGGAAAAACAAATATATAGAAAACCTTGGGAAAATTATCCAGGGGGTAGATTTTAGTTCTGCGATAACGTGAAATGTAAACATTTTTCTCGTTTACATTTTGTTTCTGATTCCCGTTCTGTGAAGAAATTAAAACAAATTAAAATCTTTTCACAATGAGAGAAACAAATGGAATGAAACAATTTTTTTTCTCAGTTTAACAGCAAAACTGATTCTCGTTTTACGTAACTGCGAAAACAAATGTCAAAACATTTTCATATGACGAAAATGGAAAAGCATATGTAAATCAAAAAGAATTTTTAATAATTTTTAGAACATAAATGTCGATATTGCAAATGATAAGTATGTAAGTATGTACATACATATTTATAGAGTTCAAAAATAAAAAAAATCATTTGAATAATTGATTTATGTGTACATGCGGATGTACATACATACATACATATGTATATGTATTTACAGATTTGTTACTACATATAAAACAAATTTTGCATACATTTTCAACTTTTATATACCCTACAAAAAATGAGTGTACTCTATACATGCGAGTATGGACTACTCCACAATGGAGTATGAGTACTCCAAATGTAGCCAAAGTGTATGAAAAAAACATGGTCCAATTTACATTGCGATGTCCTAGGGCTAGACCACGTAAACCAAAAACTCCTCCATGTTACTATCCAAGGGGTACCCACAGGGACTAGTTTCGAAACTACTCCATTTTGCTATTCCATGGAGTACCCGGTAAATATGTTTACATACATACATATGTATGTATCTCTGTCACTAATATAATTGAATGATATTTTAAGTATATACAAATGTGTGAATTCAGCCCTTCCATTACATTTATATAAAAATACAAAATAAAATTCAGAAATTGAAAAAACACGAGCTAACTTGTGTTTCTTTCAGCTTCCATGAATTTGTTTTAATTTTAACAGGGGAGCTGCCACATTTTCAATAAAACTCCAAACATTTTTAGTGTTGCCAAATGGTATTTAACTACAAATGTGTGTACAAATGAAATGGTCCACGGCCGCATTACATAGGAGTAGTCCAAAAACTACTCCTTTTATATAAAATGGACCATGTACTCCAATAATTTTTGTAGGGTATTTATCCAAATGCACAACGTAATTTATTTTTGTTGTTTGACAATTGTACAGACCCAAGCAGAGAGAAAGTTGGTGTCGGCTTAAAAAAAAAATAAAGTAAGAGGCGGCTTAAACTTATTTTGGAGCCGGCTGCTTAAAAAATACATAAGGCGATAGAAAATCGAAAAGTAAGAAAATATTATTATGCATGGTGGAATTAATAAGGTGCGCGCAAGAAGGAATATGGTTTTTTGTAGGGTTGTGTTTTGACCGTTAAATAATCTGCAAAAATATAGTAA
This sequence comes from Lypha dubia, assembly GCA_947311025.1. Lineage (NCBI taxonomy): Eukaryota > Metazoa > Arthropoda > Insecta > Diptera > Tachinidae > Lypha > Lypha dubia. The sequence goes on along the minus strand of OX371260.1, from coordinate 94,519,027 downwards.
GTTACTTCGGTCTTGTCAAAAGTTGTTTACATTTTTGGCCGCCATCATGAATATTTTTGTTTACGTTATGCTTTTTGTTTTTGCATAACCACTATGTATGTTATGTATACAGTTTTTTTTTGAAAACATTGGCTAATTTTTACACAAACAAAATGCATGTCGTTTTTTGTTGTTGCGTTGATAAGCGCACCTTATTAATTCCACCATGCTTATTATGCAGTAAAAGTCTCGGAAACGCATAAAATTGAATATCTAACACATTTGAATAAACTCGGGTCAAAACTAGAAAGCAATTAGCATACCAATATTTCCGACTTTACTATCGATTGAATGTTTGTACTTAAGTAAGAAAATTTCAACTAATTATAACTATTTAGGCAATTTGTTGTTATCACTTCATTTAAATTACTACCTGCAACCGCGGCGTCGCCCGCCCGGCATTAAGTTTTGATTTACTACTTATAAAGTGCCCTGGAGACGACCAAAGAAGCACGTCAATCAGTGCATATGTGTGAGACCGTGTTGTTTTCGTTTAAAGGGAGACGTACAAATAAAATCTTCAATCATCATTTTTGTTGTGACTTCGCGGCGTCATAGACTAATGTTATTAATTGTTGCGCCATCGTTCAATAAGTGTGAAACGTCCCAACTTAATTTTGCTATTGCGATCATTTGAAATCCAAGGAGCAATTTTCGTACTTTTAAAATGCGCACAATTGTCTTTGAAAGTTTCATCATATTCTTCGACTGTGTTTGTTGTATTTAATAAATAGTTGCGTGCATTAATTTGAACATCTTTATGGTTGATTATAGCCAAGTCACCCCATGTATGGTCATTTCAAGTTTTGTAATGTTTAATGAAACTTACTGAGTTGGCATCTGCCAAGAGCATCTCTAACATATTACAATTTTTTTGATACCATTTAACTTTCTTAACCATGACAAAATTAACTTCCATCTCATCGTATTCTTGCTCCGCTGGACTTACATTGACATTGCCACCAAGACGAACATAATCAATATCGTCTTGCAAATGTGTGGGGTAGGTTTCTTATACATTCCTTTTTCGTAAGCAATGTAAATCCATTGTCTTATAGCCCATACAATATATTCCTCTTGCTGGTATTCTGCTTTTTGCAATATTTTATTTTCACAACTGGCTTCTTAACAGCCAAAGGAGCTGGGACAACCTTCTTGGTCACTGGCATCTTATTTTGTCTGGGCTAAAATAAACAAACACAACGCAGTTGAATCAATCTGCTTGGAATCACTAAATCAATGCACTAAATCTCCACTGTTGTGGCCGTTTTTTTCACAAAACACTTTATATTTATATATATTATATATTTATATCAATATATTTTAATATAATTTGTTAATTTTTCTAACAATTAAATTTTATTCTGTGTTCTATGATTTCCACTTAAATTTTCTATGCATTTTGCTATAGCTTTATTAAAACATATGCTTAGAAATGGTTACGTATAACCATTTCTTCTAATACATACAAATTTCTATGGTAATACTTTATCTTCCGTTTCGCTCTGCAAAACCCTGTTAACATATGAGAAACGCCTTTTTGACCTGTCAAAGTTGAGAATTCTGGTCATATTCTGTGGCGGCGTCTTGTGCAATTTTGTCAAAAAAAACAAAAAAAAAATACATGCGTTTGACACTGTTTATACACAAAAATACCAGAGCATAAAATTAACAAGACTGCGTGTGCTGCCATCTTTTTACTCATTACTCTTCGATACAAAACAACTGACATTTTCTTTGTCAATCACAATTGGAGACTATCAAAATAATATATCACAAGATTATGGTTTTCATTAATCAGAGCCGACAACGTATACATGTACCCGAAAAAGCATGACTGCACGCACATACTTAGAACGTTGATGTGTTCTTTATCGTCTCCAGAGGGCACAAGAGAAAGGTTAAATAAAACATTTTTAAAACATCTAGAATTAATCCCGTTTAAAAATTTGTTGCTCTTTGCAACATGCATACATACGAGTATGTAATTTGAAAACATATCCTTTTATTAAAAAAAATAAATAAAAAGTAAATAAATAGAATTAAACTAAAGGAACGGTTCAAATATTATCGATACCGATATTTATACCTATCTATATTTTTGATATTTTTAAACTATCGACTTTTATTTTCAGAGTTTTTACCATCTGAAATTATGGTATAAAAGTGTGATTATACACTATTTTTCGATTATATTTTTTGGTCAATAAGACATTAAATAATATCTCCGATTATATATAAATATATATATTTATTCCTTATTCAACTTGTAGGATTAACTCAGTATCTGTAATGATAGACTATTAATAAAATATACAAAAAATATATGTATGTACATAAGAAGCAGCATAAAAATCTTAAATTAATAAAGTCATTGAAACTTAAATTTTTGTACTATTGTTTAGGAGAGGTTCAAAATTATTACTGCCGTTTTTCTGTATACCTTCTTTAGTAAATAAAATTGCAGCAACAGTAGCAGGAGATAATTTGTTTCTTAGATCAATTTTACAATTATTAAGACTACTTAATATTCTTTCCGCAGAAGTTTTTGAAAATGGCAAAATAAAAATAAAGTTTATTACTTTTTCTAATGGGGGAAATATAAAAAAAAAAATATTATATAAAAAATTGTGTTGTAAAACCAAATAATATCAAATTACCCTTGAACTACACCTGAGAGCAATTACCCACGCGCTACACATGCACATAAAAATTACACCTGATTCGGGTAATTATCCGCGATTCAGCAACACTGTTGTATACACATAGTTATTATTATACACATTACGGAACATACATAGTTGGCAGCAGGGCTGGGCAGTATTTGAAATACATACAAAATACGTATGTATTTGTATTTTAAATACATAACCTCAAAGTAATTTGTATTTTGTATTTTAAATACATGTCCTGCAAGTATTTTGTATTTCCTGTAAAGTGAATACTTCTTCTGGCCTGGGCAGTATTTGAATTACGTATTTAAAATACAAATACGTATTTTGTATATTAAATACATACATGACGTGGAAGTATTTTGTATATTAAATACATAACCTGAAATTATTTTATATTTAAAATACATGACCAGCAAGTATTTTGTATTTTAAATACCGCAAACCATGTATTTTGCCCAACTCTGGTTGAAGAAATATGGTGGGAATAAGTGATGATGAATTGGCAATTATTTTTGGATGAATGTCAAGTATAAGAAGCGAATTTACTTAAAATTTTTGCAATGAGCAAAAATTTTAAAGATCAATATAAAAAATTTTTTAATTGCTTCACAACTTCTACACTAATAAAAAAACTTTATTTATTTGTTGCGGGTTAGCAATTTCTAAATACAGGGTCCGCCATTTAACGTTTTTTTTCAACTAGTGCTTATTTCGTGAATGGTAACACTTAGCTCATGTCTGATTTGACAGATAATTAGTTTTATCCCTCCGCTGAACGAATATGGTTGTGTATACGCTTGAACAACGCTTCGCTAAGTGGGCCTGCGATCGACTTACAGAAGATGCCGATTTTGCCAAAAAAGTCATCTTTTCAGATGAAGCTCATTTTGATCTTGGCGGGTATGTAAACAAGCAAAATTGTCGCATTTGGGGAACAGAAAACCCGCACGCATACATTGAAAAGCCGACGCACCCAAAACGAGTCACTGTTTGGTGTTGATTTTAGTCCAGAGGCACAATTGGGCAATTTTTCTTCGAAAATGAGCAAGGAGTGGCCGTTACAGTCAATGGCGATCGTTATCGGGCCATGTTGAACGAATTTTTGTTCACAAAAATTTAAGAGCAGGATATTAGCAACATTTGGTTTCAACAGGACGGCGGTACGTGCCACACAGCCGAAGCTACACTCGATGTTTTGCGCCCTGTTTTTGAAGATCGCATTATCAGCCGCAAAGCTGATGTTGTTTGGCAACTTCGGAGCTGCGATTTGACACCGTTCGACTATTATTTGTGGGGTGCCGTCAAAGATAAGTGTTACGCCGACAAGCGAGTGACAATTGACGCTTTAAAGGACAATATTCGTGAAGCCATTGGTGAAATACAGTTGCTTACAATCGATAATGTGCTTAAAAATTGGACCGATCGTGTAGGCTACTGCATGACCAGCCGAGGCAGCCATTTGAATGAAATTATTTTTCATTATTAACCGGAAGGATTGTACTTTCAAATAAAAAAAGAAATTTGAGAAAATATTCAGTATTTTTTTTTTTTTATAGCACTTTCAAAAAAAAAAACGTTAAATGGCGGACCCTTTATATATTTCGTTGGTAGCCATACCAACTCATCAGTAGAGGTTTTACCCTTTAAGTTTAAAAAATTTTAAAGCTCATCTATTTATACAAAAACTCACAAACATATTTTTGTGAATTACAAAGCATAAAAATAGCTTTCAAAATTTTTTAAACACACACATCAAATAATTTTCCATTATGAATGTGTTTACTTTTCTACACCTATACAATAAGAAAACCGCTGTTTGCCATTAACAGTATTTATTCATTAGAGGTATGAACTACTTGCGAGCGGTTTGTTACGTAGGATTGTATAAGTTTGCAGGCAGAGCTAGAGAAATGAAAAAGTTTTTTAAGTTTGGTTAACAAGATCACATGATCGACTGTGTCGAAAGCTTTACTATGGTCTAGAAGAATCAAAAAAACAGCCATATTTCCATCAATTTTACATCTTATATCCTCAACTACTTCCACTAGCGCTGTAATACAACTTCTACCCTTCATAAAGCCTGACTGCTTCTCATATATCAGCTTCACACAATTTAAGTATTCATTTATTTGTTTACCAACAAGATTTTCCAGAACTTTGGATAAGAAAGGAAGTATAGCTATTGGGCGGTAGTCATTATTGGGTTTGGGAATTGCAATGACTCTTGATAACTTCCATGCAGCTGGAAAAATTGATTTTGTAAGAATGGAGTTGTACAGATATGTCAGATAGGGCAACAACTTAGGTATCAAGACTTTTAAAAAAATTGGATTTATACCGTCCATACCAATTGCATTGGATTTTATACCTGAGAAACTTTTGAGGACTTCAGTCTCACTAACACAACGAAAACTAAAAAGACGTTCTAGCGGGACATAGCAAAGATCAGCGTAAACATTGCTTGCTGGAGATGGGACATTAGTTCTTACGAAATCTTCGTTAAGAGCGTTTACATTAACATCCGCTGCGTATGTGGGAGAGGTTCTTTGTCCAATACCAATCTTGCGTATCTCTCTCCATCTTGATTGGCAATCAATTGCAGAAGCAAATTTTCTTCGATAAAACAAAGATTTTGCAGCTTGAATACGTTTTGTTACTTCCCTTCGTGCATTATTATGAATAGCCTTAAGCTCACTGGTTTTAAACCTTTTCCATCGTTTATAAGACTCATCACGTTTTTTTATCAGTGATTTTATTTCGGCACTAAACCAAGGTGTCTGACCGGCTCTGATGCGCTTAGTTCTTGTTGGAACACATAAGTCATATAGAAACCTAACATTTTCTTTAATAAAATAGGCTTGATCGTCAATAGACTCTAATGTGTAGATTATGTCCCAATCTATATAATTTATGGTATTATTCAGTGTTGAATAATCTATGTTGTGTACATCCTGATACGAAATATTTCTTTTATCATCACTTACCGATAGATCATATACTACGAAAAGAATGTCATGCTTTGAAAAAACCGATGCTGACAATTGATCATATAAGAGCACTCTGGATATTTGGTTTACAAATACAAGGTCAATTAATGTATTGGTTGTGGTATGAAAGTGTGTGGGATTTTTAATATTAACCGGATAGAGGTCAAGAGCTTTCATAGGTGCAATCAATGGATTTTCTACTAAAAGGTTATTGTTAAAATCGCCGGCTATTAAAATATCTTCGTATTGAATAGATATATCTTCAAGAATGGCAATAAAAGGATTTATGCTGATATTACTGCTTTAAAATTTTTTAAACATAAAGGGTAAAACATCTACTGATGAGTTGGTATGGCTTCCAGCGAAATATATATTTAGATATTGCTAACCCGCTACAAATAAATAAAATTAAAAAAATAAATATTTGAGTAGATGCTCAAATAAATGTAAAATTTTGTAAAGGAGAGATTTACTTTTCATATTTTGCCTTATAAATACTTTTTTATGGCAACCAGCGGTTGTCTAATTGTATAGGTGTAGATATGTAAACACATTCATAATGGAAAATTATTTGTTGTTTGTGTTTAAAAAATTTTTAAAGCAATTTTTATGCTTTGTAATTCACAAAAAAATATTTGTGAGTTTTTGTATAAATAGATGAGCTTTAAAATTTTTTAAACATAAAGGGTAAAACATCTACTGATGAGTTGGTATGGCTTCCAACGAAATATATATTTAGATATTGCTAACCCGCTACACATAAATAAAATTTAAAACATAAATATTTGAGTAGATGCTCAAATAAATGTAAAATTTTGTAAAGGAGAGATTTACTTTTCATATTTTGCATTATAAATACTTTTTAATGGCAACCAGCGGTTGTCTAATTGTATAGGTGTAGATAAGTTAACACATTCATAATGGAAAATTATTTGTTGTGTGTGTTTAAAAAATTTTGAAAGCTATTTTTATGCTTTGTAATTCACAAAAATATGTTTGTGAGTTTTTGTATAAATAGATGAGCTTTAAAATTTTTTAAACATAAAGGGTAAAATATTTACTGATGAGTTAGTATGGCTACCAACGAAATATATATTTAGATATTGCTAACCCGCAAAAAATAAATAAAATTTATAACAAAAATACTTGAGTACATGCTCAAATAAATGTAAAATTTTCTAATAAAAAAACTTTAGCCATATTTCAAAGTTTTTAATTTAATTGTGTATGTATTTTATTGATTCTCTTAGAACTTTTGTAGTTTTTGAATTAAATTCTGAGATTTTTTATAATTAAGCGTGGTACTCTGTTCGAATTTGTGAAAAATGTTTAGCTACATTGATTATTTCGTACGAAAATTTTGACACAGAACTCATATGTATTATTCAAAGCATATCCAAAAGGTGAGCTAGAAAGCGCAGCTGACTCAATTCGCTTTATATTATACTAACTTTAGATTCATACTAACTGATACAGTTTAAAAGCAAACATGAATAATTGTTATAGTTTGGAAAGCAGTCGTAGGAAAACGTATTAAATTATTTGTGTTTTGATATAAACCCAGTACTTTATACCAACAAAATACATGTTGTTTTTTCATTGTTGTACTTGTTGTCGAACTGCGCATACCTGGCAGTCTTGCCTTGATTACAATTTATACATTTGTCAGCTGTTGACTAAAATTTCGTGCGAAAAAAGTACTGGCCATGTTGTTTCGCAGCTGAAAAAAAAAGTTGCTAGAAACATGTTTAATTCTAACAGATACAATTCGCGTGTTTTCCGATGTAAGAACACAGTACTACTTTTGCAACATAATTTCAGAAATGTTTCATACGAAATACTTTTATATACAGTTTGACAGCATTTCGCACGAAATTATGAACAGAGTACCAGGCTTTAATCGTTAAAAAATTTCATGTTTTTCAAAAGATTTATTGACAAATTTAATCAATTAACAATTAATAAACATAAACCGCCTTATTTACAAAAAATATTTTCTGCTTATAAATAAAATAAAAAAATGTAAAATACCTATAAAAAAAATTAAAAATGAATTGAGAATATTTCATACTGTTTTATTAAAAAAAATGCATAAAGTTTGTTGGCGCGACCAACCCCCCTCTTCTTTGAAATTCATGATCACTCGACAATAGGTAACCAACGACTAAATACGGTCAGAAAACACAGAACCTGTGTATTCGTAAGTGTGTATGTATTAGTTTTGTGCTGCTTATGCGGGTTTGAGGCTGGCTGAAAAATTGTGCCAATGAAAAACCGCTCTCGTCTAAAAACTGCTATGTTAAGTGCCCTGGAGACGATCAAAAAAACACGTCAATCAGTGCATATGTGTGAGTGTCGTGTTTTTGTCGATTAAAGGGAGACGTACAAATAAAATCTTCAATCATCATATGTATTTTGACTTCGCCGCGTTCGTTTGTAAACATGTTCGTCCGCACATCTCCATCACTATAATTACAAACTATTGTTTAATAAGTACCTGTGTGACAGGATAAATACAATTGTTTGTTTGTGGCTATAGTAACTTCACTCCAAGCAAATAAACTTGGATTGATACTATTTTGTTTGCCGGGATGTCCTTCAAGCACTTGTACTTGAAAAACCGTTGAGCCTAAGTGTGAACATTCTCGCCCGCATTGACCAATGGTCGATGGTGACATGAGGTCTAATTCATGTGTCTCCGACATCGAAGTTGATGGCCCTTGGTGGTGGAACTTGCTGAGAGGTGGGATGGTTGCATCTGGGATTGCTGTTGTTTTGCTGTTTTGAATAAAATTTGACGAGTAAGATGTCAATTAATAAGGATATTACAAGTGCAGAGTAGCTGACTGCATGATGGTGAAAACTATTAGACTTGATGAGTGCTGGTATGTGAACAACGGTATTCGCTTAGTTGTCTTTTCAGTGCGCTTAGCTGTTTCAGATGGATTTCAATCTGGTTGTTAGTGCTGTTAAATATTTTAGTTATCTCTTGTGGTGTGCTAATATTATCTATTGGCCGCAGTTGAGAATATGATTTTTTGATTCTTCCTTAGCATTCTTGATGGTAGTTGACATTTCATTTGCATAATCGGAGTCAAGAACGCCAAACAAAGATCGTGCAACATTTCCAATAATGTTGAAAGCTCCTCTTTTTACTCCACTGCTGGAGTATAACTCCTTCTCTTGAATCAATTCGTTGCTTATTGAAGTTGGTTGTCAAAATGTTGCAAGTTAGTTGATGTTTAATGGACGAACATAGCTGCTCTAGGGTTTTTATTCCTGACTGGAAGGCGGTTAACTCGGAAGTAAATGGTGCTAAGTCATAGTATATCATTAGTCTCCATTCAGCCGTTATTAGTTTTACATTCCCAATTCCCTCAGTATAATCCCGGGTTACCATGAAAGTTTTTTATTTTGACATTGCTGCTCATTGCTACTGGAATTAAAAATAGTGTTGTTATTATAGTAAGTAGCATTGAAGTTGACATAGGCCTAGATTTTTTAGATGGTGGACTGTCTGTTTCATCAACTGCTGTCGCGCGGGTGAGATTGGTTACTTCATTTGCGAGTGGTTTTTCCTGCTGGAGTAGCGGCGCTAATCTATGAATAGATCTTCGCTTTATTCCGGAGGCTGTTTTTATATCTGCCACCCTAACCTTGCCGTCGATTCCCGCATAAGTTTTCAGGATTCAACCCAGTGGCCATTCCATTATGGGCAAATTGTCCTCTTTTATTATGACTAGATTTCCTTCTTTCGCATTTTGAGATGACGTCTTCCATTTCTGTTTTTCTTGTAGATGGTGCAAATATTCTACTGACCATCTTTTCCAAAAATCATGTTTGAGCTGCGATACAAGGTTCCATCTCCTTACCATTGAGCAAGTTGGGTTAGGGGCTTGAGTTTCCACTTGTGCCGTCAGTGGTTCTCCGTTTAAGAAATGAGCTGGAGTTAAAGCCGTTAAATCGTTTGGGTAACTTGATAACGTAGTAATGGGTCGCGAGTTCAGAATGGCCTTAATTTCAATGATGACTGTTTCCAATTCCTCATGCGTTAGCGAAGCCGTTTATATACTGCGTAAAAATAATTGTTTGGCTGACTTAACAGCTGCCTCCAATAATCCACCGAAATGAGGTGTCCTTGGAGGTATAAACTTGAATTGTATTCCGTCATTACTGCAACTTCGAGTTATCGCATCTTGCGAGTGTTTTGAAAATATGGCGTTCTTTAGTTCATCGAGCTGGTTCCGTGCCCCAACGAATTTTGTAGTCCTTATAGGAACGACGGGAATTTATTATTTTATTATTATCTGAATAGATAGTTTGACAACATCCTCGTCGTGGAATGAACCTCTTGAGGGCTCCAATGAATGCATCTGTAGTGAGGTCAGTTACCACTTCTAAGTGTACTGCTCTTGTTGAGAAGCATACGAACACTGCAATGTACACCTTGTGCAGTCTTTTACATCTTATTTTGTAGTGTACAGACAGTGGGCCACAGTAGTCAACGGCTGATATTAAAAATGGCCGAGTCGGAGTCACTCTGGAGGCAGGAAGACCTTCCATAATTTGTTGCATTAGCCTTGGCTTTGCCCTGGTACATCGGATGCAAGTTTGAACTATGTGTCTGGCAATTGAATTCCCCTTTATTATCCAAAATTGTTGCCTTGAGATGGATAATAGTGTTTGTGGGCCGCAATGATGATTGTCGTGATGTAACATTCTCATTATTAATTTGGAAATGGGATCATTGTAGGACAGACCCATTGGGTGTTTACTATTTGAAGAATTTAAATTTCCGCCGACGCGTAGTATATTATATTCGTCAAGAAAGGGTGACAGTCCACATATAGGACTTGCCTTATCGAGCTCCTTTCCTTTGTTTAATGCACTTATTTCATTGATTTCTGAACATTGCATGGCTCCGACTACAATATGCTTAGTTGAAATGAGTTCTAGTGAGCTTAGTGCATCGCTAGCCGGTCGTTCAGTCTTTGCTAATTTGGTGTTTTGGATGAAGCGTTGCATATATGCTACCATCCTTTGAAGTTTTTCTGGATTCAAACCTCTTGAGATGAGGTCAGCCAGGTTTTGCTTTGAACTGACGTGCCGCCAGTGAAGACTTATGGTTTGTTCTTGAATCTTACTTACTCTATTTGCGACAGAAGTACGAAGAGAGAGGGTGATGTTGCATTGATCCAATGCAGTACTATCTCAGAATCTGACCATAAATACGTAGGCATGTTTTCAGCTCGTAGTTCCCTTTTTACTCTTGTGGTAAGCTGAGCCCCAAGAAGAGCTGCACATAGCTCAAGTCTTGGTAAAGTTATCTTTTTTATAGGGGCAATGAGTGATTTGGCACATAAAAGTCTCAGCACGAGTCGTCCATCTTATAGCTTGGATCGTATGTATACTGTGGCGCCATACGCCTTTTCAGACTAATCAAAATGTGCCTTTTGATGCTTAAATTGTTAAAGTGTTTTAAATTTTGACGAAACATTACCCATTGGTTGTTAAGATCTGCTGGTAGTGGTTCGTCCCATGAGAGTTGTAATTTCCATAGTTGTTGTATGAATATTTAAGCAGCGACGACAACAGGTCCGGCGATACCTAATGGATCGAATATTCTCGTTATATCCGATATTATAGACCACTTGGTGATTTTATTGTTGTCTTGAATGCCTGTTCTGAGACAAAAATTATCCGCCTTGGGATTCCATGTTAATCCCAAAATTTTTATTGATTGATTATCAAAATCTAGATTGGGTTCTACATCTTCAGGAGGAATGCGAGATAGTAGCTTTGAATGAATAGCGCACCATTTTCTTAGTTTGAAACCAGCGCCTTGTAACAAGCTTGTCAACTGTTGTTGCACTTCAATTGCTGTTGTGAGGCCGTCAGATCCACTCATAACGTCGTCCACATAAAAATCGTCTCTTAATGTTGCTGCACCTAATGGATATTTTATTATGTTGTTGTCTGCTAACTGTTGCAAACATTTTGTTGCCAAGTAAGGGGCTGCAGAAGTTCATATGTCACAGTGTTTAGTTTGTAGGTTTCCACTGCTGCATTCGGATTATTTCTCCAATATATTAGTTGCTTGTTACGGTCTGCTGAGTGATCAAGAATTTGACGATACATTTTTGCAATGTCTGTACAGAAGACAAATCGTGGCATTCGGAACCGTAGTAGCATTCCAAAGAAAACTCTTTATGTCGGAGGACCTACGCCAAATATGTCACTAAGAGCTATTCCTGTTGAGGATTTTTCTGATGCATCAAACACCACGCGAAGTTTAGTGGTTTTACTTTCGGGTTTGATTACGCAGTGATGTGGAATGTAGAAATGAGGGTTTACTACCTCTGAATTATTTATGCGTGTCATGTAACCCAATTCTTCATATTGCTTCATGAAATTAACATATTGTTGACTAAGATCTTTGTTCATCGATAAACGCCTTTCTAAAGCCATCAATCTTGAAAATGCTAACCTTTTTGTCTTTCCTAGACAGCTTGGGTTTTGTGAAAAGGGGAGTCGCACTACATATCGGCCCTCAGAGTTTCTTGTTGTTTGGATGAAATGTTGTTCACGCCTTTTCTCTTCAGCAGTGAACGAGTTGATTGACTCGAATTCGTCCAGTTTCCAGAATCTTTGAACGAGTTCGTTTGTGGCTGCTTTGTTTTCACCGTATACTGCACATGCCGCTGAGTTGCTATTGTTTTCTCTTATCTTTCCACTTACAATCCAACCCAGCCTTGTGTTTTTTAAAATTGGTAATTCTGGTGAGAGGTGAACTTTGCCGGTGGTCAACAACAAGTAATATTCGGCAGCTAGCAAAACGTCAATATTAGCGGTTTTGTTGAATTCAGGATCAGCCAGTTGGATGTTTTCTGGAATTGACCAGGAGATACAGTTGAATTCTGTTGAAGGTTGGGTCGGAATTATGTTGTGAAGAACAAAGGCTTCTAGTCTTGTATTGTAGTTGTTTGTTGTAGACTGAAGATTAACGTTAATGCGTTTATTAGTATTTCTTGACTGACTGCCGATTCCTTCGATGTATAAGGATGTCTGCAATGTTGATTTGTGATACTGAGTCTAAAATTGCCTTAAATACTCCAGATCGTCCATTATTGCCTGTAATTTTTACCTGAGCTGTGGCTAACAGCACGTAACACTTCCTAGTCCCAGCACAATGAGCTGAGGCTACCGTTGAAATTGAACCCTTACCTTCAGTGGAAGCGTTGTTCGATGGTACAGTTAAGGTGTTGGTGTTCTGTGGATGCTTCTCCAAATGTACGAGTATGTTGTGGGTCTTCTTACATTTCCTACAGGGACTTTGCTGTGCAATGTTTTGACATGTGGTCGCCCTTGAACTAGTTAACAGAGTTTTTGTTGCTGTATCCACCTCAGTCAGTTAGGTACTGACATCGATAAAAACTTGTTGCAATAATACAAATGATGACTTCCATTGCTGCATAGTTTGCAACGATTGTTTTCCTGGGGTGTGGTTGCTGCAGCTAAGGCCCTTTTTAGCATTGTTTTTAATCGTCCGACTGCTTCTAATGTTGGCAAAGATCTTGATTGTTGTATTGATTGCTCGTATAACGTGTGTGCCTTGATCTAGTTTTTTTATCCCCATGTTGATTTGTTATATTCAAACTGTTTAGTGCTGAAATCCACTCGCGTGTTGTTTCATGTAACCTTTTTATGGCTACAGAAGAGGGATTATCCGCTATTTTAGGTTGGGCCAATAGTCTATTTATGATGCTATTTGTCAATATTCGTGGATTACCGAAGCGGTCTTGAAGAGTTTTCCAGGCCGTTTCATAGTTGGTTTCGGTTAAGGATAAATTTTGTATTAGCCTTGCGGCCTCACCTGTTATGTTTGTTTTCAAAAACCACATATTTTCTATGGCCGGCATAGTTTTCTGATGATTCACATTTCATTGAACATATCGTAAAATGGTTGCCAACTCAGATAGTCCCCATTGAATTTCTGTATCGTTACCTTTGGGAGAAGCAATGAGTTAAGTATGGCTGAATTGCTTCCCAATTTTGATTCATCATTTATAGGCTGTTTGTGTTGATCTGCGAGAACAGCGAGTTTAACTAACTGTTTGTGGACTGAGTCTTCGACGTTGTAATCATCTTGATGTAAACCTTGGCTTGATGAATCTTCGATTTGTTGCCCCACGTCGTCATATAAATTTTGAACTTGAGACCATAACTTTTTTATAGTCTCTGATTTTAGTTCATAAAATTGTTTTGGCTGCTCTTCGGTTAGTGTTTCCAAACCTTGCAACAAACTTTTTAATGATGTCATGCGCAGTTATTAACCTGGCAAGTCCTGGTGTTCGTGTTTCTTCGGGATTGTACTGGCTGACTGAAGCATTTACTGGTGTTGTTACGGATGGTACAGGTTTGGTAGATGGTGTCGTGCACTTTTTTAGTTGGCACTCAATATATTCAATTGTTGAACTGTATTGTTTGCCAATAGATTTGTAAAGGTCCCTCGTAATATATGGATCCTCCTCTGACAAGGTAGCATCATTCCGAATTTTATTTTCGATTTTTTCGAAAGATTGCCATATGCTAGTTAATTCATTTTGCTTTGTTTGTAAAGTACGTCTGCTCTTCTTTATAGCGGAGCTTTTCTTACGGTTAAAATGACTCTGTCAATCTCGCTTGCACTCGCCTTCTGTTGTTGCATAAGTTCTTGTTTTTCAATGTAAAACAGTTACAAGAGTTGGATATTGTACCCCTGTGCTACTGTTTGTAGTTTCTTATGAGTTTTCAGTCGTAGCCATGTGGTACTGTTTGTACTCTTTTGAAGTTGAGATTGTATCCCTGTGCTACTGTTTGTGGGTTCTGTTGTAAAACCGTTGAGAAGATAAATCAATAAAACACTTTAAATGCCTTAAGAAGATTGATAAATTCTTTATTTTTATTCTTGCCTTTATACTAAACTATCCTATCCCGGTGTGCTTCGCTACCCCCTCGTTATAAAATAAAATTAAAAGTATTTATATATCCTATTGTGAAAATTTAATGGCGATCGGTCCAGTAGTTAAGATTATATTTCGATTTAAAATTTTCCTAAAAAGGGGCGTGGTCCCACCCACTTTTCTCCTGGTACGTATTTCAAATTACGCCAATGGTGTCGATGATGCCTTCACTCGATTTGTATCGAGCTTTCTCAGAGATCGCACTATACGAGTTGTTGGGTCGGAATTATGTTGTGAAGAACAAAGGCTTCTAGTCTTGTATTGTAGTTGTTTGTTGTAGACTGAAGATTAACGTTAATGCGTTTATTAGTATTTCTTGACTGACTGCCGATTCCTTCGATGTATAAGGATGTCTGCAATGTTGATTTGTGATACTGAGTCTAAAATTGCCTTAAATACTCCAGATCGTCCATTATTGCCTGTAATTTTTACCTGAGCTGTGGCTAACAGCACGTAACACTTCCTAGTCCCAGCACAATGAGCTGAGGCTACCGTTGAAATTGAACCCTTACCTTCAGTGGAAGCGTTGTTCGATGGTACAGTTAAGGTGTTGGTGTTCTGTGGATGCTTCTCCAAATGTACGAGTATGTTGTGGGTCTTCTTACATTTCCTACAGGGACTTTGCTGTGCAATGTTTTGACATGTGGTCGCCCTTGAACTAGTTAACACAGAGTTTTTGTTGCTGTATCCACCTCAGTCAGTTAGGTACTGACATCGATAAAAACTTGTTGCAATAATACAAATGATGACTTCCATTGCTGCATAGTTTGCAACGATTGTTTTCCTGGGGTGTGGTTGCTGCAGCTAAGGCCCTTTTTAGCATTGTTTGTAATCGTCCGACTGCTTCTAATGTTGGCAAAGATCTTGATTGTTGTATTGATTGCTCGTATAACGTGTGTGCCTTGATCTAGTTTTTTTATCCCCATGTTGATTTGTTATATTCAAACTGTTTAGTGCTGAAATCCACTCGCGTGTTGTTTCATGTAACCTTTTTATGGCTACAGAAGAGGGATTATCCGCTATTTTAGGTTGGGCCAATAGTCTATTTATGATGCTATTTGTCAATATTCGTGGATTACCGAAGCGGTCTTGAAGAGTTTTCCAGGCCGTTTCATAGTTGGTTTCGGTTAAGGATAAATTTTGTATTAGCCTTGCGGCCTCACCTGTTATGTTTGTTTTCAAAACCCAATCTTTTCTATGGCCGGCATAGTTTTCTGATGATTCACATTTCATTGAACATATCGTAAAATGGTTGCCAACTCAGATAGTCCCCATTGAATTTCTGTATCGTTACCTTTGGGAGAAGCAATGAGTTAAGTATGGCTGAATTGCTTCCCAATTTTGATTCATCATTTATAGGCTGTTTGTGTTGATCTGCGAGAACAGCGAGTTTAACTAACTGTTTGTGGACTGAGTCTTCGACGTTGTAATCATCTTGATGTAAACCTTGGCTTGATGAATCTTCGATTTGTTGCCCCACGTCGTCATATAAATTTTGAACTTGAGACCATAACTTTTTTATAGTCTCTGATTTTAGTTCATAAAATTGTTTTGGCTGCTCTTCGGTTAGTGTTTCCAAACCTTGCAACAAACTTTTTAATGATGTCATGCGCAGTTATTAACCTGGCAAGTCCTGGTGTTCGTGTTTCTTCGGGATTGTACTGGCTGACTGAAGCATTTACTGGTGTTGTTACGGATGGTACAGGTTTGGTAGATGGTGTCGTGCACTTTTTTAGTTGGCACTCAATATATTCAATTGTTGAACTGTATTGTTTGCCAATAGATTTGTAAAGGTCCCTCGTAATATATGGATCCTCCTCTGACAAGGTAGCATCATTCCGAATTTTATTTTCGATTTTTTCGAAAGATTGCCATATGCTAGTTAATTCATTTTGCTTTGTTTGTAAAGTACGTCTGCTCTTCTTTATAGCGGAGCTTTTCTTACGGTTAAAATGACTCTGTCAATCTCGCTTGCACTCGCCTTATGTTGTTGCATAAGTTCTTGTTTTTCAATGTAAAACAGTTACAAGAGTTGGATATTGTACCCCTGTGCAACTGTTTGTAGTTTCTTATGAGTTTTCAGTCGTAGCCATGTGCTACTGTTTGTACTCTTTTGAAGTTGAGATTGTATCCCTGTGCTACTGTTTGTGGGTTCTGTTGTAAAACCGTTGAGAAGATAAATCAATAAAACACTTTAAATGCCTTAAGAAGATTGATAAATTCTTTATTTTTATTCTTGCCTTTATACTAAACTATCCTATCCCGGTATGCTTCGCTACCCCCTCGTTATAAAATAAAATTAAAAGTATTTATATATCCTATTGTGAAAATTTAATGGCGATCGGTCCAGTAGTTAAGATTATATTTCGATTTAAAATTTTCCTAAAAAGGGGCGTGGTCCCACCCACTTTTCTTCTGGTACGTATTTCAAATTACGCCAATGGTGTCGGTGATGCCTTCACTCGATTTGTATCGAGCTTTCTCAGAGATCGCACTATACGAGTTGTTGTAGATGGGGTCTCATCAAACGAGTTCAATTTAAATTCAGGGGTACCGCAAGGCTCCGTTCTTTCTCCTACCCTTTTTCTTATTTTTCTTAATGACTTTCTATGTCAAACTTCCAACCCTATCTACTCATTTGCTGATGACAGCAGTTTAGTTCATTCGTATTCATTCAGCAACAGGTCACAACAGTCGGAGATCCGGGCAATGCGGCAAAATATAAATGATACGCTAAATCGCGATCTCCTGTTAATTTCAAATTAGGGTCATGCTAATAGGGTAAATTTTAACGCACGAAAGACCCAATGTGCTATGCTCACACATAGACGTATGACCGGACATGCTGCTCCATCTGTAAACAGGGATGGTGTAGATATTGAGGAATCAGAAGCTCTTGTTGTTCTTAGCATGAAAATTCATTGTGATGTTCGATGGAATGATCACATTTTTCATGTATCAAAAAAAGCATTCAAGTGCCTCGGCTTTTTAAGACGGTGTAGGACATACTTCACTCCATCTGATCTCCTTAATATTTATACCACCTTTATCCGACCGAAAATGGAATACAACTCTCATGTATGGGCCGGTGCTTCAAAATCTATTTTGAAGTTACTCGACCGCGTACAGGATAGGGCGAAGAAGCTTATCCGTGACAGTAGGGTAGCAACTCTATTGACTCATTGGAGCATCGACGCAATGGTGGGTGTGTTTCGTTGTTCTATCGGTACTACAACGGAATGTGCTCTAACCCGCCACTTTTCACGTATAACACGCATTTCATCAAGAGCACATCCCTTTTTGGTCGATATGTCAGTGAACCGCACCACGCATTACAGAGAGAATTCGTACTTTGGCCGTACTGTTCGTATGTGGAGTAAACTCCCCTTTCCTGCCACTTTCAGTGTGTCAGGGTTCAAATCGAATGTCCACAAACACTACTCCCTTTATCCTCCTTCCCAACACCTATTTTCCTAGTTCCGGCTCAATGCTTTGCATACGTAGGGGTCATCCCCTGAGTGCTGGTCCTAATTTAAAAAAAAAAAAAATAACATATGTATCAAATATCATCGACGTAGGTAAAAAAATGCCCAAAATATGGCTATTTAAACTTTTTGGTTATATGGGCGGTGTAACGCCTCTTTGTCCAATCAAAACATCATAAAGCCTATTATTCCTTCCAGAGTAACAGTAACATGCTGTGAAAATTTCAGGAAGATCGGTCCAAGGGTTTGGTTTTCTTAAAAAGGGGCGTTGTCCCACCCACTTTTCTCCTTGTACGTATTCCAAATTATGCCAATACCATATGTACCAAATATCATCCACGTAGGTCAAAAAATGCCCAAAATAATACGATTTAAATATTTGGGTTATATGGGCGGTGCCACTCCTCTTTGTCCATTCAAAACTTCATATAGCCTATTATTTCTTCCAGAGTCACAGTAACATGCAGTGAAAATTTCATTAAGATCGGTCCAAGGGTTTGGTTTTCCTAAAAAGGGGTGTGGTTCCACCCACTTTTCTCCTGGTACGTACTCCAAATTATGTCAATTCCATATATACCAAATATCATCGTCGTAGGTCAAAAAATGCCCAAAATATACCGATTTAAATTTTTTAATTATATGGGCGGTGCCACGCCTCTTTGTCCAATCAAAACTTCATATAGCCTATTATTCCTTCCAGAGTCACAGTAACATGCAGTGAAAATTTCAGGAAGATCGGTCCAAGGGTTTGGTTTTCCAAAAAAATGGGCGTGGTCCCACCCACTTTTCTACTGGTACGTATTCCAAATTATGCCAATACCATATGTACCCAATATCATCGACGTAGGTCAAAAAATGCCTAAAATATTGCGATTTAAATTTTTGGGTTATATGGGGGTGCCACGCCTCTTTGTCCAATCAAAACTTCAACTAGCCTTTTATTCCTTCCAGAGTCACAGTAACATGCTGTGAAAATTTCAGGAAGATCGGTCCAAGGGTTTGGTTTTCCTAAAAAGGGGGCATGGTCCCACCCACTTTTCTTCTGGTACGTATTCCAAATTACGCCAATACCATATGTACCAAATATCTTCGACGTAGGTAAAAAAATGCCCAAAATATGGCGAAGATATTTGATAATCAATTATTGTGGCGGGCCATTTGCAACGCCCTACCGCCCCCCCCCCCCGTTCGACCCAACAAACAATTTCTAAAAACAAAAAAATATTCTGACTTTTTCCATATGCAAGAAGAAGTTTGAAAATTGGCTCAAAAATGGCAAAGTTATTTGATAAACAATTATTGTGGCGGGCCATTTGCGACACCCTGCCCCTACGCACAATTTTCAAAAACAAAAAGATTTAATGCACCTTTTCCATATGCTGAAAGAATTTTGCAAATTGATCCACAAATGGCGAAGTTATGCTCACTTTACATAATAAAATCTGTTAAAAACTACGTGGTAGAAGTAACATAATTTAAAAAAGTGGGCGTAAAAGTGGGTGTGTTTGAAAAAAAAGAAGCCTATAATTCATCCGAGAGTTCCAGTTAAATACTGTGGAAATTTCAGCAAGATCGGTCCAAGGGTTTGGCCTCCTATAAGGAAGAAACAAACAAATAAACAGACACACATTCGGTTTTATATATATAGCTTAACGCAATAACAAAAACCATTTGTTATGCTGATGCCGTTGTGTTGGTTGCTGTTTGACTGTTCATTGGCGAAGGCATAGCACTGGTCACTGAACACTCTAACGACAGCAATTAATACCATTGGTATCAGCATAACAAAATGGGCGTCCGATTTGAATTTTACATACTGTTATGGTAGGTCAATTCAGAATTGATTTCTGTAACATTAGGGGGCTAAGGTCGAATTTTTTCTCTGTGTATGCTCACATTTGTCTCCATCGGCCGGATGTTTTCGCCTTATATGAGACCCAGGTGTCTGAAGACTCTGATCCACAGGATTTTCATATACCTGGTTATCACCTCGTGTCACTTTTTAATCTACACAGGGGTCTTGCAATATACATACGTAATGAAGTTGTGTACCAGTGCCAGCAACCATTAGGCACGTCTGATCCTGAATTAGCTGTCTTTGGGTTACATTCAAAATCAGGACACATTATTTACATTTCGGGTTTCTTTACAGAAGTCCAAATGCGGCAAGGGATAAAACCATATTCCACTTCGATTACCTTTCCGATTCAA
Source organism: Lypha dubia (assembly GCA_947311025.1). Lineage (NCBI taxonomy): Eukaryota > Metazoa > Arthropoda > Insecta > Diptera > Tachinidae > Lypha > Lypha dubia. The sequence goes on along the minus strand of OX371260.1, from coordinate 94,498,628 downwards.
TTTCGAAGATCCTTGAGAATTGTCCGAACAGTGAAATTGTCGTTGCTGGTGATTTCAATGTTCACAACTCACCTTGGCTTCACCATTCGAGCCACACAACCCCAGAAGGCCAATATGTTGAGCTTTTCGCCGCGCATAATGATCTTGCGCAACTAGTGAATGAGCCAACACATATTTCATGCGTTGAAGGGCACATTAGCAACACTCTCGACCTTTTTCTCACTTCGCACCCTGAAAAGTACGAAGTGAGTGTAAATGCACCTCTTGGTAACTCGGATCATTGTACCATTTACGCCACCTTTTCGTTCTCTAATCTTCGCAACGTCTCCCAATCAGCTACGAGGCGTTTAAAATATATGTACGATAAGGCGCGCTGGGATGAGCTCAACGAATTTTTCCGGCATTTTAATTGGAAGCTTTGCTTTCTAGACAATAACGTCGATGCCATGGCGACAATGGTAGAAAATATCATTTTGCTGCGAATGAAAACTTTGATTCCATCTAAGCAAATTTTGATTAAACCGAAAGTTAAGTCTTGGTTCAATCAGACGTGCAGAAATGCAATCAGATCCAGAGCGGAAGCATTTAGTATCTGGCGTAATAATAAAAACGTCGATACTAATTCGCCACGCAAAAGGCGAGATCTTCATGTGCCAGAGTACTATGGCTCGAAAAAGCTTTGTACAAGCAGCGCCTTCGCACTAAAGTTCTTGATGCTCTAAGGGGTAGCAAGAGCTTTTGGTCATTCGTTAAAAGATTCAAGGATAATGCTAGTTCTTCAATTCCACCTCTTTTAAAGGAAGACCATGAATTCACTGACCCGGTTGATAAAGCTAACCTTCTGGCTGAAATGTTTGCAAGGAATTCTCACTTGCCGGAAAGCAGTCAACCACTACCCGTTCTCGAGGGAGTATCTGTAACTATGCCAAAAATATTCTTTCCAGCGCGTGCAGTTAAAAAGGTATTAGCGAAGCTTAACGTAAACAAGTCTCCTGGGCCGGATGGTATCTCAGCACTGGTCTTGAAACAGTGCTTTTCGACTTAGCACGTCCATTGGCACGCCTGTTTAGCACTTTGTACCATGCTGGTGAATTTCCAAAGTGTTGGAAGTTTTCCAATGTAACGCCGATCCCTAAAAAGGGGGAGGCCAACAACCCTGAAAATTACCGCCCAATTGCAATTTGTTCTGCGCTTTCCAAAGTAATGGAAATTATGTTGAATTTCCATCTTGTGAAGTATTTAGAGCTTAACAGTTTACTTAGCGACCGGCAGTATGGCTTTCGTAGGGTCCGCTCTACGGGGGACCTACTTGCTTTCCTTTCGGACAAGTGGTGTAATAGCATACATCACTTTGGCGAAAGTAAAGTGGTGGCTCTAGATATTTCCAAGGCTACGACAGAAATGGGATCAAAAATCAACAAAATGCATTATGATTGGATATAGTCTCAAGACAGGATGTATGACCCGGAAAAAAGGAAGTTACACGTAAGTCGCAATGTGAAATTTATTGGAAATGAAATGTATTTTAAAAAGATTGATGATTCCAAGAAAAATATTAACAACAATAACTTAGTAAAGATTTTTGATGATATGTATGAAGATGTTGTTGATAACTCAAGTAAGTAGATATTGAATTTAAATCAGCAAAAAATTCCGATGATGATGATGACGACGAACAGCAAGAAGAAGAAGAAGAAGAAGCATTAACACGACGTTAATCAGGAATAATAAAAGCACCAGATATGACAGACTATATCATATACATGGCTAGCGTTAGCTCTAATGATCCAGCTAATTATGCACAGATAAAAATAAATGGCTGCAAACCATACGAAGCGAAACAAATTCACTTTTAAAAAACATTACATGGATTATTATTAAAGATAAAAAGATGTAATGAAACTGTCAACAAAGTGGATATTTAAGAAAAAGATTGAAGAAAATGGTAAAAAATATAAAGCAGGATCAGTTGCTAGAGGATTTGAACAGCGCAGCGGTATAGATTACACGGAAATTTACTCACCGGTAATGAGATATAACACATTACGTTATTTGCTAACAGTTGCTTTGGAATTTAACATGAAAATAAAACACTTAAGCTACGTTCACATTTATCAAATACTAGCTGATCCCGGTGTACTTCGCTACCCCCCTCGTTATAAAATAAAATTAAAAGTATTTATATATCCTATTGTGAAAATTTAATGACCATCGGTCCAATAGTTAAGACTATATTAAGATTTTTTATTTTCCTATAAAGGGGCGTGGTCCCACTCACTTTTCTCCTAGTACGTATTCCTAATTATGTCAATACTATATGTACCAAATATCATCGGCGTAGGTCAAAAAATGCCCAAAATATGGCGATTTCAATTTTTGGGTTATATGGGAGCTGCCACGCCCACTTGTCCGATAACGCCCATTTTTGTCCTGATTACTCACATTAGTAACATATGAACTATTGCAATGTTTCAAAACTCTTGCTATCACAATAGTCAAGATATATGATGTTATTCTTATCTTTTTTTTCGTGTTTCAACTCTCATAGTGAACTGAATATAAAAAAAAAATATAAAAGAAAAAAAAAATTTTCAAGTCACAAAAAATATAAAAAAAACAAAACATTTATTGAACAGTTATTTTACTGGTTTTATTTTATTTTTTGCTTGTGTGCAATACACATAAATATTTGCATACACAAACTAATATAAGTGAAAATAAAAAAGAGAACTCTGATGAGTTCATCTTCTGAAAAAAACAACAATAATCCTACAAGCAGTAGGAATGTGCAATATATAACTTTAGTTGCTGATGACGACAGTAAAAAAAATGAATTTAACAAAAACCTGAATTTAACAGTAAACACAAATACTCGTGCGCGATCATTATCTCTGAACATGTTAAATAGTGATCAAGAAGCAACAACAATTGCACCCATCAGCAAACTTGTCAGCTTAGCTCTACAAACAAACAAACAAACAATAAGTAACAAGGTGACCAACGTGCACAAAATGGTAGATGCGGTGAGTACAATAAATGATAATAAAATTCAAACAGGAATGGACAGATACATAACCGTGTTAAAAAGGGGAAGAAGTCCAAAATCAGCTCAAATTGCTTCAACATCGAAAGTTCCCAGAGATGGAAAAAACAATATAATAAATTCCGAAAATCGTTTCGCGATGTTATCTGAACAAGGCGATGAAGGCACAACTACAACAAGTTCGAGTAAGCCCCCACCCATATATTTAAGAGAGCAGAATTCCAGTTTGCTGGTTAAAAGTCTTATCTCATTAATTGGAGAAAATGAGTTTTATGTAACTCCAATTAAGCGCGGAAACATCAATGAGACAAAAATTCAGGTAGCTCATGAAAATAATTACCGAAAAATTGTTTCAGATTTAGAATCTAAAAATAAAAACTTCTACACGTACCAATTAAAGAGTGCTAAAGGTCTAACAGTCGTAATAAAAGGTATAGACTCTAGCGTGGATCCGGAAGAGGTCAAGTCTGGCCTTGAAAATAGTGGCTACAAGGTGAAAAATGTCTCAAACATTAAAAATAGAGAAAAAATCCCCCAACCAATATTTAGAGTCGAGTTACAGCCAGATGGCATAAAAATAAAAAAGAATGAAGCGCATCCAATATATGACTTAAAGTACTTGTTGCATCGAAGAGTTACTGTTGAGCTTCCACATAAAAGAGCTGGGCCTGTTCAATGCCTGAACTGCCAAGAATTTGGGCACACGAAGACTTATTGCAAGTTGCCTACAGTCTGCGTTGTATGTGGTGAGCTACACAGTACTGCTAACTGTGATAAAATAAAAGGTGATACCAAGGCGAAAAAATGTGGCAATTGCGGCGGAAATCACACTGCCAACTATAGAGGCTGCCCCCTTTACTCGTTTTTTAAGAATTCATTAACCAAAAAAACCAATGCTACTCTCGCTCAGCCTAAAACCCCTATTAAGTATCCACAGTTACCTCAACCGTCCACCAGCCAAAATCAATTTTCAAACATTTTCAAGTCTAACGCGACTAGTGCTCAACAACAATCTAACAACAAATTTTCATACGCTAGTATTTTAAAAAGCAATCAGAGTACGGCGCAAAAAACCGTAAATGTAAATGAAGATTCGGGGTATAATTTTAGTCGTATTGAAGCCTCAATTGAGAGCTTAATACAAACTGTAAACACATTTACTCTCAACATGTCCTGTATGATGCAGGAAATGTTGAAAATGTAGTCTACCTTGTTGCAGGCTGTACTAAGCAAACCATGAACTTAAAAATCTGTTTTTGGAACGCAAACGGCATCTGCCAACATAAAAACGAAATAGAATATTTTCTTCAGGATAAACAAATCGATGTTATGCTTATCTCAGAAACTCATTTGACATCTCGAAGCTGTTTCAGAATTAGTGGATATAATTTTTACGACACCAAGGATCCCCGTGGCAGAGCTTGTGGTGGTTCGGGAATCCTAATAAAAACGCGAATAAAACACCACCTGTTGAATGATTTTTGTGAAGATTATCTTCAAGCAACGAACATCTGCATCGAAACTTACTATCAAAAACTTGTAATATCATCTGTCTATTCGCCCCCCAGATTCTCAATTACCGAGAGTCAATATACGGCTTTTTATAAATCACTGGGCCTCCGTTTTCTAGCAGCTGGCGACTACAATGCTAAACACACATTTTGGGATTCACGTTTAATTACACCTAAGGGACGAATTTTATTCGACACAATATCTAAAATGGGTTTGAATGTAGTTTCAAGTGGACAGCCAACATATTGGCCAACAGATCGACAAAAAATTCCTGATGTTATCGACTTTGGAATTGTGAAAGGCGTGCCCAGCGAGATGGTTGAAGTTGAAGCATCTTTGGACTTATCTTCAGACCACTCGCCTACTATTGTCACTATTTACTCACACACAACATGTGATTTAGCGACGACATCTGCACGCATTAACTGGCTGAAATACAGAAAATATCTGAGTGCTCATTGCTCGGAAAAAATGCCGCTGAGAACACCTTCAGACATAGACGATTCTCTCAGGTTGTTTGAAGCGCATGTTAAACAAGCTGCTTTTAATGCTACTTCAAATGAAATAAACCAACCAGTGAGATTTAACAATATTTTTTCTGTAGATATAGAAAGGCTATTGACTGAAAAACGGAGAGCTCGACGAGATTGGCAGCGCTACAGATCGCCCCAGCTAAAATTAAGGCTTAAGGAGTGTACCAAGCAGCTTAGGAAAGTTTTGCAAACTCAAAAAACAGCTTCCCTTCAAAAATTCCTTCAAGAGCTAGATGCAACACCACAAACAGATTATTCACTGTGGCGTGCAGCCAGAGGACTAAAAAGGCCGGTGATATGCAAACCCCCATTACGAGCCCCAAATGGTGACTGGGCAAAAACTGATGATGAAAAAGGTGCACTTTTTGTTAAACACTTAGTAAAAGTTTTCACTCCGAATATTTCTGCTGATATTGTTGAACTGCCACCAGTCGTCCCTTTACCAGAAATACCGATGAGTTTTAACATGACGGAGATTGAAAATACTATTACTAATCTTAACACCAGAAAAGCCCCAGGTGTCGACAAAATAAGCAACAAAATGCTTCAAGAATTGCCTTACACTGCAAAAAGAATAATACTATTCATTTTTAACAGTATTCTACGCCTAGAACACTATCCTAAAGAATGGAAGGTTTCGCTAATTACTATGATACCAAAGCCCGGCAAGGATCATACAAAGGTTGAATCCTATCGGCCTATTAGTTTACTGTCTAACATTTCAAAACTATTTGAAAAGCTGTGTATGAGCAAGCTGATGCCTATAGTGACTAGTAATGGATGTATTCCAGATCATCAATTCGGTTTTCGCAGTCAACATAGCACAATTGAACAAACTCACAGACTAGTGAATGTCGTTAGAGACACTTTTGAAAAAAAGAAATACTGCTCTGCGCTCTTTATTGATGTCTCACAAGCTTTCGATAAAGTATGGCACGAAGGTCTTTTCAATAAATTAACACAAAATCTACCAGCAAACATCGTAAAGCTTTTAAAAAGCTATTTGATGGAACGTAAATTTGTAGTTAGGGAAGGCAATTTTTTAAGCCCTCCGCAGTCGATTGAAGCCGGAGTCCCTCAAGGCAGTATCTTCGGACCCTTACTATATTTAATATATGCCTCTGACTTACCGTTAAGCAGTAACATTCATACATCAACATTTGCGGATGATACAGCCTTTCTAAGCGTTCACGAAAATCCTGTAGAAGCTTTCCGCAACTTACAAGAATATATATCCAAACTGGAAAAATGGCTCAAACAATGGCGTATAAAAGTTAACGAGCAGAAATGTGCACACGTCACTTTTACGTTGCGCAGGCAAACATGCCCGCCTATAAAAATTAACACCGAGACTATACCACAACACACTGTAGTCAAATATCTAGGCGTTCATCTTGATCGTCGTTTAACATGGAAATCGCATATAGACGCAAAGCTGACTCAAATGAAATTAAAAGCAGCTCAAATGAATTGGCTTATTGGAAGAAATTCTATACTAAGCCTAGACTGTAAACTACTATTATACAACGCGATCCTGAAACCAATATGGTTCTATGGAATCCAGTTATGGGGCACTGCCTCAGCATCAAATGTCGAAGAAATTCAAAGGCGACAAAATAAAATTCTACGTACAATTACAGCAGCCCCCTGGTATGTCAGAAACCATCGAATTCATAAAGACCTAGACGCTCCGTTGGTGAAGACAGTATTTTCAAAACACGCGAAAAAATATATAAAAAAACTTGAGTTGCACCCAAATCCACTTGCGCGCAATATTCTTCATTATAGAGGCCACACCCGGCTGAAAAGAAGGGATACTCTTTTTCTCAGCCGTTCACGAGAAATGTAAAACAACAAAAATTAACCGTTGAAATTAAAAATTTTGTTTAGCATTGGCTAAACTTATATTTAATATTTTTTTAGATTTAAGATTTGAAAAACTTATTGATAATTCAATTTAAATAATTAAAGATTCAATAAATAATAAAATTATCACAAAAAAAAAAAAAAAAAAAAAAATATGATGTTATTCAATTTATGTGGGAGGGGCTACGCCCACTTGAAATATTAAAAGCCTAAAACCATCCTCTATAAATTCCCTTTTGAATGACACCAGTTTGGGTCAAATCGGTTGGATAGTTTCCGAGTCTATAGCGAACATGGGTACAAACATTTTTTGTATTTTATATATATAGATTTGTCGAAAAAAACGTAACCAAGTAAAAAACTAATAATTTATATCCTTTAATTCTAATATTTTTTTAATTTTGGGTTCGAATTTTTTAAAAACTATATAAAAATACTCTTTTGGAGAAGAATTAATTTTATTTTGTAATATAACAATCGTGTTAAATGACACTATCCCTAAGCAAAACTATTGGTTACGTTTTTTTGGGTAAATATTTGATAAATGTGAACGTAGCTTTAGACGTGTGCACAGCGTTTCTTCAAGGAAACTTAAAGGACGAAATATATATCACAGTTCACGAAGGTATATAAATACCAGCAGATTAAATTTTAAAATTAAATAAACCATTATATGGCTTAAAACAAGCATCCAGGATGTGGAACGAAAAATTGAATGAATGAATGTTCATATAATGAATGAAAATACTGATGATTTTATTATTATTGCAATATATGTCGATGATATGATTGTGATGGGGAAGAATGATGATGTCAAAGATTTACTGGTTAACAGCTTAATGAAAGAGTTCGAAATGAAAGACCTTGGTGAAGCATACTTTGTAAGTAGGCAGTAGACACTCTATTCACAATCTCGCTTACTTCGTGGAAAAGTATAAGGCGCATTGCGCACTACTTCAGACACATTGTAAGCTAGAATTCATTGAATACAAAGTGTGACAAACTTCATCGGAGAGATGTGATGTGGTATGCAAAGTTCGCCGCTGGGGAGACAAGTGTAATGAAGTTTGTGTGTTCACTTATACAAGAACGTACGATACATTTACAAATGTGAAACCCAACATGTCTTGAATAAATATGAATAAAGTTCATGCATATACAATATGCGCTTAAAGATTAGTGTTGCCAGTTGTAGGAAGTAGAGGTGTGTAGCTCCTGAACGAACTAGTTTAACTGAACGATTCACACAAGTGAGCTAAATGAGCCGCTCACTGTACTGAGCGTTTTTAGCTCAGTAAGTGAGCGCTCTTTACAATCAATCAATTCAATTTCATGTATTATGACAATTGAACTTTACGTACCCTAAAGAGCTTTTATTCCGTATGGAATATGACATTTGGCACAACACAAAACTTTTGCGATAGTATCTACAGTATTGTATTAAATATGGGTTGATTTTGATAGCCAGCGTTGCCAAATGAGCTAATTTATCTTTACTTTGAAGTTTTTCTAAGCATTGATCAATTTTGAAATATTTTATTTAAAACATTAAATAATAAATACAGCAGACTGCAAGATTTATATTTCACCGTATTGGTCTGAATTTTGTTATATTAATTCCAATTTCTGAACCTATTATTCCTGCCCCATTTTCCTTATATCACAGTGCTAAGGTTTAATCTTACTTCTTTATACCTGCTAATAACAGAATTATTGGAATACCAATTATATGAACAACTTTAAATTTAGTATCATTATTCTCAAATAATAGAAACTTAAAAATATGTTTGGGGCAAAGGAAAATATTTAAGTAATTTTCCAAAAAAATCACTAATTTTTAAAACTTTTTTATGCATGAATATTTTTTCACAATTTTTTATATAAATTAATTATTTTGAATTTTTCTTATATTTGTTTTTTACATGGGTGTCACTCGATCAAGATTTGTTTCAATTTATTTATTTATTTATTTATTTTATTTATTTTTTCATTTCCTGCACAACAAGACAGTGTCTTATATTTATAGTGCAGGAACGCATTACGTTACAAAATAATTTATTATTAACATGCATATCAAAATTAATACAAAACAAGAAATATGTAGATAGATATAACAAAAATTATACGAAGTTATGCAAAAAAACTGAATAAAAATTTTTTTAAACTATTAGCATTGCTGTTTAGTTGTTGACTGAGTGGAAGAATGTTCCAAAGACGAGCAGCATGTACATAAAATTGCCATTCGGATACCAGACATTGATGGCGCGGTATTATAATATTTCGGTTCCGTGGTGATTGGAAGAAGCGTAATCTGTCAAATAGATATTTTGGGGTTTTGGTGTTTATTATTTTATGTGAAAACATTAGTGTACGAACTTTTAGCAAGCTTTCAAAAGGGATTCCGTACAGATTGTTGGAAACTTGAGAGACATGATCAAACCTTTTCAATCCATAAACATATCTTACAATATTGTTGAACAAAACATTGAGCTTTCTTTTACTAATTGAATCACAGCTTGCAAACAATTCACAACCATACAATAAGCTGGGGATAAGGTATGTCTTAGCAAGTAATGTTCTAATACTTATTGGTGTAAAGTATTGTGTTGACCAGAGAGATCTTAACTTTATATATGTTTGACCAACCAAGGCATTTATGTGGTCGTTCCAAGTCAAATTGCTATTAAAAATTATACCAAGATTTTTTGCTGCTCTGACAATTTCGATTTTTTCACCATTTAAGACAATATTTTCGGAAATGGATGGATTTAAGATTTTTTTACATACAACTATGCACTTAGACTTACGGGGATTTAAACAGAGTCCATTTGCACTGGCCCAAAGGTAGATTTTATTCAACTCTTCGTTTAAAGTCATTATGCGTGAAGATATATTACGGACTGTGCAACCTAATGTAAGTTGCACATCGTCTGCATATAGATTGATCTTACATTTGGAGAGTTGCTTTGGCAAGTCATTTGCGTAAATCGAAAATAGGAGTGGCCCTAGAATAGAACCTTGTGGAACACCCCTAATAAGTGTTAAGCTATCAGACCATACATTATTTACGAATACCGATTGTCTGCGATTTGTGAGATATGAGGATATAAGCTTGGTTGAGGTGCCATCAAACCTAAAGAAATGTTTCAGTTTTTTTACAAGTATATCATGGTCAACCGAGTCGAATGCTTTAGAATGATCTAGGAGCACTAAAAAATTTATGTCCCCACCTTCCACTCCCTGCCGTATATTTTCACTTACTTCTACAAGAGCCGTAACGCAGCTGTGACTCTGACGAAAACCAGACTGCGTATTGGAAAGCAAATTCTTACTAGTAATATATTTTATCATTTGTTTGTACAGAAGTCTTTCTAGAACCTTAGAGAGAAAACACAATACAGCTATTGGTCTGTATTCTTCATTCAATTTGGGCAATGGCAAAATTTTCGCATGCTTCCAATTTAAGGGGTACACACATGACATTATAATACTATTGAAAAGATGAGTAACATACGGAAGAATCAAGAGCATGACAAATCTTATAAAATTTGGGTGTATATTATCAGTTCCCACCGCATTTGATTTTATCGATGAGCAAGTTGTAAAAACATCATATTGAGTAACACAGGAAAATTTAAAATTATCATTGATTGTATCTGTATCTGACGCAGATGAAGGAAATTTGAAAAATGTGGGATTTGTTTGGATCATAGGGATGTTGGTAAATGATTTGTTTAAAATGTTTGGATCCACTTTGGAATCAATATTGTTGTTGGACTTGCCAATTCCTATTTCGCGAATAGCATTCCATGTTTGTTTAGTGCTGATCGCAGAACTAAAGCGCCTAGAATAATATTCCGTCTTTGCATGTTTTATTTGCTTAGTAACATTTTTTCTGGCAATTGTATATTCTACCTTTAACTCAGAAGTTCTAAAACGCTTCCACCTGGCATATGCTAGATCTCTTTTATGTATAGCATTCCTAATAGCATTTGAAAACCAGGGTTTTAATTTCTGTGTGATTTTCTTATGTTTGAGTGGTACAGTTAGCTCAAAGAGTTGTTTAATGTTGTACTCAAGAAATGAAGATTGGTCATCAACGGAGGGCATAAAGAAGATGTCACTCCAGGCAACATGGGAAAAATATTTAGATAAAAGGTCAAAATCTAAGTGCTTAAAGTCTCGATAACTATAACTCTGGTCGACATGTTGGACCCTAAAATTGTATGTTAAAAAGATCAGATCATGTTAAGAGAAACACGGAGCAGATATCTGATCATATAAATTTACATTCTCAGTGTTAGACACAAAGAAAAGATCAATTAGTGTACTTGTTGTAGATGTATGATGTGTTGGACTTATGGTATTAACCGGAAAAAGTCCAAGAGGGGTCCAAGAGGTTGAAGTCAATGAGGGTTGGCTCTGTCAACACGTTTGAATTGAAATCACCGGTTATTACTATATCATCATGCATTGAGGCGAGAGTTTCGATTGTCGAATGCAAAACAGAAAAGGGTATCCTATTATTTGGTCTATATACACAACCCACCAGCATACTTTTGCCAAAAGAGGAAACTTCAACAAAAATTAACTCCACATTTAGACCGATTGAACTACATGGATACAGCTTACAGGATATGCCACTTTTAGTAAATATGGCAACACCACCACCATGAATTCCTCTATCGGCTCTAAATACTTTGTACCCATTAGGACATACAAAACTATTAGGAGTAGATGTAACTAGCCACGTTTCCGAAACACAAATAACATCAATGTCGGAATTTTTAAAAAACAAATTTAAATTCATCTACTTTATTATTTACAGTGTTATTCACAAACGTTTTATTAGAGACTAATAAGCAAAATGCGCTAAAGTAGTATTCACAAACGTTTAATAGCACTATGACGCGGTTATTGCACGCTAATAAACTCGAAAATTTTATTGTAGGCATCAAGCTACTTTAGCCGTTTAATAAGTTGACATTTGCATTTTTTAAAGTAAAAAAATCACTATTTACTTCAAAAAGTATGGAAAATAAAAAAAAAGATTCGAATAAAGTAAAGATTGTAATAAATATAATTTCGACATTCGTTAGTATTATACAAACTATATACATATATACATATGTACATAAAACTATAATATTTTTATTAAATTAAATAGGTATTTTGCAGATAATGTATTTCAACTCTCCCGATTCTTCCAGTCCTTCTGCAATGTTTACATACATACGTAAGTATGTATGTATTTAAGTAAAATAAGAAAATTCAAGAAGAAATACATACATAAAAGTGAATATATGTATGTAAATATGTACATATGTACATACATATGTATGATTGCTTACATATGTATGTATGTATGTATGTATGTACACAAATGTGTCTATATGTACAAACTTGTATGCATACTCTGTATGCTCTTTGAAATATTAATATTATTACATCTTTTTTTCATGATTTTGTGCATAATTTGTCACATTTCAACCACAACAAGATTAAAAACATTTCCAAATAAATAAAGCAAACATATTAGTGGTGTGTAATCAATTGCAACGAACTCGGTATTTGAATACTTTTCTAATAACTTATGAAAACACATTGCTAGCAATATCAATACAACACATATTAAAAAATTTTAATATCTTTTGAAATATTATAACCAATACTCTATTACTCTAACTTGTTTAAATAAAATTTATATGACATTATTTTCACATTTTCAAACCATTAGAGACTACTTGCTTATCGAGTATGTTATTGTACACAACACTAATTTTAACTTGACAATTAAAATGAAACAATGTTGCTAACACAGAATCACAAAACTGAAAAAATCACACAATAGTTAATTTGGCTTTATTAAACGTTTGTGAATAATGTTTATTATTACCGGGTAATAACACAAAAACTGATTATTAACTAATGTGTACATTATCTCTACAATAAGAATTTTTTATGAATAACACTGTTAAACTTTGGGCATTTATGTGTACGATTTTAAATCCTTTTTTATGCTTAGCCAGTATCCTGACCATACTCATAGTTAAATCTTTGGATCTTCCACGATCTTTATTGTCATTGGTCATAGAAGTTTAAGTTAATTCGTGCAATGCTAATAGTAACAATAAATACATCAAATAATAGCCTTAACAATAATAATAGAGCTTGAAAAAAGTACTCAAAAACAGTATAAAAATTAAGAATATTAAAAAAAAATCAAATTTAAGTTTAACGCTAAATAAAATGTTGGCAGTATGTCAGTATTAAAAAGTATTAGCGCAAAAAATAAAAATATATTTAATAAGGAGACATGGCATAAAATTGTTGTCAAAGTATCAGAACATAGATTAATCTGTAGAACGAAAAAACGGACTCAGTTGCTCCGGCAACATAATTTTTATGGGTTCTTCATTTTCATTTTGTTTGACGTGTACGATTCCCCGTATAGTGAAGACTGCTTCCAATTTCTTATCTTTCTTCAGACTAAGAGCTTTTTTGAAAATATCATAGTTATGCGGAGTAAGTGATTCATTGACATAAAACGGTGCCCCACTATCAAAACCAGCATCAGATAGGCGTAACGGTGACTTACAGTTACGATGATGTGCTGCAACAATCCTCAAAAAATAATTTTCATCATATGCTGTGTTGAATTTTATAATAATGGGCGGATCATCAACATTGCGAGAGTTTTTAAAATGCTTAACACGGAACATGGACTTATAGAAGGGTAACGTTGCGTTTAATGACTTACAAATATTTTCAAAAATTTTGTATAGATTTTCATTGTTATGAAAAGGTACACCAGTGATACGTATATCTGACGCCACTGTAGAATTCTCTTGGTTCAAACATTTTATTTTTAGAATTTCAATATGTGTTTTTAATTGATGAACTTCTGTTGTAGCATCTTCTAATTTATTTACCCTATCATTCAGTTCTTTTACTTCTCTTTTTACCTCACATAATATTTCTTCCTTTAAATCCAAAAATTTTTGTTGTATTTCAATTAATAATCTTCTTTTACTTTCGGCTATCAAGTCTTTTATTTGCTGAGATTGCTCTTTTACATAGTTATCTTGTTTGGTAAGTTTGTCATCTAACCAATTCCATAAACGACTCCGTGAACAAGAGTCATTTGGGGTAGGAAAAATAAGTTCAGCCGGAATATTATCAGATATCGGAGCAAATTGATCTTCATCTGCAGTTCTCTTTGCTTTATGATTTTTTTCTGCAGACAGCGAGTTGCAATCGGCATCGTGAGTTGTTTTTTTTGCTCTACGCGTTGACATGTTTGTGCTATTATCAGATATGGTTTTTGTTGCTTTTATTGTTTTCTTATATTTAAATAACAAGTTTTGATTTTATTTTATATGCTGCACTTTGAAGTTTATTGAACTTTAAAATATATTTAAATTTTAAAACAATTAGCAAAGCAAAGTTGTTATTATAATGGTGGATTGTTTTTGTTTTGTAGGCAGGTAAATTTGCTTATAAATAAATTGTTATTGTTTAATATTAAGAATGTTTATGTTCAGCAATCTTAGTATTTGTTATTGTTCAGGAACTGGTTTTTTCAGTTGTTTTGTTTTTTTCTGAATTTGTGCAGTTTGCAATTTTAATAATTGTTATTGATCAAGAACAAATTCTTTTCAGTTTATTATTTATATTTATTTTATTATTTTATATGATTTCACAAGACACTTTATTATCAATTACTAAAAAACAGGATTTTAGATAGTAATTACAGGCAATTTTTATTGCAGCGAAAAAGTATTAAAATACGGAGCTCCCAAAAAACACGTCCGATCGCGTTTGCAGTTTTTTCTTCTTACTAAAAACTCACACATTTAAAAATTAACTATCAATTTGATATAAATTTTGCTTTCAAGTTTTATTTCAATTTTTCATTCAAGTAACACGGCAGTCAGACGTTCAAGTTTTTATTCAATTCTCTTTCAAGAAATTTACACAAACTGCTTGTCAAAATTCACAAAAATTGAAAGCACGCAATTTCAAAGCAATTTGCTTTCAAGAACATAAAAAATTATGGCGGCAGAATATATGTATGTACTTATTTATGTATGTATATGAAAACTAACGAGATTTTATAATCAAAATGGCAATCAGCTGCTTTCTTGAAAGCAATTTTAAACACTCAATTGAACGAAAATTTGAAAGCAAATTCTCAGCAAATTTTAAAAGTGTGAGTGGATTGGTAAAAAAATGAGAGAGGATTGAATCTTGAAACAAAAAGTTAATGAAAACTTGATCGTGTGACACCCAAGTAAACAGCAACCATTTTAAGTTGTTTTCTTGATTACATCTTGAAAGCAAATTGCTTGCAGTCTACGACACAGCTATCAATTTTTGTGAATTTTTACGAGCAGTATGTGTTAAAAAAATTGATAGCAAATCTTGATCGTGTGACACCTATGTTAGGCTATGTCTTAATAAAAAATATATGAAATTAGCTGTATATTGTAGCTTATTTTTATATAATTAAAATTAAGTTGTTTTCCAAATTAGTAGTTTAAAAATAAAAACGTTATGGTAACGCTGATATAGCAGAAACATTTTTTGTTTTCGCTTTGTTGTATTTTATTGAACTAAAGTGAGCTATTGAACTAAACTGAGCTATTGAACTAAAGTGAGCTACTGAACTAAACTGAGCTACTGAACTAAACTGAGCTATTGAACTAAAGTGAGCTATTGAACTAAAAGAGCGAACTAGCTCAGTTAACTGAGCTGAGCGGAAAAGAGCGCTCACTCAACTGAGCTGAATAACCCAACTCTAGTAGGAAGATGGAAAATCATTTAAGAATTACGTTAAACATACACAATGAAGTAAGTCGCAAAAAACTGAAGGCAAAAAACTCTAAAAAAGTTACAGTTCAATCATTAATGATTTATTTCATTTTGTAAAATATCTCATTTAGATAAAATATGTATTCTGTATTCATAAGTGGCACGTGCAAGGCGTAGTTGGAAAATATAACAATGTCGGCGAAAAAGGTAAATTTTGTTGTTATTTTATTGTACTTTAGGCAAATGATTACTTTTTTTGAGTAGAATATATGTAAATCAAACTATTGATTAGCAAGCAAATTTGTGTACAAAGCTTGGCTTTTGGACCAATTAGGACTTAAAGTAATCAGCCGCAAATAAATGGTGACGTTACTGACAAATTTTTATAAAATGTGTTTTTATGCATTACCTAATTAGAAAAGAGGTTGGATTTTCGAAGTACTTTCATAATCAATGCTTAAATGAAGCATTATTTGCATATAGCTGGGTATTTTTGCAAAACAAGATTGCGTGACGTTACTGACGGATTTTTTTATACTTTTTTGCTTAATAATTTGGTTTTTAATTGCTAGACTCCGTACCAAATCCGTACCATTGGGGACGAAATAGTAGCTTATACTACTTCTCAGCAAGGATACAATTAAAATTTCTTTGTTTTTTTTTTTTTTTGATATTTTATGATTAAAAAAAAACTACAACAATTAACAAGACTGATAATAATGTGTTTTTATTTTACTGAGTGTCCTGGCTTTAGATCAAAATACTGACACACAATTTTTATCACCATTTAGGAAGAAATTTCACAAATTATTTGCAAAAAAAAAAAGAAAAACAGAAGTCAATTAGACATTTTTCGTACTAAATAGCCGCTAAAGCTGAAAAGTAGGGAAAAATTACAAATTTTCATTTTAATGATGCAAAATTGGTCAAAAACCAATTTCAACCCTCAAGCTTAACACATCATTGTAGAGATAATTTAATTAACTAACACTCTATCATACAAAAATCAGCTCTAAAGGGCAAGCCCGATTTACTAAAATTTTTTTTTAAAAGTATTTTGCTTGTGCTTTTGTAATTCGCAGATATTATTTGAGAGTTCATGTATGAGGAGATGAGTTTCGGAACTTTTCAAACATGAATGGTAAAGATCTACTGACGAGTTGGTATGTAGCTACCAACGAAATGCATAAAGATCAGCTAACCTATAACAAATAATAAATAAATAGGAAATAAAATGTATCAAGCGTTGCAATTTTTTTCGAAACACGGCTAGTTAAATTGAGTTTTGTTTTACTTTTAAGTAAAAAAGTTCGCAAAATGTGAGATTTTCTTTGCGAATTCGCAATACCTTTAAAAAATCGCGAAGTAGATTTTTTTCTAATTTTTCTGGGGACATTCACTACTTACCTATCACCAGCTTTCGGCTTGTCGTCGAATTATAAGGTACCGTTATATTATTTTTTTAAGATTTTATGAATTATTCTCTTCCCTACCTGTGTTCACGTTTAAATAGAAAATAAGTTTCCATGGGCGGAATTTTGCCTGATTATGCTTTATTTTATAGCCATAAATCAAAATTACAAAGCAATTCCCAAAAAAAAGCAGAGATTTATTTCAATAAATATATTTAGTGTATTTCGAACAACATTAAATGCACGCCAAACTTTAAGCATGATTATTTTTATCAAAACAAGTTTGATAAAGTTACTTACTTATTGCAAGGCAGGACACATATTCCGCAACATTTTTCCATGCCACTTAAGTTCTTTTCTGCTTCTCTCATATCGGCATTAATCTGGTCCATTCCTTCTTCAATTCGATCCAATTGTTCTGGAAAAAATTGCAGTAAAGAGTGTTAGCTACATAAGTAAATGTACAATATGGCTGACTTCCAAAACGTACGTATACAATGTTTGTATACAGTATTGCTACTGTATTTAAATCACAAACATATGCAAAGTTCGGAACAATGCAACAACTATAAAACCGATGCTTTGTTTGCTCTCTTACTGCGTTAAACATACTTTGCGGCGGCGTTTTGAAATGGTATACATTGTATAACTGTTGTACTGCGGCGTTATGAAATATGATGCTTTGTTCAAACACAAAGCAATTGACGTTTTGGAAGTCAGCCTATTACTCAGAAATAACATACATATGTATATACGAGTACATTTGTTTGTATGTTCCTCATAGGAAGCCAAACGATCGCCTTCCAATTTAATTCCGTATAACTGATGACTAGGAAATTCAATTATGAAAATTTAATTTTAATTTAATCAATTAAAAAATCCGAAGATTAATTTATTAAATTAATTGATTTTCAGCCAAGAACGAAAATTGTAGTAGTAACAGACAATAAACTTTATTTAAGTATGTTAATATTTGTACAGGCTAAAGTTCGTAAATGTTTATAATCAGAGAAATCCCTGTAGTTCAAGTGGCTGTCTCCGAGCTGGTTATAATACTAGCCCCTTTATGACACAACCAGTCCGAATGCTAGCCATATGACTGGTCACTTTAACAAGGGGATGTCCTACGATGGGGTTAATTGTCACCAAGAGGCCACAAAAAGACAGTTCATAAGCCGGTTCTTCTTGGCTTACCCTTAACTGTCTCCTTATACCTGCCAAACCACTCCCTTAAAAACCCCAAATTATTCCCTATTTTTTATGAAATAAAAGTCATTTTATAATTTATTTAACTTAAAAAAAAAAATTATTTCGTCAAAAAAAAAAACATAACAAATTCATTTATTAATCTATATATATAAAAGAAAGTCGTGTTAGTTACTTCGCTTATAACTCAAGAACGGCTGAACCGATTTAGCTGAAAATTGGCAGGGAGGTAGGAGGGCGGGATTGGACAAAGGGGCGTGGTACCTCTCATACAAACCACAAATTAAAAATCTATTATTTCTGCTGATACCTGGGCACCTCAGCAAGTAATGACGCCCTTACGACGTTACAAGGGGCTATGACGTGGTGGACCTACTGACCCCCACACTCGTGGGAACCTTATGACCAACAAACAAAAAACAACAACAACAAAAAACCAACAACAATAACTAACGACACGGCACAACAACAGGACTCTAATGGCGGGACTTTGACGACGGCGAGCGGGGTGGCTACACCAGACCCTGTCAGCCAACGAACAACTGGTGTGGTGAGTAGCCAGGGTGGCACACCCAACCTGACTACTCACCAAAAGGCATCACAGCCAACAGGCGGATGCCAAAAAACCCGCGGTGAGGTACTTGTGGATTTCGGGCCCAGTACCTCCAAAGCCGCCAAAGCCCTTGCCGCCAAGGCGGCAAAACCTACCTTTTTAGGGACCAGTTCCGTCAAGGCAAAGCCGGACGAACTGGGCACCCTCAATGTGCAATTTGGAGGCAAAAAGACCGAGAGGAAAACCTCCGGCCCCAATACCCTGCCACCCCCTGCCAATCCCGGCAACAAAACAGCTCCTGGGCACATTACGCACTCAAAAAGGGCTGCAACAACAAGGCATTCCGCCTTGCGTTTTATTTCGACCTTAGGGTCCTTACCTGCTGATCAGCTCACAAATGAGCAGACAGCTTCCTTAACATGGGCAAAAGCCAATATGGCTGCACTGCGCAGCAATCCTCCCCCTGCTACAGGGCCTAAACGGCAACGTTCAGAGGAGGAGAACGCGTCAGCCAACCCCTCGGGGACTAAACGTCCGAAACACGCCTCAGTCGGTAGTGGCTCCTATAGTGAGGTAGCCAAAGGCCACCTCGTAAGAGCCATCATAGACAGGGGTGTAGGTGACGGTGCCATGTCACACGTGAAGTGGGACATGGTAAACAAGAAACTGGTAGGGGTTTTCTGGAAGGTCTACCAAGATAATCCGGGGCCCCCCCCAGTGCAGTGATTTTGGTGCCATATTAAGTTGATGGCATGTGCAGACGAGCGCTCAGCGACGTTGCTAAAGCAGGCCATTGATCGTATTGGTGAAGTATGGCAGGGCGCTAGGCTGGATGCGGTTCCTATGGAGGAGATTCCCAGATTACCTAGGGCCTTTACCATCATACCAGATGAACCATCGGCACCGGAGGAAATCCTTAAGATCCTTCGATGCTGTAACCCCGACCTACCAACCAGCAACTGGAAGGTAGCAAAGGTGTCAGCAGCCGAAGGGTGTAAAAGGAAAGTGATTCTGATCCTGAATCAGGAGTCGCTGGCGCTAGTTCGGAAGAGGCAGAACAAGTTGTTCTACTGCTTCAGCACAATTTTGTTGCGCGTCTACCGGACTGACGCCAGACGGAATCGCAACCCGGGCCATGAAGGCGTACCGTCAAAAGACGGCATGCTAAGTGTTGTTGCCGCGAACTCAACTGACAGAGAAGATGCTCAATCAACCTCCTCGTTGGTTGACGGCTTCTCTGAACGGTCGAACGTCGCGGATGATGACGAAGACGATCTGCTGGCCTCTGATGAGGACCAGGAGGACGTCGCACATTAGTCCGCTTTCATACAACGTGCGGAAAAAATTCATTTTTTTTGTGTCGTCCGATTTGAATGAAATTTTCACAGTTTGTTAAAAACTATCCATATACCATGAATCTGTATTCGTTTTTGTTCCAGAGCACGCCAAAGTTGGCCCTTTGCAACTAACTTGAATTATGTTAGTTTCATATGCTTTATTGAAAAGCGTATTGAATAAAAATTATGAATTGCATATAACTTTAAGTATTGTTTTTTAAAGTGTAGTTGTTGTAGATGATATATAAAAAAAAATTTTTTAAAATGATGCACACAAAAAATTTCTATGGCAACATATTTTAGCCCTGAAAATACTAACATTCGCCAACTTCAATGGACTTTTAATCAATTGGCGAAGGAAGGCGAAATATGGAGACTTATACCAAATTAAAGCTTGAAGTCTCAGCTAAACGATAAAAAAAAATTCAGCTGCCTTCAGGTGCCATCCTGCGAGAAAACAACGAAAAACCCCAAAAAGACAGGCTAATATTACGCATTAAATCTGTTTAATCTGTGCGTAAAAGAAAGAAATATATGTTGTTTTTGCTAAATTCATTTCGAACTAAATTGAAATTAAAAAAATTGGAATTACCTGATGAGGTTAAACAATTGTTGAAAGAATGAAATGCAATAAATTTCTTGTTTTTATATATAAATGTTGTATGAAAGGTGGGCGTAACAATGGGCGGAGTATAGTATAAGTGTTAATATAGAATTTGATTTACATAATATTCATTTCCAAAGCAAAATAATAATTTTTCTTGAAGGAATGTAGCAAATATTGCATTTTTATGACATAGGTTGTATGAGATGTGGGCGTAAAAGTGGGCGGATCTCTCTCATTTTTTCAACACGAATAAAAATTGCTAAAATATGCTACTCAACAAAAATTTGTAGCCGTACCCAAATTATTTCTGAAGTTATTGCACTTTTTAGATTCAGTTTATACGACAGGTGGGCGTAAAAATGGGCGGATCTGTTCCATTTTTTCACAAAATATTTTTATTGAAATACTATGCAGTATAATGAAAATTGAAAGCTTAATTCAAAATATTTTGGAAGTTATTACACTTTTTCGATTCAGTTTATACTACAGGTGGGCGTAAAAGTGGGCGGATAGTCTTCATTTTTTACACAGGTTTTATTTTTCAGTTAATATTGATACGTGCAAAATTTCAATGCTCTACGATGGCTTCTTATATTTTTTTCCGCTCTGGGACCACTGTGCGTCGACGTCACAATAATAGAAAAAAAGGATAATGGTGAAGGTGACTCAAGTCAACCTACACCACTCTAAAGCAGCATCAGCTGCAATGCTTCTCCGAGTGGTAGAGAAGAAGGAGGAGCTGGTAATGGTCCAGGAACCCTGGATCCATAAAGGACGGGTTTGTGGACTAAACCTCAGGGGCTACAAGCTCTTGGTGGCCAATGGTGCAGGTAACATCAGATCTTGCATATTGGCTAAAAACTCTTTACGCATCTTCATTTTATCTGATTACAGTGATGAGGATACTGTGACTGCAGCTATGGAGACTGAAACCGGCAACATTTGGGTCGTCTCCAGCTACATGGCTCACGACCACGGAGAGCGTCCACCAAACAACTTGGTACGTGGGGTTGTGGCTAAAGCAGAAAGCACAAGGACGCCTATCATAATCTGTGCTGATGCGAACTCGCACCACATCACATGGGGTAGTAATGACACCAACGCACGAGGTGAGTCTCTCTTCGATTTTATTATCAATAATAATCTCGAAATAGTAAATAGGGGTTCAGAACCAACTTTTATCGTCTCAAACCGGAGTGAGGTTTTAGATATTACACTGATTAGTGCACACCACAACAGTTTAATTAGCGGCTGGAAGGTTTCGGACGACTGTTCCTTCTCTGACCATCGTTATATCGATTTCTCCATAGGGTATCGTGAGAATAGACCGAATCCTCTGATAAACAGAAGGAAAACTAACTGGGAGTTGCAGAATAATCTTCTCCGCAACACTCTTAGCTCCGTCCCCATTATTAACAACACGACGGATATCGATACGGCAATAGATCTCTTCAACGAATCTTTCTGCTACGCAACAAATCTGTCTTGCAAAACCACGATACGCAAAGGCAAAAGCAAACCACCATGGTGGTGCCCTGATATCGCTCACTGGCGAAGCGAGTGCCGCAGACTTTTTAACGACGCTAAGCGAACAGGTGACTGGTCGCGATACAAGTCCTCACTTAACAGGTTCAAAAACCTTGTTAGAAACGCAAAAAGGAAGTCTTGGAGGAATTTCTGCAGTGGTGTAGAAAGCTCCTCCGAAACCAACCGATTGCGTAAGATAATAGCTACCTCACCGGTGGTACCCAGCTACATACAAAAACCATGTGGAAGCTGGACTCTAAGTAGCCAAGAAACGCTCAGCGTACTACTTGATACTCACTTTCCCGGCAACGCCCCGGTTCCGACAATAGGGACCGATGCAGGTGATATAAATACTTCGCCTGATTCAGTTATTATACCGCTGGACAATGACAGAATCAGATGGGCGATCAATACTTTCGATCCATTCAAATCTCCTGGACCAGATGGTATCATTCCAGCGGATCTACAGAGAAATATGGATCTAGTCGTGCCCTGGCTCTCTGAAATTTTTAAAGAGTGTCTGAGAAGGGTATACATTCCGGCTTGCTGGAATCTGTGCAAGGTCGTCTTCATCCCCAAGGGGTGCAAGACGTCTCACACTAAACCTAAAGACTTCAGGCCTATCAGTCTGACGTCTTTTCTGCTCAAAACACTGGAAAGAGCTATAGATATACATCTCAGAATGTCCATACCAAAGGAACTTCTATCCCCCTCACAGCACGCTTACACAAAGGGCAAGTCTGTGGAAACTGCTCTCCACTCCCTGGTCAGCCACATAGAGAAATCTCTCGAATACAGGGAATTCACTATGGGGGCTTTCCTGGACATAGAGGGCGCCTTTAATTTTGTCAAACCGGACTCAATCATCAACAGCATGGTAGAGATGGGAATCGATATCAATATCTGCAGGTTTGTAAAAAATCTGCTAACTAAAAGGGTCATAAGCGCATCGTTTGGATCTGCCACTGAATACAGGGCAGTGAATCGAGGCACTCCACAAGGGGGCGTCTTGTCACCTCTCTTGTGGAATCTGACCATCAACTGTCTTCTGCTAAGCCTAGAGCGGAAGCTGGTTAAAACCGTAGCTTACGCTGACGACGTGGCAATAGCTATCTCTGGCAAATACCTGAGCACAATATCTCAGTGTATGGAGTCTGCTCTGGCGATCCTCAGCAAATGGAGTGTCAGCTGTGGGCTCGGCGTCAATCCGGCGAAAACCGAATTGGTGCTATTCACCAGGAGGCACAAAATCGAAGACTTTGCGCCCCCTAAATTAAACGGGACCACACTAAAGATCTCGGACAACGCTAAGTACCTGGGCGTAATCCTAGACAGTAAACTATCTTGGAACCTAAACACCCAGTATAGAGCAAATAAGGCCCTCGTGGCTATTTACACCTGTAAAAGAGCGATTGGGCGCAGCTGGGGCATCGAACCCCGAGGGACCAATTGGATCTTTGAGACGATAATTAAGCCCATAATGTTTTATGGGGTTATAGTCTGGTGGGAAGCGACAGAGAAAGACTCCCACCGACGAACTATAGAAAAAATTTGTAGGCTAGCGGCGATCCTGATAACAGGAGCGCTCAGGTCTACTCCAACGAAAGCACTGTTCGCTATGCTGAACTGGCTTCCGGTGGACGTTCTGGCCAAACACCTAGCTCTGTTCGCGGCGATCAGATTGAACGCTACATGCTCATGGACGAGAACCGATCTTGGTCACTCCAAGATTCTCAGGCAGCACCAAGCGCTTCATGACTTTACTGACTACTGCACACCGGAACCTTATTTCGGCGGGCTATTTCAATCTATTGTTCCCAATAGGGAAAACCACTCCTCACCCCCTGCCACCGATGGAGCCACCAGAGCACTCACTGATGGCTCCAAAAGAGGCGAAAACACCGGGGGCGGTTTCTACGTGGAAAACTTCAATGTGAAGGTTCCATTCAGACTTCGGGATGGCTGTAGCGTCCTACAAGCTGAAGTCTCGGCCATTACAAGAGCGGCAAGATGGCTTAGGTATTACAGGATATCGGGAGACATCCTTATTTTTACCGACAGCAAAGCGGCCATTGCCGCTATCAATGGTGTATACACTACATCGACGGTGGTGAATGAATGCCGGAAATCTCTAAACGAGATAGCGAGACATTCAAGAGTAACACTAGTTTGGCCTCCAGGGCACTCAGAGTGCGCTGGAAACGATATTGCGGACGAAATTGCCAAAAGGGGCGCATCATTGAGCAACTCGATCTTACTGCAAGCGATTGATCCAGCAGGATTCATACAATCTTGCTCAAGAAAGGTGGGAACAAGAGCATACCTGTCAAATCTTCAGGTCCACTTGGCCCCGCTACAGCCTGCACAGAACTCGCGATCTGCTCAGGCTTGGTAAATGTCATACAAGACGATTAATAACAGTGCTAACAGGACACTGGTGCTTCGGGACTCATGCCAGAAGGATGGGCCTAAGTTACAATGACTACTGCAGAAGTTGTAACGATGAGGAGGAGGAAGAAACAGTTCTTCATCTTCTATGTCAATGCCCCGCCCTTAATAGCGTTAGGGCGAGTACTTTGGGCTTAAACACTCTGCCAGACCTTGACAGTCTGGCGAACATGAGGCTAATCAACCTATCCTCCTTTTTACAACAATCAGGATGGTTTGATTCGGCGACAGGACAATCACAGGAAATTGAATAATCAATCGACTGTGCCCTGGCCGCTGCAGGGTATCACAAAGGGACCGAATTAACGGACCCAAGTGCGTCTCGTCTTGGACGTGACGGCCCTCGAAACCTAACCTAACCCTAACCTATTATTTCTGCTCCTGATAACGGTATTTGAACAAAATTTGGTATGTCGGTTTGGTGTAAATTTCTTAAGTGCTGCTGCAAATATGGGCAGGATTGGACAAAGGGGCGTGGTACCTCTCATACAAACCACAAATTAAAAATCTATTATTTCTGCTCCTAATAACGGTATTTGAACAAAATTTGGTACGTCGGTTTGGTGTGCATTTTTTAAGTGCTGCTGCAAATATGGGTGGGATTGGACAAAGGGGCGTGGTACCTCTCATACAAACCACAAATTAAAAATCTATTATTTCTGCTCCTGATAACGGTATTTGAACAAAATTTGGTATGTCGGTTTGGTGTAAATTTCTTAAGTGCTGCTGCAAATATGGGCAGGATTGGACAAAGGGGCGTGGTACCTCTCATACAAACCACAAATTAAAAATCTATTATTTCTGCTCCTGATAACGGTATTTGAACAAAATTTGGTATGTCGGTTGGGTGTAAATTTCTTAAGTGCTGCTGCAAATATGGGCGGGATTGGACAAAGGGGCGTGGTACCTCTCATACAAACCACAAATTAAAAATCTATTATTTCTGCTCCTGATAACGGTATTTGAACAAAATTTGGTATGTCGGTTTGGTGTAAATTTCTTAAGTGCTGTTGCAAATATGGGCGGGATTGGACAAAGGGGCGTGGTACCTCTCATACAAACCACAAATTAAAAATCTATTATTTCTGCTCCTGATAACGGTATTTAAACAAAATTTGGTATGTCGGTTTGGTGTAAATTTCTTAAGTGCTGCTGCAAATATGGGCGGGATTGGACAAAGGGGCGTGGTACCTCTCATACAAACCACAAATTAAAAATCTATTATTTCTGCTCCTGATAACGGTATTTGAACAAAATTTGGTATGTCGGTTTTGTGTAAATTTCTTAAGTGCTGCTGCAAATATGGGCAGGATTGGACAAAGGGGCGTGGTACCTCTCATACAAACCACAAATTAAAAATCTATTATTTCTGCTCCTGATAACGGTATTTGAACAAAATTTGGTACGTCGGTTTGGTGTGCATTTTTTAAGTGCTGCTGCAAATATGGGTAGGATTGGAATAAGGGGCGTGGTACCTCTCATACAAACCACAAATTAAAAATCTATTATTTCTGCTCCTGATAACGGTATTTGAACAGAATTTGGTATGTCGGTTTGGTGTAAATTTCTTAAGTGCTGCTGCAAATATGGGCGGGATTTGACAAAAGGGCGTGGTACCTCTCATACAAACCACAAATTAAAAATCTATTATTTCTGCTCCTGATAACGGTATTTGAACAAAATTTGGTACGTCGGTTTGGTGTGCATTTTTTAAGTGCTGCTGCAAATATGAACGGGATTGGAATAAGGGGCGTGGTACCTCTCATACAAACCACAAATTAAAAATCTATTATTTCTGCTCCTGATAACGGTATTTAAACAAAATTTGGTATGTCGGTTTGGTGTAAATTTCTCAAGTGCTGCTGCAAATATGGGCAGGATTGGACAAAGGGGCGTGGTACCTCTCATACAAACCACAAATTAAAAATCTATTATTTCTGCTCCTGATAACGGTATTTGAACAAAATTTGGTACGTCGGTTTGGTGTGCATTTTTTTAGTGCTGCTGCAAATATGGGCGGGATTGGACAAAGAGGCGTGGCACCACCCATATAACCCAAAAATTTAAATCGCCATATTTTGGGCATTTTTTGAACTACGTCGATGATATTTGGTACATATGGTATTGCCATAATTTGGAATACGTACCGGGAGAAAAGTGGATGGGACCACGCTCCTTTTTATTAAAATTAAAAATCGTAATATAGTCTTAACTACTGGACTGATCGTCACAATAGGATATATAAATACTTTTAATTTTATTTTAAACGAGGGGGTAGCGAAGTACACCGGGATCAGCTAGTTAAAAATATAATAATAATTAATTAATATAATAATTAAATTTTGCTTTCAGCTATTTTTTTATTATTATTCTTATTATTTTATTTATCTTCATCCTAGTCATATTCATCCTGGTTATTCCCATTGCAGTACAATAATGTTCCTACAGCCCACTTGTAACTTAGTAAGGATGCGTAACATTGCAATATTTTTGTAAATGTATTTTGACTGTATTGAGAATTGAACTAGCAACCTTCCGACTGCTAATCAACAACTCAACCCACTCAGCTACACTCACTGGTACTTGTACATTGTACTACTTAAGCTATGTGTGCTTAATGACATACATTTTTTACTATCCACCATCTGCGACACAAAAAGACAGCTAAGTGCCTGCACAAAGTGACAGTAAAATTTTCCACAGTTTTAGAACCAGTCTTCCGAGTATAGGATCAATGTGGATAGTTTTATAGCCAGTCTTTCGAGTATAGGATCAATGTGGATAATTTTATAACCAGTCTTCAGAGTATAGGATCAACGTGGATAGTTTTATAACCAGTCCACATTGTATAGTACTGCCACTTTTGGGGTAAATTGTCACGAAATAGTAGAAATAAGTCGCGTCTTCTATTTTTATTTGTAATTGTGTATAAATAGAGTATGTAAAGACGTTCAACGAAGCTACCTAACAAGTAGTGAATAAGCATTTGCACATGAATACTGACGAGGTTTAGTGGCTTCTACCGAAAACAGCGTTTGTTCTATTCAGCCAGTGCTGTTGAAAAATTAACAAAAGGGATGTATAAATATAAAATTTTTCCTTTGTTGTTCGAAATATGTTAACAATGTCTACCTAACAGGCCGTCCACACCAGCAATAAGTTTGGCAATTATTTCCGTGGCAACCGTCAAATTTGATTGCCGACACAAGATATTTGCGTGTGGACCGCACGAATATGTGTTCAAACACATGTTTAGCAACAATTGCTAGGAGATATTGCTGAGCAATTATCTCTGAACACATGCTGTCAAATTCATTATTGGGTATATGTACATATGATCTACATATGTTTGTGTTAATTTGCTTGTTGGCAGAAACAGTTTAATTTTCGAATTGAATTACTATGAAAAACAGAAAAGCCGTAGATATTGTGATGTCAGTGTTAAAAAAAAAAAAAAATTACACTTTAAAAACGTAGCATTTGGGCTATTCTTGTTGTCTTGTAAATAGCTGTTTTCAGGGATGCAAAATCGGTACAACTGCAATGTTTTGGTAAAATTGTCTTGTTTTTTTTCTTGTTCAACAGTACGAATGTTCTATTTAATGTTTTAATATATATGCATAAAAGATAATAACATATTACTTTTGGTACAACTAAGCTCAGAAAAACTTTTAGAAGCCAGGGGATAGATTCTGGTTCTGCGATAACGTGAAATGTAAACATTTTTATAGCCTTTTTCCACTACGCAACATCTAACATCTACCATCAATTTGAGAAGATGTTAACATCTTCCCATAAGAAATACACAGTACTAAAAGTCAACATCTTTCTACATCTTTAAAAGATGTACCTAAACCATTTTGTTCCAATCAACATCTTCCGATAATTTTAATGTCATCTTTAGCAAAATGACAGATACATACATATTGATAGTTTCATTTTTTGTGAATGACATACATAAATGACATATGTACATGACTGACATACATACATAAATTATCTTCATATTCATCTTTCATAATGGATCGCATTCTGCATTAACAATTGCGTTTGTTCTTGTAAAGCATAAACGAGTCCAATTATTAATGTTTCTTCAAAATTCATTTTAATTTAACATTTATTTTTTTCCACAAAAAATTATGCTGAAAGTATTTTTATATTTTTGACAGCTGAGAAGATGGTAGATGTTAGATGTTGCCAATGGAAACGCAAGTTTCACATTTTCAACAAATTCCATTCAGTCGTCTAAAATGTATGCTAGTGGAAAAAGGCTATTATCGTTTACATTTTGTTTCTGATTCCCGTTCTGTGAAGAAATTAAAATCTCTTCACAATGAGAGAAACAAATGGAATGAAACTATTTTTTTACAGTTTCACAGCAAAATAGCCTTTTCCCACTAGCATACATTTAAGAGGAATGAATGGAATATGTTGAAAAAGTGAAACTTGCGTTTCCATTGGCAACATCTAACATCTACCATCTTCTCAGGTGTCAAAAATATAAAAATACTTCAGCCACGGTTGCCAGATTTGACGATCTATCGTCATTTCGACGATTTCAGATGCCAAAAAAGGCAGTTTGACGACGTGACGATTTGTGTCTTAAATTTGACGATTTTTAAACAATTATAAGTTGGCAGCGTTCTGCAGAACATTGACACTACTTTGTACTTTTTCAAGACTTTGGCAGCTTTTGCCGCAATATGTAAGAAAAGTAAGGAGTAAAAGAGATAGATTTATCATATTTAGATGTTTTGGAATTGAGATAATTTTAGTATATTAGGCTGCTTAAACCTGTTTATGTTCATAATATACGAGTATCAACTGTTATTTACATACATACATTTGTGTCAATATTTTAAAGCACGCAAAAAACTTGAAGTTGAATTAGTGAGATTGCTCCTATGTACATATATATGTATGTATCACCCAATTTACACTGGGATTAAATATTCATGAATTTTTTCATCTTATCTTTGAAAGTATCTTCGTAAATCTTCTTGCATTTATACTATGATTTTTAAGCATGCTTAATTTGAGTGTTGAGTTTTTAACGTATAATCGCTCAATCTTCTTTGAAAGTAGAAAAAGAATAAAAAATTTTATTAGACACATTCGAATTCGTGTTCAGCAGCCCAAAATCCATAAGGATAGCCAATAAAACCAAATACACCAGAACTTTTCACTGTAGACAAAAAAAAGTTAAATGACTGGGATATTTAAGTGAGCACATTATAAAAATGTGCCTCGAACCTAGTTTAATGACATTGAGGGATTTTTTTAAATTAACATTGGTACACGTAGAAAAAAATTAGGGGATTATGAAACAAGAAACTTGGTAATTTAAACCGTACAAATTTCCTGGTAAAAGTTTAATAAGAACGTGGTCAAATATTTGTTTTTTAGCAAAATACTACCAATTATGTACAAGAAACTTGGCAAATAATTGTTATCATTGCTCAAATGTTATATTTGCCTTGACAAATGATTACAAATTTAATAAACAATGATTTATCAATGAAATGACATAATCTTGCCCTCGGTATTTCTTTGTGTGTAGAGCTAGTTGCTGCAAACAAATTTTGGAAATTTTTAGTTAAGCTAGGGGCAAATCTAGAATAAGAATAAAGAATTACCTGGCGAAACTGCATATAAACAATAACTGATAATAATTAGAGCGAGTGAACTAGCACTATTGTTATACACATATAGCAATCTTTTTTCTTCACATTGTTTTTATTGACTCGTTCAATGTTGCTAATTCCATAAACTAACAAAACCTTAAATTTGGAGGGAAAAAATATTAATAGCGTTTAATACGGAAAAACCTCAAAGTTGACTACAATTTATTGTTTGCTTCATCGAAAACCAGCAGAAGCAAGCAAAAACAAAAGAAAAAGAGTCGATTAATCGAAAGCAAAATTCGATTTTTAGACTTTTGGACCACAAAAAAGTCGACCTTAGACTTTTCGGCTTTTTACTACAAAAAGTCGACTAGTCGATTAAACGATTAATCGACTATAGAACCCTAATTTAAACGCAAATTTTATCACTAATTTCTCTAAAAATTCAAACTTGTTAATATTTTTTGGATATGGTATGTAGGTATTGTATTAAAAAATACACAAAACACCTCATTATACTTTGTTTCAACAGTTGATCTCTTTATTGATAAGAATTTACTTTATTTTATATAAGAACCTTTGAATTTTATTTGTTATGTTATGTTTTGTTAAATAATTAAATACAGCATAATTTTTTGTGGAACAAAATAAAAATAAAATTAAAATGGATTTTGAAGAAACATTAATCATTGGACTCTTTACAAGAACAAACAGAATTGATAATGCAGTGTTCAGAAAAACTTCTTATATGAATTCTTTGGTTTTTTTTATTTATTTAAAGTTTTTATATGCATAGCAAAAAAAAAAGCGATTCCCTGAAAGACATGAGAGTTCGTTCTTGTTCCTCTCAACTCTTCTATTTTGTCCTGCCACAAGTCCAGCAATATATTTTCAAAATCCTGGTTCCATACTATACGGAGACCTGTGCTTTTCTTTACTAAAAACAAAAATAAATTATTATACTTATGTATGTATAACAGAGAACGGCGCGATCACACCGCAACCATAAATACACCGCATATGTACTCTATACTTTACACATCCGAGCACTTTAAACAACGCATAAAAAAATTTGCAGTGTTGATTTGACTCGCCGTTTATTTACAGAGATTTGCTGCGATCATAATATGCTCGCTACTTTGCGGTGTTTGCGTACATAAAACCAATGAGCGCAAAAACCAGTAGCAACAAACATCGCAATCTGCATGAGCAAAACTTTTAGTATTTCGTCTTTTCATACTCTATTATTTTTTTATATTTGCTTTTGGAAGTTTTCTCTACAAACAATCAGTGATGCCAGACTTAAGATTAATCCTTACACAATAACAGATTCAAAATTACCCGAAAATTATATTTACGAATCAGTCTTTCACAAAACATTTCTTAAGGCGCTATCTGCTTATATTTGTTTACAAGAATTCATTCTAAAAAATTTAATTTGTTCTTCAGCGTAGTTATTTTTCCTACTGAGATTGAATAATGCAAGTGCGCAGCATTATTAAAAACCAAATTTCGATTCCGAAAAATAATCTGAAAGTGTTATGAGAGTTTAATAAAATAAACATTAAAAATAAGACGGGGTTTTATGTAGCATTTCGTTACCTGAAACGATAAATGCCCTAACTATCAACTTTATTATTTTACAAGAGAAGCGAAAAACATGATATAGGTATACGGCATTTACACATTGATACATACATGCATCGTATGTACATTCATATGAGTATATGCGTCGCTAATATTTTACATTTACTGCAATTTTTGCAGAACACAAAAGCTATATACAAATACATAGATGTTTTTTTCAAATTATTACAGCTTTTGTATAATTACACAGTGGCAACGCTGTATTTACTTCAGATAAAGCACACATCAATGGTCTTCCGCACACGAGTCTAATTATGCTGGCATAACATGATAGTTTTTAGGCGATGGGGGTGAAGAGAGCGGTTTTTCGTTGGAACAATTTTTCAACCAGCCTCATACCCGCACAAGCAGCACAAAACTAATACATACACACTTACGAATACACAGGTTCTGTGTTTTTTTTTACAGACCGTATTTATTCGTTTTTTAGCAATTGTCGAGTGAACATGAATTACAATGGCCGCGCAAACAAAATTTATGCATTTATGTATGTTTTAATAAAACAGTATGAAACATTATCAATTCATTTTTAATTTTTTTTTATAGGTATTTTATATGTTTTTAAATTTTTTTTCTTGAGTACATTCTCAAATATATGTAAAATTTTATATTTTGGTATTTTATGTTTTTATTTTTTTATAAGCAGAAAATATTTTTTGTAAATAAGCGGTTTATGTTTATTAATTATTAATTGATTAAATTTGTCAATAAATCTTTTAAAAAACATAGAATTTTTTAAGATTAATTATAAAAATTCTCAGAATGTACTTAAAAAACTACAAAAGTTCTAAGAGAATTAATAAGTTACACACACAATTAAATTAAAAACTTTGAAAAATGTTGGCTAAAGTTTTTTATTAGTATACCTAGAAGTTGTGAAGCAATTTAAAAATTTTTTATATTGATGTTTAAAATTTTCCCTCATTCCAAAAATATTCAGTAAATTCGCTTCTTATACTTGTAATTCCTCCTAAAATATAATTGCCAATTCATCATCACTTATTCTCGTCATAATATTTCTACCTACTATGTATGTTCCGTAATGTGTATAATAATAATAATGTGTATGCAACGAAAGGCAAACTTCAAATGAATACAAAAAACACTAACACATACAAAGCTGAGTACATGTATACATTTTATGCCAGCATAATTAGACTCGTGTGTGAATAAAAGAACAAAAATTGCGCGGCTTAATAATTAGACTCGTGTGCGGAAGACCAATGAGTGTGCTCGCATGTTCGTATACAAATATTGTTTTTGTTGTGTACGTTAAGTATGAGTACGACTGCCGAATGTGTAAAAAACGTAAGGCAGAGCAATCACCGCGAACGCATATGATTGTGTATGCTAGAAGCTCAAACGTAGCAATACTCAACTGTGTACGGACATGGCGAATACTTGAGCAAAAGCAATGCGGTGGCGATCACACCGCAACCGCATTTAAGACGAGTATACCTAAATCACGAAAACCTGTGATCGTGCAGTTCTCTGATGTATAACATATGTATAGTTAAAAAAAAAAAATAAAAACTTACGTATGCCACTCATTTCGATGTAAAATATTTTTCTTTTTTTTTCTTACACAATTATGTACTTACTTATGTATGTCATTCACAAAAAATGAAACTATCAATATGTATGTATGTATGTATATGAAATTTTGCTAGAGATGACATTAAAATTATCGGAAGATGTTGATTGGAACAAAAGGCGATAGGAACATCTTTTAAAGATGTAGAAAATTGTTGACTTTTAATGCTGTGTATTTCTTATGGGAAGATGTTAACATCTTCTCCAATTGATGGTAGATGTTAGATGTTGCGTAGTGGAAAAAGACTCAAACTGATTCTCGTTTTAGTATGTAACTGCGAAAACAAATGTGAAAACATTTTCATATGACGCGTTTTTTTTTTCACTTAAAATTTGTCAGCGAAAATGGAAAAGCAGCAAAAGGCATGCGCACAAGCAAAAATCAAAAAGAATTTTTATTAATTTTTTTTTTAATAAATGTTGATATTGCAAACGATAAGTATGTAAGTATGTACATATGTATGTATGTATAGAGTTCAAAAATAAAACAAATTATTTGAATAATTGATTTGTGTATACATCAGAGTTCGGATTTGCGCACTCCTTTTGCTCTTTACGCTTTGCACATTTCTTAAAAGCGTATTAAAAATGCGCACAAGCGCAAAGAGCGGAGCGAAAAAAAGGAGCAATTGGTATGCGCAGCGCAAGCGCATTCGATTTATTAGCGCCGCTCTTTGCGCAATGCGCATTTAAATTTTTTGTATAGCGCTTTGCGCTGCGCATTGCGCATATTGAGCGGCGCATTGCGCATGCTCTTTTTTATGATAACAGTGGTTCGTTTGAATTTATTCATTGCTGCCACGAAAAAAAGTCTTTGCAGCCAAAATCTTTAAAAAATGTAACTAAATAAGAATAAAAGTAACCATAATACTTTTTTAATGTTTATTAAAATGGTGTGTTTTATTT
The DNA here is from genome assembly GCA_947311025.1 of Lypha dubia. Classification (NCBI taxonomy): domain Eukaryota; kingdom Metazoa; phylum Arthropoda; class Insecta; order Diptera; family Tachinidae; genus Lypha; species Lypha dubia. The sequence continues at coordinate 94,464,000 of OX371260.1, read as the reverse complement.
TTGAGTAAAATATCAATCATATTTGGCCTTTAAGGATTTATTCTTAATCCGTATATTATATGTATAAAAATGATCTGATTGCATGATTCAATGACTATAAGGTAGTCTTAGAAGCCCAGCTGACAATTCTTGCAAACCACTTGTTTTTAATTTCAGGTGTCGAATTTTCATTTGTATTTATTTATTAAATTTAAATTAAAAAATTTGTATTTAAAAAGAAAATTGTAAAATTTCTTAAGATGAATACGAAATAAATATGAGTTTGTATTTGAGCAAAATAGATGTGATATGTACAAAAGATTAGAGCTATTGGAAATGAACCTTTTTTAAAGCTCCCAAAAATCAAATCAAACTAAAATCGTGGAAAGAAGTCTTCACAAAAAATTTCATATGTGAAGCGCAAAATAGAAAGGGACCTAAGGGTAAAAACCGGTTTAGTTCAGGAGAGCCATTTTAAAGATTTAAATACGTGTATTTAATACGTGAGTTCACTTTCATTAAACGCGCATATCTCTGGGAGGGAACACTTTTGGGGCATGGGATCGGTCTCATTCGATGCTCAGATGTTGTCCACATAAAAAAAAAAAGTGAAAATTGATTTTTTACCCTTAGGTCCCTTTCTCTATGCGCTGTCACATATGCAAATTTTTTTTTAGAAATTTCAGTTTGAATAAGAAATATCCACAACAAATACATTTAGGTATGTTTTGTATGTAACTCTTCTCATGTACGTTTATAACAAGAAGGCGACGAAAATTCTAAAAATAGACGCACTTGAATATTTTCCTGAGTATTTTTTTTAATATTTTGTTGTATGTACATATGTATGTTCCTAGAAGACAAGCCCATTTACATCATCTGTAGGTATGAATGAATGTACATTAACAAAAAATATTTAAAAATATTTGGCCTGCTTACCCTTTCTGTGGTTTCGCAAGCAAATATTTTTATGACTTTTTCAATTTTTGATCAGTTTGGGTTTTTCCAACATTTTATGTGTATGTTTCTTACAAGTAACGAAATGTGTATAAAACCATCATTAACAAGATTTTTTGAAATCCAAGAAAATATTTTTTTTAAATAACTTTGAGAGACATACAATGTGAGTATGTATAATTGTATAAGGGGCAGATTTTTTAACCTAAAACGTTTTTTTCGTTTTGAAATTGTATGGAAAAATTTTGTTTTGAAATGAATTTTTGTTATTTTTCATACAAATTTAAAACGTTTAGAAACGATTTTTTTTTACAAATTCTGCCTATAAGTAAAAAACCAATTATCAAGGTATTTATAAACATGTATAGATATGTAAGTATATATTGTCCTTGATAATGTGGTGTTGTATTTTTTAAAGATGATTATTCTTGATGTAAAAATCTATTATTTCCTTTACTAACATTTTTTACCACTGTAAATGCGCTATGCGCATTTCTTGCTCTTTTGGCTCTTTTTGCGCATTGCGCAAAAAAATGCGCAGCGCAAAAAAAGCGCAAATAAAATTGCTCTTTTTTGCGCTTGCTCTTTTTATGCGCAGCGCAAAAATAAATGCGCGGAGCAAGCGCAATAATAAAAAGAGCGGCGCTGCGCTGCGTTTTTTCGTACTCTGGTATACATGCGTATGTACATACATACATAGATATGTATATGTATTTACAGATTTGTTATTACATTTAAAAAAAATAATGCATACATTTTCAACTTTTATATGTATATTTATCCCAATGTACAACGTAATTTATTTTTGTAGTTTGACAATTGTACAGACCTAAGCAGAGCGAAAGTTGGTGTCGGCTTAAAAAAAAGTAAACTAAGAGGCGGCTTAAACTTATTTTGGAGCCGGCTGCTTAAAAAATACATAAGACGATAGAAAATCGAAAAGTAAGAAAAACTTATTATGCAGTAAATCTCGGAAACGCATAAAATTGAACATCTAACACATTTGAATAAACTCAGGCCAAAACTAGAAAGCAATTAGCATATGTTATGGAAAATGTATCAATAAATAGAAATAATAAAAAAAAATTGTATTCGACTTAGTGCTATTTTTTCTGCTATTGATATTTCCGATTTTACTATCGCTTGAATGTTTGTACTTAAGTAAGAAAATTTTACCTAATTATAACTATTCAGGCAATTTGTTGTTATTACTTTATTTAAATTACTACCTGCAACCGGGGCGTATCCCGTCCGGCATTAAATTTTGATTTACTACTTATAAAGTGCCCTGGAGACGATCAAAGAAACTCGTCCATCAGTGCAAATGTGTGAGTATCCTGTTTTTGTCGTTTAAAGGGAGACGTACAAATAAAATCATCAATCATCATTTTTGTTGTGACTTCGCGGCGTCTTGTGCAATTTTGTCAAAAAACAAAAAAAAAAAAAATACATGCGTTTGATACTGTTTATACACAAAAATACTAGAGCATAAAATTAACAAGTATGCGTGTGCTGCCATCTTTTTACTCATTACACTTCGATACAAAACAACTGACATTTTCTTTGTCAATCACAATTGGAGACTATCAAAATAATATATCACAAGATTATGGTTTTCATCGAGCCGACAACGTATACATGTACCCGAAAAAGCACGAGTGCACGCACACACTTAGAACGTTGATGTGTTTTTTATCGTCTCCAGAGGGCACAAGAGAAAGGTTAAATAAAACATTTTTAAAACATCTAGAATTAATCCCGATTAAAAATTTGTTGCTCTTCGCAACATGCATACATACGAGTATGTTATTTGAAAATATATCATTTTATTAAAAAAAAAAATAAAAAGTAAATAAATAGAATTAAACTAAAGGAACGGTTCAAATATTATCGATACCGATATTTATACCTATCTATATTTTTGATATTTTTAAACTATCGACTTTTATTTTCAGAGTTTTTAGCATTTGAAATTATAGTATAAAAGTGTGATTATACACTATTTTTCGATTCTATTTTTTTTTCAATAAGACATTAAATAATATCTCCGATTATATATACAAATACATATATATATATTTATTCCTTATTCAACTTGTAGGATTAACTCAGTATCTCTAATGATAGACTATTAATAAAATTGCCTACTTATGTAATTCATACAATTTCTTCACCACCGCTAATTTGTTTATTTAATATTTTCTAATTTTTATTAAATTTTCTATAACATAAGCTATGTACATATATTATGTAATATATGTTGAAAAATCAACTTTAAAATTTCAATGAAGAATATATGCATGTTGTAAAAGCCGCAAAAGCAAATATATATTTGCATGCGGCCTTGCACCGCATCGAAGTAGTTCAACTTCGTTCTCTGTGTATGACATTTCACGTTCAATAACATGGATATAAAGTTACACTGCAACAGATGGAAAGAAACACTTTTTCATAATATAAACGGGAATCTCATTTTGTGAAACTGCGAAAAGATATTGTGTAAAGATGTAATGAAAACGAAAATGAAAAATTTTTTTACATTTCACGTTATCGCAGAACCAGAATCTACCCCCAGTTTTGCTGTGAAACTGAGAAACATAGTTGCCAGATTTTTTAGAGGTAATATCGTCATATTTTTGGGCAAAAATCGTCATTATCGTCAATATAGCTTATTGAAATCGTCACAAAAACGCCAAATGAAAAAACCCCTTTTTTTTACCAACAAAACATATTTTATTAGAGGCAAAACATAACAAAACTCTAAATTCAACAAATCTTATTAATAAAACTGCATTCTTTTGAATACAGAGATCAGATACTTCAACTAGAATTCACAATACAATCACATGTAAATAGATTGCATGATTTTCAATACCTTGAAATATATATACATATACATACATGTATGCAAAAAATAAAAAAAAATTTAATCCTTTAGTTATTTTTTTTCTTCCAATTTAGTAAAATATGCATTTTAGATTTCGTTTTTGGAAACACTTTTTTTAAAAATGTATAAGAAATACAATAAAATTTATGCAATAAAAATATAGATGTTAAAAAAAATAGACTTATATATACATATAATTATATGTATAATATATTTTACAAATATATATTGCAATTAAACATATTGATTAATTCAGGTACAACTGTTAGATGATAGCAGCTACATTTGTTTAGCTTTAAATAATCTTTTGTATTTAATATTAATTCCAAAGAGAAATTTTTCAATGAATTTGTTACTTTTGTTTTGTTTATGTTTACCTGACTAAATATTATTTTGTAGTGTACTATATATTCTACATATTATATTTTTGATTATTTTTATATTATATTATATTATTTCTATATTATTTTTATATTATATTATTATTTAGGTTTTAAGTGCCACCCTAATGCAAATTCCTTTGCACATTCCTTGGAATTAAAATTGGAATGTTTGTGGCTTAGGACAACAACTATTGTTAGCTAATAAGGAATTTTTGTAGTTTTTAAGGTACCGTTAAGGTAGTATATAAGTTCATGATTTTTGAAAATAAAACTAACTCAAAAACTTTAGCCTGACATCGGCTCTTTATTTCAAGAAAAAAAATATAGGCATTTATCTGCCTCAGGTTCTAGCCAGTGGCGTTATTAAACGCCGGCAAACACTAATAGGCAGGGACCCTTTTTTTAAAACAAGTTCCAAACATCACATGGCGATCCTGCCAAATCACACTAAAAATACTGCACCAGTGGAGGAGTACATTCCGGCCGGTGGATCGAGAGAAGAGCCACCAGACTACAAGGCGACACCGGTAGGAGCAGGCCCCAAAAAACTGTCCATCGAAGAATATAGACGGAGGCAAAATAGGAGAACTGAAGAGGAACTCACCTATATTCCGCCAACGGCCAAACCAAGGCGCAAAAGAGGAGGTGCGCAGGTGCGCGTAAGAAGGAAGTTGGCAGCATTAAGGGCCACATTAAACAGTGACCCACCACCATCCTGGGAGGTATCCTCGGAGTTGTGGCTGCAGGTAGCGGCATTAGAGGCCTTACAAGCCCAATTTTTAAAAAAAGAATGAAAATAAAAATGTACAACACAAAATAAACAAAAAAAAAAAAAAAACACAAGAAAATTTATAAATACATATACACATTTTTATTTATTATACAATGATTTTTATTTAAAATAGCACTATATAAGAAAAAGGAAAAACACTAAAACACGAAAAGAATTACAAAGTATAAAAAAAAAAAGGAAGCAAGAAGAAGCATAATATGCACAAATAAATGTTAACAAAACATAAGTAAAGAAATAAAATTTTTTATCGTTAGAGGGCAACATATGTGTGATAGCGTTGCCACACACAAACAAAATTATAAAGCGCCAGGATTATAAATTGCCAAGTTAGAAAAAAAAAAAATCTTAAATCCAATTATTTTTATGGATAAAATAGAGAGATATTATATTGAAATAGAGAAATTAGATAAAAATATAAAAAAAAGTAAGGATAGAGTTTACTCCGAAGAATATAAAGAAGAAAAATTAGCACGGTTGATTGAAATAAAAGAAGAAGTTAATGAGCTTTTAGAAAATTTAGAGGATCGAGAAAGCAAATCCTTAGCAATAAAATTTAACGATTTATACCCAAAAATATTAAATACCATAAAAAATTTGAATATTAAAGCAGTGAAAACTTTAGTCACTGATAATAAAATAACAAAAATGGCACACTTTGATATATCAGTAGTTGGTAAAAACCTACAAACATTTAAGGGTTCTTACGAGTACTTAGAGGACTTTCTAGTTCAGGCAGAATTACTACATGATTTGATAAGAAACGAGGACAGAGAAATATACGTCAAATATGTGTACAATTTTAAGCTAACAGCCAGTGTTCGTAGTGTGATAGGGCGCGCAAATAGACCGACATCTTTTGCGGGTTTAAGAAAACTTTTAATAGAAACATACCCTAATCCAAGAACGTTGCAACAAGTATTGACAGAATTAGGAGCAGCAAGACAAGGAGGTTTGAATATTTCGTCGTACAGGGAAAAAATTACTGTACTCGCAGAGCAACTTAGTGATTTTCATATAAAATCAACTGAAGCTCCAACACAAGAAGCGAAAGACGCCATCTACAAAATGAGCGATACAATGGCTCTCAATGTTTTTACTAAGGGAGTCAATGAGGAATATAAAAGCATACTGTTGGCAAGTAGCCCTAAAACATTAAATGAGGCAGTAGAAAAATGCGTAACTCTAGAAAGAAATTTACAAAGTAATAGTAATAACAATATTTTCAGGATTGACAGAAGATTCAATCAAAATAATTATAATAATAGAAACGATCGAAATGTTAGAAATGGTGGCAACTTTCGAAGAAATAATATGAATTTCAACAACAGCCAAGCCAACAACTATAATAGAAATAATGATAATCGTACTTTTAGCAGAGACAACAATCATTATGATAACACAGTTCGCAATATTAGTCGAGAATATAACCCACATCGTAATCAAAGAAATTTCGAAAGAAACACTAGAGGCAATAGCAACAGTTTTAGAACAAATTATGAAAGAAATAGCAGTGGCAATAATATCAATAGAAATAGTACAGGTGGCAACAGACAGGGAAACTAAGTAGGCAGGACAACATACAGTGTTGTCCAAGGCCAAAATTTTTTACATTTTTTACAGAGAGTAATAATCCAATTACAATAAGTTGCAAAGGTAAAATGGGAAACGCGAATTTTTTAATAGATACGGGAGCCGAAATATCAATATGTAAAAACAATGAAATAAAAGATATAGATACAACAACCATTACGACACTAAGTGGTATAACTTCAGATACAATCGAAAGTATTGGTACAACAAGTTTAGTTTTAAATTTTGATAACCATAGTATAACACACAAATTTCACGTTGTACCTGCTGATTTCCCAATACCCACTGATGGAATCATCGGGAGGGATTTATTAGATAAATATAAATGTAAGATAGATTTTGAGACATATACAACAACTTTCAATATAGAAAATGAAGAATTCATTCTACCAATAACACCAAAATGTGTTTATAACACCGATATTTGCATACCAGCTCGTTCTGAGTCAATTGTCCCAATTAATGTATATACAGAAAAAGAAAGCATAGTGCTTAATAAGGAGATAGCTCCAGGAGTTTTTGTTGCAAATAGCATCATACCCGCAGTTGGTAAACAACACATTAAAGTTTTAAACACCACCAACAACGAGGTTAAGTTAAAAAACATAGAGTTAGAAAGAAGAAATTTGGATGAGTATGAGGTATATGGAACAGGTAATAATACTACAGACGAAAATAGAGTCGCAAAAGTTTTGAAAAATTTGAATATTGAGTCAATAGATCCAGCAGCAAAACGGTCATTGATAGATATTATATCAAAATACAGTGAAATATTTCATATTGAAGGTGAGCAACTCACAATAAACAACTTTTATACACAACAAATACAAACAACGGATAATACTCCGGTATATATTAAGCCATATAGATTGCCTGAGACGCAGATGGCAGAGATCAATGAACAGGTAGATAAGCTAGTGAAGGATGGGATTATTGAACACTCAGTAAGCCCTTACAATTCACCATTGCTAGTCGTACCCAAAAAGTCCACAGATGACAAACGTAAATGGCGGCTAGTAGTAGATTTCCGAAAGTTAAATCAGAAAATAGTAAACGATAAGTTCCCGTTGACCAGATTGGAAGACGTGTTAGACAAGTTGGGTAGAGCAAAATATTTTTCAACTCTAGATATGAATAGTTCATTCCACCAGATTGGTTTAGACAAAGATTCAAGACCTTTGACTTCATTTTCGACAAGAAATGGTCACTTTCAGTTTACGAGATTACCATTTGGTCTTAAAATATCTTCCAATAGCTTCCAGCGTATGCTGACAATAGCATTGAGCGGCTTAAGTGCAGAAGCATTTCTTTATGTAGACGATATAATCGTGTTTGGATGTAGCATAAACCATCACCACAGTAATTTGGAAAAAGTTTTTGAACGTTTGAAACAATACAATCTAAAGTTAAACACAAGCAAATGTTGTTTTTTGAAGACTGAAGTAGTTTATTTAGGTCACCTAATAACCAATAAAGGTATACGAACAGACCCCAAGAAAAATAGAGTAATTGAAAATTATCCTATACCAAAAAATTCAGATGACGTTAGAAGATTCATCGCATTCTGCAATTACTATAGGCGCTTTGTCAAAGACTTCGCTGATATAGCAAGAAATTTAAACCAATTATTAAAAAAGAACAAACCATTCGTTTGGGATGAGAATTGTCAGAAATCATTCGAAACACTAAAATCTAAACTGCTGAAACCCCCTATTCTACAATACCCTGATTTTGAAAAACCATTTATAGTTACCACAGATGCATCTAATTTTGCACTGGGTGCAGTCCTCTCACAAGGAGAGATCGGATCGGACTTGCCAATATCATACGCAAGTAAAACATTATCAAAGCACGACATGAATAAATCCGTCATAGAAAAGGAATTGTTAGCCATTCACTGGGCAATAAATTTCTTCCGTCCTTATCTTTACGGTAAAAAATTTTACGTGGTTACAGACCACAGACCATTAGTGTCATTATTTACACATAAAAATCCGTCGTCCAAAATGACTCGGATAAGACTTGATTTAAGCGATTATGATTTTGAGATATCGTACAAAAAGGGCAAGATGAATACAAATGCTGATGCATTGTCAAGAATAGTCATAGATACAGATACATTAAAAACTCTGATCCCACAAAATACAGAAAACAATCAACACAATATATTGGCCATAACACGCAACATGAAGAAGGCATTGGAACAACAAATTGACAAAAATGATGAAAACTGCATTCCTAACGAGAAGCGTCATGAACTTTTCATTTGGGAGTGTACATCAACATCAGATGTTAAGAATATAACAAAATTAAGGTTTGAGTTAGATAACAAATGTAAAAAACCTCGCATAGTAGTTTCTGATTTAGAGATAGTAATAAGGTATGGCGATAATCCACAGAGCACACAGTTGTCCTTGGAGAAACTTTTACCAAGTATGCAGTCCAGAAATATACAGAAACTTGCTTTAGAATCCAATGATATGATTTTCAAAACAACGCATATAGAACAATTTAAAAACATTTTTAACAATATTAAGAGAAAAAAAAGTGAGAACTTGAAAATTTTAATATACAAGTCTCCAACGCGTGTCACAGATAAAAATATGCAAAACGACTTAATTACTAAGTATCACGATTCGACTATAGGCGGTCACTTAGGCATTAGAAAAACAACTCTAAAATTGAAACAGAGATATGTATGGAAGAACATGAGTAGAATGGTCAAGGCACATGTATCCAATTGCAGCACATGTAAGATAAACAAACAAACAAGACATACAAAAGAAAAATTAACCATTACAGATACACCAGGGAGTAGCTTTGAAACTATTTCGATAGACACAGTAGGTCCTCTTAGGTACTCAAATCAATTCAGGTACATACTAACCATACAGGATGACCTGACTAAATATGTTATAGCATGCCCCATCGAGTCTAAAGACGCGAAAACAGTCGCAAAGGCTATTGTTAACAATTTAATTTTGATACATGGAAACATAAAAATATTAAAATCAGATAGGGGTACTGAGTTTTTAAACACATTAATGTCTGAAATATGTAATCTACTAAAGATTAAGCAGGTTTTCAGTACACCCTATCACCACGAAACACTCGGCTCTGTAGAGAGAAATCACAGAGTACTTAATGAATTCTTATTGAATTTTTGTAAAAACGATGAATGGGACCAATGGATCCCATACTTTTGTTTCGCATATAATACTACACCGCACGTAGATACAACATATACACCATACGAACTGATATATGGAAGGTTGCCAAATTTGCCAAATGATAGTATAGTAGATTCAAAACCAGTATACAACACAGATAATTATGCGCAAGAATTAAAAGCACGTTTGAAATTTTCTTTAACAAAAGCAAAAGAATACTTGGAAAACTCTAAAAAGAAAAGAGTAGAAAAAGATACAAACAATAATCCTCTAAATTTGAAAAAAGGCGACTTCGTTCTTGTTCGAAATTTTAATAGAAAGAAAAACCAACCTCCATATAGTGGTCCGTTTAGAGTACTTGAAACGAAAGGAGTAAACACTGTCCTCGATAACTTAAAAGAATATCATAATAATAATATAAAAAAGTATTAAATAATGAATTGTAATTAGATATAAAAAAAAAAAAAAAAAAAAAAAAAAAATTTTTTATAAAATTTTTCTTGAGGGGTAGGGTGTAGTGTACTATATATTCTACATATTATATTTTTGATTATTTTTATATTATATTATATTATTTCTATATTATTTTTATATTATATTATTATTTAGGTTTTAAGTGCCACCCTAATGCAAATTCCTTTGCACATTCCTTGGAATTAAAATTGGAATGTTTGTGGCTTAGGACAACAACTATTGTTAGCTAATAAGGAATTTTTGTAGTTTTTAAGGTACCGTTAAGGTAGTATATAAGTTCATGATTTTTGAAAATAAAACTAACTCAAAAACTTTAGCCTGACATCGGCTCTTTATTTCAAGAAAAAAAATATAGGCATTTATCTGCCTCAGGTTCTAGCCAGTGGCGTTATTAAACGCCGGCAAACACTAATAGGCAGGGACCCTTTTTTTAAAACAAGTTCCAAACATCACAATTTACACATTTGGTGAAGAATGTGGTAAAACTAGGATTTTTCTAATAAATTTAGTCAAAACCGGAAACAAATGACTAGAATCCCTCGTTTGCATCTCTGATATATTTTTCCAAAAATCCAATAGTTAAATGTTTTTATCGGGACAATAATTTTAATTTTCTGAATTCAGTTTCTACCTCTTGGCTTTCACTTTCTTCAACAAAATAGGATAATTCTTTTATAATTTCAGAAAACTAACTTTTTTCTTCATTAATAATATTAATTTTAAAATATTAAAAATTTGGCCAAGAGCTTTATATTTCTTTTTAAAATCAAATCTTGATAATATCTGACAACAAAGCTCTACATAAAAATTAACAAAATTAATTTTATAACGATAATTTTTTAACGATAAGTGAAAAAGAATTTCATAAGAAAAATAAAATTAAAATTAGAAACATATTAACTGACAATAATTTTCCAATTGACATTGCTTGCAAATTGATTGGTCAATATAGGGAAAGGAGAAATAATAATACCATTACTATAGTAGAACCAAAGATTTATAAATCTATGACATATATACCAGGTATATCAGAACGTTTAGGAAAATCAAAGATTTATGATACAGAGAAATATATGATGGCTTATAGAACTTATAGCTCATTAAATAGATTATTTAGTAAGACAAAAGATAAAATTACAAAATGGGATATGTCAAATTTAGTATATAGGATACCATGTAATGGAAATAATACTGAAAATTGCAATAAGGTTTATGTAGGTACAACGAAAAATAAATTAAAAACAAGGATTGCAGGACATAAATCAGATCAGAAATATAGAAATATTAATTCACAAAAAACAGCATTATCCTCTCATTGTTTTGAATTGAATCACCATCCAGACTTTGAAAATTTATCAGTTTTAAACACAGTAAATAATTACAAACGCAGATATATGTTAGAAATGTTACAAATAATTAACACACCAATACAACAAAGAATTAATTTTAAGACAGATACTGAAAATATAGCTCAAAATTATAGACATTTAGTTACAAAAAGATAGAACATTTCACATGTACTTTTTATTAATGTATTTATATAGTTACAAATAAAATTAAGTTTAGAGCAGTTAAGGAAATTGATATTAGAATTTAAGGCTATAAGTTAGTAAGAGATAAAAATAGGAAAATGTAATTTATATTTATGTGTAGGTGTATATTCAAAAATATTTTTTCATTGGTTTAAATTTTTTCAATCAATGTTTTTGTTAAATTATTTTAAAGTTTTTTGTTTCAAAAAAGAAAAGGAAAAAACTATTTTCAATTGACAAATATTTTTCAATATTTAGATTGGCATTTGTTAAAATTATTATAAATTAGATTTAAACTCAATTTCTTCTGAAGAAGCCAACCAACGGTGTGGCGAAATATCGAAAAATTAATATTAAAAATATTTTTTATATAAAAACGACCTAAAGCTTGAAAAATTATTATTAAATTAAAATTAAAAAGGTCAAGAAAATTAGAAAACAATTAACAAAATTATTAATAATATCATATTTTTGTTTTTCATTTATTTGTGCTTCTTCCAATACATCTCTGGCAAATATTCGTAAATAAATGTCTTCAAAATTTACAAATTTTTTTTTGTTTTAATAATCAATTAAATAAAAGTTTTCTGTTTTTAAAAAGTTGCTTATTACAATTTTCAGCAGTTCAAGATTTCTTTAATAATGCAAATAAATGTTGTAAACTTGAATTATTTAAAATCGTCAAAATTAAAGTATAAATCATCCCATCGTCACCTTGTCATTTTTAAGAACCTAAATCGTGAAAATGACGATAAATCGTCAAATCTGGCAACTATGCTGAGAAAAAAATTGTTTCATTCCATTTGTTTCTCTCATTGTGGAAAGATTTTAATTTGTTTTAATTTCTTCACAGAACGGGAATCAGAAACAAAATGTAAACGAGAAAAATGTTTACATGTCACGTTATCGCAGAACCAGAATCTACCCCCAGAGATTTCAATGGAATTACACCCACTATTAAAGTAAATATTTAACACATTTCAAAAATCGAGTTTAAGGACTACTTATGATTTAGTATCAACATCACTGAAATGCCACATATCGCACCCTAAATACAAAAGGGTCACAACTCAAAATACTAAAATTTTCAGGAGAGACAAAAAACTGTTTTCGTGCAGAAGCAACACACTTAACATAAAAATAGACATAACTGTATTTTTCCAGTTAAAGAAGATGAAGAGATGTGTACTCTGAATTAATTTATGGAAAAAAGTCAGTTTTGGAAAATTTTGAGTTGTGACCCTTTTGTATTTAGGGTGCGATATGTACATATGTATGTATATACCAGCTGAACACACAACAAACAATGCGTTTTTGATAACTACATATTTTTTTTTATAAAAGTCTGATACAAACAGCAAATAAACACATTAAAAGTAATTCAATATTTGTTATACTAAACAGAAATTAAAAAGAAATATACAAAAAATATATGTATGTATGTACATAAGAAGCAGCATAAAAATCTTAAATTAATAAAGTCATTGAAACTTAAATTTTTGTAGTATTGTTTAGGAGAGGTTCAAAATTATTACTGCCGTTTTTCTGTATACCTTCTTTAGTAAATAAAATTGCAGCAACGGTATCAGGAGATAATTTGTTTCTTAGATCAGTTTTACAATTATTAAGACTACTAAATATTCTTTCCGCAGAAGTTTTTGAAAATGGCAAAATAAAAATAAAGTTTATTACTTTTTCTAATGGAGGAAATATAAAAAAAAAATTATATAAAAAATTGTGTTGTAAAACCAAATAATTTCAAATTACCCTTGAACTACACCTGAGAGCAATTACCCACGCGCTACACATGCACATTAAAATTACACCTGATTCGGGTAATTATTATCCGCGATTCAGCAACACTGTTACACATTACGGAACGTACATAGTTGGCAGCAGGGCTGGGCAGTATTTGAAATACATACAAAATACGTATGTATTTGTATTTTAAATACATAACCTCAAAGTAATTTGTATTTTGTATTTTAAATACATGTCCTGCAAGTATTAAGTATTTTGTATTTCCTGTAAAGTGAATACTTCTTCTGGGCTGGGCAGTATTTGAATTACGTACATATATAAAATACAAATACGTATTTTGTATTTTAAATACATACATACATGACGTGGAAGTATTTTGTATTTTATATTTAAAATACATGACCAGCAAGTATTTTGTATTTTAAATACCGCAAACCATGTATTTTGCCCAACTCTGGTTGAAGAAATATGGTGGGAATAAGTGATGATGAATTGGCAATTATTTTTGGATGAATGTCAAGTATAAGAAGCGAATTTACTTAAAATTTTTGCAATGAGCAAAAATTTTAAACATCAATATAAAAAATTTTTTAATTGCTTCACAACTTCTACACTAATAAAAAAACTTTATTTATTTGTTGCGGGTTAGCAATTTCTAAATACAGGGTCCGCCATTTAACGTTTTTTTTTTCAACTAGTGCTTATTTCGTGAATGGTAACACTTAGCTCATGTCTGATTTGACAGATAATTAGTTTTATCCCTCCGCTGAACGAATATGGTTGTGTATACGCTTGAACAACGCTTCGCTAAGTGGGCCTGCGATCGACTTACAGAAGATGCCGATTTTGCCAAAAAAATCATCTTTTCAGATGAAGCTCATTTTGATCTTGGCGGGTATGTAAACAAGCAAAATTGTCGCATTTGGGGAACAGAAAACCCGCACGCATACATTGAAAAGCCGACGCATCCAAAACGAGTCACTGTTTGGTGTTGATTTTAGTCCAGAGGCATAATTGGGCAATTTTTCTTCGAAAATGAGGAAGGAGTGGCCGTTACAGTCAATGGCGATCGTTATCGGGCCATGTTGAACGAATTTTTGTTCACAAAAATTTAAGAGCAGGATATTAGCAACATTTGGTTTCAACAGGACGGCGCTACGTGCCACACAGCCGAAGCTACACTCGATGTTTTGCGCCCTGTTTTTGAAGATCGCATTATCAGCCGCAGAGCTGATGTTGTTTGGCCACCTCGGAGCTGCGATTTGACACCGTTCGACTATTATTTGTGGGGTGCCGTCAAAGATAAGTGTTACGCCGACAAGCGAGTGACAATTGACGCTTTAAAATACAATATTCGTGAAGCCATTGGTGAAATACAGTTGCACACAATCGATAATGTGCTTAAAAATTGGACCGATCGTGTAGGCTACTGCATGGCCAGCCGAGGCAGCCATTTGAATGAAATTATTTTTCATTATTAACCGGAAGGATTGTACTTTCAAATAAAAAAAGAAATTTGAGAAAATATTCAGTAGGTTTTTTTTATAGCACTTTAAAAAAAAAAACGTTAAATGGCGGACCCTTTATATATTTCGTTGGTCAAAATTTTTTAAACACACACATCAAATAATTTTCCATTATGAATGTGTTTACTTTTCTACACCTATACAATAAGAAAACCGCTGGTTGCCATTAAAAGTATTTATAAGGCAAAAAAGTTCTTAGATTTTTATTTATGTTATTTTTTTGTTGTTGCTACGTCTCTCGCTAAACCTTGCCGTCGTTTATGCGAATTTTTGAAAGAGCAATGATTTCCTTAAATGTTTTTGTACTGAAAATCATAAGGGATATTCCACTGTCTTCTCGCACAATTGCTCGTCGCACTGAGGAAATCAGTGCATTTATCTTTTCAAATATTAAGAAAAGATTGCTAAATTGCAAATTTTTCTCAATATGTTTGGATGAAACCACTGATATAAACGATATATCCCAGCTTATTATTTGTGTTAGAACTGTAGATGAAAGTTTTGAGGTTCATGAAGAAATGTTTTCTCTGCATGGCTTACACGGCAGTGTAAAAGGAAAACTTATTTTTGATATCGTTAATGAAAATGTTCTTTCTTTAGCTGATAAGAATAAGTTTAGGTATGTATGCACCGATGGTGCCAATGTAATGATGGGTAGAAAATATGGTTTTGTAGGGCATTTACTTAAAACTAATTTGAATATTAATGTTTTTCATTGTATTATACATCAACAGGCATTGTTTACAAAATGTAGTGAATACAACGAAAGTAGTTGTTCAAATTGTTAATAAAATACGAGTAGGCCATAATACGTTAAATCATAGAAAATTCAAAGAATTTAAATTTTAATCACGTTAATTAAAAAAAAAAAAAATTAAGTCTATTATTGGTATTGCATAACGTTATCAACATTTCGTCCCCTTAGTATAACAATAGCGTATAATACGCTATTATATATAGCACATAGGCTATTGTTATACTAAGGGGACGATTTATTTCGTATGGGCAACATTTTATCCGTAGTAAGCTTTCTAAATGCTTATCTGTTAAACGATTTCTATTTTTATTTTGAATATGTCGCAGTAAAGAAAATGTTGATTCACATATATATGTAGGTCGACCCAAACATAGAATATAGTTTTAAAATTTTATTTTTTAATGTTGGGTATGTATCTGTTGAAATATTTTTAAAGAAAATAAAAAGTTCATTGCATATTGTTCATCACACATCTTTTCTTATTTTACCTACAAAAAAAGTTGGGAAAAATTTTTTTTTCTGGCAACGTTGAGATTGTTAAAGAATGCGATACACACAACCTGTCTGTTTGAATGCTCAAGCTAGACTGATTAAAGTTGTTTATTTCTCTACAATGCGTGTACACACGTACATAAGAAAAGAGAATCCAGAAGGCGCGGTGCCCTGTTTTTGCCTGTCGCTGATATAAAGTTACACTTGTAAAGGTTTATAAATGTTTTCTATAGCCCCTTTTTTATTTTAAAACAGCTGAGGGGGTCCCAGCTAAAACTTAGGCGTTCAAAAGAACTGCCAAAAGAATGGAGATTAAAACAAAAGGCAAACAAGTGCCGAATTCAGTTGCTTGTAATAATCTTATTTTATTTACAATTTGTTCTAGCTTATATACTAAAATTTCTTAGGTCATTGAGTGATTTCTGAATCACTCAATATTTTACAAATTCATAAATAAAAGAAAATAGAAAGTAAAATTACAATTATCAAATATTATATTACATCTTAAATTTACATGTGCCAACAATAATGCAAGCAAACAATATTCTTTTGACCCACTTCAACAAGTGTAACCCGAGCGTTTATTGTTTGTTGGTTGCACTACTTTGTTGAAGTTGGTATGTATACATTGTGCATATTGTATGGCGACATGGGTACACTACACCCTCACCCTTAAGAGAAAAATTAGGGAGGAATTTTTCTAATCAACTTCATAGTACTGTTACAATAATTCTTATGATTTACTTATATACATAATTAGTTTGAATATGTGTATATCTTATTTTTACGTATATATGTTAGTATTTTATTCTATAATGTCTTAAATGGTTTTAAATTGTTGTTGTGGTATGTTTGTTAGTGTAAGTGGTTCTTTTATGTGTCTTGTTTGTTTATTTTTGTTACAACTGTCACAATATGATACAAATTGTTTTACCATCTTGTTCATGTTTTTCCAAATATATCGCTGTTTTAGTTTAATTATTGTTTTTCTTACTCCTAAATGACCTGCGTGGGTGGTATTGTGGAATTGGTCAATTAGTTTGTATTTTAAAATGTCATCTGTTATTCTTTTTGGGGCATTATATATTAATATTTTAAGTTGAGGACTTTTATTATTTATTCTTAATTTTGCATATGTTTCTTTTAATTCTTCTTTGTTATATATATTAAATATTTTATCTTCATTTGATAGCGCTAATTCATTTATATTCTTTTTACTCATTTTAGATATCAGTTTCCTCAGTATCGAATCTAGTTTCGCTGATTTATCGCTGAATCTTGCATGCATATTATTTTCATTTTGTATATTTTTGGCATGTAACTTCTTCATAATCGAATCTTGTTTCGATGAATTATCGTTACATCCTATATTCATATCATTCTTATTTTGAGTACGTGATTTCTTCATGGTCGAAACTGGTTTCGATGAATTATCATCACGTCCTATGTGCACAATATTATTTTCAATAATTATATCTTTATGTTCTATATTTTCAAATTTATTAAATTGCAATTTTTTCATATTTTTGACGTCATTAATGGATATACATTCCCATATTTGAAGTTGATCAGACTTCTGAGAATTGCATTTTTCCATACTCTTTTCTTCTACACGTGTTTCACTAAAATTGTTATTTGCCTCATTATGTTCTTTATTATTTGCCTCATTATATTCTTTATTTGTCTCTTTATTTTCTTTATATGTATGTCATTATGTTTTAATTTCAAGTCATCCAAAAATTTGTTGAACCGTTCGTTGTCGTTTATATTGTTGAAATTTAATATGTCATAGTTTTTTAGTGGATCAGTATGCAGTTTAATGCCCTGTAAAATTTGTGTATCATTTGTTGTGTTTAAAATTTTAATATGTGTCATTCCGTTTTTTGGTACTATTGAATTACTTAAAAAAAATACCACTTTTTAATTCATTATTAAGTATTACGCAATCTTCTGTAAGGTTTAATTTCAATGGTTGTATGATTTCTGTTCGTGGTGGTATAGTTATTTTTAATGTGTCGAATGCTTTTGATTGCATTGGCAGAATTATGATTTCATTATTGGTAAACAAAGAAATTGTGAATGTCTCGTAATCTATTTTGCATAAGTATTCTCTTAAAAAGTCTCTCCCTATTATTCCGTCTGTCTCTATTTAGATTTAATTTTAATGCTTGTATGATTTCAATTAATAATATTTTGCAATATCTTAACTTGATTTATTTAATAAGAAGACTTGGTTTGTTGATGGTTAAGTAAAGAGTATGTGTACATGAATGTTGGAAGTTGTGTGTATTTGTGTGTAAGTTAAAAAAATGTTAAGAAATAAATAAAAATGTATATATTTATGTATAATTATTTTATATTTTAAACTATTTATTAATATTCAAGAGGTTTTCATTTAAATCTTCATTCTTTCATTAAATTCCCATTTGTTTTTATATATTCAATTAATTAATTTGTAAGTAAAATTAACGTACATATGTATTTAGTTCATTTATTTATAATTCTATTTTTTTTTTTTTTTAGTCTTTTTTCCAATTCATTCATATTGTTTGTTGTGCTTGCTTTTTTTTTTTTGATTTTTATATTATTTTAATGCTGTTTTAAGTTAAGTTTGTATGTATGTATAATTGTAAATTATTTAAGCAAAACTTAAAATATTGAAACTAGAGAACATCTTGCATTTGTGATTTTTATAAACCAAACCCAAACGTGTTTACGTCGTTTTAGATTGTCAGTGCTTTGTTCATCTAAATTTTTGGTGTCCTTTTGATAGGCTAAGTCACGTTGATTTCCACGAGTCATGATTGGTACTTTCTATTACTAGCAAATTTTTTTATTTCTGGATTCCAATTTGTAGGCAGGATCAGTTTTCAGATTTTGTAGGCAGGATCAGTTTTCAGATTTTGTAGGCAGGATCAGTTTTCAGATTTTGTAGGCAGGATCAGTTTTCAGATTTTGTAGGCAGGATCAGTTTTCAGGATCAGTTTTCAGATTTTGTAGGCAGGATCGGTCGGCAGGATCGGTCGGCAGGATCGGTTTTCAGATTTTGTAGGCAGGATCGGTCGGCAGGATCGGTTTTCAGATTTTGTAGGCAGGATCGGTCGGCAGGATCGCCATGTAAAGGTTTTGTAAATGGCAGGATCGCCATGTAAAGGTTTATAAATGTTTTCTATAGCCCCTTTTTTATTTTAAAACAGCTGAGGGGGTCCCAGCTAAAACTTAGGCGTTCAAAAGAACTGCCAAAAGAATGGAGATTAAAACAAAAGGCAAACAAGTGCCGAATTCAGTTGCTTGTAATAATCTTATTTTATTTACAATTTGTTCTAGCTTATATACTAAAATTTCTTAGGTCATTGAGTGATTTCTGAATCACTCAATATTTTACAAATTCATAAATAAAAGAAAATAGAAAGTAAAATTACAATTATCAAATATTATATTACATCTTAAATTTACATGTGCCAACAATAATGCAAGCAAACAATATTCTTTTGACCCACTTCAACAAGTGTAACCCGAGCGTTTATTGTTTGTTGGTTGCACTACTTTGTTGAAGTTGGTATGTATACATTGTGCATATTGTATGGCGACATGGGTACACTACACACTGCAACAGATGGAATGAAACACTTTTTCATAATGGTGTCTATTCCAGAAAACGCGTCGAAGAAGTGAAAATTTACATGGAAAACAAAAACATAATTGAATACATTTTAAAAATTTATTTTTGTTTATCAAATAAATTTTACCGCTTTTCGTAGAGAGAGAAACGCGTTAAATTTCTCGCGTATATTTAATTTAAGAAATGTATGAAAAGCAAAAACAATTATTGAAATTTTGTTTTTGTTCCCATGTAAATTTTCACTTCTTCGACGCGTTTTCTGGAATAGATATGAATATAAACGGGAATCGCATTTTGTGCAATTGCGAAAAGATATTGTGTAAAGTTGTAATGAAAACGAAAATGAAACCTTTTTTTTACATTTCACGTTATCGCAGAATCAGAATCTACCCCCTGTTTGAATATTATTATCACTATTTTCACTCACTGTTATTTATTGTTTGTTTGCTTGTTTGTGCAGCTAAGCTGACGAGTTTGTTAATGGATGCGATTGTTGTATATTCTTGATTACTATTTAACATGTACGGAGAGAATGATCGCGCACCACTATTTGTGTAAGGTTTAAGTTTGTCTTTAAATTATTTTTTCGTTGTCCTCATCAGCAACCAAGGTTAAACACAAATTCCTACTGCTTGTAGGTTCATTGTTGTTGTTGTCAGAAGATGACAAGAGGTGTGTGTGGATTAATTTCACTAGTAAAAGTGAAAAAGGAGCTTCTTTTTGCGAGTTTGCATTTTAGTTTAAAAAGGCTATTGGCCTTTTTATAGGCAATTCTATTTTCTGCAGTAGGGTGTTTTTTGAAGAAATAAAACAGCTTTTGCTTTGTGTCGCGTAAGTCATTGGTCCACCAATAGGAATATTTTTTATGCTTGTAACATTTATAATGGGGTATGCTATTATTTGCAGCTACCATTAATGTTTGCAGTATGGCAACATCTTTATTGGTATAGAGGAAATGTCCCACGCTGGAATACTTTTGAGGTAGAGTTGGAATTTAACCCTATGAGCTTTATTGGTGATAAGCGCTTTAGGACCAAGTTGGTGCTGTAAACGTTGGATGAAGCTGGGCTTATTTGAATGTGAATCGGGTAGTGGTCACTACCGTTCAGTTGAGCGTCGGTCCGCCAGGATGCGAATGTTGCGATATCCCCTGATATTAGGAAGAGATCAACGTGGTTGAAAGTTGAATGTGTGGAGAGGTTAGTCGCTGATCCGTCATTCAGTAAAATCATACTAGAGCTTGTCAAGATTTGTTCTATAATTCTGCCTTTTGGTAAAATGGTGGGCGATTTGAAGGATTGAGGAAGATTGATATGACTTTAAGATTGAAACCAATAAAAACGTTGGCTGCAATAGAAAAATTATTTGAAGTATTGGGAAAGTTGTGTTTGAGTTTGTGTTTAATAAAAAGTGCAGTTCCACCTCGGCGGGAGTTATTCCCGGCAGATGAGCTGGAGTGATAACCCGTTGAGCTTCCACTGAAATATATTTATGGACATTGATGTGTTTGTGGTGTTGTGGGAGGTTTGCTAATATGTTTACTCATCCATATTGCTATCAAGAGAGTCGATTTCACTTCTTCTGTTATGGATTCTTTTGTAACATCCATAAATACTGTAGTTTTGGGCATTTTTGTGGACGAAATTTTAGAGATTCCGTCGGGTTCAGTTGTGTTTTCATTGTTGATACTGGTTATATTTATATATTTGTTCGTTTTGGTTAAAGTTGAGATTTGTTGTTGGGTTGAATATCTTCCAATAGAAGACGGTACTTTTAAAAATGATTCTGTTGTAGTTGTTGTTTTTTTTTCTTGTGTTTTTGTTAATTTCTTATCAGGTTGACATTGTGTTGTTTGCTAATGTATTGTTGTTTGTTTCTATGCTGTTACTTGTTGGTGAACTGTTGTTTGTTGGATTTATTGTTTTATTTATTTTATTTTTCCTTTCGGTAGTTGCAGTTTGCAAATCTTCAATAGGAATTTCGTATGTTTGAGTGTCTGTAAGTTGTGTTACTGCTTCTTTGTATGAACAATTGTTAACGGTTTTTATTTTTATTATTGCTTGCCTTTTTTTTATTGTTAGGCATTTTTTGTTTGTCGTTTTTTTTTCGTACAGTGTGTGGGATCATGTAAAGTAGATGCGCAAATTTCACAATTTTCGTCACCATTACAACTTTTGCGTGTGTGTTCAAGTTTGAAGCATTTTGTACATTGAATCATGTTGGGAATGTACGGTTTAACTTTACAGTTAAGAAATCCAATTTTTATTTCTTTCGGTAATTCATAAAGGTGGAAGTGAAGGATGTGAAGTGGAGTATTTATTACTTTGTTGTCAACAAATTTAGTGATCTTCTTACAATCAACCAATCCTTGATCTTTTAGTCCCTCTTTAATTTTTTTCTTCGCTCAGCTCCCGTAGGGTAGGAAAAAAATAACATCTTTTATAATATTTAGATATGGATGGTATATACATTCGGTGGAACAAACACCGTGCAATGTAGTTGATTTTAAAAATCTGTTGGCTTATGCTTCGTTTTTAGTCAAAATGAGTAGATCACCGTCTCTAGTGAACGTTGTTTTTAGCGTTGGGTCGCTAAATATGCCTTCCAGGACCTTGGAGACCAAAAAGATGTTGAAATGTTGGATTGGTTTTTCAGCTACTTTGCTTTTTAAGATGATAAATTTTGGACATTGCTTTTTATTGGATGTTATTTGTTTATAATTTTTAATAGTTGGGAAATCGGTTGGGTTGTTTATGTTGTAATAGGGATTGGTTTTTTTTTCTTTTTGGCGATGGGTCTAGTATCCCAAAATAATTTACCCCTGAGGAGGACTCCATATTTGAAAGTCACTTAACAGCAACCAGTAAAAAGAGAAAATTTACTATTCTTGACCGAAAATTTTTTAAGGGTACTGTATCAGATGAAAAAAAACGTATTTGAGTAATAAGAGTACCGAGAGCAGACGTTAGGCAACTTGCAAAAAGTTTTGGTATGGCCAAATTCTTGGCAGTTCATGCATTGCACTGTGTTTCAAACACCTACTTTTTCCATGCGAAATTAATAAATCTAAAATATTAAACTGTAGTGTATCCTATATCACAACATTATTTATATTATTATACTTTTTCATTATTATTTATATCGCATTGTTTTGAGCCACCCTAATGTAAATTCCTAAGACATTCCTTGGAATTTACATTGGAATATTTGTAGCTTAGGACAACAACTAATATTAAGTTTGTATCGTTAAGATTACCGTTAAGTTAGTGATTAAGTCCTTGTTTTCGAGATAATAAACCACTCACTATCATAGCCTCAAATCGGCTTTTTATTTAATTAAAACACAGGCATATAAAACTGCCTTATATAAACTCTAGCCAGTGGCGTTCTTAAGCGCCGGCACAAATATTTACTTATCATAAACACTACTCATCATCAATCCTCCACTACTCATCACCAATCCTCCAGAAGCAAGCTAAAGACATGCATTTTTGGATAAATCTAAGAAAAGATTAACCCATTGGTGACAAATTAGATGCAAAAAAAAATAAATTTATTTCATTATATTTTTTTTATAAATAAGAATAATTTTACTTTAGTTTTCAGTCAAATTGATTGTATAAGTTAAGTGCAATTCATTTTCTAGACACATTTGACTCAAAATATTTATTGAACTAGCGGATGAAAATTCGCCTTGTTCGTAGTGGTTTTCTTCATCCATATTTTCATTTATATCATTGGAACTTAGAAGATCTATAACTTCATGTGGAAGGGGTAAAGGCTTATGTTGTTGCACGCCGAAGTTATTGGACTTTGGATTATTTTGCCGAAGTTATTGGATCGGATGTAAGGAAGTCCGTTGGCGTCGCACCACATATAGGACAAGCTTGATTCGATTTAGTCCCCGTCAAAATATTTAAAACTTTTCTATCTATTAATGTTAGATATAATTTAAAAGATATTTGTACCGTTTTTACATTGCCAATATATATAAGTAAAATTTTTAAAGCATCAATTTCTTTTCTTAAGTCCAATTCTTCTCTCAAAATAGATTCCTTCGTTTCCTTAACGAATTCCAACTTAATTGGCCGACAAAATCTTGTTGACGGTGGCGTATTATTAATCCAAAAAGGTGTTCCAGAGGACAGTACGAGTCTCAGTAGTATAATTGTTGTGGCTAGAAGCGAAGCGTCAGAATTATTGAATGAGTCTGTTGTATGAAACATCTGCTTATATTGCGCTTGGCATGTGCTACTTTCAAAACCGTAGCTAAAAGTTAACTCCCATTTTAAATGATAAGAATTTTCAGAATCCATTACGGCTTCAAAAACCTTCTTTTGTATTTCAACAATTCTATTGGCAGTATGTAACACAACAGAGGTTGCTGCTTGTTCTAGTAAATCAGTTTGCCCTAATATAGCCGTTAAAAGCTCCGCTGCTGCTCTTCTTTTCCCATAATTCGACTTTTTGCAAAATGAAACCCCTGGACGTCCCACAGTGGAAGAAGTAGTTTTGTTAGCTGCTTTTTTTTAATTTGGAAAGATATATCTCTATTTAGCCAGGAAAAGTTTTCATTTCGAAAATGATTTTCTCTTCTTCCACTTTTAATCCATTTTGTTTCTAGATACCTGCAGAAAAGGCGTGCCTTCTCCACCAATAATTTCTCGCAATCATCGTCAATCTCAGACGCATCAACTTTATTTAAGACATGTTTCTCAAGGATATAATTTTTGAGTTTTTTTGTGGGTTTTGAACTAAATTTCAAAAAATTCGATTTTTTTCAAAGCATAGGAATCTGCAAAAAATTATATTATTTAGATTACGCAACTTTACGCAATATGAGATAAATCCTAGTAAATGAACCACACTTTAGTGTATTTAAATATGTTTGCATTTGGTTTGCCAAACGCTATGTTAAAAATTTAATTTTTAAAAAAAAATTTTTAAAAATTTTCAAGAATTTATGAAACAAATCTTAAGTACTCATATGACAGATTATTCTCCATTACAAACTTTTTATAAAATTTTAACACACCTTTCACAATTAATGCTCAAACTTTCGATAAAAAGTGATAGTTTGCAAAATTGTTGCAACACGTATGGGAACAATGACTTTGACTGCGAGCTGTCAAACAGTATTTTCCCATTTTGGATAAATTGGGAAGAGCCCAATATTTCACAACGTTAGATCTAGCGAAAGGTTTCCATCAGATATTAGTCAAGGAGGAACATAGGGAGAAAACAGCATTCGTGTCGCCACATGGCTTATACGAATTTGTTAGAATGCCGTTCGGATTAAAAAATGGCCCGGCAACTTTTCAGAGATTGATGAATGAAATATTGCGGGACTACGTTAACAAAACATGTGTCGTTTATCTAGACGACATACTAATTTTCAGTAGCAGTACTTCGTATTGCTATTAAATCAATAAGAGAAATTTTTAATGTATTACAAAGTAAAAATTTGAAAATTCAGGTAGATAAATGCAATTTTCTAAAGAAAGATACTAAATTTTTAGGGCACATTTTAACTGATGAGGGGATGAAACCAAATCCGGATAAGATTAAAGTTATAGAAGGTAATATTGAAGAAGAAAGCGATTGAAATGCTACAATATATTCTGCAAAAGATAATTTAAATGATCATTTTTACATTAAGGATGAAATAGTAAACAAATACAAAACCCAAATAATATTAACAAATAATAAAGTGAAAGAAATGAGGAAGTTACACAATAAAAGAATAATATTCATAGCAGAAAGCGATTTTGAAAATATGGGGGAGATATTTAGAAAATATTTAACGAAAGGATTGGAAGGCATATATTCTGAATTATCCATGCATAAGAATAATGTAGTACAACAGAAACTGATAGAGATGTTTTTAAATGATAGAAATATAAAAATTATAAAATGTACCAACAGAGAACAGGATATCGAAACCGAAGTGGAGGCAGTAAGACAGATATCAACAACAGCAGATATCATTCTACAATCAAAAGTACCACTTTAGATGTTCAAAATAGTAAGACAGATGTTGCGCAAATAAAACAAAATATTGAAGAGAAAAAGAGGAAAATTATTGACAAACTAAATATAAATAGGGAAGAGTATAGCGAAAATAGAAAAGAAGGGTATGTGAGAAACTATAAAGCCATTAGACATAAAGAACTACCAAAATTCAGAAAAGTAAATTTAGATAATATACACCACTGATCGTCAAACTAGCCCCTAGGGGCCGAGCACCAATCGTCATTTTCACATACACAACACGAACCAAACAGAAGAGACAAACTAAAATACGAAACATACTCATTTGTCGCTTTATTTTAAAATTTGCAACAACAAAACACATGCAAAAGAGGGCAAGAAAATATTTATTTTTTTTAGTCTCTTTATTTGTTATTCAGTGTACTACACTGTGAATAATTAAAATTTTTCATGATGTGGAATGTTGAGTGGCAAGAAGCTTTTTTGTATATATATTTTTTAATGGAAAATTTTTGTAATTATGTAAATTCATTCATTCGTTCATTCTTTCGTCCATAAACACGCTAAACCAATCCAGTGTGTATACATACAAACGTTTAGTATGATGTTAGGCTACAGTAAAAAAATAAATGTAACAATCAATTTCTACAAGTGTAAAAACACCAATACATTGATATTTCCTAAATGTTTTCTTTATGACAAAGGCTGATATACACCCATGTAATATTAAAAGACCTCAAAAATTTTCAGACATGGTGGATCATTATATTGATCATGATGTGGATACCATATAACAACGCACATTTAAACATGACGGAAATAAAGGACCAAATGGGTTCTGTGGACTTTAAAACAGGAAATCAGGAAATAGTTAAAGATACAGATATAGTTATACATATAATCAACATTGAACAAATTGAAGAAATTATAAATGAAATGTCAGATAATATTATTTTGATGAAAATAAGGAATAAAAAGATTCTACAGAGAGAACTACTGGACACAAGAAATAAGCTATTAACGTTAATACCGAGGAACAACAGACACAAACGTGGACTAATAAATGCAATAAGTAGTATGTCAAACTGGTTATTTGGAACAATGGACGATACGGCCAGACAGGACATACAGAATCATCTATTAGAAACGGACGCAAATATTAGTCGACAAATTCAAGTAAATGAGTATTTTAATACAGCATTAGAACAACTTAAAAATATTGTTAAAAATTATAGAAAAAATATAGAAAATGCAATAAATACCATTAATAAATTTAATGAAAAAGAAAGAGAACAAAATTTGTATTTAGAACAATTACACTGCGTGACAGCATTTTTTTTTTTGACAGAAACGCCACTATATAGCCATTAATCTAGAGACAAAATCATGAAATTTCGAAGTCTTATAGAGTTAATTTAAGGCAACAACATATAATTAAAAAAAATTTTTTTAATAAAAACTTTCAAGGAAATGGAAGGATATATTTTTAAAAGGAAATTTTCTACATATTTTATTCAGAGGAACTGAAGTAAATATTTTTATAAAATTCTTTAGAGCCTTCCCTTTCATTTGGTACCAAGTTTGTTAAAAAATATTAGATACCAATATTAAAAAAAAATATTTAAAATAAACATTCTTGAAAAATATTTAGTCCTTTAAAAAGACAAAAGATGAGGAAATGAAAAACCAAGTACGCAGTTTACTATGTTTTGTCTCTAGATTAATTAGATTTGTGGCTTTTCTGCCAAATAGAAAAAATTAAAATTTGTCACGCAGTGTTATCAAAAATACAAATGTTGAGAGATAAAATCGAACATATACAGGATAATGTATTATCAGCAAAATATGGAATCATTCATCCTAATATTTTAACAAGCAAAGAAATAATAAAATATGAAATAGATTATAATAAATTAAAATATTTACAATTAGGAACTGCAATTTTTAATGATATATATTTAATATTTGGCATTTAGATTTATCATACCTATACCAAATAACGAAAATAATGAAATAGAGAAAAAAATTGAAAAAATATTTAATTATGAAAACAAAACATATGACTACAAAGCGAATAAACACTTAAGGCAGTTGCCCATTGCGTTATAAAATCAAATCGAAAACTAAAGAAAACAAAGAGTTTGAAATAATTGCATTTAATGTAAAACAATAATTATTAAGAATGCTATTAACGTAGCAATTAATCAAACTTGTACTAAAAATGAAACTACCTAATCCAATACAGTAGTTGTTCAATTAAAATTAAAGATTACCATTTTTCATATCTAATGGAGATAGCAGATGAAAATGTTAACATTTTTGAAATATAATATGATAACATTCAGAATTTTACAAAAAAGATAACTTTTAAGGAAATTATAGAACATAATAAAGTAAACAGCGAAAATATTTTTAATTTAAAATACATACCACAGTAAATTCACTTACGGACGCAATTTGCTAACCATTATTTTGATAATAGTTCTATGTAGTATTTTTTGTGTTAAACATAAATACATAAAAATTAAGCTTAACAAAAGAATTCAGGAGAATTCTAATCTAAAGGGGGAGTAGTTACATAACGGCCCTGATAAATTTGATAAATTTATAGAAGCAATAAGCAAACAAAAACAAGTGTAAATCTGTTGCATAAGCAAATTTAAAACAATTGGGCTTCCGACCACACGAATAATTTTATTAAGAATTGCTTAACAATAAATTGCAATTTGGCAATTTATATGAGTTAAATAACTTCAGTATTTTTAGCCAATAAAAGAGTTTTAGAATAAAATAATGCAAAGCCTGCATTATTTTTTTAATAAAAATTCTAATATTTTTACCCAATCAAATTTATGCTAATGCAACAGGTGTTATGAAGACAATCAGCCTTATCGTGTTTGGCGTTTTTCGACTACGCCAAGTACTAGATTAAAGACAAACGCCAGATTTTTCTTTAATCTAGTACTTGGCGTAGTCGAAAAACGCCAAACACGATGAGGCTGATTGTTACATTTTAAGTAAGGAATAATTATTAAATTAGTCTTGTTTCTCCATTCAAAGCATTCACGGTTAATAAAGAAAATTAAAAATAAAAAGTTGTGGTTTTTTATTGCTAGTCTCAAAATCAATATTTATTTCGCATGGCTTTGAGTGGAAATTTATTCCGCTCCTCACATGGGCGGTCTGTAGGAATACGCCGTAAATAGCTTCAAGTTTCATATAAAGCGGCTTGCAGGCTTTACTAAAATTACCTCTGACGAGTTCACAACCATTTTGGCTCGAATTGGCTCGCCCAATATCTGCATTATCAGAAAACTCTGCCGATATAACAGCGCTAACTATTGGCCATTTTCTTCAAGGTGCTCCTTTAAAAGCCTTCCCGGAACAACATTACCAAAACTTGTCAATCATTAACCGATGTGAAAAGTTGAAAATTATCTACCACCAATTTTCTATCCGTTGGGAAGAGGATTTCCTCAACTCACTGCACAAACGATATAAATTGAATACCATTGTACCCAATATAAAGGAGAGACATCTAGTGGTTGTAATAGACGACTTGTATCTACCGTAGGACTGGCGACTGGGGCGAATAGAACAGACGTATTCCGGATCCGATATATACTTATGTGTGCTATAAACAAGAACTTTGTTTTATAAAACAAAAAATTTAGATGAAGATGATTCAAATTTTTATTGTATTACGAAGAAAAAGTTCGGCAGTTATGAATGAAAAATGATATCTGGCAAATGTCCACCAAGAGCACGCTGACAGATATCAATTCTTTCATCAAACTTTTGAATCACTTTTTGGCATGGGCTTCGTCTGCAAAAAAGTTTTTTTCAGAAAAACTAACAGGTTGTTCCTGAATGAATTAAGCAAATCTATTGCGAATGGTCGGTCAGCTTCGGAGCCCGACATTTATAAGTTCGTTTTATGTAAAACGTTTCACCCTTTACGGGCCTGTCGAAAGTTTCTTGAAATAAATGCCAAGAAATGAGAAGACGATGTCAATAGGAATAACATGTGCGTGAACCACCAAGCCACAAGCCATAACCTGCGGGACTGTGCGTCTCTGAATACCTGCAAAAAGTGTCATAAGTACCATCACACGCTCCTACACACTAAACCCTACTTGAAGGGAATTACCACCAGGGATTAGCATAAACCTTTTCAAAAGCCAGAGCAGAATCCTTCGCCAACACCACGAAAGAATACAACAAACCAATTAGCTATACTACCACCAACCCTATCAACCACCTGTTAAGAAAATAAAAACATAATTTTTCCGTCTTCCGATTTTCATAATTGGAAAAAAGAAATTATTTAGTACATTTTTGGTACAGCAGACGCCGAAAAAGTACAACGCTTAAATATGAAATAAACTACAAAGCCAAACGACGTTCCTATAGAGTGACTCTGAGATTGTACTATCATGGATAATTACACAGCCATCATTATCTTTACCCGCATAATGACAGCATGTAGGGTCAAAAAACAATTCAAATGACATATTTTCTATGGGTATTAAAGCGATGGACATTTCAAGATGTAATATGTGGCGATATTGACCATTGTTACAGGGATTATTGGGTAATTTTATTCGAATCATTAACAACAATTTTTGCATATATCAGCTAAAGAGTGCTGAGTACTAAAGGCATAACAGTGGTTGTAAAAGATATCAATTCGTGCGTAGATCCAGAAGATCTGGTCTTGAAATGATTGACTTTAAGGTTAAAAATATCAAAAACAGTGAAAAAGTGCACCAACCCATATTTAGAGTAAAATTCAGCCAGGTGACATTAAAATCAAAAAGAATGAAACACACCCGAAATACAACTTAAAATATTTGATGCACTGAAGATTTATTGTGGAGCTGCCACATAAAAGAACTGGCCCAATTCAATGATAAACTAGCCATTTGCGAAAAAATTAAATGTGATCGTAAAGCTAAAAAATGTGGCAGCTGCGGTGGAAACCATACTTTTAACTATAGGGCGTGACCTCTTTAGTCTTTCAGCCTAAAAATCTTTTAAACTACCCGCAGTTCACTCAACCAACTACAAGCTATAATCAATATACAAACGCCTTGAAGGCTATTACGACTTTAATGTAAAATAGCTTAACAGGCAATGTTCATACGCAAATGTTTAAAAAAGTAACCAGGAAGCACAAAAAACGTTAACAGCAAATTAAGTATCCGCGGCTAATTATAGTTGTACATATTGAAGTGTCAATAGAAACCTTAATACAAACTGAAAATAATTTTACTGTCACGATGTCCTGCATTGTACAGAAAATGTTGAAAATGCAGTATACCTTGCTGCAGGCTGTATTAAACATAAAATAAACTTAAAAATTTGTATTTGGATTGAAAACGGTGTCCGCCAACATAAAAACGAAAACGAATATTTTCTTATGGATACAAAAAAATCGATGAAATACTTATCTCAGAGATTCATATGACGTGTCGAAGCTTCTTTTTAAAATTAGTGGATATAATTTTTACGATACCAATGACACCGGAGCTTGCGTTGGCGCGGTAATACTAATAAAGTCGCGAATAAAACACTACCTTTTAAATGATATTTGAGAATATTATCATCAAGCAACATATATCTGAATTGAAAATTATTTTAAAAACAATATCATCTCATCAATTACCGAAAGTCAATGTAACGCATTTTATAAATCGCAAGGGCTCCGTTTTCTAGCCGTTGGGGATTATTATGTCAAACATACGTTCTGGGATTCACGTTTAATCATTCCTAAGGGTCGTGTTTTGTTTGACCCAATTTTTAAAATGGGGTTGAATGTGGCCAGCCAACATACTGGATAACAGATCGACAAAAAAGTCCTAATGTTATCGACTTTGGAATAGTAAAAGGTGTTCCCTGCGAAATGATTCGAGTTGAAACATCTTTTGATTTATCGTCAGACCAATCGCCTACTATTGTCACTATATACTCACACAAAAATTCATCTCCTACATGTGATTTACTGATAACATTCACACGTATTTACTTGTTGAAAGGCTCCGAAAATATACTTTTCAGAAAACATGCTAACATAGATGATTATACAAGAGCATTTGAAACAAACTTTAAGTAAGCTGCCAGTAAAACAAATCAACAAGTAAATTTTAATTAAATTGTTTCGGAAGGCTCTTGACTGAAAACAGAAGAGTCTCACGAGAATGACAATGTTACAGATCCGCTCATTTAAAAATAAGGCTGAAGAAATGTACGAAATATCTTAAGCCCCATCTACTAGACCAACAATAAACAGTTTCCCCACAAAAATTTCTTCAAGAACTCGATGCAACACCACAGACAGATTATTCGCTATATTCGCTGTGCAGCCAGAGGACTTAAAATAGCTTCGAATGGTGACTGGGCAAGAAGTTATGCTGAAAAGGGTGCTTTTTCGTTAAAAATTTTTGTAAATATACATATGTACTTCAAATATTTATGCTGATATTTTTGAACTGCCACCAGAATCTTCAATAATAAATTGAAATATCAATAAGTAATTCAAACCTTAATCTAAAAATGTTAAATATACTCGTATGTTTAGCCAATGCTAAACAAAATTTTTAATTTCGACGGTTGATTTTTGTTGATTTACATCTCTCGTTTGCGGCTGAGAGAAAGAGTATCCCTCCTTCTCAACCTGGTGTGGCCTCTATAATTTAAAATATTGCGCACAAGTGGGTTTGGGTTGAACTCAAGTTTTTCTACTTATTTTTTCGCGTATTTTGAAAATACCGTCTTCACCAACGGAACATCAAGATCTTTGTGAATTCGCTGATTTCGGATATACCAGGGGGCTGCTGTTATTGTACGTAGAATTTTGTTTTGCAGCCTTTGAATTTTTTCTACATTCGATAACTGGATTTCATAGTACCATATTGGTTTCAGAATCGCGTTGTATAATAGAAATTTACAGTCTAGGCTTAGTATAGAGTTCCTTCCAATAAACCAATTCATTTAAGCTGCTTTTAATTTCATTTGTGTCAAATTCGCGTCTATGTGCGATTTCCATGTTAAGCGGCGATCAAGGTGAATTCGTAGGTATTTGACTACAGTGTGTTGGGGTATAGTCTCGGTGTTTATTTGTATAGGCGGGCATGTTTCTCTGCGTATCGTAAAAGTGACGTGTACACATTTCTGCTCGTTGACTTTTATACGCCATTGTTTTAGCCATTTTTCTAATTTTGATATGTATCCTTGTAAGTTGCGGGAAGCTTCTACGGGATTTTCATGGACGCTTAGAAAAGCTGTATTATCAGCAAATGGTAATGTTTGAATGTTATTGCTCGGTAAGTCAGAGGCATATATAAAGTACAGCAAGGGATCGAAGATGCTGCCGTGGGGAACTCCGACTCCAATCTTAAAAAATTGCCTTCCCTAACTACAAATTTTAGTTCATTTATATAGCTTTTTAAAAGCCTGACGATGTTTGCGGGTAGATTTTGCGTTTATTTGTGTATAAGACCTTCGTGCCATACTTTATCGAAAGCTTGAGAAACATCTATAAAGAGCGCAGGGCAATATTTCTTTTTTTTTTCAAAGGTGTCTCTAACAACGTTCACAAGTCTGTGAGTTTGTCAATAGTGGTATGTTGTCTGCGAAAACCGAATTAATGATCTGCAATGCATCCACTTCTTGGCACTAGAAGTGCATATTCTAGAAATGCCGCTAAAATTTAATAAGCAGTTGCATTCACATGTCAACATTTGCTGATGATACAGATTTTCTAAGCGTTCATGAATATCAAGTAGATGCATCCCCACGTCAGCTACGATGGGAATGTATGAGTGGTAGATATCAAAATACCATCTAAAGTGATTAAAAGACCTATACTCCAACTGGTGCCTCAAATTAACGAAAATCAGTAAAATAAAGTAATAAGTCCCGTATGCAGGAGAACGATGAAGATTCTTCCATTCCGAGAAAACGACAGTTTAACGGGTCTTCTCTCACGCTAAGTGTGTTGATAGCACTTATGTTGACACCAGCTGTTTTCTTCAACAATATATAATTCAAAGATGAGCTATGCCAAACATTTTTGGAAATGTTGGTCGATCGTTATTTGGAGTTTTGGATTCGGAGTATACTACGGAAATAATAAATACCATAAGTAAAGCTAAGATTGAAAAGGATCACATTCTAGTATTGTTAAAAATCCAAACCTCAATTATCGATTCAACCATAAATATCATTAAAAAAAGATGAACTCAAAAATGATTAAATGATATTACGAACCAACTTTATTCCATTAACAACGAATCCCAGCAAATCAATAACACCCAACTAATAGAACTTGTATTAAGCCAAAATTAAAATAATGGCGACAAATCTTTATACTAGTTATTGTACTTACGGACGCTCATAATGCTCGCAATTAGTCCATTCTTATTGTTACAATATCAACTGAAAACCAAACTCTCCAGCCTACAGGGCCCTTTCAATTTACGACGACAACCCGATTTAATTCTACAAATTAATGACAGTTAAAGTTGTCGTCAGTAAAAGAGAGGATGCATTTGAAGTTAAAGTGCCATTAGCAGACCAATATATATTGGAATTTTTCAAAGTAATACCAGTTTCCATAATTAGAAACGAGAAACTTACAAAAACTTCACCGGATAGTTCTTATTTAGCAGCAAATTCACACAGAGACCAATTCATTTCATTAACACCAGAAGACGGTCATAAGATCATGAAAGCCAAACCTGAAGCTATATACCCTAATTTTCGTAAAGCTAAATTTCGATCTAAAAATTTTAGCGATTTTGCCAAAAAGGTATTCTGTAACTAATCGATTAGCTAAAATTTACTTTTTTCGCCGTATCTAATTTGCTATCATTATACCATTCATTAAGCTAAAGGGACTTTTAATGGTATCTCCTGCTTCACCAATTATGGCAGATATAGTTATGGAAAAATTATTAGAAAGTTCTATAGAAAAATTAATAATTAAACCAAAAGTTGTATTAAAATACGTTGACGATCTCTTTTGCATTACTTCAGATAGTTCAATTAAAGTTATTTTATCAATGTTTAATTCATTTCATAATGATATAAAATTTACTATTGAAAAGGAATGTAATTCTAAACTTCCATATTTAGATACGTTAGTAATAAAAAGAGGCAATAATTTATTGATTGATTGGTATCAGAAGCAAACATCTTCTGATCGGCTTATTAATTATTTTTCTAAACATCCAAAAAGGATTATAATCAATACGGCTAAAAATTTAATACAGAGAATACTAAAGATTAGTGATAAAGAATTTCATAAGACTAATATAGAAAGAATTAAAAGTATTTTATTGAAGAATAATTATCCAATTCAATTGATATGTTGTTTAATAAGACAATTTGTTAATCATTTAAATACAAGACCAAGTATTGAACCAAAGATTTATAAATCACTAACTTATGTGCCTCTCATATCTGAAAGATTAGAAAAGTCGAAGATTTATGACAATAAGAAATATGTAATGGCCCATAAAATGTATTATACATTAGGAAGACTATTCAGTAAGACAAAAGATAAGATAGATAAATTAGAAATGTCTAACTTAGTTTATAAGATTCCATGTGGTGGAAATGATAATGATAATTGTAATAAGGTATATGTAGGTACTACCAAGAACAAATTAAAAAGTAGAATTGCGGGACATAAATCAGATTATAAATACAGAAACACTACATTAACACAAAAGACAGCTTTGTCATTACATTGCGCTAGCTCAAATCATTGTCCTGATTTTAAAAATACATTAATTTTAAACAAAGGAAATAATTATAAGCGTAGATTAATGCTAGAAATGTTACAGATCAGTAAAGTTCACAATACACAACGGATTAATTACAAAATAGATACAGCAAATATAGCTCAGAATTATAGATATTTAGTTAATAGAAGTAGAAATTTAAGCTAACTTTTTGTAAAATATGTTGTTTTGTTTTTATATATTAATGTTGTCTATAATCCTTAAGATATGCTTTAAAATAATTTTGTTAATTCGATCATACAAAAATTAATTTTTTGATTTGGCGCCAGAAAATGTGTTTTGAAATAATTTTTTCAATTTCCTATCAAAAATTTGTAAACAAACAAAACATTTTTTCATATAAATATTAACGTAATATAACCCTGAAGAAGCTACCCATTGTTTGGTAGCGAAATATTGATTTTTAAAAATAAAGATTGTTATTGTTATTTTTTATAAAAAAAAAAAAAGTGGATCTTTAACTCGGGAAAATCAGACTGAAAATAAATTTAATAAAAGATCGAAGAAATTAGAAGAAATATTTTTGAAATATAATATGATAACATTCAGAATTTTACAAAAAAGATAACTTTTAAGGAAATTATAGAACATAATAAAGTAAACAGCGAAAATATTTTTAATTTAAAATACATACCACAGTAAATTCACTTACGGATGCAATTTCGCGACCTTAGAATGACAAGGTTCTAAGTGAATAGAGTATAGTTCGTGGCGAAGAAATTAGAAGAAATATTTTTGAAATATAATATGATAACATTCAGAATTTTACAAAAAAGATAACTTTTAAGGAAATTATAGAACATAATAAAGTAAACAGCGAAAATATTTTTAATTTAAAATACATACCACAGTAAATTCACTTACGGATGCAATTTCGCGACCTTAGAATGACAAGGTTCTAAGTGAATAGAGTATAGTTCGTGGCAAATTGAGGTTCAATATTTAAAATGCTATAACTTTTTCTATTCTGGTACAAAATAATTGAACTTTTATACAGAGCATTATATTTTCTTTATTTATAAGATGCTTGATTAAAAAAATTAGATTTTGATCTGGTACTCCGTGTTGCAGCAGTTAAGGTTTTGCAGTTAGAACTTTGGCCTTCTAAAATAGCAATATATATTCAATTATCTGGTTCTAAGGTATGTTAGAACCATATCATTTTGAACAAAAAATTTTTTTTTATGAAAAATTTATTTAGAAAAAATAAAATTAGCCTTCAAAGCAATCACAAAAATCAATTACAAATCAAAATTGCAAAAAAAAAAAAAACAAAAACATAACTTCTTGGTATAATAAGAAAATAGTTTTTCTTAAATCTTTTTATACTTATATTATATTAAAAGTGGCCTTATAAAAATCCGAGTCTTGGGGCGCCATAAATTTCAGCATTAGCTTAAAATCTTTTATTTTTGCTGCAGATAATACTGGTTTTATTGTCACAAGTTTTGACCTGCTGGTTATAAGAACTGAAGTATTATTGTCTTTTTTACCTTTTGAGTTGCGGTGAGTACGTTCGGGAAGCCTCATATATACGGTTAGCAAGGCTGTTTCTCGATGACAAAGCTTGTACTCAATTTGAGGTAAACTTTGTGTAAATCTTACTGTGCTTACTTTTGAAAATGGTACCTCCTTGTAATTAAAAAGAAGAGAGGTGTCTTAGGACACCCGGTTATAGCTTTGCTCATTTTTTTTTAAGGAACGAAGGCGAATAAGAAGAAGTAAGTATGTACATATGTATGTACACATAATATTTTCGGTTTTTTGTTAAAGTTGAAATCAAAATAAAAACAAGTAAGAGTGCTATATTCGGCTGTGCCGAATCTTATATACCCTTCACCAATGCATATATATGTGTTTCGCAGAATATAATAAGCCTGTATATCCTTTGTTAATATCCTTTGATAATACTGTAAGCAGTATGTGTGCATGTTTTATCATTACTTTTTTTCTCACTGAGTTTAAAAGGAATCTAAAATGAAAAACAAATCACATATTTTTTACTTCTAAATACAAATGCATTTTTAACATACACACATATATGTACATACATATATATATAAATTAATATGTTTTTGTACATTTTATGTACTACTTTTTTATGATTTTTTTTTTTTTTTTTTGGAAAATGTACCTACTCTGTGCAAATTATTCGAGAAATATTTTTAAATGAAATATGTAGAAATATGTAGCTATTATACATATTAGGTACATATGTATGTATGTACTTATATTATCCAATCAGCCTAACAGAACGTATCAGTTTATCGATTTCGAGAAGGCTAAAACAATATTCATTGTTCTAACGTAGGGCTATTTCAAATAGTAATTATGTAAGTTATGTATTTATTCTTCGTTATTGACCTATTACATAGGTACTTATGTATGTATGTATGTACATATCAAAAAACACCTCATAAAAGGGAAAGTTATTTTACTGGTGACAAAATACTTTTTAGCGACGGCTCATTTCAATTATGTATATATATATATGTATATATATATGTATAAAATAACCTGTTTATTATTTTCAAATATAGTTACAAGCCTATGTACATATATTTCAATTTTTAAAATGAAAAACAAATTGACAAATATACAACATTTTAAAAGATAAATGCAGAAGCATTTTTAACATACATATAAATACATCAGAGTATATATGTAATCATCAGTGTGCGACATTTTTTTCCACAGAGTTTACTTGTCTGGTACGTATGTATAGTGTTCTAAAAACGATTTGTGTGCATACATACATATTTATGTTTATAATGTGCTTTGGTGAAAAAAAAATTGAAATTTTTTTATGTGTGTAGAATAGTGCTTGGTATCAGAGCTGCCGTTTTTTGTTATTTCTAACCAAAATTGGTAATTTTATTTTTCAATGTGAGATGCGAATATTTTTTCATTTTGGTTAGTTTTTTTCGTTTGAATATTTTTTAACTATATATATAACTTGTTAAGCTTTGAAAACAATTTTTGAAAATTTTTAATTACCTGTTCATAGTACGATTGGGTCCCAACACTGTCAACACCTCTCCGTACTACTAAATGATCTGCTCTGTGTTATCAAAAAATATTCAATGATTCACATCTAACTAGACCTGACAACTTTCAAAACAAAAATGGGATGAACGAAAAAACTTTTGAACAACTTTTTTATTTCGTACAAAATTTATTATCATTGCCACATAGTTCTGCTGCAGCCGAAAGAATGTTTTCACAGCTTAATTTAAACAAAACCAAATTTCGTAATAGTCTTGATTTTAAAACTATTAACAGTTGTGCAAAAATCAAAATGTTGCCCATTATTTACGGTCTGCCAAAGATATGAATTGAAAATTCGTATATAATTTCTAATCTCAATACTGTGAATTGTAAATCTATTAATTTTTTGATTTAAAAGAAAAATTTTGTAAAACAATTACATTTTTTTCCTGAAGTACAAATATTGTTTATTTTAAATAAATAAACACTTTAAAAAGTTTGTTTAAATTTAAGTTTCTTGTTATGTTTTTCACTTATTAATAAGAAATTTATTAATATGTAAAAACAATTTCTTTTTTTCTTTTCTTATTTTTTATAAATGTGCAGTACAAATTTTGTTTATTGTAATGATCCTATTCAAAAAAAATTTTAATTTATAAACTTTCAATCAAATAAATTTTGTATAAACATTTGGCAGGTTTAACTCTTATAAAAAAAAAACTATTTTTACGAATAAGGGCTCAAATAAACAAAAACTGATTTCAATTTAAGTTTCTCCTTTTCATTTACTATTAGTATGAATTTTTTTTTTTTGTTTTCTTATTTTGCAATTATTATTTAACTATGTATAAAATGCAAATAAACTGTATGTAATGCTACTTTAAATAAATTTAAATATTTTTTGTTAATAATATATGCATTTTAAATTTGGTTATTTTTTCACATTTGGTAACTTTTTCAAAAAATTTGGTTGTAATATTTTTTTGGTCGTGGCAGCACTGCTTGGTATGTTAAAAGCAAATAACGATTTGAATGTGTTGATCTTTCAAAAGCAAATGCCTTGTATTTTTATACACACATGCTTAGATGTGTGACAAAAAGGGGTTTGTACGAAAAAATACGTAAAGTTATAATTAAGTTAATATACATTCAACACTAACAAGCCTCTGTAGCACAATGGTTAGTGGGTAGAATTATAGTGAGCGACTCCTCAGTTCAATACTGGAGCACATAAGTATTTATTTTAAATTTATTTTTGAAAGGTTTATAAAATTGTATATATGTAATCAAAACTCAGAACCGAAATTTTATTTTTGCTAAAGTAAATTAAAACGCTATGGTATGGTGTAGGTACTACACGGTAAATATATGTGTATAAAGTCGAATTCGGATAAGAACGCACTGTTTATATGTAAAAATCGCTTAATTGAAAATAAAAATTGTTATTTATTATTTTTGATCAATCTCAAAGCACTTGCTTGCATTTGCTTAAAAGAAAACCTGCTGATTGAAACATATTTTGTTTAGAAATAATCTAATTTATATGAAACAAACATCCCATAAAAAGAAAAATGTTTAATTTCTGGTAACAAAATACTTACTTGTCGAATACGAATAAAAATATATTAAAATAAGCAAATAGTCGAAAAATCGAATACGAGTATTCGTAACATTACTAGTACGTAGGTACATACATAAAATAAAGATAATCGAAATTTGTTCAACATCCATCGACAGCTTCTATTATTTATTCATGGATAGCTCAAATATATTTATTAGATCAACATCAAGCTTAGTTAGAACTTTAAAATTCAACAAACATTAACATTTTCAACACAAATACTTACATATATATGTAATTCTGCTTCTGTGTGTATAAATATTATTGTTTGCAAGTATTTTAAATACCCTGCAGTCGGCGTAGCTAGCGAATGTCTAGCTATTTCGCGAGCTGCCAGTCATTTCCTCTAACTACCAGCCTAACAACTAGCAATGCACTCGACTGACGATTTGAACATACGGATGACATTGAGGGTAATCACTTGACACGATCAGACCGATGAGATCACTGGTGAGCAACTCCCAACTATTTCTCTAGTCAAAATGTACCAGTTAGATCAACAATGATATTTCCTAAATGAAAATACTACAGAAATTTAATTTTTTTTTTGATACATATTTGTTTATTTATCAAATTTCTTTTTCAATAGTTATAAAATATTCAATTAATTGTTCTTTTTCTTTGTTTATGCAACGTTTTAGTTGACTTCTGCTCATTTTACATTTAAAAACACTTTTTTTACATGTATATGTGTGAGAGAGTCAAAGGCGAACTCTTGCATTACTTGTGGCCACTGTAGTATTTAGTCGGATTTTCGTTAGGGAAATACTTAATGATTTCGATTAAAATTCTACTTTTAAAACTGCAGGGTATGCCCTTTTTATGAAAACATTCAGGCATACATACATATATATATATACATACATATAATTATATAATATATATTTGTACGTATGGTTGGGCGCATGGGCAATAATACAAAATATTTATTTTGTTTTTCTACCGTAAGACATTTCTGTATTATGTCTGAAGTTATACCTATTTGATGTTTACAAGTTTTAAATTGAGTTTGTGAAGAAAAACATTTTTTTAAAAAATTTAATTATTAAGTAAGTATTGCAAAATCAGGTAAACTTCGTTAATACAGTCTTTTTCGGTTAATTGCACATCAAAATTTGCACAACTTTTTGTTCAATTAACCGGGGAACCAATTAGCCGATACCCGCTTAATTGAACAATTCGTTCAATTACAAGAATCCC
Organism: Lypha dubia; assembly: GCA_947311025.1. Lineage (NCBI taxonomy): Eukaryota > Metazoa > Arthropoda > Insecta > Diptera > Tachinidae > Lypha > Lypha dubia. The sequence goes on along the minus strand of OX371260.1, from coordinate 94,422,468 downwards.
GTTTAATTGAACAATTTGTTCAATTACAGAAATCACGCATAATTGGAACTACATACTAATGAATTAAAAGAAATCGCATATGTGCACTTTAAGTTTTTCAAAATAATTTTTTTTACCTTAAACAAAAAAAAGGCAAGTAACAGAAAAAAATGTACATATATGTGTATCGCAGGTATTTATTATTGTAGGTACATACTATGTACTATTAAATGCACTATTTGTGTGCACATGAGTTTTACAAAAAAATTAAATTTATAAACTAAATAAAAAACAATTCATATATTGGTTTTACAAAAAAAACATAAACTTGAACACAAATTTTTTCACAAATGATGTCAATAATGTATGTGCAAAAATGCCAGATTATTTTTCAATAATAATGCAATTAACCGGGTAAAAGTAAGAGGAAATTTATTTTTGATTACATGAATTTTGAACCAATTAAGCGGGAAAATCAATTAACCGAGTTCAATTATCCGAGGAAATTTACATGTGTTTTCGTTTGCAATATTTTTTTGCCCGATCATGTGGTTCAATTAAGCGTGGAAACCAATTAACCGTAGGGTCAATTAACCGAAAAATACTGTATTATTTTTAGTTCAATAGATAAATATAATTAACATGAAAAATTTAATAAAATTTACAAGATAAATAGTGTTTTATCACGTGCAGATCTTTAGTCAATTAAAAATGATTACGAAAACATTAAGAATAGTCTAAACGACATTGTTAAGACATATTTTTACAAATCGAAACTTTCAAATTCGTTACAAACTCGAAGTTTTTGGTTTGATGGGTAACTTTGTTTTATATTTATACGCACATTTTTACATACATATGTACATACATACATATGTTTGCCTTATGTTGGCTTGTTACTTTCATTTCAGCACGGATTTAAAGTTGATATTGTTATATGTACATATTGATATAATTGCTATGTAGGTACCTACATATGTATGTATGTATATTGTTATTTGTTACACACATAATTACCTATTATTTTAACTGTAGGTAATAATTTGATATTTGAAAAGTCAACACTATTTTGAGTTAGCTTAAAGCTTAGTACATATGTACATACCTACTTGCTTAGATGAAAATTCAAATTACTAGGGGGTTTTTAAAAACACATACATATGTACATACATATGTATGTAGCTTTTATACATATTAGTTACATACATATGTACTTACTTAGATTATCCAATCAGCCTAACAGAACGTATCAGTTTATCGATTTCGAGAAGGCTAAAACAATATTCATTGTTCTAACGTAGGGCTATTTCAAATAGTAATTATGTAAGTTATTTATTCTTCGTTATTGACCAATTACATAGGTACTTATGTATGTATGTACATACATTTCAAAAAACACCTCATAAATGAAAAGTTATTTTACTGGTGACAAAATACTTTTTAGCGACGGCTCATTTCAATTATGTATATGTATATATATATATATATATATGTATAAAATAACCTGTTTATTATTTTCAAATATAGTTACAAGCCTATGTACATATATTTCAATTTTTATAATGAAAAACAAATTGACAAATATACAACATTTTAAAAGATAAATACAGAAGCATTTTTAACATACATATAAATACATCAGAGTATATTTGTAATCATCAGTGTGCGACATTTTTTTCCACAGAGTTTACTTGTCTGGTACGTATGTATAGTGTTTGTGTGCATACATACATGTTTATGTTTATAATGTGCTTTGGTGAAAAAAAAATTGAAATTTTTATGTGTGTAGAATATTGCTTGGTATGTAAAAGCAAATAACGATTTGAATGTGTGTGATCTTTCAAAAGCAAATGCCTTGTATTTTTATACACACATGCTTAGATGTGTGACAAAAAGGGGGTTGTACGAAAAAATACGTTGAGTTATTATTAAGGTAATATACACAAAGAACTAACAAGCCTCAGTAGCAAGATGGGTCGTGTGTTGAATTATTGTCTCTGACACATATTCAATGCGCGTGACCCCGTATTCAATACTACTGAGGCACCTAGTGTATTTATAAATTTATTTCTGCAATGAATATATATATATCTTCATTTATTTGTATATATATCCATTTCAGAATCGATACTTTTATTTTTGCTGATTTTCAATACGAAGCATCCTTAGAAAAATCCCTACATTTTACTTTAAGAAACAATTCTCTAGCTCTTCTTGTGTCTTCAGAAAATGGATTTCACGTACAGACAGACGGATAGACGGACAGACGGACAGGGCTCAGTTAAATTTTTTAATTATAAGGATCCAGTATATATATACTATATGGACCTCATATAAATATTGTGGAAATTACACACGTAATGACAAACCTATAAATACCCTTACCATTTTTGGTGAAGGGTATAAAAAGCAATTTCGTTTCTTGCAAGGCGAATATGATGTAAATTTGCCAAATTGTGGTGGTTTTTTACTTGCATACACACATATGTACATATACATACATATATATACATACTTGATAAATTCTGATATATTGCAGATATTATAGTGATAAAATACAAACGATCACTGAAAACAAACTTTAATTAATTAAATAATAAAATAAATATTTCACATACATACATACATATGTATTCATATGAGTATATTTATTGTTTTGTTTTTGTTATTGCGGTTGAATGTGAGTAACACACTATATATGTACATACATATTTTCTCGTCTTGATTTTAAAAAACAACAACAAAGTCGCTTTTAAAGGATGAGCTAATCAAAACAAAAAAAGAAAAACATAACGGGAATAGTGTCGATTATTTATCTTACGAAAAATAAAATTCAACCCCTACCGCGCCATAAATAGCAAAGCTATAAAAACTTAGAAGCTGTACTATAGTTCCTGACATCTGTGGCTTGCATTTGTATAATTTTGTAAGGTTGTTTTCTGTTTACCAGTTTTAATAAACGGATTAATCCAACAGGTGAATATATTTCTGTGCTGCGCATTGCTTTCTCGATACACGAATGCACATGATATATTTCCTGGATACAGGAATGTCCCGGTACTGAGAACTTCATAAAAATTTGATCCAAATCCTTATGGTCTTGCATAAACTCCATCAAACATTTAGACATGTGAGAATTCCTGTTTTGAGACACCATTAGTCACTCCACAGTATAAGCTCTCTCAAAACGTTTTTGCCAACCACACAGTCTAGTATCTTACGCAATGCGCTAGCAATATCATATCCAGCTCTACCAGATAAGAATTCATTCCATATAGCACAATATACTTGATTAGTAAGTGAGAGTTTAGCTGTTAGATTATAAATATTATTATAAATCAACAATCACGATGAAACTAAAATTTAAAGCACGTGGTTCAAACTGTTGTTATAAAAACATGCAGTCGCGCAAGAGGAGAGCAAAACAAATTCCGTTATTTGTTATGACAAGGTTCTATCAAACAAATTTGGGTCATTTTAATGTGACAAGGTTCCAAATGTAAAACATAGAACCTTGTTCGGTCTATGATTACAAAAATTTGGTACGATAGAACTTTGTTATTTTTAAAATACTCTCTAAAATACACTTAAAACAGCTCAGATTGAGTTTTATTCGATACTCTAGACGATGTTGAGTGAAACCATACATATAACTCAATTTTGAAAAAAATGCGAGTGAGAACCTTGTCATTCTAAGGTCGCGATTTGCTAACCATTATTTTGATAATAGTTCTATGTAGTATTTTTTGTGTTAAACATAAATACATAAAAATTAAGCTTAACAACAGAATTCAGGAGAATTCTAATCTAAAGGGGTAGTAGTTACATAACGGCCCTGATAAATTTATAGAAGCAATAAGCAAATAAAAACAAGTGTAAATCTGTTGCATAAGCAAATTTAAAACAATTGGGCTTCCGACCACACGAATAATTTTATTAAGAATTGCTTAACAATAAATTGTAATTTGGCAATTTATATGAGTTAAATAACTTCAGTATTTTTAGCCAATAAAAGAGTTTTAGAATAAAATAATGCAAAGCCTGCATTATTTTATTAATAAAAATTCTAATATTTTTACCCAATCAAATTTATGCTAATGCAACAGGTGTTATGAAGACAATGTTACATTTTAAGTAAGGAATAATTATTAAATTAGTCTTGTTTCCCCATTCAAAGCATTCACGGTTAATAAAGAAAATTAAAAATAAAAAGTTGTGGTTTTTTTATTGCTAGTCTCAAAATCAATATTTATTTCGCATGGCTTTGAGTGGAAATTTATTCCGCTCCTCACATGGGCGGTCTGTAGGAATACGCCGTAAATAGCTTCAAGTTTCATATAAAGCGGCTTGCAGGCTTTACTAAAATTACCTCTGACGAGTTCACAACCATTTTGGCTCGAATTGGCTCGCCCAATATCTGCATTATCAGAAAACTCTGCCGATTTAACAGCGCTAACTATTGGCCATTTTCTTCAAGGTGCTCCTTTAAAAGCATTCCCAGAACAACATTACCAAAACTTGTCAATCATTAACCGATGGGAAAAGTTGAAAATTATCTACCACTAATTTTCTATCCGTTGGGAAGAGGATTTCCTCAACTCACTGCACAAACGATATAAATTGAATACCATTGTACCCAATATAAAGGAGAGACATCTAGTGGTTGTAATAGACGACTTGTATCTACCGTAGGACTGGCGACTGGGGCGAATAGAACAGACGTATTCCGGATCCGATATATACTTATGTGTGCTATAAACAAGAACTTTGTTTTATAAAACAAAAAATTTAGATGAAGATGATTCAAATTTTTATTGTATTACGAAGAAAAAGTTCGGCAGTTATGAATGAAAAATGATATCTGGCAAATGTCCACCAAGAGCACGCTGACAGATATCAATTCTTTCATCAAACTTTTGAATCACTTTTTGGCATGGGCTTCGTCTGCAAAAAAGTTTTTTTCAGAAAAACTAACAGGTTGTTCCTGAATGAATTAAGCAAATCTATTGCGAATGGTCGGTCAGCTTCGGAGCCCGACATTTATAAGTTCGTTTTATGTAAAACGTTTCACCCTTTACGGGCCTGTCGAAAGTTTCTTGAAATAAATGCCAAGAAATGAGAAGACGATGTCAATAGGAATAACATGTGCGTGAACCACCAAGCCACAAGCCATAACCTGCGGGACTGTGCGTCTCTGAATACCTGCAAAAAGTGTCATAAGTACCATCACACGCTCCTACACACTAAACCCTACTTGAAGGGAATTACCACCAGGGATTAGCATAAACCTTGTCAAAAGCCAGAGCAGAATCCTTCGCCAACACCACGAAAGAATACAACAAACCAATTAGCTATACTACCACCAACCCTATCAACCACCTGTTAAGAAAATAAAAACATAATTTTTCCGTCTTCCGATTTTCATAATTGGAAAAAAGAAATTATTTAGTACATTTTTGGTACAGCAGACGCCGAAAAAGTACAACGCTTAAATATGAAATAAACTACAAAGCCAAACGACGTTCCTATAGAGTGACTCTGAGATTGTACTATCATGGATAATTACACAGCCATCATTATCTTTACCCGCATAATGACAGCATGTAGGGTCAAAAAACAATCCAAATGGGTATTAAAGAGATGGACATTTCAAGATGTAATATGTGGCGATATTGACCATTGTTACAGGGATTATTGGGTAATTTTATTCGAATCATTAACAACAATTTTTACATATATCAGCTAAAGAGTGCTGAGTACTAAAGGCATAACAGTGGTTGTAAAAGATATCAATTCGTGCGTAGATCCAGAAGATCTGGTCTTGAAATGATTGACTTTAAGGTTAAAAATATCAAAAACAGCGAAAAAGTGCACCAACCCATATTTAGAGTAAAATTCAGCCAGGTGACATTAAAATCAAAAATAATGAAACACACCCGAAATACAACTTAAAATATTTGATGCACTGAAGATTTACCGTGGAGCTGCCACATAAAAGAACTGGCCCAATTCAATGGTAAACTAGCCATTTGCGAAAAAATTAAATGTGATCGTAAAGCTAAAAAGTGTGGCAGCTGCGGTGGAAACCATACTTTTAACTATAGGGCGTGACCTCTTTAGTCTTTCAGCCTAAAAATCCTTTAAACTACCCGCAGTTCACTCAACCAACTACAAGCTATAATCAATATACAAACGCCTTGAAGGCTATTACGACTTTAATGTAAAATAGCTTAACAGGCAATGTTCATACGCAAATGTTTAAAAAAGTAACCAGGAAGCACAAAAAACGTTAACAGCAAATTAAGTATCCGCGGCTAATTATAGTTGTACATATTGAAGTGTCAATAGAAACCTTAATACAAACTGAAAATAATTTTACTGTCACGATGTCCTGCATTGTACAGAAAATGTTGAAAATGCAGTATACCTTGCTGCAGGCTGTATTAAACATAAAATAAACTTAAAAATTTGTATTTGGATTGAAAACGGTGTCCGCCAACATAAAAACGAAAACGAATATTTTCTTATGGATACAAAAAAATCTATGAAATACTTATCTCAGAGATTCATATGACGTGTCGAAGCTTCTTTTTAAAATTAGTGGATATAATTTTTACGATACCAATGACAGCGGAGCTTGCGTTGGCGCGGTAATACTAATAAAGTCGCGAATAAAACACTACCTTTTAAATGATATTTGAGAATATTATCATCAAGCAACATATATCTGAATTGAAAATTATTTTAAAAACAATATCATCTCATCAATTACCGAAAGTCAATGTAACGCATTTTATAAATCGCAAGGGCTCCGTTTTCTAGCCGTTGGGGATTATTATGTCAAACATACGTTCTGGGAGATTCACGTTTAATCATTCCTAAGGGTCGTGTTTTGTTTGACCCAATTTTTAAAATGGGGTTGAATGTGGCCAGCCAACATACTGGATAACAGATCGACAAAAAAGTCCTAATGTTATCGACTTTGGAATAGTAAAAGGTGTTCCCTGCGAAATGATTCGAGTTGAAACATCTTTTGATTTATCGTCAGACCAATCGCCTACTATTGTCACTATATACTCACACAAAAATTCATCTCCTACATGTGATTTACTGATAACATTCACACGTAAGGCTCCGAAAATATACTTTTCAGAAAACATGCTAACATAGATGATTATACAAGAGCATTTGAAACAAACTTTAAGTAAGCTGCCAGTAAAACAAATCAACAAGTAAATTTTAATTAAATTGTTTCGGAAGGCTCTTGACTGAAAACAGAAGAGTCTCACGAGAATGACAATGTTACAGATCCGCTCATTTAAAAATAAGGCTGAAGAAATGTACGAAATATCTTAAGCCCCATCTACTAGACCAACAATAAACAGTTTCCCCACAAAAATTTCTTCAAGAACTCGATGCAACACCACAGACAGATTATTCGCTATATTCGCTGTGCAGCCAGAGGACTTAAAATAGCTTCGAATGGTGACTGGGCAAGAAGTTATGCTGAAAAGGGTGCTTTTTCGTTAAAAATTTTTGTAAATATACATATGTACTTCAAATATTTATGCTGATATTTTTGAACTGCCACCAGAATCTTCAATAATAAATTGAAATATCAATAAGTAATTCAAACCTTAATCTAAAAATGTTAAATATACTCGTATGTTTAGCCAATGCTAAACAAAATTTTTAATTTCGACGGTTGATTTTTGTTGATTTACATCTCTCGTTTGCGGCTGAGAGAAAGAGTATCCCTCCTTCTCAACCTGGTGTGGCCTCTATAATTTAAAATATTGCGCACAAGTGGGTTTGGGTTGAACTCAAGTTTTTCTATTTATTTTTTCGCGTCTTTTGAAAATACCGTCTTCACCAACGGAACATCAAGATCTTTGTGAATTCGCTGATTTCGGATATACCAGGGGGCTGCTGTTATTGTACGTAGAATTTTGTTTTGCAGCCTTTGAATTTTTTCTACATTCGATGCTGAGGCAGTGCCCCATAACTGGATTTCATAGTACCATATTGGTTTCAGAATCGCGTTGTATAATAGAAGTTTACAGTCTAGGCTTAGTATAGAGTTCCTTCCAATAAACCAATTCATTTAAGCTGCTTTTAATTTCATTTGTGTCAAATTCGCGTCTATGTGCGATTTCCATGTTAAGCGGCGATCAAGGTGAATTCGTAGGTATTTGACTAAAGTGTGTTGGGGTATAGTCTCGGTGTTTATTTGTATAGGCGGGCATGTTTCTCTGCGTAACGTAAAAGTGACGTGTACACATTTCTGCTCGTTGACTTTTATACGCCATTGTTTTAGCCATTTTTCTAATTTTGATACGTATCCTTGTAGGTTGCGGGAAGCTTCTACGGGATTTTCATGGACGCTTAGAAAAGCTGTATTATCAGCAAATGGTAATGTTTGAATGTTATTGCTTAACGGTAAGTCAGAGGCATATATAAAGTACAGCAAGGGATCGAAGATGCTGCCGTGGGAAACTCCGTCTCCAATCGACTGCGGTGGGCTTAAAAAATTGCATTCCCTAACTACAAATTTTCATTCATTTAGATAGCTTTTTAAAAGCCTGACGATGTTTGCGGGTAGATTTTGCGTTAATTTATGTATAAGACCTTCGTGCCATACTTTATCGTCGAAAGCTTGAGAAACATCTATAAAGAGCGCAGGGCAATATTTCTTTTTTTCAAAGGTGTCTCTAGCAACGTTCACAAGTCTGTGAGTTTGTTAATAGTGGTATGTTGTCTGCGAAAACCGAATTAATGATCTGGAATGCATCCACTTCTTGTCACTAGAAGTGCATATTCTAGAAAGGCCGCTAAGATTTAATAAGCAGTTGCATTCACATGTCAACATTTGCTGATGATACAGATTTTCTAAGCGTTCATGAATATCATGTAGATGCATCCCCACGACAGCTACGATGGGAATGTATGAGTGGTAGATATCAAAACATCATCTAAAGTGATTAAAAGACCTATAGTCCAACTGTTGCCTCAAATTAACGAAAATCAGTAAAACAAAGTAATAAGTCCCGTATGCAGGAGAACGATGAAGATTCTACCATTCCGAGTGTTTGGGGGGAAAGGGGGTTGATGAAAATTCTTAAGTCTTTGGGGTTTTATAGCACTGTTTGTTTCCACTTAGTAATAAGCACCACCTTAATTGTAGACACTTGTAAGAATGTATGTATATGTGAATTGCTTTGTGCAATTCGGTTTCCACTGTGGCTTTCAATTAATGTAAAACAATTTTTTTTTCTTTTAGTTTTAATGCTTATATTTATTTAATTATTCTTATTTTACTGTATTTATATATGTATATATATATGATTTTTCTTGCGTTTCTTTTTCTTTCTTTTGATTGGATTTTATTTGTTTAATTATATGTTTATTTAAATGAATTTTGTTAATATATTTTCACTTATTTATTTGTTTTGGTTTTTTAAGGGTTTTAATTTCTTTTAAGTTTTTCTCGAAATCATATACATATGTATTAAGTTTCTTCATTTAATAAATTTTGATTTTTTTCTTTTACTTGGTTTGTCTTTCTTTTATCTTTGCACTACTGTTCTGCTTTGCACTCAACACCGATCTAGAAACAACTGAACTGAGTTGATCAGTTTCTTTTTGTTCTTTTTCTTTATTTAGAGATGACGGGTTTATTAATATTTGGTAATCATAAGAAATGTACAAGGTTACCATCTGCGCGTAAACATCCCGGCCCCCTTGCTATACTGCAAGTACAGCAAAGGATCGAGGTTTCAAAAAAAGGTAGGATTAGAAGGTGCAGAACGATAGTGCAGAAAAATCAAGTGTTTTATAGTTCGTTTACAATTGGTAAGTATATACAAATTAATTAGGATTTCAATAGATTATATGTATAATTACAGGTATAATTTCAATATAAAAGGTAAGTATAATTTCAGTATAAAAGGTAAGTATGATTTCAATATACAAGGGTAAGTATAATTTCAATATAAAAAAGGGTAAGTGTAATTTCAGTATAAAATGATAAGTATACTGCGATATAAATTGATGTATAAGTTGAGTATAAAAAGGATGCATTTAATGTCAATATAAAGTTCTTTTGACAATAATCATGTTGTGGTGTAAATATTCAGAGGCCGAACTTGCCGATGATTACCCATCCTAGTAGGGTGTCTTGCGCCATAGGTGAGGTAAGTGAAGACGGTTGAATGCCTGGCCGTATTAATTGCGGGTAGATATCGGCCCCCAGGACGATGTTGATAGCTCCGTTGATGAAAAATTCAGGATCAGCGAGACGGAGATTTTGATATTGATCCGATACTCTGTCATCGAGGCTTTTTCTTGATTGCAGTGTCGGCAAACTTTCGCTGACTCTAGCTGTTAAGGAGAATGTAGGTCCGTCTTCGAAACGTGATCGAAAAGAAATCACACACCATTGCTTGTCGTCGTGGGTTTCGGTCGGAATTTTGTACCTGTCCACCAGAAATGTGGCAATGGAGCTTGCTCCCACACAGGGATTCAGCACTCCTCGTACCTTACTCCATTCACCATCAAGTTTAATAGAAATGATGACGGTTGGTATAACAGTTGCGGAACCGTTCATGTAAAATAGAATGCCGCCGTTGTTAGTTTTCTGGAGGCGTTCATGGCAATGGAGCAAGGTGTGATGTTTGGAGCCACAGTGTTTGCAACGGGAGTTGTTAACACATTTAGATATTGGATGTGAGTGGGCTAGACAGTTTTCGCAATACTGAAAACGCTTAACGATACGTAATCTATCTGATACGTTCATCTTGTTGAATCGGTTACACTTCCGGAGAGGATGGTTTTGTTTACAGAGCCGGCAGTCATGGTGATTAGATTGATTCCTTTTTTCTGGCTGCTTAGCCGGATATCTTTCGATGGTGGAAGAACGGCGATGTCTGCGACTAGACATGATGACTCTAAGGGATAAAAAATAGGGTTTAGTTATTGTAGTTATGGTTGGGGGAGGAGAACAAGTTTGGTAATAGGTCGTGTCACAGTGCCGTTAGCAGTCCGTATTTCTGCGACTCGTACGCGGTTGTCAGAGCCGAGAAAGACCTTTTCGATTCGTCCTAGTCGCCATTGCGTGGGGGGTAGATTATCTTGACGGATAATAACGAGGTCGTCGACCGCATAGTTTTTGTTCGGGAATTTCCATCTAGTTCGTTTGTGGAGCTCGGTTAAGTATTCTTCTTTCCATCTTCTGGCTAGTTGATGGTGAAGAATTTTCAATTTTTGCCAACGATTAACGTAACTCAATGAATGAGTGGTCAAGTCGGGCTCAGGGGGTGATATGAGCGGAGCGCCTATCAGAAAGTGGCCTGGTGTTAGCGCACACAGGTTGTTGGGGTCATGGTTCATGGCGGTGAGGGGTCTGGAATTTAGACATGCTTCAATTCGGGCCAGCATGGTGCTAAACTCTTCGAATGTGAAGCTTTGGCTGTGACAGAGCTTTTTGAAGTGCGACTTGAAACTTTTCACGCCTGCCTCCCAGAGTCCGCCCATATGCGGAGCACCTGGAGGAATAAAATGCCATTCGACGGGGGCCAGACTGTTCTGCGTCAAAAGACCTTTGCGAACCAAGGTTAGAAAATTGGATTTCTCCTCATTGAGGATGTTTGAGGCGCCTACGAAAGCCGTGCCGTTATCGGAGTACATGGCATTAGGGGTCCCTCGGCGAGAGAAAAAACGTGCGAAAGCCGCTAGGAAGGCTTGCGTTGAAATTTCGCTGGTACCTTCTAAGTGAATTGCCTTCGTGGAGAAACATATGAATACAAGGACATATCCTTTGGTAATTTTACATCCTCGTCCAGCATACGATTTTAGGTCGAAAGGGCCAGCAAAATCCACTCCTGTAGTATAAAACGGACGCGATAGATTGACGCGTTCTGGGGGTAGTGCAGCCATAATTTGTTGGCCAGTGAGGCGTTTTTGCTTAACGCAAATCAGGCATTTGGCTATGGTGGTTTTGATAAGTGTTTTGAGCCGTGGCACATAGTAATGTGATCGCATGAGTCGATATAGAAGCGAATTCTGACCATGCAATGAGTATTTATGAAGATAGTTTAATAATAATTTTGTGAAACAGGCATGATAAGGCAATAAAATGGGATATCGTTCATCATGTGTGAGCGTAGGGGAGTTTACCAATCGGCCATTTATCCTCATGATTCCGTTGGAATCTAAGTAAGGGTTAAAAGTTAACAATCGACTTTTTCGAGACAGCGGCAAGTCGTCTGCGAGCTGATCATACTCTTCAGAAAAGTGAAATCTTTGACTGGCGATTATCAAACGTTGTTTGACAAGGTTAATCTCTGCGGATGATAGTTCTTTTGAAGCTTGATTTTCAGGAGTCTGACCCTTTTTCAGTCGAACATAAAAACGCATTACGTAGCACATTACTCGTAATGCACGTGCGAGATCGGAAAAATCTTGTAGGATATCGGTTTCCACGGTTGTAGCAAGAACTTTGATGGCTTTCTCTTCTTCGTTGGTGGAAAAATCAACATTCCGTGAAGGCCATTCGGAATGAGGACGGTTTAACCACGGCGGTCCATGCCACCATAAATCGTTTGCTAATAGTTGCGCTACAGTAAGACCGCGAGAGGCTAAGTCTGCTGGGTTGCTTTTGGACTCAACGTGGGACCAGGGCTCACTTCCTACCTTTTCGATGATTGATGATATTCTATTTTCTACAAATGTTTTCCATTTGTGAGGGGGTTTTCTCAACCATGCCAAAACGATGGTGGAATCGGTCCATAGAAAAAGTTTGGGATCTCTGAGATGAAGTTCATTTTGGATAGATTCAGTCATAGTGGCTAATAGTTCAGCTCCACACAATTCTTTGCGTGGTAGAGAAACAAATTAGACGGGGGCAACTTTTGTCTTGGCCACCAGAAGGTGCGAGGTAATAACTCCATTGAATTCAGAGCGAAGGTACAGAGTCGCTGCATAAGCCTTTTCTGATGCGTCACAGAATCCGTGAAGCTCACTCGAATAGGCAGGGTCAAAATGTATAAAGCGAGGGATTTTAATATTTTCTATCTCGGGATAGTCATCCACAAACTCGTACCATCTTTGTAAAGTGGGGTATTGTAGATCCTCGTCCCAATCAGTGCCATCTTTCCAGACTTGTTGCATGATCATTTTTGCCACAATGATTTTGGGGGCTAGCCAACCGGCAGGGTCAAATAGCTTTGCGATTTCGGATAGGATTGATCTTTTTGTTGTTTTATTTCGATCAGGGATATTTTTAAGTTGGAAATAGAAATAATCATTTCCGGCGTTCCAACGAAGACCCAGGGTTTTCGTGACGCTTGAGTCGGTCAGCTTTAAAAATTCATCGCCGAGCAGATGATTTAATGGAAGATCCTTAAGTAATTGGTCATTATTCGCAGTCCATTTTCGGAGCACAAGTCCAGCAGATTGTAGTACCGTGATCAGGTCATCCCGGGCTTTTAAAGCCACTGAAAGTGAATGGGCGCCTGCCAATACATCGTCAACGTACATATAATTCTTTAAAATATCCGCTATATGGGGAAAGTTGGCTTCAGACTCTTTGGCGATTTCTAGCAGAGTCCTGATTGCTAAATAGGGGGCAGCGTTTACACCAAATGTAACGGTGTTTAGTTCATAATCGACAGGCTGGTCTGCAGGGGATTCTCGAAAGATAATTCGCTGGAATCGTGCATGAGAGGGATGAATGCGAATTTGGCGGTACATTTTCTCAATGTCCGCATTAAAAACATACCGGAAGAGTCTCCACCTTAAAACGAGAATGGTCAGATCAGCTTGTAAAATTGGGCCTGGGTATAAGAGATCGTTAAGGCTGATTCCGTTGGAGGAGGGACTCGAGGCGTTGAACACTACGCGCAGTTTGGTAGTGGTGCTGTCTGGTTTTATCACAGCATGATGGGGTAAATAGTACGCATTGTTGGTACTAATTTCGGGGTTTATTTTTGTCATATGACCCAAAAACGAATATTCGGTTATCACATCATATTCGGACTTGAGTTCGGGGGTTTTTGACAGTTTTGTCTCATTTCGGAGAAACTGAGACAAAGCTATATGACGGGATTGGCCTATGCTTAAATTTTCGGGGAATTCTCGTCTAAACGGGAGAGATACAACAAAACGTCCATCAACGTCCTTATGCGTTGTGTTTCGGTATAGCTGCTCACAGTAAACATCTTCTGGAGATGGTTTGGGAACCTTTGGGATATCTTCCAGCTCCCAAAAGCGTCGCAATTGGTCGGCGAGGCCGAGCTCATTGTAAAAAGAGAGAATGGGAGATTCGTTTGAATCAGATTTGACGCGGCCGGTGATTATCCAACCGAATACAGTTTTTTGCGCAACCAGAGATTGATCGTTGTTCCATTGTAGACCGTCCTGAATAATTTTTGGGTAAACATCACCGCCTAGCAGGAGGTCTATTTCGACAGTTTTCTGTTGATATGTATCGGCCATTTGAAGGTGAGATAAGTTGTTTTGCCTTAGAACAGATTTGGGGTAACATGGCAAAGAACTAGTTAGTTTGTTGACGACGAACGCATCAACAGACATCTCGAAAATATGATCTAGGGGGGAGCCAATGTTTATATGACATAGGTGATTTGACGTTGCCGTTAAAGCACCGTTCAAACCTCGTACTTCTGCTTGAGAAGATCTGATAGGTAAATTAAGTTTTCTTTGCAGTCTTTGAGACACAAAGGTAGCTTCTGAGGCTGAATCTATCAGCGCTCGGACAGTACATGTGATGTCGTTTACATGGACATTCACTAAAGCGGTGCCCAGTACAACAGAACGTGATTCCGACGGTATGTGGGAAGAATATGACTGTAAGTGGCAGTCTACAGCCTCCCTTGACGTGGAAGGGGTGACACTTATGTTCTGTGAAGGGGGTTTCAAACAATTCTGATTGTTAGAGTTATGAGAAAATGGGGTGTTAGATGGGGGGTTGTTGCCTGTATTATTTCGCGGTGTAGATGTGTTAACTTCAAAACGGTGTAACAAGGAATGGTGTTTTTTCTTGCAAATATTACACACAAAACGACTTTTGCATCTTCGGTAATCATGGGAAGTTCCCAGACAATTCATGCAAAGTTTTAGACTTCTCACAATATTGGTACGTTCGGCTAATGGCATCTTGAGAAATGATGGGCAAAGTCGAATGGTATGCGCCTGTGAGCAAAGAGGGCAATTTCCTGTGTTCTCATTTGATAGATTATTATTGTAACTGTTAAGCTTGCGTTGCTCAGTAGGGCCTTGTTTTCGAAGCGAAGTTTGTTTAGGGGGGTTAGAAATATTTTTATGGGTCGGCGTAAATGTGG
Source organism: Lypha dubia (assembly GCA_947311025.1). NCBI lineage: Eukaryota > Metazoa > Arthropoda > Insecta > Diptera > Tachinidae > Lypha > Lypha dubia. The sequence continues at coordinate 94,407,133 of OX371260.1, read as the reverse complement.
AGCGAATATCCGCAACAGATTCTAGCGTCTGGAACCGGGAGGTCAGAAAAGCATCCATTTCCTTCCAGCTTGGTAACTCGGTATTGTGGGGCAGAGAATGTTCCCATAAATGAAGAGTGGTATCTGGCAGACATGTAGAACACACATAAACAAATATTGGGTCCCAATTATTCGTATCTACCTTCAGAAGCTTCAGATTTGTGACGCAATCATTTATTACTCGTTGCAGTCGACGGATATGTGGGCCAGTTTCCTTGGGGAGGGGGTTTATGTTGAAAAGTTGTTTTAATTGGGCATTAATTAAAACTCGTGTATTTTCGTACCGACGGACAAGATTTTGCCACGCCAGGTCGAAACCGTCGTTAGTGATTGGGCAGGTTTTTATGACGTCTCTAGCCTCACCCTGCGTCTTTTTTAATAAATGGCACATTTTCTCGACTGGTGATAATCTCTTGTTTTTGCCATACAGGGCCGTGAACATGTCACGGAAAGTCGGCCATGACTTGTAGTCACCGTGAAAAATTTCGGTATCGCAAGGGGGTAAAGAAATATGAGGGGTTAGATAAGACTGATTGTCTGAAGACCGTGGCTCCGGGCTAGACCCGCTACGGAGCGTATCGATTGTTTCATTAATATGGGATAATACTGCAACGTGGGCCTCAAAAGAAGAGAAGAATCGAGACTTTAGAGTCTCCATGTCGATGTCCTTTTTGATTTCATCGAATTTTTCGCAGGCTTCTTCATAGCAGGATCTGAAATCGGACCACAAATGAGTGATTTCATCCTTGAAGATCTCTAATATGTGGACAGTATCTTTATTTACATCACGCTCTTCCAGATGGGTTTGAAGTTCAACTATGCGGTCGGCAGCGCGGATTAGCTTTGTTACTAGCTTCATGACGAAGGGTTAAAAAATCAGACACACGTGTAAAATTGTGTATACAAAAATTTTTCGTAAATATTAAGTTGTGCTTCGGAGAAGCGACAATTATAAAATCCTTTTTTAGAAAAAGGGTAAAATAAACTATTCTCGGAGAGAAGGAGTATTTTTAAAAAATTTTTAATAAATTTTAAGTTGTGCCTCGTAGAAGCGACAATGATAAATTCCTTTTTTAGAAAAAGGGCAAAATAAACTATTCTCGAAGAGAAGTAGTATTTAAAAAATTTTTAATAAATTTTAAGTTGTACCTCGGAGAAGCAACAATGATAAATTCCCTTTTTTTTTTTTTTTTTTTTTTTTTTTTTTTTTTTTTAGAAAAAGGGCAAAATAAACTATTCTCGAAGAGAAGTAGTATTTAAAAAATTTTTAATAAATTTTAAGTTGTACCTCGGAGAATCAACAATGATAAATTCCTTTTTTAGAAAAAGGGCAAAATAAACTATTCTCGAAGAGAAGTAGTATTTAAAAAATTTTAATAAATTTTAAGTTGTGCTTCGGAGAAGCGACAATGATAAATTCCTTTTTTAGAAAAAGGGCAAAATAAACTATTCTCGAAGAGAAGTAGTATTTAAAAAATTTTCAATAAATTTTAAGTTGTGCTTCGGAGAAGCGACAATGATAAATTCCTTTTTTAGAAAAAGGGCAAAATAAACTATTCTCGAAGAGAAGTAGTATTTAAAAAATTTTTAATAAATTTTAAGTTGTGCTTCGGAGAAGCGACAATGATAAATTCCTTTTTTAGAAAAAGGGCAAAATAAACTATTCTCGAAGAGAAGTAGTATTTAAAAATTTTTAATAAATTTTAAGTTGTGCTTCGGAGAAGCGACAATGATAAAATCTATACGGGGGTTAGTATTAATATGAAATTAATATTATTAAAATACGTTTGGTATAATTGGATAATTGTTCACTTTTAACTGGAGACTTTTGAAGTGACCCTCGTACCAGTATGAGCAGAGCAAAAAAAAATTGTACTAAGCAATGTATTGAGTTAATACGTCACTGATTGTGCAAAACAGGAATGCAAAAAAAAGCTGAACATGCATACATATATTACTTCACACATAAGCTAACATAAGTACATAAATGCTCTTGTTGTTGTTGTTTTGATTTTGGTAGAGACAAGGGTTTTTTTTGCAGAGGAATGTCAGCAAAAAAAAAAAAACTTAACTCATCTATATTCGTGGCGTTGCTATCGGCACGAATATATATTTATATGTATATGTATGTATATGTATGTACGTAGTTAGCACCGTCTCTTCTTGTTTATTTTTTCGACTTTATTTTTTGCAACAGTAGGCATGTACATATGTAGGCATGTCTGTAACTATATGTATGTATGTAAAAAAGCAGGTTTTGAGGAATTTTAAACATAAGTATGTATGTATATAACGTATGTATTTTGTACAGTTGACCGGTATATATAGTATAAGATTTTAACGGAATTTATATATATATATATATGTAGGTGTAAAATTTGGTACAGTTGACGGCAAAAAAACGTAGGGTCGTTCTAAGTGGTTTTCGATTTTTTTTTTTTCAATAATAGGTAGGTCTATAAATTAAGCAATTTCTTAACGTATGTATGAACGTTGTTCATATAACGTCGTGATTACTTGGGGGGTTGATATTATAATATATGTATGTAAAAAGGGATTTGTACTTACATAGGTTATATTATACTGTCACCTGGGGTGGTTCCGGATATGTGGTCACAGCTCCTGTCCTGTGATCCGGCTCGAAGGACCAGAATGTTTGGGGGGAAAGGGGGTTGATGAAAATTCTTAAGTCTTTGGGGTTTTATAGCACTGTTTGTTTCCACTTAGTAATAAGCACCACCTTAATTGTAGACACTTGTAAGAATGTATGTATATGTGAATTGCTTTGTGCAATTCGGTTTCCACTGTGGCTTTCAATTAATGTAAAACAATTTTTTTTTCTTTTAGTTTTAATGCTTATATTTATTTAATTATTCTTATTTTACTGTATTTATATATGTATATATATATGATTTTTCTTGCGTTTCTTTTTCTTTCTTTTGATTGGATTTTATTTGTTTAATTATATGTTTATTTAAATGAATTTTGTTAATATATTTTCACTTATTTATTTGTTTTGGTTTTTTAAGGGTTTTAATTTCTTTTAAGTTTTTCTCGAAATCATATACATATGTATTAAGTTTCTTCATTTAATAAATTTTGATTTTTTTCTTTTACTTGGTTTGTCTTTCTTTTATCTTTGCACTACTGTTCTGCTTTGCACTCAACACCGATCTAGAAACAACTGAACTGAGTTGATCAGTTTCTTTTTGTTCTTTTTCTTTATTTAGAGATGACGGGTTTATTAATATTTGGTAATCATAAGAAATGTACAAGGTTACCATCTGCGCGTAAACACCGAGAAAACGACAGTTTAACGGGTCTTTTTTCACGCTAAGTGTGTTGATAGCACTTATGCTGACACCAGCTGTTTCCTTCAACAATATATAATTCAAAGATGAGCTATGCCAAATAGATTCAAACGAGCTACATTCAACATTGTTAGAAATGTTGGTCGATCGTTATTTGGAGTTTTGGATTCGGAGTATGCTACGGAAATAATAAATACCATAAGTAAAGCTAAGATTGAAAAGGATCACATTCTAGTATTGTTAAAAATCCAAACCCCAATTATCGATTCAACCATAAATATCATTAAAAAAAGATGAACTCAAAAATGATTAAATGATATTACGAACCAACTTTATTCCATTAACAACGAATCCCAGCAAATCAATAACACCCAACTAATAGAACTTGTATTAAGCCAAAATTAAAATAATGGCGACAAATCTTTAAAGAATATAATCCATACTAGTTATTGTACTTACGGACGCTCATAATGCTCGCAATTAGTCCATTCTTATTGTTACAATATCAACTATAAACCAAACTCTCCAGCCTACAGGGCCCTTTCAATTTACGACGACAACCCGATTTAATTCTACAAATTAATGACAGTTACAGTTGTCGTAAGTAAAAGAGAGGATGCATTTGAAGTTAAAGTGCCATTAGCAGACCAATATATATTGGAATTTTTCAAAGTAATACCAGTTTCCATAATTAGAAACGAGAAACTTACAAAAACTTCACCGGATAGTTCTTATTTAGCAGCAAATTCACACAGAGACCAATTCATTTCATTAACACCAGAAGACGGTCATAAGATCATGAAAGCCAAACCTGAAGCTATATTCCCTAATTTTCGTAAAGCTAAATTTCGATCTAAAAATTTTAACGATTTTGCCAAAAAGGTATTCTGTAACTAATCGATTAGCTAAAATTTACTTTTTTCGCCGTATCTAATTTGCTATCATTATACCATTCCTTTCTTTCTTATTTGAAAATATAATACTGAAAAGGGACAAATATATATGCGTGTATATTTGACATTTTATAATGGTGTTACCTTACATTATAATTTATACTCCGTAACAATGATTCTATTTTTGAAAGCTATTTTCCAAAGTTTAAGTCCAAACTAATTGTATTTTTGCAGCACATGCATTTTTAAAATTGTAAAGCTCATGATTTTTGCGTTGTATTTTCTCATGAAAGCATTATGTCCGAAAGTTATGGGAATAGTTATAAGAGATGGCATCACTGTTAAGAATTAATTTCAGTAAACAATTGAAATTTTTTTTTATGTTAAAACTGTGGTATTTGCCGGCGGTACTGTTGCGTAGTTATTTCAAAGTATTGTAAGATTAAGAAAATAAAGATAATGATAATTGTCATGTAGCTGAGTAGTTATTAAGTAAAATTTTTACATTTATTTGAGCATGTACTCAAGAATTTAAGTTTTTAAATTTTATTTATTTGTTGCGGGTTAGCAATATCTAAATACATATTTTGTTGTTTGCCTTACCAACTCATCAGTAGATGTTTACCCTTTATGTTTAAGCTCATCTATTTATACATAAACTCACAAACAGAATTGTGAATTACAAAGCATAAAAATAGTCTTTTCAAAACTTTTCAAACATACACAACAAATAACTTTTCATTCTGAATGTGTTTACTTTTCTACACCTATACAATTAAGTTAGTTATTAAGTTTTATAATTGTCACAAATACATACATCTATATATATAAAAGAAAGTCGTGTTAGTTACTTCGCTTATAACTCAAGAACGGCTGAACCGATTTAGCTGAAAATTAGCAGGGAGGTAGTTTAGAGCCAGGAATAGGCTATAGGATACTTATGGGCGGGATTGGACAAAGGGGCATGGTACCTCTCATACAAACCACAAATTAAAAATCTATTATTTCTGCTCCTGATAACGGTATTTGAACAAAATTTGGTACGTCGGTTTGGTGTGCATTTTTTAAGTGCTGCTGAAAATATGGGTGGGATTGGACAAAGGGGCGTGGTACCTCTCATACAAACCACAAATTAAAAATCTATTATTTCTGCTCCTGATAACGGTATTTAAACAAAATTTGGTATGTCGGTTTGGTGTAAATTTCTTAAGTGCTGCTGCAAATATGGGCGGGATTCGACAAAGGGGCGTGGTACCTCTCATACAAACCACAAATTAAAAATCTATTATTTCTGCTCCTGATAACGGTATTTGAACAAAATTTGGTAAGTCGGTTTGGTATGCATTTTTTTAGTGCGGCTACAAATATGGGAGGGATTTGACAAAGGGGCGTGGTACCTCTCATACAAACCACAAATTAAAAATCTATTATTTCTGCTCCTGATAACGGTATTTGAACAAAATTTGGTACGTCGGTTTGGTGTGCATTTTTTAAGTGCTGCTGCAAATATGAACGGGTTTTGACAAAGGGGTGTGGTACCTCTCATACAAACCACAAATTAAAAATCTATTATTTCTGCTCCTGATAACGGTATTTGAACAAAATTTGGTACGTCGGTTTGGTGTGCATTTTTTTAGTACTGCTGCAAATATGGGCGGGATTGGACAAAGAGGCGTGGCACCACCCATATAACCCAAAAATTTAAATCGCCATATTTTGGCCATTTTTTGACCTAAGTCGATGATATTTGGTACATATGGTATTGCCATAATTTGGAATACGTACCGGGAGAAAAGTGGATGGGACCACGCTCCTTTTTATTAAAATTAAAAATCGTAATATAGTCTTAACTACTGGACCGATCGTCACAATAGGATATATAAATACTTTTAATTTTATTTTATAACGAGGGGGTAGCGAAGTACACCGGGATCAGCTAGTATATAAATAGAAGTAAGATACAGTAAGAAAACATGAATGTATAACTAATGAGAAAACAAAATAAAGAGGCAGTTTAATCTTTATGCGACAGTCGAAGCCTACGGATCAGAAGTGGTTGAATTTACGTGCTTGGTTTTTTTTGTTACACAAACATATATGGCGGCCATCGACATGAGAAAAATCTTACTAAAAGATTTAAAGTGGTGGTTCCAAAATAACAGCATAGAGTCGAGTAGCACAAAAAACATTATAATAATAAAAATTCAAAGCGATCCAACAAAATTGTAAAAGTGCCTTAAAGATATGGGTAAAATAGCAGAAATGTCGCAGCAAGAAAATGATGAAGATATGCATTCCTGCATCATCATCAAAGACAATGATTTAAACGGTGTATTTGGTTACGATATAAACAAAAACAATGTAGCGGAGAAGTTGACGACAAAGACGATGAAAATGTATTGACACAACAACAACAATGTGAAGCTGAAAGCATATGTGATACCAACGACAATGTAGAGCTGCAGACAAATAGAAATGACGAAAATAAAAAGGTAACGCAGTTGGCAAAAGTATGGAGGAAAAAACAGAAACTGGAACAGACAAACAACGTGAAGAAATAGAATTATTAAAAAGATAAATAGAAATTCTGGAAAAAAAAAGTTATTAGAACTACAAAACGAGTTGGCTGAGTGCAACATTATTGGAAACAGAAGTATAGGTAGAAAAGTAGAGACCAACAGCGTACCGTTCGAAACATTGAAAGAACTTTTACCTACTTTTGACTGCGAAAACAATTTTATAGGCTGCCGGTCGTAAAATAAAGTAAATAATATACGTCAAAATTATTTGGTCGATGATAACATGTTGCGTGTGTTAATATGTAGCAAGTTGAAGTGCAGAGCACAGGAGTGCTCACTTTTTCAAAGAAAAACTTATGTTAGCTAATAGCCTAAGAGTGGATGATGATGAGTTCAGCGAATATTTGATGAGGGTGAGAGGGTATCTCTGACGTTAGTTTGCGAAATACGGCGAAAGTACGTGGCTTTAGCACAAAAAATGAAATTCTACAAGCTTTTCGCAATGTTGAACTAACTCAGGTGAAATATGCTCAGGCTGGTAAAGTAACTAACAATGATGGTAGGGTCAATACCGCGGACCGAAGTGATAGGAGGGATGTCAAATGCTACAAGTGTAACAGCAAGGAGCATATATCAAGCAAATGTCGAAAGCCAAAACGAGAGAATGGACCATGTTTCGCTTATGGGGGACTGGGACATCAAGAAAAAATTGCGGTTTGTACAAAAAGATAAACAAGAAATATTTTTTTTTTTTGATAATTTTATTATTTACTGAATCTTCAATTTAGATTGTAATATCGATAAGTTATTCAAATCTTAATCTTAAAATGTTAAATATATGTTTAGCCAATGCTAAACAAAATTTTTATTTTCAACGGTTAATTTTTGTTGTTTTACATCACTCGTGAACGGCTGAGAAAAAGAGTATCCCTTCTTTTCAGCCGGGTGTGGCCTCTATAATGAAGAATATTGTGCGCGAGCGGATTTGGGTGCAACTCAAGTTTTTTATATATTTTTTAGCGTGTTTTGAAAATACTGTCTTCACCAACGGAACGTCTAGATCTTTATGAATTGGATGGTTTCTGACATACCATGGGGCTGCTGTTATTGTACGTAGAATTTTATTCTGTCGCCTTTGAATTTTTTCAACATTCGATGCTGAGGCAGTGCTCCATAACTGGATTCCATAGGACCATATTGGTTTCAGGATCGTGTTGTATAATAGAAGTTTGCAGTCTAGGCTTAAGCCAATTCATTTGGGCTGCTTTTAATTTTATTTGTGTTAGCTTTGAATCTATATGCGATTTCCATGTAAAACGACGATCTATATGAACACCTAGATATTTGACTAAAGTGTGTTGTGGTATAGTCTCAGTGTTAATTTTTATAGGCGGGCATGTTTCCCTGCGCAACGTAAAAGTGACGTGTACACATTTCTGCTCGTTAGCTTTTATACGCCATTGTTTGAGCCATTTTTCCAGTTTGGATATATATACTTGTAAGTTACGGGAAGCTTCTACAGGGCTTTCATGAACGCTTAGAAAAGCTGTATCATCAGCAAATTTGACGTGTGAATGTTACTGCTTAACAGTAAGTTAGAGGCATATATTAAGTAAAGTATTGGGCCTAAGATACTGCCTTGAGGGACTTCGGCTTCAATCGACTGCGTTCCATTAGATAGCTTTTTAAAAGCTTGACGATGTTTGCTGGTAGATTTTGTATTAGTTTAATGATAAGACCCTCGTGCCATACTGGGGCTTCTTTGGTGTTAAGACTACAATCTCGACAATGTTAAATTTTAGCGATATTTCTGGTAAAGAGACGACTGGTGGATGTTCAACAATCAATCAGAAGAAATAATAGAAGTAAATACTTTTTGTAAGTGTTTAACAAAAGGAGCACCGTTTTCAGTATCAGTTCTTTCCCAGTCACCATTAGAGGATCGTAATGGAGATTTGCATATTACCGGCCTTTAAGACCTCTGGGTGCAATCTATAGCGAATAATCAATTTGTGGTGTTGCATCTAGTTCTTGAAGAAATTTTTGAAGGGAAGCTGTTTTTTGTGTTTGTAAAACTTTTCAGCCAATAGCCTTTCTATATCCACATAAAAAATATTGTTAAATCTCACTTGTTGATTTGTTTGATTTGAAGAAGCATTAAGAGCATCTTGTTTAACATGTGCTTCAAACAACCGAATAGAATTATCTATGTCAGAAGGTGTTGTCAACGGTATATTTTCCGAGCAATGGGCGCTCACATATTTTTTGTATTGCAACCAGTTAATACGTGCAAGGTCCCAGTAAGTTATAAAAATCCGTATATTGGCTCTGGGTAATTGAAAATCTGGGGGAATAGACAGATGATATTACAAGTTTTTTATATTAATTTTCAGTACAAATATTTGTTGCTTGAAGATATTCTTCACAAAAATCATGTAATAAGTAGTGTTTTATTCGTTATTTTATTAAAATGCCCGAGTTACCACAAGCTCTACCTCTAGAGTCCTTGGTGTCGTAGAAATTATATCCACTAATTTTAAAATGGCTTCGAGACGTCAAGTGAGTCTCTGAAATGAGCATTACTTCGATTTATTAATTTATTATGAAATATACTATTTCATTTTTATGTTGGCAGATGCCGTTTGCGTTCCAGAAACAGATTTTTAAGATCATGTGTTTAATACTGCCTGCAACAAGGTAGACAGCATTTTCAACATTTCCTGCATCATACAGGACATGTTCAGAGTAAAAGTATTTACTGTTTGAATTAAGCTCTCTATTGAGGTCCAGCTCTTTTATGTGGAAGCTCAACGGTAACTCTTAGATGCAACAAGTACTTTAAACTTAAGGTAGGGTGCGATTAATTTTTTTATTTTCTAGTCACCTGGCTCTAGTAGGTTGGGGGATTTGTTCCCTATTTTTAATGTTTGAAACATATTTTATTTTAAAGCCACTATTTTCAAGGCCTGACTTAACCTCTTTAGCACTCTTTAGTGGGTATGTGTAAAATTGTTTATTTTTTGACTTGAAATCAGAAACTATTTTTCGGTAATGATTTTCTTGAGTTAACTGAATTTTTGTTTCGTTGATTTTGCCGCGCTTAATTGGAGTTACTCATTTTCTCCACTTATTGAGATAAGGCTTTCAACCAAAAAATTGGACTTTTGTTCTCTTAAATATATGGATGGTTGTTGGTTTACTCGACCTTGTTGGTGTGTCTTCATCGCCTTGTTCAGTTAAAATCGCAAAACGATTTTCGGAATTTTTAATATTTTTTCCACCTCTAGGAACTTTTGCCGTTCACGCTTTTTGAGCAGATTTGGGACTTCTTCCCGTTTTCAGCACGGTTATGTATCTATCCTGCTTCAATTTTATTATAACTATTTTCACTTACTACATCTATCTAATTTTGTTAATTCTGTGCACGTTGGTGACCTGGTTATTTATTGTTTGTATGATTGTACAGCTAAGCTGACAAGTTTGCTGATGGGTGCAATTTTTGTTGTTTTTTGATCACTATTTAACATGTACTGAGAGTATGATCGCGCACGAGTAGTTGTGTTTTGTGTAGAATTCAGGTTTATGTTTAATACATTTTTTTTATTGTCTTCATCAGCAACCAAAGTTAAATAAACATTCCTACTGCTTGTAGGTTTATCGTTGTTTTTGTCAGAAGATGAACTCTTTTAGAGTTCTCTTTATTTTGTTTTCACTTATATGAGTTTGTGTATGCAAATATTTATATATTTACACACAAGCAAAAAATAATATAAAACCAGTAAAATAATTGTTAAAAAAAATTTTTTGTTTTTTTATATTTTTGTGACTTGCAATTTTTGATAATTTGTAATATTCAGTTGCGAAGATTATAAAAACGCGTCTGTAAACTACGAGAGTTGAAACTAAATATGACAAAAAAAAGTGACAATAAATTTTATCCAATATATTATTTTTCAAAGAGAACTACAGAGGTGGAGTCACGTTATCACAGTTTAGAATTGGAAACCCTAGCAACAGTTTACGCTTTAAAGAGATTTGGGGTCTATCTACAAGGGATAAATTTGAAACTAGTTACAGATTGTAAGTCCTTAACGTTAACGCTCAACAAAGAAGAACTTAATCCAACAATATTCAGATGGGCGTTGGGCAGAACTATGAATTTAAATTAGAACACAGATCTGGCAAAAGAATGCAACATGTAGATGCCCTAAGCAGATGCAAAACAATATTAGCGATAGTAGAAAATACATTTGAGGACAATCTATTGATTTCTCAGACAGATAAAGTTACGGAAATAATTCAAAGAAGTTATTGGTTTCCAAACATTAGAAAGAAAGTGATAGATCATATAGCAAACTGTCTGAAATGTATTACATATTCGGGTAAAGCGAGAGGGGTAAATTCATATAGAACCCAAAGGAGATGCACCATTTCAAATTGTTCATATAGATCAGTGGATGGACCAATTAATATTAAAGATTCCACAAACAAACATGTTCTAGTTGTAATAGACAGTTTAACAAAGTTTGTACGGCTGTACCCGACTAAAACCACTAGGTCCAGGGAAGCAATTGATGCCCTAGCTGAATATTTTAGAGCATATAGCCGACAAAGCAATATTGTATCAGACAGAGGCACATGTTTCACGTCGGAAGAATTCGAAAAATTTTTAAAGGGCAATAATGTTAGACACATCAAAATTGCAACAGGATCTCCACAAGCGAATGGACAAGTAGAAATAATTAATAGGGATTTAGGACCAATGATGAGTAAATTAATGACAACAGAGGGAAATAGATCGTGGCATAGTTCAGAAACGGGTTCAACTTTGTAATAAAAACTATGTAGACGAGAATGTGTGTATAAGGTAGGAGACTATGTAATGATTGAAAATTATAGCTAAGCGGTAGGGGTTTCAAGTAAGCTATTGCCAAAACTTAGGGGCCCAATGAGGGTAACAGAGGTGTTAGGCAACGACAGGTATTTTATCAAGGACATTGAAGGTTTTCAACGGACACAAAGACCTTACGAAGGAATTTTAAAAGCACAAAATATGAAGCCGTGGCTGAAGGAAAATAGGTCAAGACAGTAGCTCAGAAGTAGACGAAGATAAGGAACATATGAATACGTATAAGCAGGAACATACGATTGGATGTAGGACTAGTAGTAATGGGTAGATAAAAGTAGCCTAGTATCAGGGGATCCTAGAAATCAGGACGGCCGAGTTGTAAGCACAGTAAGATTAAGTATATAAAGATAATGATAATTGTCATGTAGCTGAGTAGTTATTAAGTTTTATAATTGTCACACATACATACATAGAGAGTAAGAAATCATGAATATATAACTAATGTCACACATCCATATATAAATAGAAGTAGGATAAAGTAAGAAATCTTGAATATATCACTAATGAGAAAAGAAAATAAAGAGGCAGTTTAGTCTTTATGCGGCAGTCGAAGCCTACAGTATTTATTTGTACAAAAAATGTTATTGATCATAATAAATTTAAAATTTGTGTACAGAGTTTTCTTTAATTTTGTAATATTTGTTCACTGCTTGACAAATATATATGTAAATTGTAAAAATCTTTTTTCTTATTAAATAAATTTTTTATATAAAATTTAGTATTTGAGTTTTATTTACATTAAACTACTCATAACAGCTAAAAGACTTCAATCTGTCATGGGCAAACTCTTTATGCTATTCCAAATACTAAATGAGCATGTGTTTTTGCCCTTTTTTTTATCCTTTTTGTAGTTTCCTACATTATTTTTCTAAAAAAGGCTAAACAGCAATGATATAATAAATATTTAGCTTAAATTACCTTTTAACGCCTTCAAAATAACGTTGCTTAAATTTTAGCGTTTCTAACTAGAAAAGTTGATTATATGTGCTTAGAGAATACAAATTTATAATATTTTAGCGATGACAGCAATCGCCAAAATTACGGCGAATTCAAAGGGTAAAGTGGACCGGATCAACAGTAGATATTCCGTGTTGTCCAAATCACAATCCACTACTACCTAGGTGAAATGTGTTAAACGCTGTTCAACGTCAGGGAGAATGTTAACACACAATAAGGGTTAATTTTTTTATTCTCTTTATTATTTTTGCAAAACAAACATTCTTAATAATTATTTTAATCCATTTTCTGGATTTCATTTTTATTTACAAAACATTCTTAATCAGTTGCTGAGCTATAAATTTTATCTGTTTACTGAATGCGTAAGGGTAATTGTTACTCTGACCATTAAATTGCAATTTCACATTGTTACTCAACTATTGATTGAGCTACTTTAATTTAAAATAATGTAAATGCAACTGTTACAGTTAAAACACTCGTTCATTAGTGAATCATAATTATTGTGTGGTTTTATTGAACTTGGCGTTCTTCTGGTTAAAGTGCTTGAAGAACATATGCTATATTCAGTGTTGAAGCGATAGTTTATTTGAAGCGTTTGTTTATTGCATGCTAACTTTTATGTGGTAAAATAATTCGGCTACTTTTTGGAAAGCTAACAAAACGAAAGAATTAAGGCAAATTAAAGCTTCACAAATCCGCAGGATGTTGTTTTGCATTTTGTTGACCAATACATCAGTTTGTGCCTTATTATCAGATCTATTTATTAAACTAAACTTTGTAAGCTTTAAAATTCGAATTATAAGAAGAACTACATACATTTTCTGTTCTAATCCTTATCAAAAATAAAGTGAAAATATCAAAAGGGGAGAAGTGAAAAAATTCCGAGGGAAAAAATTATTCACAATAAGGGGAATTTTTTTCAGTGAACATTATTCACGATAGGGGCGATTGGCAAAACAACAAACTTTACTTTTGTTTTTATATTACCAAAGCTTAAATCTGATTAAAACAAGATTTTAGGAAGCTACCAAAAAACTCAAGATCTTTTACTGCAAATTTAAATTTTTATTCGCTAATTATTTAAAAATTACTACAAATGTGGACTTCTGAGTATATTAAGGTTAAATGTCTAAACTATTTGAGAAACTAGTACATATGTATATGTATACTGCAGCTAGAAAAATGTTTTAAGAAGTGAAGACTCTAAAAAAAAAGAATAATATGTGTATCTTCTAAAGTATTTTAGCTGAGAGTGATAAGCCGTAAAAGACCCTACGATTGTGATATACTGTGCTTACTTAAGTCGGAAGTATGATGGAAAGATAGAATTACTCAATGCAAGATTTGATTCATAAAGGCGGGCGTACTCTAATATTTCCAAATTTTTGCGTGTCTATGTAAATTTTCTCTTTTTAAAAGTTTATAGGTTAGGAGAGACTTACTATAAAATCACTATATGCTAAATAGTGATTGCTATCATTCCAGTGAAAGAGGACTGCAAGTCTTTCGATGATTTCACCCGCAAAAAATAAACGTAAGTATCCATATAAATATTTAGAACTATAAATTTATATACATACATATCTACTCATTCCTTACCTCCTTGTTCATCCAGCATTACAATACTCCTCATTCCAACCTCAGCGCTCTAAAGAAAAATATACGAATGGTCTTTATGATTTTGCCATATATAATAATAATACATATGTACATATGTTCCGTGTATACATGATTGTTTTTAAACGGCCATACATGTGCCTTATTGTGTACAAATTCCATTTTCTTGTTGTGGGTAAATAAATTTTAGTTGTTGATTAAAATGTCTTAAAGTCTATGATAACTACATATTTAAGGATACAATAATGAGATTGTATCAAGAATGATGTTTTCTTGTTTGATGACGTAGTTTAACCCATGCAAGGGTTGCCTATTCTATGTATTTCCAAATCGTTTAGGGCTTTGTTATTATTGAAAACTTTTAATTTATGATTCAAAATAAGAATATTCTACATTATATTATTACAGATAATTATGAATGTCATAATCTGCAGTGTGTTGAATTTGAAGGAACCTGATATAAAATTTATAATATATTTACAAAACCGAAAAATTGTTTAAAATTAATTGTATTTTTTTTTTAATTACTACGAACTGTTTATTATTAATATTTGTTAATATTTGTACACGCTGAATTTCGTAAATGTTTATAATCAAGGACATATTATGAAGACATTGTTAACATATTTCGAGAAACAAACGTTGTTTTTCGGTAAAAGCCACTAAACCTCGTCAGTATTCATGTGCAAATGCTTTTTCACTACTTGTTACACACTCAGTTTCAACTCTCGTAGTGAACATACGCGTTTTTATAATCGTCGCAACTGACTATAAAAAATATAAAAAAAAAAAAATTTCAAGTCACAAAAATATAAAAAAAACAAAATATTTATTGAACAGTTATTTTACTGGTTTTATTTTATTTTTTGCTTGTGTGCAATATACATAAAATTTGCATACACAAACTAATATAAGTGAAAATAAAAAAAAGAGAACTCTGATGAGTTCATCTTCTGACAAAAACAACAATAATCCTACAAGCAGTAGAAATGCTTATTTAACTTTTGTAGCTGATGACAACAATAAAAAAAATGAATTAAACAAAAACCTGAATTACACAGAAAACACAAATACTCGTGCGCAATCATTATCTCTGAACATGTTAAATAGTGATCAAGAAGCAACAACAATTGCACCCATCAGCAAACTTGTCAGCTTAGCTTAGCTGTACAAACAAAGAAACAAACAAACAATAAGTAACAAGGTGACCAACGTGCACAAAATGGTAGATGCGGTGAGTACAATAGATGATAATAAAATTCAAACAGGAATGGAAAGATACATAACCGTGTTACAAAGGGGAAGAAGTCCAAAATCAGCTCAAATAGCTTCAACAGCGAAAGTTCCCAGAGATGGAAAAAACAAAATAAAAAATTCCGAAAATCGTTTCGCGATTTTATCTGAACAAGACAATGAAGACACAACTACAACAAGGTCGAGTAAACCTTCACCGATATATCTAAGAGAGCAGAACTCTAGTTTTTTGGTAAAAAGCCTTATCTCCTTAATTGGAGAAAATGAGTTCTATGTAACTCCAATTAAGCGCGAAAATATTAACGAAACACAAATCCAGGTAGTGCAAGAAAGTAATTACCGAAAAATAGTTTCTGACCTTGAGTCAAAAAATGAACATTTTTATACGTACCAATTAAAGAGTGCTAAAGGTCTAACCGTCGTAATAAAAGGTATAGACTCTTGTGTGGATCCAGATCTGGATCTGGCTTTGAAAATAATGGCTTCAAAATTAAAAATGTTTCTAACATCAAAAATAGGGAAAAAATCCCCCAACCTATTTTTAGAGTCGAGCTACAGCCAGGTGACTTGAAAATTAAAAAAAGTGTATCGAACCCAATCTATAACTTAAAGTACTTGTTGCACAGAAGAGTTACCGTTCAGATGCCACATAAAAAAACTGGACCCATGCAATGAATCAACTGTCAAGAATTTGGCCATACCAAAACTTATTGCAAGTTGCCTACAGTTTGCGTTGTATGTGGTGAGTAGCACAGTACCGCTAATTGTGACAAAATAAAAGGTGATACCAAGGCAAAAAAATGCGGTAATTGCGGTGAAAACCACACGGCTAACTATAGAGGCTGCCCTCTTTACTCTTTTTTTAAAAATTCGTCGAACAGAAAAACAAATGCTAATCCCGATCAGCCCAACACCCATTTAAACTACCCTCAGTTACCTCAACCGTCGTCTAGCCATAATCAATACTCAAATGTTTTAAAGTCTAACACGACTCTTATCCAACAAAAACCTAATAGTCAATTTTCATACGCTAATATTTTAAAGAGTAACCAGATTCCGGCGCAAAAAACTGTACCAGTAAATGAAGAATCAGGGCATAATTTTAGTCGTATTGAAGCCTCAATAGAGATCCTTATACAAACAGTAAATACATTCACTCTCAACATGTCCTGTATGATGCAGGAAATGTTGAAAATGCAGTCTACCTTGTTGCAGACTGTATTGAAAAAACCATGAACTTTAGAATCTGTTTTTGGAACGCAAACGGCATCTGCCAACATAAAAATGAAATAAAATATTTTTTTCTGGAGAAACAAATCGATGTTATGCTTATCTCAGAAACTCATTTGACGTCTTGAAGCTACTTAAGAGTTAGTGGATATAATTTCAACGACACTAAGGATCCTCGAGGTAGGGCTTGTGGTGGCTCTGGAATCCTAATAAAAACTCGAATGAAACACTACCTGCTAAATGACCTTCGTGAAGAATATCTTCAAGCAATAAATATCTGTATTGAAAATTTTTATCAAAAGCTTGTGATATCATCTGTTTATTTTCCTCCCAGGTTTTCAATTTCAGAGAGTCAACATACCGCATTTTATACAACACTGGGGCCCCGTTTTCTAGCAGCTGGCGACTACAATGCTAAACACACTTTTTGGGGTTCACGTTTAATCAGTCCTAAGGGTCGTGTTTTGTTTGACACAATTTCAAAAATGGGTGTGAATGAAGTTTCAAGTGGTCAGCACACATATTGGCCAACAGATCTACAAAAAATTCCTGATGTTATCGACTTTGGAATCTCGAAAGATGTGCCCAGCGAAATGATTGAAGTAGAAGCATCTTTGGATTTGTCTTCAGATCACTCGCCTACTATTATCACTATTTACTCACACACAACTGTAACACCAACATGTGATTTACCGCTGACATCTGCAAGTGTTAACTGGCTGAAAGACAAAAAATATTTGAGTGCTCATTGCATGGAAAATATGCCATTGAGAACACCTACTGACATAGCACATGCTAAACAAGCTGCTCTTAATGCTTCTTCATTTCAACCAAATCAACAAGCGAGATTTAACAATATTTTTTTTTGCAGATATAGAAAGGCTATTGACTGAAAAACGGAGAGCTCGACGAGAATAGCAACGTTACAGATCACCTCAGCTAAAATTAAGGCTTAAGGAGTGTACCAAACAGCTAAGAAAAGATTTGCAAACACAAAAAACAACTTCACTGCAAAAATTTCTGCAAGAACTCGATGCAACACCATCAACAGATCCATCACCATCAAAGGTGCTCTTTTCGTTAAACACTTAGAAAAAGTGTTCACTCCAAATATTTCTGTTAGTAATGCTGAACTGCCACCAGTCGTCTCTTTACCAGAAACACCGCTAAAATTTAATATTCCAGATCATCAATTCGGTTGTTGCAGTCAACATAGCACTATTGAACAAACTCACAGACTTGTGAACGTAGTTAGAGACACCTTTGAAAAAAAGAAATATTGTTCAGCGCTTTTTATTGATGTCGCACAGGCTTTTGATAAAGTTTGGCACGAAGGTCTTGTCCACAAATTAACACAAAGTCTACCCGCAAACATCGTCAGGCTCTTAAAAATCTATCTAGAGGAACGAAAATTTGTGGTTAGGGAAGGCAATTTTCAAGCTCCCCGCTGTCAATTGTAGCCGGAGTCCCTCAAGGCAGTATCTTCAGTCCTTTACTTTATTTAATATATGCCTCTGACTTACCGTTAAGCAGTTACATTCACACGTCAACATTTGCTGATGATACGGCTTTTCTAAGCGTTCATGAAAATCCTGTAGAATCTACAAGGATAAATCTCAAAATTGGAAACATGGCTAAAACAATGGCGGACAAAAGTGAATGAGCAGAAATGTGCACACGTTACTTTTACTTTACGCAGGGAAACATGCCCGCCTATACAAATCAATACCGAGACTATACCGCAACACACTGTAGTCAAATATCTAGCCGTTCATCTTGATCGTCATTTAACATGGAAATCGCACATAGACGCAAAGTTGATCCAAATGAAACTAAAAGCAGTCCAAATGAATTGGCTTATTGGAAGAAACTCTATACTAAGCCTAGACTGTAAATTTCTATTATACAATGCGATCCTAAAACCCATATGGGCCTATGGAATCCAGTTATGGGGCACTGCCTTCGCATCAAATGTAGAAAAAATTCAAAGGCGACAAAACAAAATTCTATAACAGCAGCCCCGTGGTATATCCGAAATCATCGAATTCACAAAGATCGCAATGTTCCGTTGGTTAAGACAGTATTTTCTAAACACGCGATAAAATACATTAAAAAACTTTATTTGCACCCAAATCCACTTGCGCGCAATATTCTAGAGTATAGAGGCCATACCCGGCTTAGGAGGAGGGATACTCTTTCTATCAGCCGTACACGAGAGACGTAAAAACAACAAAAATCAACTGTTGAAACTAAAAATTTTGTTTAGCATTGGCTAAACATATATTTATCTTTTTTAGATTTAAGATTTGAACAACTTATTGATGTTTCAATTAAATTTAAGATTCAATAAATAAAAAAAATTTATCATAAAAAATAAAGAAAAAAATGTGATGGTAGTGAAACAGGACCTGCTACATTTGCAATGGTAGACCAAGCGCCAGTAGGAGTGGTAGAATAATTTGGTAATTGCGACGTTACATTTGCAGCAGTAGTGCTTCTGTCAGAAGAGGCTGCAATGGGCGTATGTAAAAGTGAATGATGTCCTCGGTGACAGTCTTTACACTTGTGTTTCGATGGGCATTTCAAAACAGTAAGATCAGTTATAGCACAACGAGGCTGCTTTAACAAAATTTCGACTCTCATTTAGACTTATTTGAAGATATATTGGACATTTAAAAATTAAGTGATCTGTTAATTTACATTTTAAACATGCATTAAATTTGTCATGTGTACTAACCAGATATTTTGCTATGCAATTTAATTACATTACCTTGTTTTTAAGAAGTAACCGTTTTACGATGGCAAAGCAGAAATATTTGGAATAAATACATATTCTATATGATTATCGAAAAGAGCACCTTTTTCAGCATCAGTTCTTGTACAGTCATCATGCCAAGCTCGTACGGCCTTAAAAGTCCTTTGGCTGCACGCCATAGCAAATAATTTATTTGAGGTGTTGCATCAAGTTCTTGAAGAAATTTTTGGGTGTACCACATAATCCCCAAAAACAAAATCCCCAAATCAAAATCCTTAAAAACAAAATCCCCAAATTCAAAATCCCCAAACATCAAATCCCCATGTACAAAATCCCTAAGCACATAATCCCCATTTTTTAATAAATTATATCTTCCATGTGTTTGCAATATGTAGCTATATGCATTAAAGAGCGTGCCTAAAATCAGGTACGCATATGTACTATTTAGTTTTAAGGTTCTCATTTTTAGTATTTAAGTCCAATTTTTATAATAAAAATTCAGCGTAAGCTACATAGTTTATTATTTAAACAATCATCATATTACAATGAATCTACCATCCCGTACACCGCAAGATGAAGCCACAACAACTATCGAAAACCCAATGAGTCATAACCCAAGCATGATGTTACTGTTTTTGGTGTGTCTACTGATTTTAGTGATCTTAATCTACAAACCCATCTGGATATCTTGAGATATTTATTTTACTTGAGCGAGTTGATTGGAATTTGGAAAAAACTTTATATGGAAATAATGGGGAAAAATTGTGTATATATTAAATTGAATAAAGTGCATGACAAATATCAAGACCAAATCAAGAGCAAAAAGAAAAACCCCAAATTTCCAGAGTTTCTAAAATCTCTGAAACAATTTTTCACATTGGGACATGTAGAAGCGATTTGAAGGCAGCTGCATGTGCATGCGGCTTGGTTCCAAAACGCCTCAAAGAGTTTATGCACGATCAACATAATCAAAGAAGACAAATAGTGGCTGCATTTATGATGAAAATTGAAGAGCAAGTAGCAAGGACTATGTCACCAATACCAACATCCCGATGATTCAACATACGCACCGCCATCGGTTCAAGAAGATATGGATATAAGCACAAGTTCACAATACACAGAAAATACAAATGTTTTAACTTTTCCTTGATATGTGACAGATTTGGTGTCATCAGCATTAGGAACCGCTCTATTCCAAGATTTAAAAATGAGAGATAAGCATGGCGAACCTCTCATCATGGATAAATCGAAAGTTCGTAGAGAAAAAGAGAAATGCAGACAAGAAGTGCTTCGCAAACGGTTAGATGATAACAATTTGTTAGCATTTTCATTCGATGGCAGAAAAGATGATACTTTAACGAGACATAAAATTGATGAGAAGTATCATACTAGGATGATAAAAGAACCTCATATTGTTATTTTGAGAGAACCGAATTCTGAATTGATTGGTTACGTAAGACTGGAACATGAAACCGCTGAATACAAAACAACCAAATTAAATGATTTTTTCAACGATAAAAAATATCACTGGATGCATTAATTGGCATATGCACTGACCGTGAGCCAACAAACACTGGCCCACACGTTGGAATTATACGACAATTCGAATTGCTGTTAAAAAGACCATTGCATTGGTTCGTTTGCCTTCTACACTTCAACGAACTTCCGTTTCGGCATTTGTTTGAAGCTTTGTTTTGTCCTTTGCTGTGTAAACATGTTGTCCGCGTGTCGTCCAGTTTCTTTCTTTTCTGTCGTCAAACATATTTTTTTTTTCTAGTTCTTTTTTATGTAAAAATATTAAACTAAATCATACGGAAAATTTAAAATAATAAATAAATACACAAAAAAACGCCATAACATACATACATACTTACATATATACGTTAAAAACAAACAAAAAAGCTACATACATTCCATATTTTCCAAAAAAAAAAAATAAATAAATAAATAATAACCATTTGTTATGCTGATGCCGTTGTGTTGGTTGCTGTTTGACTGTTCATTGGCGAAGGCATAGCACTGGTCACTGAACACTCTAACGACAGCAATTAATACCATTGGTATCAGCATAGCAAAATGGGCGTCCGATTTGAATTTTACATACTGTTATGGTAGGTCAATTCAGAATTGATTTCTGTAAAATTAGGGGGCTAAGGTCGAATTTTTTCTCTGTGTATGCTCACATTTGTCTCCATCGGCCGGATGTTTTCGCCTTATGTGAGACCCAGGTGTCTGAAGACTCTGATCCACAGGATTTTCATATACCTGGTTATCACCTCCTATCACTTCTTAATCTACACAGGTGTCTTGCAATATACATACGTAATGAAGTTGTGTACCAGTGCCAGCAACCATTAGGCACGTCTGATCCTGAATTAGCTGTCTTTGGGTTAAATTCAAAATCAGGACACATTATTTACATTTCGGGTTTCTTTACAGAAGTCCAAACGCGGCAAGGGATAAAACCGTATCGCACTTCGATTCCCTTTCCGATTCAATTTCGAAGATCCTTGAGAGCTGTACGAACAGTGAAATTGTCGTTGCTAGTGATTTCAATGTTCACAACTCACCTTGGCTTCACCATTCGAGCCACACAACCCCAGAAGGCCAATATGTTGAGCTTTTCGCCGCGCATAATGACCTTGCGCAACTAGTGAATGAGCCAACACATATTTCATGCGTTGAAGGGCACATTAACAACACTCTTGACCTTTTTCTCACTTCCCACCCTGAAAAGTACGAAGTGAGTGTAAATGCACCTCTTGGTAACTCGGATCATTGTACCATTTACGCCACCTTTTCGTTCTCTAATCTTCGCAACGTCTCCCAATCAGCTACGAGGCGTTTAAAATATATGTACGAAAAGGCGCGTTGGGCTGAGCTCAACGAATTTTTCCGGCATTTTAATTGGAAGCTATGCTTTCGAGACAATAACGTCGATGCCATGGCGAAAATGGTAGAAAATATCATTTTGCTGCGAATGAAAACTTTCATTCCATCTAAGCAAATTTTGATTAAACCGAAAGTTAAGTCTTGGTTCAATCAGACGTGCAGAAATGCAATCAGATCCAGAGAGGAAGCATTTAGTATCTGGTATAATAATAAAAACGCCGATACTAATTCGCTACGCAAAAAGGCGAGATCTTCATGTGCCAGAGTACTAAGGCGCGAAAAAGCTTTGTACGAGCAGCGCCTTCGTACTAAAGTTCTTGATGCTCCACGGGGTAGCAAGAGCTTTTGGTCATTCGTTAAAAGAGTCAAGGATAATGCTAGTTCTTCAATTCCACCTCTTTTAAAGAACGACCATGTATTCACTGACCCGGTTGATAAAGCTAACCTTCTGGCTGAAATGTTTGCAAGAAATTCTCACTTGCCGGAAAGCAGTCAACCACTACCCGTTCTCGAGGGAGTATCTGTAACTATGCCCAAAAATATTCTTTCGAGCGCGTGCAGTTAAAAAGGTTTTAGCGAAGCTTAATGTAAACAAGTCTCCTGGGCCGGATGGTATCTCAGCACTGGTCTTGAAACAGTGCTTTTCGACGTTAGCACGTCTATTGGCACGCCTGTTTAGCACTTTGTACCATGCTGGTGAATTTCCAAAGTGTTGGAAGTTTGCCAATGTAACGCCGATCCCTGAAAATTACCGCCCAATTGCAATTTGTTCTGCGCTTTCCAAAGTAATGGAAAGTATGTTGAATTTCCATCTTGTGAAGTATTTAGAGCTACACAGTTTACTTAGCGACCGGCAGTATGGCTTTCGTAGGGGCCGCTCTACGGGGGACCTACTAGCTTTCCTTTCGGACAAGTGGTGTAATAGCATACATCACTTTGGCGAAAGTAAAGTGGTGGCTCTAGATATTTCCAAGGCATTTGATAGAGTGTGGCATGGAGCACTTCTGTCAAAACTGATTGCTTTTGGTGTCGGTGATGGCTTCACTCGATTTGTATCGAGCTTTCTCAGAGATCGCACTATACGAGTTGTTCTAGATGGGGTCTCATCAAACGAGTTCAAGTTAAATTCAGGGGTACCGCAAGGCTCCTTTCTTTCTCCTACCATTTTTCTTATTTTTCTTAATGACCTTCTGCGTCAAACTTCCAACCGTATCTACTACAATGCGGCAAAATATGAATGATACGCTAAATCGCGATCTCCTGTTAATTTCAAATTGGGGTCATGCTAATAGGGTAAATTTTAACGCACGAAAGACCCAATGTGCTATGCTCACACATAGACGTATGACCGGACATGCTGCTCCATCTGTAAACATGGATGGTAGAGATATTGAGGAATCAGAAGCTCTTGATGTTCTTGGCATGAAAATTCATTGTGATGTTCGATGGAATGATCACATTTTTCATGTCTCAAAAGAAGCATTCAAGTGCCTCGGCTTTTTAAGATCTCTTGATCTCCTTAATATTTATACCACCTTTATCCGACCGAAAATGGAATACAACTCTCATGTATGGGCCGGTGCTTCAAAATCTATTTTGAAGTTACTCGACCGCGTACAGGATAGGGCGAAGAAGCTTATCGGTGACAGTAGGGTAGCCACCTCTACTGACTCAATAGAACATCGACGCAATGTTGGGTGTGTTTCGTTGTTCTATCGCTACTACAACGGAATATGCTCTGATGAAATCAGGGAACTTGTTCCTGAAACCCGCCACTTTTAACGTATAACACGCTCTTCATCAAGAGCACATCCCTTTTTGGTCGATATGTATTTTCCTAGTTCCGGCTCAATGCTTTGCATACGGGGTCATCCCCTGAGTGCCGGTCCTAATTAAAAACAAAAAAAAAAAAAACCAACCATCACTGGACCAAGATCGGCAGGCGAAAAACTGAGCCGTCAAATCGAAACTTGTGAAACTCTTCCGGTAAGTTATTGCTACCACTAATTTATTATAATTGTCAACCGTTTTGAATTATTTTATTATTATATATTTCAGGTGGTGGACGGCTTTCAGAAAATTGAGTTGGAACAGCATATTATGCCCCCTGCTCCAGAAAAAATTGAATTTTCCACCGATTCGAAGTACTTATACGATATGGCTCATGCAATTTCTAGCAGCTTTGTTTCGATAGATGTGGCTAATATCAAACCAGGGAAAATTGTACATTCTCGCTGGCCGGTAGATTATTGCGATTGCAAGCGACAACGGAAAATCCATCTGAAATATTACGGATTCTGGTAGAATTTATAATTAAATGTTATGTGCCAATGTACTTCAATATCAAGTATTACAGCTCTGTCGTGTACGTTAGTGCATTATTTTTCAAGTTCATTAGTTGGTCACGGTTTCTACAACCTCATTTACGCAGTATTGTCAATAAAGTAATTGAAGATAATTCATATTATGCGCATTCGGAAAATATCTTGCTATCAATGTTGTTTGATGATAGGAAAGAAAAGCGAGACTGTGCTATAAAGAAAATTCTACGCTATCGAACCGATGTTGAAGACACAACGGAAGTTAGAGTTTATAAAAAACCAGATATAAACTTTAATTGCACAAGTTACACGGAAATGATCAATTTGAATGATATAAATAACGTATTTGAACCACCATTCACGCGAAGCATTCCGTACGACACATTGAAAGAATATTTAAATCAAGATGATCCACCGTTTTTTGATCCATCACACATACAAGGAACGGAACGACACGTTCAATTGCTAGCTAGCGTTTCCAAACGAGTTATTCCGGGAAATATTGAGGCTGTTATAGCGACGACATTAGAGATGCGTGCGAGAGCCCAGACTTGAAAGCAAAAAAGACTTCAAACAATATTTTTTTTATTTTCTTTTCTATTACTAAGTAAAATTAATTTTTTCATTCTGACTAAATAAATTTCTAAAGAGAAAAATAAACTCCAAAAATAAAAAAAACAGCCATTTCGCTGTATTTTTTTTGTAAAGTGCCAAAAATGGTAATTTTTTGAAATGTTTGTATGGGGAACCCCCAGGGGTGGTTTCACGGTGTGTGCCACTGGCATAGGTGAGTCGGCCCTCCAAAAATAGTAAGGGTCGGTCATACATTTTGACTCGATTGAGGCACTCTAAATGGGTCAAAGTGAGATTTTTCAAAATCAGAAAAGATTTGTCAAAAGTCGAAACGTTCAAATACATTGTAGAGGTATGGTTCCTTCGGCAAAGTTTCTTATTTTGATCCCTAGAATACGATTTTCTTTGTAATTTGAACGATTTTTTGCCTCCATACAAATCGACCCGCCCTAATGTACATACATAAAAAAACAAAAATTCTTATTAAAGATATTAAATCATATTTTTCTGTTCTTCTTCGAAATCTTGTGCCGAATACTTGTTATAAATGAGTTAATTTACCTGCACCAGTAGTATACATTTTTTGTCGTCCATTGCAACTTTTTATCACTTTGAAAAACACAACTAATATACAAAACAGCTGTTCCAAACTTTGATGGGAGTTCCAAATGTTTATATTATTTGTAATTGCTCGTAAACAGTACGATATTATTAAAAAGGTACCGAATCATATTCAAATACTTATTTTTGTTTTGAATTCGATAATTGGTTAAATTATAGTTTAACATTCATATCTATGTACATCATAGTTTCTATTATTAGTGTTACATATCGTTAGCTAAAATCCAAAACCACGTATACAAAAAATGAGAAATCGGTTTTTTGATTTATTATAATGCATATCATCAACATCCATGCCCCCACCAATTTTTACTCTCATATAATAAAAATTAGACATTTTATAAGCGAAAACCGAAAGTACGTAACTATGTACTTTTAAAGTACGTAACATATAACATATTTTGTTTCTACTGAAAAATAATAAAAATTTTAATTACGTGGTTTTGGATTTCAGCTAACGATTTTATTTAAAGAATTTTTTTGTATGTATGTATTTATTACTTACTTAGATACATAAAATGATATGCTTAGTTTGTAATTCTAAATATAGATGTACGTGTTGACTGACATACATACCTACGTTTGATATTAACTTATAAATTCTGTAAAATATATCTCGTACAGTCTCTTCTTACATATTAAAAAAAATTATTTAGAAAACTTTCTTTATTTAATAAATTAACTAATGTGTTTATATTTGTATACTATTTTATTTGACCTTTTCTTTATATTTATTAGAATGTTTACTTTAAGTAATAGGTCTTTTGATTTAATATATATGTATGTATATATATATTTATATTTATTTTCGATATTTCGCTGTTAGCATCCTCAGGAAAATTTTATAAATATAAGCAACAATATATGTATATATACATACATATATATTAAATCAAAAGACCTATTGCTTAAAGTAAACATTCCAATGTGTTTATATATAACAACTTAAACGATTCAAAATAAAAAAAAGTACCAACAAAGGACTTCTGTGCCCCATTGCAATATGAAATACAATCATCCCATCACTGTCTACAATTGTCACGTAACCTCGTAATGAAATTCTATTTTTTGCAGGTTGGTAGGTTACGGCAACATTTAATTTCAGCCAAGTAAGTATTTTCACATCGTTTCCATTTAACAGAAGCAATCAGCTGATTGTCTAAAGCAGCCTTTAAGCTGAAAGGCAGGTTCCCACCAGAGGTCTGCAAAAATCACATTTTTGTTGATTTTTGCATTATGAAAAGTTTTTATGCACAATCAATCATGACACTCGAAAGAGGTATTGTTAAAAAAATATACACAGCATTCGAACCAATAATTACGTGTATTAGTCAAATGTTCGACTGTGCATGTTTTACACTCGTTGGAAACATGCATATTTTTTTCGGTATTTGGTTTGATTAAAACAGAGAAACGAAGTGCACACATTGAAAATATATATGACGCGCAAAATAGAAAGGGACCTAAGGGTAAAAACCGGTTCTGTTCAGGAGAGCCATTTTAAAGATTTAAATACGTGTATCTTTGGTGTACCATCACTTCCATAAAACGCGCATATCTATGGGAGGGAACACTTTTCATTCGATGCTCAGATGTTGTCCACATCACAAAAAAAAAAAGAAAGTGAAAATTGATTTTTTACCCTTAGGTCCCTTTCTCTATGCGCTGTGACATACATATGTGCTTAGAGAATAAAAATGTATTTATAACATTTTAGCGATGACAGCAAACGCCAAAATTGCGGCAAATTCAATTTTTATGACATTGCCTAATTTAGCAATACGCATTACAGAATTCAATATGTAGCTAAAAATCTCTAAAACGATTTTATACATACTTATTTAGCGATGGAGATTTAGCTTTAGCGAGTTACAGAATATAGCTGCAGCATATTTTTAAGGAAGCTTTCCGCGTAGAACAAAGTTTGTTTCCAATGTCTGGATTCACACGTGAAAGTTTTCTTTCATGAAAGTGGGTAGTTTGTTGGTGAGAGGGGAGAGAAGAATGGTGTCGGGTACTATTCTTCTCTCCCCTCTCACCAACAAACTACCACTTTCATGAAAGAAAACTTTCACGTGTGAACCCAGACAATGCTTGTAAAAAGGACAAAACGTTTAGGAACGCTATACCTTTAGAAAAGCGCATTGCTATACCTTTCTATACTATAGGGTCGTCATCCGAATATAGAACTATTGGGAGTTTTTTTTGGCGTTTCATCCAATAGTGTTTGCAACATGTTGCACGAATTTTGTAAGGCAATAATTGAAGAGCCTAGTACAGAATATTTCTTGTATTCCAACCAATCTGTATTTGCAAACACATATTTATTCTGCCACGAATAAAATTTACACAATTATTGCACACAAACGAATTTAAAACACAGATTTTTTTTTTATACAAAAATTCATTTAAAGATGGCTGATTAGAACATTTTTACATTTTCATTTTAATGTCAACTTCCAATGAGGCAACTACAATCCATTAGATACTAAGTGTGTTCATTTACTTTACTAGTAAAAATTAGTAACGAGAGAGTAACAAAAATTTTTCCAAAATTACTCTCAAAAATGTGAAAAAGTAAATGAACACTTTACTAGTAAAAATTTGCAAGTTAAAGTAGTGTTGTAATGTATAGGTATATATGAGTACTTAATAACTACCTCTATATTTTTTGGACAAATTATACATATATGTATATTATTATAAAAATAATGTGATTATGGTCATTTATATTCAGCATTGTCGTGATTGGCGTTTTTCGAGTACTGCTTGTAATAGAATGATGAAAAGTTTTGCAATTTTATTTAATCTAGTACTAGGCGTAGTCGAAATGCACTAAACATGATAAGGATGATTAGCTACTTTTGAATAAAATGAATGAATAAAATATCTATTTTTAATTAGTTTATACGCTATAACATATTATCTGGCATATTTAAGAAATATATTTTTGTAATGGATGATTTTCGTGATTTACTTTTACAAATTATTATAAATTTTTTGTCCGATTTCGTTATTTCTTTGAAAAAAACGCTATTCGTTAGATTATTGTAGCTTTTTCGATTAATTTCTAAATTTCTACCTGAGGTACTGTAATAAAAAGCTTTATCCAAAATTAAATATCATGTTGCTGCCAGCATTAAACCCCAAAAGCAGTAAAAAAGTAATTTAACAAATTATGTGTTAATTTACGCTTATAAATAATAATTAATAACTGTTAATAAGGCAAAAAATAAATTAGGTAATTTGAAGATTGGAAGTACATTTAAATTTTTTTATATATTAGAATATTTTTCAAATTTTATCAAGTTTCTTTTATTTATGTAATTAAGGTAAATAAAAGCAACTGCAAAAGAAAAAGCAACTAATTAATTTGTTAAACATAAGTTCGAACAATCATTTCGCAATATAAGTGAAAATAAATCTCTCTGCGGTCCACACGTGGACATATGGTGGTAGAAATAGAATTTGATAGTTAAAAACATTACTATTTCAAAGTTAATTTTAAAAATAGTTTAATTTATTTGCAAATATATATCTGAACTAATTGAATTATTTGCCTGCTTAGTGTAAAGTACCGAGTACCTAGGTACTCACAATATTTACAATATTAGAAATAACAGTTGGTGTGTGAAAATTAAAGAAAAAAGAAAACAAAAACATTTCAATTCCATTAGACATCTTATTTTGCTTCTGTTGTTCCTAAGATACATCTTTTTAATACTTTTTATCGTTTTAAAAGTTCACATTTACTTACAATTTCTTAAATTTTCCAAAATTTTTTTTATTTGCAACTTAATTTAGAAATATTGTTTTGTAAACACAAACTGTTTGAATAATTATTACAAGTAAAAATTTTACTTGTAAAAACTTGCAAGAATTTTTCTGTCTCTCAATTTTTTACGCTCTTTCGACGCTCTCTCGTTGCAAATTTTTTGGGTTAATGAACGCTTTCTAGTAACAATTGTTACAAATTTGTAACATTTGTACTATTTTCTAGAGCTGACACTAAAATTATCGAAAGATGGAAGGTGGAACAAAATGAAGATTTTATAATGATGTTGCAATATGTTGACCAATCAGCCCTGTATATTTCTTATGGGAAAATTTCAACATCTTCGAAAGTTGATGGTAGATGTTAGATGTTCGATTGGCTCCGTATAGACTCTGTCTTTAACATTGCCCCACTAAAATTAATCCAGTGGTGTTAAATCACAAGATTTGGCTGGCTACTTAACAGCTGATTTTCGTGAAATTATGCGATCGGGAAATTTGGTTTGCAATAAATTGATGTTTTCTTTGGCTGTGGCACATGTTGTACCGTCCTGTTGAAACTACATGTCATCAGTCTCAGAAAGACGAGTATGTTGTCCGCAAATATCACGAATTTTACTAAATGTAAATTTAACAGAACCACCATTTTCATAGTGGATTTTAATTATTTTTATGATATTTTCGAGCGAAATTGAATTCAATTGCCAATCTACTACGAATGCGTCAAAAAACTAAATGTCAAAACTATCATTTTGTTGTTGTTGCCACAATTAAAAACAAAAGTTCTTGTTGAAAAATCTTTATTTTCAACTAGCATGCATTGGATCCTAGCACAAAAGTAGACCGGGTTGGATTTATAAATAAAAAAAAAAAAAAAAATTCAAGTTGACTGTCCAGCACTCGTTCGAATGTACAATAAGTACATGAGCTCTCTGCGGAAAAAATTTTGATTTTCTCTGTTTGCTTTCGGCTTAGATGCAGCTTGCCAAAATGCATGGCTTATCAAAAGACAGTGTGAAAATAATTGGACTTAGCAAATTTTCCAGTATTTTTTTAATATTCAGGCTTATAGAAATTCTCAATAACAGAAAAATAAAGGTACAAGAGTTGCGTTGACCAGTGTCATCGAACAACTCCCCTACTTATGAACTGGTTTTAATAATTCTTTTTTGTTCCTCAGTTTGGTCCAAATTAATTTCTTACAAAATTCTGGGGAAATAATAGATAGATAGATAGATAAGTAGATAGATCTGGTCCAAGGACCGGCACTGCGACACCTGTTGGACCTTTTGTGCCATGGATCTCTAAAAATTAAACCAAGCTCTGAATGACTCTCCTTATGAAAGTCAGCACAGAGCTTGGAGAAGCCCGCCTAATATCCTCCGAACGCACAAATTCAGAAAGAAAAACACGCCTTCTATTATTACATAAGACTATACATTCACAAAGAATGTGTGCCTTTGTCTCATCCTCTTCCATGCATAAACGGCACAAGGGTGAGCGAACTAGTTTACTTTTCCAGAGATGATAGTTCAGTCCAAAATGACCGGAGAGGAAACCAATAACTAGCCGTAAGTCATTCCTGCTGAAATTCAGGATGCCACTGTATGAAAATGGCTGTAACAAAGATTTGGCCAGCCTAAGACCGGGAGCAGCCTCCCAAATTACCTTAGCGGTCGACATGTCGTTCTCTCTGATAAGAGTAGTTATAGTCGACCAATTTACGCCACAAAAGGGTTCTGGGCCTAAGAGAGGATCGGCAGAAATAATAATAATTAATGTGTCCAAATTGACTGTGGGTGACTATTAGAACAAAATTAACCTTACTAAAAAAGGAAAATATTAACATTTAACAGTAATATTAACATATTAACAGTAATGATTTTCTTGAGACTTGCTGTTGGTTACTATTAGAGCAAAATAAACGTACCAACAAAGTCTTGAAATGATTGAACGTAAGAAAGTGGTTCTAGAAATATAATAAAATACCTTTTACAGAGAAATCTTGAAGCGGGTGAATAGATTAACCCTATAGAAAGAAATTTCACAATCGCATAGTTCCCCCATAACTTGACCAACTTTAATTTTTTTTTTATTTGAATTTTATTCTGTTTAATTCCAGATGAAAATATGGTAGTTGTCTACAGTATATAATACAATATAAAAGTGATGGAAATCGATTGATTTAAAAAGTAAATCGACTTACCTTAGTAGTATAGATTTAGAGATATTGGCGCAATGTATCTTTTCTAATTAGAGTGATCCGTTTTATATTTATAATATGATTGCTTTTAGAGATATCAACAAATAATTACTATATGTAGCCAAGGAATAAAATCAGAATACAGGAAAATTTATAATATTCCTTTAATATAACAATGCAAAATGTTTTGTGTAGAAGGTCACACAATATGGATCCAAAGTTATAGCACATTTTGAGAACAACCAGTGGTTTTATCTTCCGCAAAGAATCGTTAAATCTTTAAGCAGAGAGGATCCTTACTTAGCTAAAATTAATGATAAAATCTGCAATCAATCCTATCACCATAAGGTTCTGCAACATTCGAAATAAACTATAACTAAATCTTTAAAATACTATAAACAATTTTGTGTAGTTTTAAAATATTTTTTAAGGTTACCTTGTAATTCATACACGATTCATATATTTAAAGTGCACATTAAAACCAGTTTATGTATTAAACTGAATAAAAAATCCGCTTATTTATTTTATACTCGTATATAAAATTTAGACACGCGTATGCTTGTATTTCATTAGCATCGAATGCATATTTTTAAGAATTAGAATGAATTGAAAATTTAAACATGAATGTGCAAGATATAACGCCACTGTTCACTATTTAAATTTATTTGACATTTTTTTATGAAAAGGTTATAAAATTTAAACTCCGCTGTTTAATGGGAAAATTCTTAAGTTGGAAATACATGCGTACGGTGGCTTTCACTAATGTTTGTAGCATAATATAATCATATATTTCTAATGCAGTAATTTATGAGTACACAAATTTAAAAAAATTTTATTAATTATTTTTCTTTTAAGAGAAAAAAAAGAATATGAAAATTTTCCAAACAACGAAAAGTACCTGTAGACGATGGATATATAGTAGTGTGTGGGTACGTTAGCGTTTAAAGGACACACAATTTTCCAATCGACATCTGTTTATATGGGAAACATACATATGTGTATATTAGTATATCCATTTCCAATTCCATTTAAAAATTTGCAAGAACAAAGAATATTTTACAGCATTCAAACGAGTATGATTATGATTATTACTGCAGATTTCGATGTAATAAACTGGTGGAAAATACATGAAAGAGAATATCCATACTTATCAAAACTTGCCTTACAAATTCATTCCATGCCTGCTAGTAGTGCCGCCGCTGAACGAGCTTTCTCTTTAGCGGGCTATTTTATAACAGAGAAAAGAAGCCGACTTGAGCCTAAATTATTAGACAGTCTACTTTTTATGCACTCATATTATAAGAACTTTGAAAATTAATTTTAATTATCTATAACTTTTTTGTAATAAATTTAAGCGAATTGGAATGAAATACATTTTATTTTTTTATATTTAAAAGACATTTTATTTTTCTTATTGTGATAGAATATATTTAATATTTGTTTTTGTAAGTAAATATGTATGTGCATATATTTTATTTTTGGATTTATTTATTTATGAAATTTAAATAACGAAAAAACTACGAGACAGCGCAAAAGTTTTTTTTACGCAGGAAATTATGCAAAAGTTATACTCGTTGATTTCTTGTCTTTTGCATAATTGTATTATTTTATGTTTGCATTTCGTTTTTCAGTTTTAATCAATCCTAACGTGTATCGAACTTGAATAGTCGAACATTTTATTAATACTCCAACTGATTGGTTGGAATGCGGTATGTGATTTTAATAACAAAGCCAAAATACGACCATTATATTATTTGTTTGAAAATGAATAATCACAACGAGTATTAAGGGATATACCATCGGTTGCGCAAAATTAGCTTGCTTTTTTGTGTATTCATTTAGAATGATTTTATAGGATAAAAAAATATTTTATTTTCAGTGCAAAACTTTTTCCAAATTTTATAAAAATTAACCGAAACCTGTTGAAACACAAAGGAATTATTAAAATCGGCATTTTGAACTTCGATTCAGAAATGGTAAAGTTATGGAAGTTCAAACATAAAAAGGGTATATATTGAGTTCATAACGTCCTCATTTTTTAAATCGATTAAAAATGTCTCAGGGCCTAAAACTGTGTGTTCTAAAAATTTACGAAGGATATCCAATTCCTGGCCCTACAAATTGACTTTGTACCAACTCTGTACCATTTTTCTATTTGACGAGTTTTTCTTCGTCTTCGGAATTCGGCGGAAGTATCTGTGAGAATGTATTTGCAATGGATCTGTAAAAAATTCTTTTATATAATTTTTATATAAGTATATCTGTATGTACTCGTATGTATGTAAATAAAATAAGCTGCATGATTTAATAAATAGGAAGAATAAAAATTGTTTATTTAATTAAAAGCAAAAAATTCAACAATAAACTAAGTTTTTTTGTTAATATTTTCAGTCCTAATTAATATTAAGAAATGTTTTTAAATTGAATTTAGTAATTTATGTAAAGTGTAAAAAGTGGACTCACCTCCCTGATCATCAAGAGCTACAAGGGTTCGAATCCCTGCTTCCTTGCTCTGGTGTGCAGCAAAATGTAAAATATTTGTAAAGTTGTGTAAAGTTAGTGTTCAAAGAAATAATTTTTGTATTTTTAATATAAAAATGCAAACTATAAATTTGATATTAATAATAATGAGTAGTTATATATGGAGTATATTTATTTAAAAATATAACGTATCCTTGAAAATTAATATTTCTTAGGCTTAAGTTCAGGTTTTATTGAATTAATAAAAATTAAACTTAAAATGTGTTTCGAACATTGGAATATCCAATCAGACTGGCAATACATATTAATTAACCGATTTCAAGGCCGCACGTCGTTTTTACGACTTATAACGGTGGATTTATCATCGGAAAGAATATAAAGTTTTGAACAGAAATAGCAGGTGTTCTTCTTAACTCTTAGTAATTCAATAACATCTGAACTTAAGCCTATTTATTGATTTACAAATAAGCATTGAAATAGCTCCAAAAACAATTACGTGTATTCGTATTTTGCACTAAAAACAGCCATTTGAAAGTATGACTTTTTCAAATGTAAAAATTACGTCAAACAATCTACAATAAAATGCAAATGCATACCTACAGGCATGTTCTGTCAATTGCATTTCGCTTAACATTTGCGATTCATGTTGAAATCGCATGATAGGTGTTGTGGAGTTCACAATCACAAGAAGTTTTGCGACTTCAACTCGCAGGCAAGTACTGAAGTGAACTGATATATATCACTTGAAATGAATTTCAAACTAACAATAAAGCCATGCCCAAATTAATCTAAACATGTTTTCTTGCATATTTTGCAAAAGATAATAAAATTTCCAAACTAAATTGAGCATTAGCGATGAGAAATTTCATGAAGAAAACGTGAACAGAATAATTAACATACTTAAGAAAAATTAATATCCACAGCGAACCATACTGCAAATTTTGAAGATGTCAATACTCAGAAAGTTTATAAAACAATTACATATATATCAGGATTATCTAAAAAAATTAAAAACTCAGACAGGTATGATAATAATAAATTTGAAGTGGAGATGAAAACTGGAATAAATTATTTAGCAAAACAAAGGATAAATTAAAAAAGAGGATAAATCCAAACTCATTTATGAAATTAAATGCAGTGATGACCTGCAAGTGTTTGTAATAAATTATATATTGGTACTACTAAGATAAAATTGAAAACCAGAATATCATCTCACAAATCGAACCTAAAAGCTGTTAATAAACCAAATGAACAAGAAACTGCCTTCGCGGCCCACTGTACATTGAGTGGTCATAAACCTGATTTTAATAAAGTAAGAGTATTACAAGAAGAGAACAACTACCGAAAAAGATTTACACTTGAAATGTTTCACATTATAAATGTACCCTCTGACGTGTGACTGCAGTGTAACACTGCAAGTTTTCTTTCAATTCTCTTTCAAGAAATTTAGACATACTGCTTCTCAAAATTCACAAAAATTGAGAGCTGTGACGTAGGTGGCATTCAATTTCATAGCCATTTGCTTTCAAGCACACAAAAAATTATGGCGGCAGAATATATGTATGTACTAATGTATGTATATGAAAACAAACGAGAGTTTATAATCAAAAGGGCAATCAGATGCTTTCTTGAAAGCAAATTGAAACGCATAATTTGAAAGAGAATTTGAAAGCAAGCTACCATCAAATTTTAAAAGTATGAGTGTATTGGTAAAAAAATGAGAGAGTAATAAAATTTGAAACAAAACTTGATCGTGTGAACCCCAAGTTTTTATCTTTCAATGCGTCTAAAATCTGTCGCCGTCGTAGATAGTTTTAGGTAGTCATCGAGAAGAAATTGACTACTAATTTGATTTCAATTTTGCTTTCAAGATATCTTTCAATTTTTCTTTCAAGTAAATAGCTGATGAGAGCTGTTGTTTATTTTTCAGTGTTACCAAAGAGAGATGCATCATCAATCAATTTATAACTAATCTTTTCAGATTAAAAAACTAAAATAAAAATAAAAAAAATTTAAAAGATAACAATAAGGAAAAAGTTTTACATTCTAAGAATCAAATTCTTGGTCTGTTATCTAATGTTTGATGATCAACTATCGATGTTTATATAAAATACTGTTGGTTAAATTTTTATGTATTTATATGATTAGCTAACTAAATACTATGAATTTTAGCCTAAGTGGAACATGTTTATACATTTTAGTTGTTTTGCTAAGTTGAAATAATCCATAAATATGTATCATTGTCTCATATTTTTCCTTTAAATTTTAAATTGTTTGTGTTTGCTAAACAAAAGTTACTCAATTGTTACTTTCTACAAAAATAATGTTCTTCTATCCTTTATTAAATTCATTTATAATTATTCGTTAATTAATCAAGGCAAATCATAACAGGTAAAGTTAATACTACAACAAGTACAACATTACAAAAACTTTTGACATATGAGCCCCTATGCTTGCATGTACAAATTTAGACATGCGAACCTCCATTATGCAAGAAAAAAGAAGATCAGCTGTGTTTTCAGCTTTACCTGTTATGAACAGAGTACCAAATATTCACTCACTTATCACTCATATACAGTGATGTTATATGTAGGGAAAAATCCCTACTCGTAGGGATTTTCTTCCAAAAACAATGACCGTAGGGAAAAAATGACAGATTTGTTGAAATCAATAAAATGTAGGGACTTTTATATAATATGGCAAAAATATATTAATTTGGCAACCTTCAATTCAGCCTTGGAAGAAATACAGCAAATATTACCCCTCAAAACAGAAATGTTCAGAGAAATGGGGTTCTTAAACCTTGTAATTATATTGGAAAAAAAGGAAATAAAAATGAATTTTCATTTAAAATTACTTCGAAAATTATAAAAGTGGACGCTAATTCTCTTCTACAAGAGTGGAGATCCTTTGAATTTATTTTTTCAGAGCAAGAAATAGGTGATTTGTTAAATATGGACATCGAAAAGTTTTGAAGTACAGTTACCAAAATGAAAAATTTTAATGAGAATTTCATTTACCCCCTTTTGTCGAAATTAGCTGCCTTTGCTTTATCACTGCCACATGCCAATACAGACAGGGAAAGAATTTTTTCCATCATCACTGATGTTCGCACTAATAAAAGAAATAAGCTAAGTCATAAAATTTTAATTTCAATTTGCATTGTCCGCTCATTTTAACAAGATGAATGTAAAAATTGTTATACCTTCCAATGTACCGAAACTCATTTAAAAAAAAAATGGTATCCTTACGACATGTCAGGAAATCACCAGTCAAAACTAACACGGGCAAACAATTTTTTTTAGTATCCTAGCAAATTTCAAAAGTGCAAAATACATATTTTTTATATTTCGCTTTTTTGACCAATGAACTAATTGTGATTTTAAATGAATTTATGTATATCACTTGTTTTTATGTTTTTCAATTTTTGTTAATTTAGTTTTTAATTTATAAAAAAAGACTGATTTAATAACTCATAATCTATAACAAGTTTAAATAAAACGTTTATGTATTAAACACAAAGATTTTATTAGCATTGTTTGATATATTATAATTTAAAAGTTGTAGGGATTTTTGTAAAGACAATTTTTAGAGCGCGTAGGGAAAAATAGGGATTTTTTAAGTGCTGCGTAAAGACTTCTCAAAAAAGTGTATAACATCACTGCTCATATACATGAATAAGAATTTTAAATTTTTGTTGTGTTTCATTCTATTCGTGTTTGAAGAGACAAAAAATATTTTGCTTTATTCGTTCATGTGAAGAATATAAGGATTTTGTATTTATTCACACATGAATACGAACATCGAACTTTATTTTGCTCTAGCATTCAAAAATGAACAGCAAAATATTTCTTTATTGGATATTCATGAATCATGATCTGTATTGCCAGCAAGTTTTGTGCAAATATCTTCATTCGTCAAGAAAATAATCTTAATTTTAGAAAAAAAATCTTCAATCATATTTATAAATTTTTATCATGTCGGTGTTTTGTCAAGTCGAATTTACTGACAGTCCCTTTAAGACTAACGTTACCTACATATTTTACAGTATAGTTTGTTTTCACCTGACTAATTTTTATTTGTTGTTAGCAAGTTGCCAAAAATCTTTAACCACCATGAATTTATTCTGTTCTGTTGCCCTTTCCACCTACAACAAAAAAGTAATATAACAATAATAGGTGTTAAGCAACTAAATCTCAAAAAATCTTAATTATGGTAAAAAAAGATTTTCAAATCTTATTTAGATTAAAAAATCTTCAAAATTAAGGTAAAATCTTCATTGTGGCACCGCTGATCATGATGAATATTTGCACTTTAAAAAACATTACATCATAGTATACATCATTTTGAATGCACACCTCATATAAAGAAATGAAATTTTCTTAAGCTCGAGAACTAGACGTGCAATGATAGAAAGGAAAGGAACACTCCTGCAGAACACCGATGAGATCACTGGTCAGCAAAACCCAACTATTTCTCTAGTGACAATGTACCAGTTATGTACATACATACATGTATCACCCATGATATTTGCTTAATAAAAATACTGCAGAAATTTAATATTTTTGGTTTTTGTTTATTTATAAAAAAATTAAATTTAAATAATTCATTTTTACTGCTCATGATGTCGACCGATGTCGATTCCTTGATTTTAGACCCTAAAAGTCTTATATATTTTTTTGTTGATTTTCTTT
Source organism: Lypha dubia (assembly GCA_947311025.1). Lineage (NCBI taxonomy): Eukaryota > Metazoa > Arthropoda > Insecta > Diptera > Tachinidae > Lypha > Lypha dubia. The sequence goes on along the minus strand of OX371260.1, from coordinate 94,368,090 downwards.
GGAATAACGGTACAGTAAAAACTCGTAAAACAATTTGAGGTTGAAGGCATTAACATACATACATAAGTATGTATGTATGTATATGCATGTACTCAGTGCGTGTACATGGACATGTACATGAGCGAGAGAGTCAAAAGGCGAACACTTGCATTACTTGAGACATGTGTGGTATTATAACAAAAATGAATAATGAAATCGATCCGAATACCATTACAGCGAAAAATATTTGATTCGATTTAAGTCTTCGATTTCATTTCAAATCGAATTCCATCACATATGTATGTACCTGCAAATTTTTATTTTTAATTTAAGCAAAAGGCAAATGACTGCTATTCTCTGGGTATCCTTTTTCTTGAAAAAAATTTTATTTGGTTCATGTTATACTTATATTTCGCTTTGATGAAAATGCTGCCGACTTTCTAAGCGCAAGCTTATTTGCAATGCATAGTTTTCATAAACACATACTTACTTCAAATTTTTGTCAATGCCTATAGTTCCTTATTGTTTGTTTGAGGAGTATGTTTTCATAAAATTTCTGGAGTCTAATCACCGCATTCGGCATCGAGTAAGATCTATAGTAATTTCTCATTTAATACAATAAAAATTACGATATATTTTACTCGACATTAGTTCACAGTCGCATTCATTAACACCGTTTTTTTTCTCAACATGAACGAATAAAGCAAAATATTTTTTGTCTCTTCAAACACGAATAGAATTGAAAATTCTTATTCATGAACATGCGTGATAAGTTAGGCTGACTTCCAAAACGTCAATTGCTTTGTGTTTGAACAAAGCATCACATTTCATAACGCCGCAGTACAATAATTATACAATGTATACCATTTCAAAACGCCGCCGCATAGTATTTTTAACGCAGTAAGAGAGCAAACAAGGCATCGGTTTTATAGTTGCTGCATTGTTTCCGAACTTTGCATATGGATGTGATTTAAATACAGTAGCAATACTGTATATAAACATTGTATACGAACGTTTTGGAAGTCAGCCTTAGTGAATATTTGATACTCTGTTCATGATTGTCCAATAAAGAAATATTTTGCTGTTCATTTTTGAATGCTAGAGCAAAATAAAGTTTGATGTTCGTATTCATGTGTGAATAAATACAAAATCCTTATATTCTTCACATGAACGAATAAAGCAAAATATTTTTTGTCTCTTCAAACACGAATAGAATGAAACACAACAAAAATTTAAAATTCTTATTCATGTACATGACTCATAAAAGAAAAATATATCTATTCATACATGTGTGTTATGGGGCACTGCCTCAGCATCGAATGTCGAAAGAATTCAAAGGCGACAGAATAAAATCCTACGTACAATAACAGCAGCCCCCTGGTATGTCAGAAACCATCGAATTCATAAAGACCTAGACGTTCCGTTGGTGAAGACAGTATTTTCAAAACACGCGAAAAAATATATTAAAAAAACTTGAATTGCACCCAAATCCACTTGCGCGCAATATTCTTCATTATAGAGGCCACACCCGGCTGAAAAGAAGGGATACTCTTTTACTCAGCCGTTCACGAGAGATGTAAAACAACAAAAATTAACCGTTGAAATTAAAAATTTTGTTTAGCATTGGCTAAACTTATATTTATTATTTTTTTAGATTTAAGATTTGAAAAACTTATTGATGTTTCAATCTATTATTGAAGATTCAATAAATAATATATGTACATACAAAAAAAAAAAATACATGTGTGAATAAAATAAAAAAAATCTTCGCTATTCATTTTCGAAGGTGATCATAAAATAAAATTTTTTGTTAGATTCATTCATGACTATTTATCATGAATGTTTAAATTTGAGTATTCATATATGAATTTTTCTGAACTCTGGTTATGAAGTTGCATTGGATTTAATTATAAGACTGATGTTGACAATCGCGCTCAATTATACCGGCCGATAATAAACAAATATAAAATAATAAAACAAAACATAAACAATGGTTAGTTCAGGACTTGAAATCTTAGTGAAGGACTACAGTTAAATATTTTAGCGGATAATTAAATTTAATTTAATGTATATATTTATATGTTTATATGTTTGCTTATAAATATTAATAAGGGAAATTGCCGTGATTTTCTTTTATTTTTAGTTCCTTGATAATGGTTATCGACGACAACCGAAATATTGGATTGATTTAAAATAAAAACTTAAAAGATTATAAGAAACAAAATTTCTTTGGTTTTTATTTTTCTTTCTTCTTAATGAGACCTTTCAGCCGACTTAATAAAAACATTTTTGCTCAAATAAATTAACACAGGTCTACTATATTAAACACTCAATTATGCTAAGTGAAAACGTGCGGCATTTTCGTTTGCCTATGTTTTACACCGCAAAAACATACATATTTTTATATTTTTCCACATAAGTTTGAAAAATAGCACAAATCGTGAACGACAGAACATTTAGAAATAAGTTTGGCGATTTTCAAATCGCATTCGGCTTCATATTCATGCAAGTGTCAGAAAATTAGCAGTAGAGTACTTTCAAAACAGTTGTCTATGAGTGTTTGTTAGAATATTATCACTGACTAAGGATATTATTTTCATTCATTTAAAATCGCGTTATGTAAATAACATTTTTATCAAATATATGTATTTAAAATTATTCATATACCTACATATGCATATATTAACTATATTTTTACTATTTAATAACATTGAAAACGTGAAAAAAAACATGTGCTATGCTTTCTTAACAAACATTTTGTCATATCATAGAAATCCAAAGTTAAATTAAATCGGAAATTTATTTATGCCAATAAATGAATTCTTATTTAAATGTAGTTTTTCTTTAAGTGATATTTAAATACTAAATTGAATTTTCTTCTAAACACTTTAATGGAACTTAAATAGAAAATCTTGGGCATTTAAATTCGATTAAGTTTTACGAGTTCGCATATGTCCTTGCATGCCTCGTGTTTTTATTTAAAACAAAGCCAATAAAAAATATGTGGCTGCTGGCAAGTTCCATACAATTTTGTATTGCTTAGACGCTATTACCCTTTTAATTATTTTGAAAGTTGCTTTTAATCTTTTAAAACATGTCACCAATTCTTCATTATTCTTATTATTAGCTTAAATAAAAATATAATATTTGGGATTTTTTCTTTAGTTGTTCTAATCCTTTTAAACACAACTTAAATTTAAATAAAAATCAGCTATTAGCCTAAGATCTATTTTCATAAGCAGCAATGAACAGATACAAAGCTGCTAATAATATATAAAACCGTGTTTGTTTGTTTGTTCCTTATAGCAGGCCAAACCCTTGGACCGATCTTCCTGAAATTTTCACTTTATTTAACTGGAACTCTCGGATGAATTATAGGCTACTTTTTTTCTACCACACCCACTTTTACGCCCACTTTTTTAAATTATGTTACTCCTACCACGTAGTTTTTAACAGATTTTATAATGTAAAGCGAGCATAACTTCGCCATTTGTGGATCAATTTTCAAAATTCTTTCAGCATATGGAAGAGGTGCATAAAATTTTTTTTGTTTTTGAAAATTGTGCGTAGGGGCAGGGTGTCGCAAATGGGCCGCCAAAATAATTGTTTATCAAATAACTTCGCCATTTTTGAGCCAATTTTCAAAATTCTTTTTGCATATGGAAAAGGTCCAGAATATTTTTTTGTTTTTAGAAATTGTTTGTTGGATCAAACGGGGGGCGGTAGGGCGTTACAAATGGCCCGCCACAATAATTGATTATCAAATAACTTCGCCATATTTTGGGCATTCAGTTTCAACTTTTGTAGTGTACAGACGCGTTTTTATAATCGTCGCAACTGAATATTAAAAATTTATTGAAAGAAAATTCACAAAAAAAAAAATATACAAAAACAAAACATTTATTAAACAGTTATCTTACTGGTTTTGTTTTATTTTTTGCTTGTGTGTAAATACATAAATATTTGCATACACCAACTCATAAGTGAACACAAAAAAGAGAACTCTAAATGAGTTCACCTTCTAACAACAACAATAAACCTACAAGCAGTAGGAATGTTCAATATATAACTTTGGTTGCTAACGACGACAAAAAAAATGAAGTAAACACAAACCTGAATTTAACAGAAAACACAAATACTCGTGCGCGATCATTATCTCTCAACATGTTAAATAGCGATCAAGAAGCAATTGCACCTATTAGCAAACTTGTCAGCTTAGCTGTACAATCAAACAAACAAACAATAAATACCCAGGTGACCAACGTGCACAAAATTGTAAATGCAGTGAGTGAAAATAGTGATAATAAAATCCAAACTGGTATGGGCAGATACATAACCGTGCTAAAAAGGGGAAGAAGTCCCAAATCAGCTGAAATAGCGTCAACGGCGAAAATGCCCAAAGATGGGAAAAATAATATTAATCATTCTGAAAATCGTTTTGCGATTTTGAATGAACAAGTCGATGAAGATAAAAGTACAACAAGGTCCACTAAACCACCGCCGTTATATTTAAGAGAACAGAACTCCAACTTTTTGGTAAAAAGCCTTATCTCATTAATTGGAGAAAATGAGTTCTATGTAACTCCAATTAAGCGTGGCAAAATCAACGAAACTAAAATTCAGGTAACACGAGAAAATAATTACAGGAAAATTGTCTCAGATTTTGAGACTAAAAACAAAAACTTTTATACATATCAACTGAAGAGTGCTAAAGGCCTAACAGTAGTTATAAAAGGAATAGATTCAAGCGTGGATCCGGAAGAGGTAAGGTCTGGCCTTGAAGATAGTGGCTTCAAAGTGAAAAATGTTTCAAACATTAAAAACAGGGAAAAAATCCCCCAACCTATTTTTAGAGTCGAGCTACAGCCAGGCGACTTGAAAATTAAAAAAAATGAATCGCACCCAATCTATAGCTTAAAATACTTGTTGCATCAAAGAGTTACCGTTGAGATGCCACATAAAAAAACTGGACCTATCCAATGCATGAACTGTCAAGAATTTGGCCATACCAAAACTTATTGCAAGTTGCCTACCGTTTGCGTTGTATGTGGCTAGTTACACAGAACCGCTAACTGTGACAAAATAAAAGGTGATACCAAAGCAAAAAAATTTAGTAATTGCGGCGGAAACCACACTGCCAACTATAGGGGCTGCCCTCTTTATTCTCTTTTTAAAAATTCGTCGAACAGAAAAACAAATGCTACTCCCGCTCAGCCCAACACTCCTTTAAACTACCCACAGTTACCTCAACCGTCGTCTAGCCATAATCAATACTCAAATGTTTTAAAGAACTCGATGCAACACCATCAACAGATTATTCGCTGTGGCGTGCAGCCAGAGGACTTAAAAGGCCAGTGATTTGCAAACCACCATTACGAGCCTCTAATGGTGACTGGGCAAGAACTGATGCTGAAAAAGGTGATCTATTTGTTAAGCACCTAGAAAAAGTATTTACCCCGAATATTTCTGCTGATATTGTTGAACTGCCACCAGTCGTCTCTTTACCAGAAATACCGATGAGATGTAACATGAGGGAGATTGAAAATACTATTACTAGTCTTAACACCAGAAAAGTCCCAGGTGTCGACAAAATAAGCAACAAAATGCTTCAACAACTGCCTTATACTGCAAAAAGAGTTATACTCTTCATTTTTTCTACGGCTGCAATACTATCCTGCAGAATGTAAGGTTTCGATGATTATTATGATACCAAAGCCCGGCAAGGATCATACGAAGGTTGAATCCTATCGGCCTATTAGCTTATTGCCCAACATTTCAAAACTATTTTAAAAGCTATATATGAGCAAGCTGATGCCTATAGTGACTAGAAGTGGTTGCATTCCAGATCATCAATTCGGTTTTCGCAGACAACATAGCACTATTGAACAAACTCACAGACTTGTGAACGTAGTTAGAGACACCTTTAAAAAAAAGAAATTTTGCTCTGCGCTCTTTATAGATGTTTCTCAAGCTTTCGATAAAGTATGGCACGAAGGTCTTATCCACAAATTAACACGCAATCTCCCCGCAAACATCGTCAAGCTTTTAAAAAGCTATCTAAAGGAACGAAAATTTGTAGTTAGGGAAGGCAATTTTTTAAGACCTCCGCAGTCGATCAAAGCCGGAGCTCCCCAAGGCAGCATCTTCGGTCCCTTACTTTATTTAATTTATGCCTCTGACTTACCATTAAGCAATAACATTCATACATCAACATTTGCTGATGATACAGCTTTTTTAAGCGTCCATGAAAATCCAGTAGAAGCTTCCACCAACTTACAAGGGTATATATCCAAATTGGAAAAATGGCTTAAACAATGGCGTATAAAAGTTAACGAGCAGAAATGTGTACACGTCACTTTTACGTTGCGAAGGGAAACAATCCCGCCTATACAAATCAACACCGAGACTATTCCGCAACATACTGTAGTCAAATATCTAGGCGTTCACCTTGATCGCCGATTAACATGGAAATCGCATATAGACGCAAAGTTGATGCAAATGAAATTAAAAACTGCCCACATTAATTGGCTTATGGTTAGAAATTCTATACTGAGCCTAGACTATAAACTTCTACTATACCACGCGATCCTGAAACCAATATGGTCCTATGGAATCCAGTTATGGGGCACTGTCTCAGCATCGAATGTCGAAAGAATTCAAAGGCAACAGAATAAAATCCTACGTACAATAACAGCAGCCCCCTGGTATGTCAGAAACCATCGAATTCATAAAGACCTAGACGTTCCGTTGGTGAAGACAGTATTTTCAAAACATGCGAAAAAATATATAAAAAAACTTGAGTTGCACCCAAATCCACTTGCGCGCAATATTCTTCATTATAGAGGCCACACCCGGCTGAAAAGAAGGGATACTCTTTTTCTCAGCCGTTCACGACAGATGTAAAACAACAAAAATTAACCGTTGAAATTAAAAATTTTGTTTAGCATTGGCTAAACTTACATTCAATATTTTTTAGATTTAAGATTTGAAAAACTTATTGATAATCTATATATATAAAAGAAAGTCGTGTTAGTTACTTCGCTTATAACTCAAGAACGGCTAAAGCGATTTAGCTGAAAATTGGCAGAGAGGTAGTTTAGAGCCAGGAATAGGCTATAGGATACTTATGGGCGGGATTGGACAAAGGGGCGTGGTACCTCTCATACAAACCACAAATTAAAAATCTATTATTTCTGCTCCTGATAACGGTATTTAAACAAAATTTGGTATGTCGGTTTGGTGTAAATTTCTTAAGTGCTGCTGCAAATATGGGCGGGATTGGACAAAGGGGCGTGGTACCTCGCATACAAACCACAAATTAAAAATCTATTATTTCTGCTCCTGATAACGGTATTTAAACAAAATTTGGTATGTCGGTTTGGTGTAAATTTCTTAAGTGCTGCTGCAAATATGGGCGGGATTGGACAAAGGGGCGTGGTACCTCTCATACAAACCACAAATTAAAAATCTATTATTTCTGCTCCTGATAACGGTATTTAAACAAAATTTGGTATGTCGGTTTGGTGTAAATTTCTTAAGTGCTGCTGCAAATATGGGCGGGATTGGACAAAGGGGCGTGGTACCTCGCATACAAACCACAAATTAAAAATCTATTATTTCTGCTCCTGATAACGGTATTTAAACAAAATTTGGTAAGTCGGTTTAGTGTAAATTTCTTAAGTGCTGCTGCAAATATGGGCGGGATTGGACAAAGGGGCGTGGTACCTCTCATACAAACCACAAATTAAAAATCTATTATTTCTGCTCCTGATAACGGTATTTGAACAAAATTTGGTACGCCGGTTTGGTGTGCATTTTTTAAGTGCTGCTGCAAATATGAACGGGATTGGACAAAGGGGTGTGGTACCTCTCATACAAACCACAAATTAAAAATCTATTATTTCTGCTCCTGATAACGGTATTTGAACAAAATTTGGTACGTCGGTTTGGTGTGCATTTTTTAAGTGCTGCTGCAAATATGAACGGGATTGGACAAAGGGGTGTGGTACCTCTCATACAAACCACAAATTAAAAATCTATTATTTCTGCTCCTGATAACGGTATTTAAACAAAATTTGGTATGTCGGTTTGGTGTAAATTTCTTAAGTGCTGCTGCAAATATGGGCGGGATTGGACAAAGGGGCGTGGTACCTCTCATACAAACCACAAATTAAAAATCTATTATTTCTGCTCCTGATAACGGTATTTGAACAAAATTTCGTATGTCGGTTTGATGTAAATTTCTTAAGTGCTGCTGCAAATATGGGCGGGATTGGACAAAGGGGCGTGGTACCTCTCATACAAACCACAAATTAAAAATCTATTATTTCTGCTCCTGATAACGGTATTTAAACAAAATTTGGTATGTCGGTTTGGTGTGCATTTTTTAAGTGCTGCTGCAAATATGAACGGGATTGGACAAAGGGGTGTGGTACCTCTCATACAAACCACAAATTAAAAATCTATTATTTCTGCTCCTGATAACGGTATTTGAACAAAATTTGGTACGTCGGTTTGGTGTGCATTTTTTTAGTGCTGCTGCAAATATGGGCGGGATTGGACAAAGAGGCGTGGCACCACCCATATAACCCAAAAATTTAAATCGCCATATTTTGGGCATTTTTTGACCTACGTCGATGATATTTGGTACATATGGTATTGCCATAATTTGGAATACGTACCGGGAGAAAAGTGGATGGGACCACGCTCCTTTTTATTAAAATTAAAAATCGTAATATAGTTAGTCTTAACTACTGGACCGATCGTCACAATAGGATATATAAATACTTTTAATTTTATTTTATAACGATGGGGGTAGCGAAGTACACCGGGATCAGCTAGTTTAATATAAATAATTAAAGATTCAATAAATAATAAAATTATCAAAAAAAAAAAATATTTTGGGCATTTTTTGACCTACGACGATGATATTTGGTACATATGGTATTGGCGTAATTTGGAATACGTACCAGAAGAAAAGTGGGTGGGACCACGCCCCTTTTTTAGGAAAACCAAACCCTTGAACCGTTCTTCCTGAAATTTTCACAGCATGTTACTGTGACTCTGGAAGGAATAAGAGGCTATATGAAGTTTTGATTGGACAAAGAGGCGTGGCACCGCCCATATAACCCAAAAATTTAAATCGCCATATATTGGGCATTTTTTGACCTACGTCGATGATAATTGGTACATATGGTATTGGCATAATTTAGAATACGTACCAGGAGAAAAATGGGTGGGACCACGCCCCTTTTAAGGAAAATTAAAAATTGTAATATAGTCTTAACTACTGGACTGATCGTCATTAAATTTTCACAATAGGATATATAAATACTTTTAATTTTATTTTATAACGAGGGGGTAGCGAAGCACACCGGGATACCCTAGTATAATATAAATGTCACAGCAATGAGAGGTTAAAATATTTTGTGTTTTTGCTCCGAAAATATCATAAGAAATTTGGCAACCCTTGCGATAACACGTACTTTTTAGTTGTGCTAAAATAGCTCCTAATAAATTGTAAAATTTTATATTAAAAACTACATAGCATTGTTGCAAATTTGTAAACACATAAAGTGTGCCATACGGTGTTTGTGTGAAGTGAAATATGTCTAAAAAACTTACTCGTCGCAGTATGGCAAATGCAAAAATATTAAATTGTGTTATATGCTAATATCAAATTAAGGAGGAATCTGATAACTTTATTGAATGTGATAAATGCGGGAAAAACTTTCACTCTCAATGTACTAAATTAAGTAAAAGATAATTTGAGAGATTTATAAAGAACAAAAAAATTGTTCATCTGTCCATGTGTAAAGGAGGAGGTGGAGAAATAAGAAAGGAACTCAATACGATGAAAACAGAACTAAAATTAGACAAACTTGAAAAGTAAGATCAGTTGACTGAATCGATCAATTTTATGTCAACAAAGTTTGATGAAGTTTTTAAAGACATTGCAGATTACAGGAATGCAAAAAGAAAATAAAAAATTTAAAGCTTAAAAAATACTTAAAACTTCAATTAAAATATTAAATGATAATCGTGTTAAAAACGATTGTGTGATAAGTAATCTAAAAGTAGATAAAATTTACTGCTGCGGATGCTGTAGTAAATTTTTCTAAAGATGTGGGTGTTGTTTTCGAACCAAATACTGCTGATGCTGCTTATTTTCTTAAAACGAGGAAACAATCTCGGAATGGTAAAAAGACTGTGGTGGTAAAATTTTGCTCTAAGATGTATAAGGATCAACCAATGTCATCGATATCTAAATTAAATGAAAATAAGGAAACATAAGAGGTGTATGTGCACGATTATCACAGCAAGGATACCTTAAACCTTTTCTATTATGCAAAATCATTAAAGACAATTGATTTTAAACACATTTATGCCCGAATTGGTAGTGTTTATTGCAAAAAAAGAAAACAACAGCTGATCAAATGTGAATACGATGTGGATCAAATGTTATTGGAAACAACAACTAATAAACATTTTAAAAGGGGATCGAGGATTAACAGCAGAAAAGTAGATGGTACAAAGGTGAGTGATGATGGTGATGGAGCAGCTTATGTTTCCCCCCCTAATCACGATATGTATATGTTTTAAATTTTTAATACATATATTTGAACTTTTATGATCAAAAATCAATATTTTAAAAAATTTTCAAATTATTAAAAGTATATACATACATAAGTAATCTGAATTTAAATTTTCTTTATTTATGATTGTCTAAACATTAGAAACGTTTCGTCTATTGGAAAATTCAATCAATTTAAAGAGCTAATAACGAGGTTACCAAAGCTGCCAGATATCATTGCTATTCAAGAAACATGGTTTCATAATGATATTATACAAATTTTTAAAATTCCCGGATTTAGTAATGTTCATTGTTGTAGAGAAGATGGTTATGGTGGCACCTTGTTGTATGTTTTTTTTATGAAGTAGACATTTGAAAGGAAGAGAAATTCTGCAAAATATTTTACCTAACAATTATTCTTTAATTGCTGCAACAGAATTGCCAAAAACTTTGATGTCTTGCATACAAGCTGCAAAAAATTTTCAAATTATTAAAAGTACAGTAAAACCCGCTTTAGTACCTCCCCGCTTTAGCACATAACCCGTTTCAGTACCCAACATCTGCAGACACTATGGCTTTTTTGTAAAAAATCGAACAAATTTACCCTTTTAAGTACCTCCCCGCTTAAATACTCAACCCGCCTAAGTACCATAATTTGTTGTGCATTAAATAAAATTTTACGTAAGTTTTCCCCCGGTTAAGTACCTTTCTGAATACAATTGCTTTTTTTATAATCGATTGTTTATTTATATGTACCATCACTAATTTATCGAAAAACTCACATACATATCTGTCAAAATAAATATGTACATTTGTAATCAAGATATACATACATAAAATAATACTATGTTCACACGAGAAGATGAAGCACTTGCTTCGCTCTCTGAAGCATGTTTATGAATCTAGCTGTTCACACGACTCATGTACTTGCTTCGATTTGACAGTTCTCTTTTTAATAACAAATAAAATCTAAAATAGACAAAAAAAAAAATAAGTTAAAATTATTACGCATGTTTAAAAATGCACAAACATATATTTTGTTTCCATTGTTGTTTTATCTTTATAGTTTTAATTCAATTTTTGACTTTTAATTAAAGTTTTTGTTGTGTTTTTTGCATCTAGTTCAGATAAACTTCCGATAAATTCCGATAAAATTTAGAGAAGACAGCAATTTTTCATGCTTCGCAAGTAGATTTAGAGGAAAATCTATTCCTTTGCCTTACTACTTCCAAAATAAGGCTTGGATGGTAGGCTCTCTGTGGTCAACTATTTTAAAAGAATTTGATCGCGAAATGGAAAAGGAAAATAGAAAAGTTTTGCTCTTTGTCGATATTGCTCCTTGCCATAAGGTGGCCGATTTGAACATCGAAAATGTGAAAGTTGAATTTCTTCCAGCGAATACCACGTCGATATTGCAGCCTCTCGATCAAAGAATCATACACATCTTTAAAGCTTACTTTGGACAAATAATTAGAAAATTAGAAAACAGTTGCTTGGAATTGAAAAAGGTTTAACAACCAAGGATTTTTTAAAAACCATTTCGATTTTGGATGCGTTGACTTTTTCAAAACGAGCCTAGTGGCTTGTCAAAGGTGAATCCATCAAAAACTGCTTTCAAAAGGTGTGGTTTTTCACTACTGCATATTTAAAATTTAAAAATTCTAATTTAATATTAATTTTTAGGCCGGATTTGTGATTCAAAATTATTTTCCTGATGACGACGAGGAAACACTAATAGATATTCCCATAAACGCTCAAGAGTTTGAGGAATATGTAAATTGCGATAAGGATACTGTATGCTTTGGCCCACTTACGGAGGAGGAAATAGTGTCATGTATTTTGGAAGATAACGCTTGCGAGGTGTCACCATCTGAAGATACTGTGGAAAATACTATTGAAGTGAATCCACCCTCTTTTGCAGAAGCGCTGACAGCACTAGAAACAGTGAAAAAATATATGGAGGGCACTAATCTTGAATTTGATGAACTCGAAATATTAGAAGAAAAGTTGTTTAAAAAAAAATTTCAAAACATGCGTCAAAAGAAAATGACTGACTTTTTCGCTATATAAACCTATTTTTCAAATCCACTTTATTTTAAGTGATCTCATAAAATACATATGTATGTATGTGTTACATATACATATGTATTATATACACAAAATTTTCCTTTTTTTTGTTAAATAAATTTTTTGTTTGTGTTTAAATAAGTCATTTTCAATATTCTTAAAATTATTAAATGTTTAACTACCCAACAGAAGGTACTAAAACGGGGTTGATTAAGTACCCAACCTGAGGTACTAAGGCGGGTTCTTATAAGTACACAACCCGCTTAAGTACCTCAAAATGTTGTCAATTTAAGGCAAGGCACTTATGCAGGTTTTAATAAAAAAAGTTTGGTAGAAAACGAGTTTTATCTAGTAAGAAATTCAAGAAAATGTTTAATAACAATTGCTTGTCAAATTATAACAATTTAATCGAGTAGGTACTTGAGAAATTACGTATGTTGTCAAAAATTTTTCTATATAAAATAAATTGAACAAAATAGATGAAATAACATAAATAGCTTGTTATACTGAATTTGAGTTTAAAAGAAATGAATTTAAACAAAAAAATAATATCATTATTTCCATGTGTATTAATAAAAATCTGTAAAATAACTAGAATTATTACATATCAATTTTATTAGCTTTAACTATCAAATACATATTTTACAGAAAACTATTAAATGATTGCTATAATGTGAGTAAGTAACCCTATATGTTTGTGTCGTATTCTTTAGTAACTAAATAAAAAATGCATGGATCAATTTCAAATCTTTCACATGTACATACATAAATGTACAGAAAATATTTTAAAATTGGACCAAGCATTTATCGGTAAATAAATAAGTTTTTTTCTTACCTCTTCACATAGTTCCAACATACGACGTGTACTTTCCAGTGACTGCAAGTAAAGAAATAAAAATTTAATTATTGCACCATCCTTAGTTTTTGTAATAAAAATAGATGTCAAATAAAATATTTCAGTAGAATTTTTCGCCCTTGTAATTGTGATCCAGTAGCGATGTCAAATGCCTTGTTGAAACATTGTTCGGTAGATTTTTTGACAGCGAAGGTATGTATATATTTTCCATAGCAAGTTTAAGCGAGCCTACCTGTTATTAATTTGTCTTGAACGTATGACTGTGAGTTAATGTCATATACATACATATGTACATATGGCTTGAGCTAAAGTGCTGTAATTGGACGAAATGAAAATAGCAAAAGTGTTCCAGTGCGGTTTGCCCAATGTCAGAATTGAATTCATTCCAGAACCAGAATTTTCCGAAGTTGTTGGTTTCTAGTTCAAATTGTAGGGGTACGGTGGGAGATTTAAAAGAAATGGAACTAAAACTTCAGTTAAGAAGTCCGTTTGTTATAAAATTTCGTACGGCATTTCAAAAGATGTTTTTGATTTTCATTTTGAATTTTGGATGTTATAACTTAAAAAAGACAGACCCGACCACCCCAAAGTGGGTGGTTAAAAGTGTTTGATCTAATAAAATATAAATGGTTTCAACATACTTATTTCACATACACTACAGGCTTCGTTAGCCAAACGCATCAGTACCGTAATGTGTCACCTGTTCGTCTATAGCACGGGAAAACCCATGCAAAAGCTTACCCATCATGAATCAATCAAAATAAAATAGAATTTCATACGGCCGTTACGTGACATTTGTAAGCCAGTGATGGGCTGCTGGTTTGTTTTATGCTAAGTTGGTGTTTCCGCTCTTTTTTTATACTTTTTATAATAACATTTGTAAACTATGATTAAACAACGCAAAATACTACAAACATGTACATAAATATTCTTAAAATTGCATATAAATATGTGTATGTACACACATATACATGCTTAGTTGAATAAAATAAACAAAATAAAATAAATAAACAATGGCTGCAAAAACATTTGTTATGTATGCACTAGGGTGACAAATATATGGGCAATAATTTTTTCTGGAATTGTCAAGATACGTGAGCAGATTATTTTGCCACTTGGTTTAAAACTCACATGCTGAAAATTTAGGCCAAATCGGATAACTCTATCACGTGCACCTTTGAGGTCAAAGTTAAACTTTTGGGAAATTCAGTATAGTTAACTATAATGGAGCTAAAATATTCGTTTTGTGTCTGAATTCAAATAAAATTTGAGCGGATTATTACTCCACATAGTATTATGCATGCTGAAAAATGAGCCAAATCTGATAACTCTAAGCCGTGCAACTTTGAGGTCAAAGTTCAATTCTTGGGAAATTATCTATATTAAACTATAATTGTTCTATAATTATCGTTTGTTTTATGTGTTTTTATTAAAATGGATTCAACCCGTTAATATTTAAATTTAATGGATTAAAAAAAATCAAGGCATACTAGATTTGCTTATTTTTTTTAAATAGAAATTAAAAAAAATTACAAAGTTTTGTTTTTTAATTAGTTTGGCGCGTTAAACGATCGAGTTAAGACTGCTTAAGTGAAGTTGTGAATTAAATTTTGTGAACAAAAAGTTTTTGAATAAAGTTTTAAACAATGCCATTATTAAGAGAGAGTCTTATTTTATAATTTAAAAACTGCAAAATTAAAATTTAAGGACAGTGTACGACTTGTGGTAAAGGAGTGTTTCACTTTCTGGGAAAAAGCTCGAATTCCTACTCTAAGAAGGAAAAATGGCGAGAAGAAATTAACAAAATTCTACTAAGAGTGGAGAGAATTAAATAGACGGAAAACCAGAACATCCAACATTTACAAACAAAAGAGAGAAGCATAGAAATCAACACTAAATGATTTATTTGACATTGTACATCCCGATACTCTTAAATTGATGAAAATTGAGGACAGCGTTGTCAACTTTGAAACTTCAAAAGGCACCATAATGGAGAAAAAAACGCGCCATTTAACAAAAAACGCACCAAGTTCAGAATTTTTTTTTTTTGTATTGAAAATTTTTATTGAATTAATTTTGCGCCTTTACAACATTTAACTTTAGGCCAAAATTCTAATGTTGATACAATATTGTGCCAGTGCATGAAGTGAATCATTCACCCTTTTTCAATACTAGATAATGTTTCGACATCGGATTCAAATTATACTTCTAATGGCATGACAACATATTTGTAATGGGATAAAACATTTTGTACAATGTTGATTCTTGATGTCGTTTGTAGCTAAATGGGCTTAAAGCTGTAATATGTTTCCGTGTTCCAGCATGCCGAACAAGGTTGGATATTTAGGCGTGATATCGCATTTGCAATATAAACAACTTGCTTTTGTGTTATTATTTGGTCAAGGCCGAATCCATTGCTTAAACTCACATTGTGATTCCCAAATCTTTTTGTATTTCGCTTATGATCTCCTTTTTCAGACTCCATTATTGACACTAACTTTAAATATTTCTTCTAGTAAATATAAATTTTATTAATTTAAGTGTTACAACACTTTATATAAACGCATTTTTTATGCATTTTATAAAAATCAAACAATGATCGCTAGTCTCGAGAATACTTTGTTTTTGCCAAGCTATTTAACACAATTGACAGCAACTTTTACGACAACAAACAATTATGTACTCTGAAAATCTAAAAGGGAAAACAAATTTCTTATAATGAAATGTTACAAATTATCTATAACAACAAGACGGTTAAACAGTTTTCGTGAATGTGTTTTAGTACCTCTTAAACATCATTAATGGTTGCTCTTATTATGGTCTGTAAAATTGAATGTAAAAATTGTACACAATTGAATGAAATGGTATTGAAACAGTTGTATTTTTTGTACAAAATTCTTTTTTCGCATACTGAAACAAAAAATTGTGTTTAATATGCTTTGGAGCCACCCAAAATTAAAAAAACGCACCAAAATTAAAAAAAAAGCGCACCACGCACCAACTCAGATATTTTTCGCACAAAACATTTAGAAAAGCACCAAAAAAGGTGCGAAACGCACCAAGTTGACAACGCTGATTGAGGAGGATAGATTGTTTTTGTTGAAACAGAGTGAAAAGGGACGTAAAGGTTGCATGGTGGGAGTTGATGCAAAATTAAAGAAAACGGAAGAGAGACGTGAAACGCTCAAAAAGAGAGAAGAAATTAAAAGACATAAAATGTATCAAGAGGCTCCTTCAACTTCAAAAGGTAATTTTTAATGATAATTAACTAAAAAATGTTTACCAACAGCCACATTATATTTCGCAATTATTTTTATTAATGCTTCATGCACTTTTTATAAAATGGTAAACAAGATTTATTAAATTATATAATTTGCGGCGGAAAGTATTTCAAAAGTAATTTTTTTTTATAGTCTTATAAAAATATGAAAGGATTTATTACAAATGTATCAAGATCTGACGAATCAGAAAACGGCGAATATATTGAGGATAACGGTAAAATTATAGAAGTAATGAGCCACAGTTGTCCTGATACTTTAAATAGTTCACAAAAGGAAAATACCTTAAAAAAAGAGCATCTAAAGAGATTTTAACACCTAGACTTGCTATAGTTTTATATAAATTAAAATTAAGCTCTAGAGATACTATTCATATGCTAATAGCAGTTGTGGATGCAGTTGGTGTAAACTCGTCAGAGTATGTTATTAATCGCACTTCTATTCATCAAGAACGAGATGCCCTTAGAAAAGCAAATAGTACACGAATCGGTTTAAAACTAAGAACCAATACTCAGCCACTTATAATTCAGTGGGATACAAAACTTGTATATCCCGGCAATTCCCATGCCCTCGCCAAAGGAAAAAACAACTTTTTTTTTTATTTAAATAATAAAAGTTGTCTAGTTTACACTATAAAAATGTTTAAAATAAAAAAATTACTGCTGGCAGAGATTTTATAGCGGTGTCACCTATAGGTGACACTGGGCATTATTTATTAAATGCTGCCGTAGCTGCAGACCAAATTTTGTAACCAAATCGTAATGGTTTCCCATGAATATGTTGCTTCGTGGAATGTCTCCCATAATAAGGAACAATAGTTTCATCAATTGAAATGTGCGTTGAACCGGCCTTATAGAAATTGCTGGTAAAATTAGCAATAAGCAACTCAAAGTATTTGCGAACTTTGGCAAATTTATCGTTTGGGGGCAATACGTTACTATCACACAAATGTAAATATTGTTGCGATTTCGTCTTATGCTGCTGGATACTAGATCATTGTACGTGTCCGATTTTTTTTCCCAAAACATTCTCATGTATTTTGGTGTCATGTATCCAGTCAACAGTAGTACAGCAAGATAAACTCTAATTTCGTTTTCGGTTACATTCAATGTATGGTTCCTCTGTAGAGCATAAAAATTGCTCATATCTGCTATGAGGCTTATTAAATCTTGACTGTACAATAACTCAAAACAATCAGTTACACTAATATCTTCCAGAAATGTATCCAGAAATTCTTGATCGCTGTCCCCTTTACCACATGAAGAAAAATCTGAAACAGTTTTCGATCACTTCTTTACCGTAACTTCTTTCTTTTTCTTCTTATGAGCAGGTTCCTGATCTTCAATGTGTTGTGATACTGGAGCCGCGCCTTGATCCACTTCTTCATCTTCTCTATTAGGTCCGCTTTGTACTTCAACCTCTGAGCGCAACATTCGGCTGGTAAGGTGAATAAGATTGACATCATTTTCATCCCCACTGTCTTCATCAGTAAACTCACCATCCTCAGGAGGAAACTAAACGATGTCACCAGGGTCATCTCCAGCCTCCAGTATTTGTACAATTTCGTCCAAAATTAATCTTTTATAAAACAGAATTGAAATAGTAAAAATATTGCAAAATATAAAAGTTTTGATATGCATATATGCACAATGCCCAGTGTCACCTATAGGTGACACTTGATAAATCTCCAAAAATTTTGTCAAAAATATAATTAATTTTTCAAAACTAATTTCTCATACTGTAAGCCGGAATACCTAGAAGTATTTAGAAAAAAAAAGTATTGTGATACTTACCCATTTGGCATTTTTATAGCAATTTATTTATCACAAGGCACAGAAGTAAGTAAAAATCAAAAACACTGCTTAGAATTTTATTAAAATCCCCTATTTAATAAAATGCCAGCGTTGCCAAAATAAAATCAGATATACAACAGGGTGTTGTCTATGTATATATAATGATTATATTTCTCAGTGATACCAGTATTTATTTTTAAAAATTCCGTTAATATTTGTCACCTGTAGGTGACACTGGGGATTGCCGGGATATGGCATATCAGGAAAAAAAGAAGACCGCCTACCTATTATTGCAACCGCTCCCGATATTAAACAAATAATTAATATTCCTGATATACCGTCTGGAACTGGCGTGGAAATAGCTTCTGCAGTTTATGATTCTGTAGAAGAAAGACAAATTTTGGTTAGAGTTGAGGCATTTGTGTTTGACACAACCGCTTCCAACACCGGCAAATTTAAAGGGGCTTGCAATATTAAAAAAAAAAAAAATGAGCAAAGATATTCTATTTCTAGGTTGCAGACACCATATATTTGAAATAATTCTAGCAGCTGTTTTCAATGAAACAATAATATGTGCTTCAACTGGCCCAGAAATAAGTTTATTTAATAAATTTAAAATGGCCGAACGTAAAACAAGATGATTATTTGACACGGTTAACGATTCCTCGACTAAGAGAAATATTAAGTGATGAATGCACTGCAAAATTAGACTTTGCGTATAAAAAAGTAAAAGACGACTTTCCTCGAAATGACTACAAAGATTTCCTGGAATTACTAATAATATTTTTGGGTGGAATTCCTCCTAATGGCATAAAATTTTTAAGCCGGGTGCTCTTCATTTAGCTAGATGGATGGCTAAGGGAATATACTGCCTTAAGATATTACTATTCCGCAATCAATTCCCAGAAATCACAGACTTGGAAATAAGTGGTTTAGTAGAAGTTGCAGGCTTTATCATAAAGTGTTATGCGCTTTCCTGGTTCAATGCAGAAAAAGCTCCCTTAAACGATTTATTATTTTTGAGAAATTTGGAAAATTATATAAAAAATAAATATGCAAATAGCAGATTGAGCAATTTCTAAGTTCATTAATCACCTTTATTATCTTAATGAAGAATGCGTAGCATTCAGTTTATTTGATGATAGAGTATACGTAGAAACTAAATACAAAATGATCGAAAAAATTTTGATGTTTAGTGAAGAAGAAGACCTCGAAGAAGGAGAAGAAATAAAAAAAAATTATTAGAAAAGAAAATCTTACATATGATTGAGCATGTTAAGTAAATTTTGTAGCTTTAAGATACCGTTAAGTTAATATTTAAGAACTTGATATTTAGAAAATAAATCAATCAAAAACTTAGCCTAAAATCGGCTGTGTCAATTAAAACATAGGCATCTTATCTGCCTCGAATCATTTAAGCAAGTGGCGTTTTTAAGTGCCGGCACCAAATCTAGGCAGGGCTTTCTGCGAAAGTAAAAAACAAAATTTCAATTCTGCGTGAACAAATCATGCCGATCCTGCCAGGAGTAAGTAAAAAAACAACACCCGTAGAGGATGTCAAGTAACCCCAATAGAGGCAGGCCCCAAAAGGCTCACAATTGAGGAGTACCAAAGCAAAATAAACAACAAGAGGAAAAACTCTCCAAAATACCGCCAACGGCTAAACCAAAACATAAAAGAGGAGGAACTCAAGTACGAATAAAAAGGAAGTTGGCAGCTTTAAGGGCAACAGTTAATAGTGACGCACCACCATCCTGGGAATTATCCTCCGCATTGTGGCTGCAAATTGCGGCTTTAGAAGCTCTCCAGAGCAAATTTAAAAAAAAATTAATAAAAACACAAAATATAAAAAAATTTTTTTGGTAAATATAAAATGAAATAAAACCCACACATAATTCACATACATACAGTACATATTATGTACATTTATTTCAACAATTTGTTTCTCTTATTTTCTTTTATATATAAAAAACTAAAAATTGCTAATAAGAAAAGAAACACACTAAAAACGAAATTAATAAGTGTGTTCGAGTACGCAAAAGTTTTTACTATTTTTTACTGAACTTTACTGCATTTTACCAAATTGCGTTCGTTTACACAAAATACAGTAAATGAGAACACAAATTGAGAGCGTAAAGTGACAGTTCTTAATTGAGAACTTGCAAATTTTTACTGCAGAAATTTTTCGCAGTGAAGTTTAGTAAAACAAGAAAATATATGATTCAAAAGGTAAACAAACAAAAAGTGTACAATTTGTGACTAAAATATTTATCAAACTAAAAATTTAAGTGAAAATAAAATAAAACTAAAAGTAAATTAACATTAAATTGAACTTATTTGAGAAACAATTACCTACATGCCTTTTAAAGGAAAATAAAAGTTATTTTAGTTTTGTGGAGTTGTTATTTTAATTCTTTGGAGTTGTGAAATTCTAAAGTACTTGGGTACTTATTACTGCACTTCTTTTTACGATAGTCAGTAGCAAAAACAAATATTCATGTACTTTGAATAAATTTAACCACGCTCAAATATGCAAAATCAAATAAAATAAAAAAAGAAGATATGGGAAAGATTACATAAATTAAATTGTTTATATTTTATTAAAATATTTGTCTTATAAAAAGTATTTAATCGAGTACCCATGAATAAATTGTTCAAATATCCAAAAATGTAACAAATTTTCAACACTACATTTATTTTCCATCAGCTGTTGCCTATGTCTTACGAATTTTTACAATTTTTCCGTTCGCGTACTTTTTTGGGTAAACATATTTTTGGAGAGTAAATTCTGCTGTTTACTCATTTATACTCATTTATTGCATTTTACTGTAAAAGTAAACAAACGGACCTAATATAAGGCAGAATATAAGGAAGCGAGAAGAAGCATAAATGAATATGCACGAAGGAATGATATCACAAAAAAAAACAATTGCTGAATTCACAAAACCTCTTGTATCATTGTATCGAGTGTATTATAGTATCATATACAATAGTGTAAAATTTTTTGTTGGTAATTTTCATATAAAAAGGAAATACACCATTACACTTTTTATTTCATATGTTTTGCAAAAAAAGTATTTCAGAGAGTATAAGTATATACTCTAAAAGAGTATTTGTATGGTGCTTGTTCTTATTTTGTCCATCAATACAAGATTCAAGCCGATACAATATACACTAGGTGTTCACAAACATATAAACAAACTTGTATTTCATACAAGATAGACGATACAAATTGGTGTGAATTCAGCACATATAAGTAAAGAATAAAATTACCGGTAGAGGGTGACTACTATATGTGATAGCGTTGCCACACACAAACAAAAATATAAAGCGCTAATATTAGAATTTTCAAATTAGAATAAAATCTTAAATCTTATTATTTTTTCTATGGATAAAATAGAGAAGTATTGTGTTGAAATAGAGAAGTTAGATAAAAATATAAAAAAGTAAGGATAGAGTTTACTCTGCAGAATACGAAGAAGAAAAATTATCACGGTTATTAGAAATAAAAGAAAAAGTTGATGAGCTTTTAGAAATTTTAGAAGATCAAGAAAGCAAATCTCTTGCGATAAAATTTAACGATTTATACCCAAAAATATTAAATTCTATAAAAAATTTATGCATTAAGTCAGTGAAAACCTTAGTCACGGATAATTAAATAGAAAAAATGGCACACTTTGATATATCAGTAGTTGACAAAAACTTACAAACATTTAAGGGTTCATAAGAGTACTTAGAGGACCTTCTAGTTCAGGCAGA
This sequence comes from Lypha dubia, assembly GCA_947311025.1. Classification (NCBI taxonomy): domain Eukaryota; kingdom Metazoa; phylum Arthropoda; class Insecta; order Diptera; family Tachinidae; genus Lypha; species Lypha dubia. The sequence goes on along the minus strand of OX371260.1, from coordinate 94,345,785 downwards.
ACTGTTACACGATTTAATAAGAAATGAAGATAGAGAGATTTACGTCAAATATGTGTACAATTTTAAGTTAACAGCCAATGTTCGCAGTGTGGTAGGGCGTGCAAATAGACCGACATCTTCTGCAGGTTTAAGAAAACTACTAATTGAGGCATACCCCAATCCAAGAACGTTGCAACAAGTATTAACAGAGTTAGGAGCAGCATGACAAGGGAGTCAATGATGAATATAAAAACGTACTGTTGGCAAGTAGTCCCAAAACCTTAAAAGAGGCAGTAGAAAAATGCGTAACACTAGAAAGAAATTTAAAAAATGATAGAACTAACAATATATTTAGGATTGACAGAAGGGTCAATCAAAATAATTATAATAATAATAGAAATGATCGAAATGTTAGAAATGGTGGCAACTTTCGAAGAAGTAACCTTACTACGGTTCTCGAATCGACTTCGACTGTTGTACTAGATTAAAGAAACACACAACATATTTCGTTAATCTATTACAGCAGTCGAAGTGGATTCGAGAACCGTAGTAAGGCCCAATATAAATTTCAGCAACACCCAAGTCAACAACCATAATAGAAACAGTGCTAATCGTAATTTTAGCAGAAATAACAATCATTATGATAACACAGTTCGCAATATTAGTCGAGACAATAACCCACATCGTGATCAAAGAAATTTTGGACGAAACACTAGAGGCAATAACAACAGTTTTAGAATCAATTATGAAAGAAATAATAGTGGCAATAATAACTTTAGAAATAATACAGGAGGCAATAGACAGGGAAACTAGGTAGGCAGAACAACATACAGCGTTGTCCAAGGCCAACATTTTTTAAATTTTTTACAGAGAGTAATAATCCAATTACAATAAGTTGCAAAGGTAGAAACGGAAACGTAAATTTTTTAATAGACACGAGAGCCGAAATATCAATATGTAAAAACAACGAAATAAAAGATATAGATACAACAACCATTTCGACTCTTAGAGTCTCTTTCACCAATTCTATTTAAATATCAATTCATATTTAAACGAAGTTATTAATTTTCACCAACATATTCTCTTTACACATTTAAAATCTGTTTAAATACGTAGCAATCTCCATTTAAATACTGATTTTGCATCTCTCTCACAACAGCTGTCTCTAGCGACACATTCAGACCCCAAGAAAAATAGCGTGATTGAAAATTATCCTATACCTAAAAATGCTGATGAGGTTAGAAGATTCAGAAATCATTCAAAACAATAAAATCTAAACTTCTGAAACCCCCTATTCTACAATACCCTGATTTTAAAAAACCATTTATAGTTACCACAGATGCATCTAATTTTGCACTCGGTGCAGTCCTCTCACAAGGAGAGATTGGATCGGACTTGCCAATATCATATGCAAGTAAAACATTATCGAAGCACGACATGAATAAATCCGTCATAGAAAAGGAAATGTTAGCCATTAGTTACAGACCACAGACCGTTAGTATGCAATCCAGAAATATACAGAAGCTTGCTTTAAATTCCAATGATATGATTTTCAAAACAACGCATATAGAACAATTTAAAAACATTTTTAACAATATAAAGAGAAAAAAAAGTGAGAATTTGAAAATTTTAATATACAAGTCTCCAACGCGTATAACTGATAAAAATATGCAAAACGACTTAATAACTAAGTATCACGATTCGACTATAGGTGGTCACTTAGGTATTAGAAAAACAACTCTGAAATTGAAACAGAGATATGTATGGCAGAACATGAGTAGAATGGTCAACGCACATGTATCCAATTGCAACACAAGATAAACAAACAAACAAGAAAAAAGAAAAATTAACCCTTACAGATACACCAGGGAGTAGCTTTGAAACTATTTCGATAGATACAGTAGGTCCCCTTAGGTACTCAAATCAATTCAGGTACATACTCACCATACAGGATGACCTGACTAAATATGTTATAGCATGCCCCATCGAGTCTAAAGACGTGAAAACGATTGTGAATAATTTAATTTTGATACATGGAAACATTAAAATATTAAAATCATATAGGGGTACTGAGTTTTTAAACACATTAATGTCTGAAATATGTAATCTACTAAAGATTAAGCAAGTTCTCAGTACGCCTTATCACCACGAAACACTTGGCTCTGTAGAGAGAAAGCACAGAGTACTTAATGAATTCTTATTGAATTTTTGTAAAAACGATGAATGGGACCGATGGATCCCATACTTTCGTTTCGCATATAATACTACAACGCACGTAGATACAACATATACACCATACGAACTGATACGAGTGTATGGAAGGTTGTCAAATTTGCCAAATGATAGTATAGTAGATTCAAAACCACTCTCTAACACAGATAATTATGTACAAGAATTAAAAGCACGTTTGAAATTTTCTTTAACAAAAGCAAAACAATATTTCGAAAATTCAAAAAAGAAAAGAGTACAAAAAGCAAAACAATATTTCGAAAATTCAAAAAAGAAAAGAGTACAAAAAGATGCAAATAATAATTCACTAAATTTTAAAAAAGGCGACTTCGTTCTTGTTCGAAATTTTAATAGAAAGAAAAACCAACCTCCGTATAGTGGTCCGTTTAGAGTAGTAGATAACTTAAAAGAATATCATAATAATAATATAAAAAAGTATTAAACAATGAATTGTTATTAGATTTTATAAGAATGATATGAAAAAAAAAAAAAATATATAAAATTTGTAGTGTATTCTATATTATTATTTATATTATATTATTATTTATAATATATTATTATTTATATTTCATATTTAGTATCACCCTAATGTAAATTCCTTAACACATTCCTTGGAATTTACATTGGAATAGTTATATCTTTGGACAACAACTATTGTTAAGTATTAAGTAAATCTTGTAGCTTTAAGATACCGTTAAGTTAGTATTTAAGAACTTGATTTTTAGAAAATAAATCAATCAAAAACTTAGTCTAAAATCGGCTGTGTCAGTTAATACATAGGCATCTTATCTGCTTCGAATCATTTAACCCAGTGGCGGTTTTAAGTGCCGGCACCAAATCTAGGCAGGGCCTTCTGCGAAAGTTTTAGGGCGTTTTTATATAAAAATGTTTTTAATTTTAATTTTTCGATGTTTCGCCACACCGTTGGTTGGCTTCTTCAGGAGAAAATGAGTTAAATCTAATTTATAATAATTTAAACGAATTCCAATCAAAATATTGAAAGATATTTTTCAATTGAAAATAGTTTTTTTCTTTTTGAAACAAAAAACTTCAAAATAATTTAACAAAAACAAAAACAAAATACATTGATTGAAAAAATTTAAACCAATGAACAAATATTTTTGAATATACACCTACACATAAATACAAATTACATTTTCCTATTTTCTAACATACATATATTACAAACGCAGATATATGTTAGAGATGTTACAAATAATTAACACACCAATACAACAAAGAATTAATTTTAAGACAGATACTGAAAATATAGCTCAAAATTACAGACATTTAGTTACAAAAAGATAGAACATTTCACATGTACTTTTTATTGATGTATTTATATAGTAGTTACAAATAAAATTAAGTTTGGAGCAGTTAAGGAAATTGAAATTAGAATTTAAGACTATAAGTTAGTAAGAGATAAAAATAGGAAAATGTAGTTTGTATTTATGTGTAGGTGTACGAGTATGTTCAAAAATATTTGTTCATTGGCTTAAATTTTTTCAATCAATGTATTTTGTTTTCGTTAAATTATTTTGAAGTTTTTTGTTTCAAAAAGAAAAAACTATTTTCAATTGACAAATATTTTTCAATATTTTGATTGGTATTTGTTTAAATTATTATAAATTAGATTTAACTCAATTTATCCTGAAGAAGTTAACCAACGGTGTGGCGAAATATCGAAAAATTAAATTTAAAAACATTTTTATATAAAAACGACCTAAAGCTTTAAAAATTATTACATTATGTCAGGTTTTAAATTTCATTTTATATTTTAAAAGCGCAAACTTAAATCCGAGTCAATTTTGTTTTTGTTTATCTGATTTATTGTATTTACATATGCTCAGTTCCATAATGTAATATAAGACTTAAGTCTTGTGCATGGGACATCTAAAATAATTAATAAATAAATAAAAAAAAAATAATATTAGTGACTAGTACAAGTAGTTACATATGTACATATGTACTTATTTTAATATTTAATAAAAATAAAATAAAAAATGAATTAAAAATTAATTCTCATATTCTATTTCTCTTGAAAACTGGTTAAATAGTTGATATTCTACTCAATTACTGTCCACTTTACGAAAATTGTAAAGATGGACAATTGAACGCTGATGAGAGGTGTAGCGTCCTTGAAATCGGTACTGATACGTTCTGCTAAAAACTAATTGGATATAAATAATAATATTTTTCAGCATAAAAAAACTCTTAGTAATTTTGAATTTTCATTAATTCAATAAAAACTGAACTTGAGCCTAAATAATATTACACATATCGAAGGAAATAATAGCACAACAAAATTTTACAGTCCTGGTTTGACGGACAAAAAAGAAATAAAAATAGCTGTTGAAACAAATAACATAAAATTTGCATACAAGTCAAACACAACATTAAACAAACTTTTTACAAGAGTAAAAGCGCAAACTGACAAACAACAACAATGTAACGTAGTTTACGAACTGCAATGTAAGGGAAATAACGAAGAACAATGCAACATAATATATATTGGCACAACCAAAAGAAATTTAGAGAACAGAATGGCAGAACACAAAAGTGATATTGAAAATCAACAGCTTTGTCAACACATATCATCAACAACAAACATACGGTTGATTTTGATAATGTGAGAATTTTAGACAGGAAAAATATAGAGAGAAAAGATACACAATCAAAAGTTTGCGCATACTAAAGAACATCCACACAAAAACATAAATGTGAAAATAAGGCCAAGTTCGTATCCAAAAAGTTTCGGCCGTAAAAAGTAATGAGATCAAAATAAGGACCAAGTTCTTGATAGGTACAATTCCATCTCATTTCTAGGCAACCTGTAAGCTTGGCAAAATTTGTTTGCCTTTCTAATATGGGAAAGAATTCTTGGAAAAATATTGCCTTATGGCCTTATGTTCACATTTATGTTTTTGTGTGGATCTCACTTCTTTTTTCTAAGTTGTTTTCGTATAAATATTTATAATTTCAGCTTTCTAGCTATACTGGAAAGGCCCCATACAAATAAGGGCACCCAAGTCCCCCCAGGTGAAAATTGCCCGTTTAAAAATTATTTGTGTTAATTTCTCTTCAGGACCTACCTGTGTACGAAATTTAAGCTTTCTAGGTCAACTAGAAGTGCCCCGTACAAAAAGGGGCATGATTGTCCCCCCAGATGAAAAGTGCCCGTTAAAAAAATCATTTTCGATAATTTATCATCACTACCAGCCTGTGTACCAAATTTCAGCTTTCTAGCTATACTGAAAAGGCCCCATACAAATATGGGCACCCAAGTCCCCCCAGGTGAAAAGTGCCCGTTTTCAAATTTTTCTGGTTATTTTCTCACCAAGACCTATCTGTGTACCAAGTTTCAGCTCTCTAGCTTTACTGGAAGTGCCAAATAATATTGATGAGTGAGTGAGTCAGTGAATATGTACTAAAATATGGACTTTTCACACCTTAATATCTCGGGAAGCTTCTATGGTAGAAATTTAAACTTTAACCTGTGAGTTCACCTCTGTGGGGAAACCTTATGTTTCAAGTTTCATTATATTATGATCAGGAGGAGCAAAGTTATGAGGGGGGTAAAAACAGCTCGAATGGTTTCGTGTAAATATACACACTGTGTAGCCGAACTTGGGCTGGCGCTCTACCGTGCGCATTGATAGAGAGAACGATGAACATTAAAGAGGACACCAACAATATCAGCGCTAGTTATATTGTTGCAATTAAATAACAGCATCAACTGTTTTTTACTAAATATATTTTTATTTATTAATTTTTAAATTTTATTTATTTGTTGCGGGTTAGCAATATCTAAATATATACTTATTTAATTGTATAGGTGTAGCAAAGTAAACACATTCAAAATGGAAAATTATTTGTTGTGTATGTTTGAAAAGTTTTTAAAGACTATTTTTGTGCTTAATAATTCACAAATTTATTTGTGAGTTTTCGTGTAAATGGATGAGCTTTAAAATTTTTTAAACATAAAGGGTAAAACATCTACTGATGAGTTGGTATGGCTACAAACGAATAAATGTAAAATTTTATTTATTAATTTTTAAAAAAATTTTTCGGCATTAAAAATGTCAGAATATATCATAGCAATTCTTTTTAACTTCACAACTGTATTATTGTAAATAAAAAAATGTTCTGTGTTGAACTTTTCAAAATATATGTACATATAATGTTTTTTAAAATTCACACAGACGAAGAAGTCAACAAACAATTGCCGAAACGTTGGGTAAAAAATGTAATAAAACTGTTTTATTAACATTAACTACGTTAGGCCTCATTAGCTTAAAAAACAAAAATATTTTTATCAACTGAAATGAATTAGTTTTGTTTTGTTTAATTTTTTTAATGACCACTACCAGCCCGAAGGTAACACCTATTAGAAAATTAATTATTTACAAATTGCTCAGAAAACATCATCGTATCTGTAGAACACATTACTTACCTCATCAGCCACACTGTTTGCTTTTATTTGCAATTCTTCGAGCTCTGTCTTAGGCACCTGAGGTGCAGCATTTTCTTCTGTGCTCTCCACTGCCGGCATTCTGAAAAAAATGTTTGTATTTAATTAAGGATATTATCAAACAGTAAGTTGCAAGCCTAAATTTTTTAAACAGAGATTAAAATAACACCCTTCCTTGCATAGTGATGGAAATATCCATCATATCAATTATTGAAGAAAAACAACGCATAGAAACAAGTGTACTATCATATTTTTTGTTTTTGAGATCATTTTGTATATTAAATTATTATATGAACTTTTTATAAAAATGTAATGAACGTAGGGGGTAGTATATTTCATTCTGCCTATAAAAGTGCCGACGCTTAAGAACGCCACTGGCCTAATTGTTCCCAAGGCAGATGAATGCCTATTTATATTTAATATGAAGCAGATTAATGCTCCTTAAAAGAGAGAGCCGGTTCTAAGGCTAAGTAATCATTGATTTACTTTCTAATAAATAACTTCTTATATACTAAATTAATGGTAACTTAAAACTTCAAAAATTCCTTAAGTAGCAAAGATGTATACTAAGCATAGTTATTGTATCAAATAGCAATTAAAATAAAAGTATAAGTAGTTGTTGTAAATGTTATATTATAGTACAGTGTTTGTTTTTGTATATTTATATCAAAGGAATTTGTTTAAGAATTTGACTACGAGAGTAGATCTCATTATAGGTAAAAATACTGATATACTAATTAATGCAAGATACACTAAAAAAATGAAAAAGATGCGTAGGATGTGCAGTAAATTCTTCCTTTCTTAAATACAAAAAAAAAATATTAGCACCGACCCATACTTTTCGAATTATGTTCATGTGAAGTTTTCATATTAAACTATGATTGCGTATTAACTATCTAAATTTAATAAGCAAATCTTTAATAAACAATACCAAATTGGAACATATGTGGTGAAGAAAAGTCCCTTAAGCCTGTAACGATCATAACGAATATGTTAGCAATTATTTTTATTCAAAAGTTTTTCTAACTGATTTACATTATTTAGTCTGCTTTTTTCGAGTAAAAGATCCTCTTTTTTATATAAAAATAAATATCAAATAACTCCTTTTTAATTAAAAATGTTTAATTTTACGGTTATTGAAATATTGTTATATACATATACTTGAAGAAGCTACCTATTGTTTAGCAGCGAAATATCGGAATAAATAATATAAAAATAAAAAGAGTTATTTGTTATTCTTATTTGTATATAAAAAGTTGATCTTTTACTCAAAAAAAAGCAGACTAAGTAATATAAAAAACAAACAAACAAACAAAGCATGTTTAAAGGGCACTATACATGCCTCAAAATGCTTGACATCAAGCGTGTGTACGTGTGCTTGACGTTAACCCATTCATTTGCATGAGTGCAACGAGTGTTAACAACGAGACAGTAGAAAAAAAAGTGTTGAATATGTCTGTTGCCGATGAAACTTTAGTGGCAATTTTGGCTGCTTGCTTAAAAAAAAGAAATGGAAACTAATAATAAAAGAAAAAAAAAAAACGAATATGGATGAAAAATTGGCCAAAAAAACGAAACGAATTCACCCACGAAAACTTACTTGCTGAGCTCAGAATGTCCTCCGCAAGTGATTTTAAGAACTTTTTGAGGATGAATAAGAAGAGCTATTAAACTTAGGTGGACCTATTATACAGAAGAAGGACACCCAGCTTCGTAAGGCTATACCAGTCAGCCTCCGGTTATCAACAACGTTAAGGTATTTTGTAAGTGGATGCAGTTTTGAAAACATAAAACTTTCGAGTGCCATATCATCGTGCTCTATTTCACAAATTGTTATGGAAACATGCGATGCAATTATCCAAACTTTCGCAGAATACATAAAGGTGAGCAAATGTTTAGCCATGCATACATATGTACATAGATACATATGAATGTACATACATTAGGGCGGGTCGATTTGTATGGAGGCATAAAAATCGCTCAAATTAAAAAAAAAATCGTATTCTAGGAATCAAAATAAGAAACTTTGCTGAAGGAACCATACCTCTACAATGTATATTGATGTCCCGACTTTTGACCCAAAGGGTCAAAATTTGAAAAATCTCACTTTGACCCATTTAGAGTGCCTTTAATCGAGTCAAAATGTATGACCGACCCCCACTAACTGTGGAAGGCCGACCCACTTATGTCAGTGGCACACCCCCTGGAACCACCCCTGAGGGGTTCACCATACAAACATTTCAAAAAATTACCATTTTTGGCACTTTATAAGAAAAAATCAGCGAAATGGCTATGTTTTTTTATTAAGTTAAAAAGTTATATATACAACCCTTGTTTATTTGATAACGAGATAAAAGTAAACAAATATCTTTAAGAAGTGTAATTACCAACAGAATAGAAAATGGTAATTACTTTTTAATTGTGTCGTTCTAAGAATCTTGTGTTATTTTTGTGTTAAATACTGGTAGTCCCTGATATCTAGGTAATAAAATATATCTTCGATGTGTTTACAATATGTAGCTATATGCAGTAAAGAGCATGCCTAAAATCAGGTACGCATATGTACTATTTAGTTTTAAGGTTCTCATTTTTAGTATTTAAGTCCAATTTTTTATAATAAAAATTCATTATTTTAGAACTACTCAAAGTGTAAGCTACATAGTTTATTATTTAAACAATCATCCCATTACAATGAATCCACCATCCTGTACACCGCAAGATGAAGCCACAATAACTATCGAAAACCCAATTAGTCATATACCAGAGCATGATGTTACTGTTTTTGGTGTATCTACTGATTTGAGTGATCTTAATTTACCAACCCATCTGGATATCTTGAGATATTATTTTTACTTGAGCGAACGTGCTAAAACAGACCAAAAAAAGTTTTCCTACAAATCATTCACTATTGAAGTACAAAATAAGTTGATTGGAATTTGGGAAAAACTTGGTATGGAAATAATGGCGAAAAATTGTTTTTTTTTGATAATTTTATTATTTATTGAATCTTTAATTATTTAAATTAAATTATCAATAAGTTTTTCAAATCTTAAATCTAAAAAACATTATATGTAAGTTTAGCCAATGCTAAACAAAATTTGTAATTTCTACGGTTAATTTTTGTTGTTTTACATCTCTCGTGAACGGCTGAGAAAAATAGTATCCCTTCTTTTCAGCCGGGTGTAGCCTCTATAATGAAGAATATTGCGCGCAAGTGGATTTGGGTGCAACTCAAGTTTTTTTTATATATTTTTTCGCGTGTTTTGAAAATACTGTCTTCACCAACGGAGCGTCTAGGTCTTTATGAATTCGATGGTTTCTGACATACCAGGGGGCTGCTGTTATTGTACGTAGGATTTTATTCTGTCGCCTTTGAATTCTTTCGACATTCGACGCTGAGGCAGTGCCCCATAACTGGATTCCATAGGACCATATTGGTTTCAGGATCGCGTTGTATAAGAGAAGTTTACAGTCAAGGCTTAGTATAGAGTTTCTTCCAATAAGCCAATTCATTTGGGCTGTTTTTAGTTTCATTTGTGTTAGCGAAAAATTGTGTATATATTAAATTGAATAGAGTGCTTGACAAATATCAAGACCAAATCTAGAGCAAAAAAAAAAAACCCAAAATTTCCAGAGTTTCTAAAATCTCTGGAAACAATTTTTCACATTGGAACATGTAAATGCGATTTGAAGGGAGCTGCATGTGCATGCGGCTTGGTTCCAGAACGCCTCAAAGAGTTTGTGCACGATCAACATAATCAGAGAAGACTAACGGTGGCTGCATTTATGATCGAAAGTAAAGAGCAAGTAGCAAGGTCTATGTCACCAATGTCAACATAACAACATCTTGATGATTCAAGATACGCACCGCCATCGGTTCAAGAAGATATGGATACAAGCATAAGTTCAGAAAACACAGAAAGATACAATTGTTTTAACTTTGCCTTGATATGTGACAGATTTGGTGTGCTTGATAGAGTAGCATCAGCATTAGGAACCGCTCTTTTCCATGATTTAAAAATGTTGGCTAAATCTTCGGGGCAGAAACCACTTGCAACTGCAATAGGTATGCGATATAAATACTTTACGTCTGTCGAAAGTGTCTGTTTAACTTCAGTTTCTAATGGTGGTGGCATGCTTCCCAAAGAAATTGTTTGAAAATCTGTAATAACCTACGACAATTTTTTATTTTTTTTTTTAAATTAATTGAAATTTATACAACGATTTTATAAAAGTCTAGCTAAAATATATATTTGCCTACCTTTTGCTGCTCGCAAGTTTCTATCAGCTTAGTCAAAATACCACTGGAGGTTCTAGGCCCGCTTGTAGTTAATTGCTCTAGCGCGGAGCACAAATGTCGAAATGATAACTCATTAAAATGTAGCAAACAGACAAACCAATGTAATGGTCTATTTAACATCGTCTCGAACCTTCGAAGTACTCCATTTTGACTTCTAGTATTAGTGACTTCACCATCGCAGCAAATCCCGATCAAATTAGAAAGGGATGAGTTCCTTTCCACAAAGAAGTCGTAAATTTGCTTCTGCTTGGTCTCATCGTTTTCAGCATTAACTTTTATGTGACCTAACAATTTTGTTTCTGGCTCCTGAACAATGACTATGTATATGTGGCTCTTTGACTAGGTTTGTATGATACTTGCCTCCAATATTAACCCTTGCTAAGGAATTATTCTTTCTGCCATCGAAGGAAAACGCTATGATATCAGAGTCATTGAACTGTTGTGGGCGAACAAATGCTCTGCACTTCTTTTTTTCACGAGCGACTTTGGCTTTATCCATAACAATGAATTCCCCCACTTTGTCCTTAAACTTAATATCTCTGAAAAGAGCTGTTGCTAAGACCGAAGCTACTCTGTCAGAAATGCCGAACCTATCGCAAGCCATTGCAAAATTCAGAGTAGTGTACCTTTCCGAGTATGGACCTCGTTTTAAAGGAATTTCATTTGCTTGAAATTCGATTCCATAGTCAATATCCATTTCTGACGAGTCGGGCCTGTATGACGTTTTATGACTAGCTGATGGATTTGTTGTAAGCAACTCAGACATTTCTACAACAGGTTCAGGAATGGTATGTTTCCGATATTTCGCTATCTCAATGGATAGCTTCTTCAGGGAATATTTTTTCTTCGATAATGACAATTTTTTTTAAAAACAATAAAAAACTTATTCTATAACAATTTTTTTATATATATGAAACATAATTTGTCAATATGAAAAAATAGTTACAGGAAGTACATAAAATTCTTTTTATTCTTTTACAAAATAAAAAACTTATTTAATTTCCTATATTATTCTTATAAATTAACTGCCTGGCCCACGATGTCGAACGAATTTTTCTTTCGTACAAATTACATATAAAACAAAAACAATTTTAAACATTTTGTTTTTGTTTTAAATGTAATTTGTATGAAAGAAAAATTCGTTCGACATCGTGGGCCAGGCAGTAAATGTCTGTAGTTTTGCGCTACGTTATCTGTATCCATTTTAAAATTAATTCTTTGGCTTATTAGTGTATTAATAATATGTAACATTTCTAACATAAGGCGACGTTTGTAGTTAACGTCTGTGTTTAAAATTGATGTATTCTCAAAATCTGGAATATGATTTAGTTTTGCACAATGTGATGTCAATGCTGTTTTTTGAGTAGATATGTGTTTATATTTTTGATCTGATTTATGTCCTGCTAATATAGTTTTTAGTTTATTTTTTGTTGTGCCAATATACACCTTATTACATCCTACAGTATCATTACCCTTACATGGTATATTGTAAACTATATTAGATATGTCCAATTTATCCGTCTTATCTTTCATTTTACTAAACAATCTACCTAATGTGTTATATGTCTTATGAGACATTCTATAATTATTAATATCATAAATCTTCGAATTTTCTAGTCGTTCAGAGATTATCGGCACATAAGTCAAGGATTTGTAAATTTTGGGTTCACTAGAAGTTGTTATATTGTGTACTCTTCGTCCTTTATATTGTTTTATCAAATTATTAACTAATTGATCTAGAAAATTATTATCATCTAAAATTTTTCTAACTTTTCTTTTGTTTTCTCTATGAAATTCTATATCACTAATACCTAAAACTCTAACAATGAGATTTTTAGCTGTATTAATGATAACTCTTTTAGGGTGTTTTGAAAAATAATTAATTATTCTTCCAGAAGAAGTACGTTTTTGGTACCAATCAACTACTAAATTATTACCTTTTCTAATTACTAATGTGTCTAAATATGGAAGTTTTTTATCACATTCCTTTTCAATTGTAAATTTTAAATCTTGATGGAAACAATTAAATGTTGTTAGCATATTATCTATTTCAGATTCAGATATAATACAAAATAAGTCATCTACATATTTTGTTATAATACTCGGTTTAGTAGATAATTTATTAGCACAAGTATTAATTAATTTTTCCATAACAATATCAGCAACGACAGGAGAAGCTGGGGAACCCATAGGAACTCCTTTTTGTTGTGAATAAATTTTCTTATCATATTGAAAATATCTACTATCAACTATACAAAACTTAACAATTTGTAAAAATAATTCTTTTTCAATTGAAGTATGTTCTTTAATAACATCCCATTTTTCTTCTATAATACTTATTGCTAGATCTATTGGTACATTTGTTCATGCATAAATTCTCCATCTCACGAACTAAGTAGATATATGACAGGAATTCTTCGAAAGATAACAGAAACTTCAATATATAATGTGAAGGATTCATTACAATTTAAAGATAAGCCAAAGAATTAATTTTAAAATGGATACAGGTAACGTAGCGCAAAACTACAGACATTTAATTTATAAGAATAATATAGGAAATTAAATAAGTTTTTTATGTAAAAGAATAAAAAGAATTTTATGTACTTCCTGTAATTATTTTTTCATATTGACAAATTATGTTTCATATATTTAAAAAAATTGTTATAGAATAACAGTGTTATTCACAAACGCTTTATTAGAGGCTAATAAGCAAAATGCGCTAAAGTAGTATTCACAAACGTTTAATAGCACTATGACGCGGTTATTACACGCTAATAAACTCGAAAATTTTATTGTAGGCATCACGCTACTTTAGCCGTTTAATAAGTTGACATTTGCATTTTTTAAAGTAAAAAAACACTATTTACTTCAAAAAGAAAGATTCGAATAAAGTAATGATTGCAATAAATATAATTTCGACATTCGTTAGTATTATATAAAATATATATACTTATGTACATAAAACTATAATTTTTTTATTAAATTAAATATTTTGCAGATAATGTATTTCAACTCTCCCGATTCTTCCACTCCTTCTGCAATGTCTACATACATACATACGTACATATGTATGTATGTACGTAAAATAAGAAGATTCAAGAAGAAATACATAAATATGAATGTATGTGAATATGTACATACATACATACATATGTATGTATGTTTACGTATGTATGTACACAAATGTGTCTGTATGCACTTATATGCATGTACTAGTGATGTTACGAATACTCGTATTCGTATTCGACTATTCTCCTATTTTAAGATATTCGTATTCGTATTCGCCAAATTCAAGCGAATATTTTTCGAATAATTTTCCCATACATTTTCCAAAAAAAAAATCATACAAAAGTTTAAAAAAAGTACATAAAATGTAAAAAAATTTATTAATTTTTATTAAAAAAACCCATTATATTTCACGCAGAGTAAGAAAAACGAAATCTGAAAGTATGTAAGTAAAATAATTAAAAAATGTTCTGTAGAGGATTTCAAATTCGGCATCTTAATGCAATAATAATGTTAAATCACAATTTTTTTTTTTCATTTATAGTTACTAACGCAAAGTCAGGGATTTTTTCCAATTAAATTTGAAATATAAACCTCAAAAGAAATATTCGTATTCGTATTCGGCGAATACTGTTTTAAATATTCGTATTCGTATTCGCGAATACTAAAAATTGATATTCGTAGCATCACTAGCATGTACATGCATATTTTTTTACTTGCGTACATTACTTAAATTTTCCTGCTCTTTGAAATATTAATATTATTACATCTTGGCTGACTTCCAAAACGTCAATTGCTTTGTGTTTGAACAAAGCATCACATTTCATAACTCCCCAGTACAATAATTATACAATCGGGACCTTAACTGTAATGACTTTTATCAAAAAAATCAAGAAATAAGATTTATTTTTGATTTTTATATTTTTAGATAGAAAATAAGAGTTATTTTTGATATTTATTATTTTAAATGAAAAATAAAAGTTATTTTTGATTTTTATATTTTTATATCAATAATAAAAATAAATTAAAAATTCGTGACATAGGTAATATGTTTATTAATCTTTGTTACGTATTAAAGTAAAAATAAAGTACACAGTTATAATAACAACAAATTGTTCATTCTGTACCTGCCACTCAAGTCAGTGTAGAAAGGTCATTTTCAGCACTCAGATTAATATTGGGAGATTTGAGATATAACTTATCTGAGGAACATTTAAAATCAATTATGATGGTAAAATTGAACACCTGAAAACGACCTCTTAACACTGACTTGAATGGCAGCCAAAACTTATAAGCTATTTTTATGCATTCATGTTTTTATAGCTGATAATGGATAAGTCACATAATATATTATATTCATATAGAAATTTGAATGAAGCAGCATATTATAATACATACGGCATCAACAAATAAATAAGAGTTTTGAATTGATTTTTATTATTGATATAAAAATATAAAAATCAAAAATAACTTTTATTTTTCATTTAAAAAAATAAAAATCAAAAATAACTCTTATTTTTGATTGTTAAAATAAAAATCAAAAATTTAAAAATCATGCAATATGTTGGATGCATTTCGCCTAAAAATCATGATGGTGTAATTAAAAGTTTTCTACGATGTTCATTTATGTATGATTTATTTCTTCAAAAATTGAAAAATAACTCTTATTTCCGGTCCCTGTATACAATGTATATCATTTCAAAACGCCGCCGTCAAGTATTTTTAACGCAGTAAGAAAGCAAATAAGGCATCGGTTTTATAGTTGATTCATTGTTTTAATTTATATGACAATACTTTCACATTTTCAAACCATTAGAGACTACTTGCTTATCGAGTATGTTCTTGTACACAACACTAATTATAACTTGACAATTGAAATGAAACAATGTTGCTAACACAGAATCACAAAACTGAAAAAATCACACAATAGTTAATGTGGCTTTATTAAACGTTTGTGAATAATGTTTATTATTACCCGGTAATAACAGAAAAACTGATTATTAACTAATGTGTACATTATCTCTACAATAAGAATTTTTTATGAATAACACTGTAACAGTGTTATTCACAAACGCTTTATTAGAGGCTAATAAGCAAAATGCGCTAAAGTAGTATTCACAAACGTTTAATAGCACTATGACGCGGTTATTACACGCTAATAAACTCGAAAATTTTATTGTAGGCATCACGCTACTTTAGCCGTTTAATAAGTTGACATTTGCATTTTTTAAAGTAAAAAAACACTATTTACTTCAAAAAGAAAGATTCGAATAAAGTAATGATTGCAATAAATATAATTTCGACATTCGTTAGTATTATATAAAATATATATACTTATGTACATAAAACTATAATTTTTTTATTAAATTAAATATTTTGCAGATAATGTATTTCAACTCTCCCGATTCTTCCACTCCTTCTGCAATGTCTACATACATACATACGTACATATGTATGTATGTACGTAAAATAAGAAGATTCAAGAAGAAATACATAAATATGAATGTATGTGAATATGTACATACATACATACATATGTATGTATGTTTACGTATGTATGTACACAAATGTGTCTGTATGCACTTATATGCATGTACTAGTGATGTTACGAATACTCGTATTCGTATTCGACTATTCTCCTATTTTAAGATATTCGTATTCGTATTCGCCAAATTCAAGCGAATATTTTTCGAATAATTTTCCCATACATTTTCCAAAAAAAAAATCATACAAAAGTTTAAAAAAAGTACATAAAATGTAAAAAAATTTATTAATTTTTATTAAAAAAACCCATTATATTTCACGCAGAGTAAGAAAAACGAAATCTGAAAGTATGTAAGTAAAATAATTAAAAAATGTTCTGTAGAGGATTTCAAATTCGGCATCTTAATGCAATAATAATGTTAAATCACAATTTTTTTTTTTCATTTATAGTTACTAACGCAAAGTCAGGGATTTTTTCCAATTAAATTTGAAATATAAACCTCAAAAGAAATATTCGTATTCGTATTCGGCGAATACTGTTTTAAATATTCGTATTCGTATTCGCGAATACTAAAAATTGATATTCGTAGCATCACTAGCATGTACATGCATATTTTTTTACTTGCGTACATTACTTAAATTTTCCTGCTCTTTGAAATATTAATATTATTACATCTTGGCTGACTTCCAAAACGTCAATTGCTTTGTGTTTGAACAAAGCATCACATTTCATAACTCCCCAGTACAATAATTATACAATCGGGACCTTAACTGTAATGACTTGTATCAAAAAAATCAAGAAATAAGATTTATTTTTGATTTTTATATTTTTAGATAGAAAATAAGAGTTATTTTTGATATTTATTATTTTAAATGAAAAATAAAAGTTATTTTTGATTTTTATATTTTATCATGCAAATGCATCCAACATCATTTCGCCTAAAAATCATGATGGTGTAATTAAAAGTTTTCTACGATGTTCATTTATGTATGATTTATTTCTTCAAAAATTGAAAAATAACTCTTATTTCCGGTCCCTGTATACAATGTATATCATTTCAAAACGCCGCCGTCAAGTATTTTTAACGCAGTAAGAAAGCAAATAAGGCATCGGTTTTATAGTTGATTCATTGTTTTAATTTATATGACAATACTTTCACATTTTCAAACCATTAGAGACTACTTGCTTATCGAGTATGTTCTTGTACACAACACTAATTATAACTTGACAATTGAAATGAAACAATGTTGCTAACACAGAATCACAAAACTGAAAAAATCACACAATAGTTAATGTGGCTTTATTAAACGTTTGTGAATAATGTTTATTATTACCCGGTAATAACAGAAAAACTGATTATTAACTAATGTGTACATTATCTCTACAATAAGAATTTTTTATGAATAACACTGTAAATATACTCATATGAATACATACATATGTATGTATGTTAGTGTTTCGTTTTTGTTTTGCTTTGTGTTGCTGAGATAGAGCTACAGACCAAAAAAAACCTTGTAGGAGCTGCTTTCGACATACGCCTGAATAGGTGTTGCCAGATGATCGGCCGTGCTGGCATGCTGGCGGATGCTCTTAGGATTCGCTTCGGGCCCCACGTTGGGCGCCATTTTTGTAGTAGCTGCTTTTGGACATACGCCTGTAAAGGTGTTGCCAGATGATCGGCCGTGCTGGCATGCTGGCGGGTGCTCCGGCTGAAGCTCGCCGTCTTGGGGTCATAGCTGCCAGATTTTTTTAGGTAATATCGTCATATTTTTGGGCAAAAATCGTCATTATCGTCAATATAGCTTATTGAAATCGTCATAAAAACGTCAAATGAAAAAACCGCTTTTTTACCAACAAAACATATTTTATCAGAGGCAAAATATAACAAAACTTTTAAATAAACAAATCTTATTAAACAAAACAGCATTCTTTAAATAAAGAGATCAGATACTTCAATTAGAATTCACAATAAAATCACATTTTTTTCCAATGTAGTAAAATATGCATTTTAAATTTCATTTTTGGAAACATTTTTTTCTAAAAAAGTATAAAAACTACAATAAAATTGATACAAATAAAATATAATTTTTAAAGAAAATATGTATATGATACATTTACATTCATATATGTATGTATAATATATTATACAATTATATAGTGAAATTAAACATGTTGATTAATTCAGGTACAACTGTGAGATCATAGCAGCTACATTTGTCTAGCTTTAAATAATATGTTGTATATACATAATATTGCTTCCAAAGGCGACTTTTTCAATGAATTTCTTACTTTAGTCTTATTTATGTTTACCTGACTAAATATTATTTCCACATTTGCTGGGGATAGTGGTAAAACTAGGTTTTTTGTAATAAATTTAGCCAAAACCAGAAACCTAATTAAGGCACATGACGACTTTCACGAAAAGTCATAACTCACAAACTCACCGATTTCGATAAACCATCTACACGACCATAAGAACAAACCCTAAAAATGTAATCGAATTCGGTTTGACCGTTCGTGAGTTATAAAGTCACAATACACTTGCAATAATTTTTTTATATATATAGATTAAATAAAAGTTTACAGTTTTAAGCATACTAGTTTTTAAAAAGTTGCTCATTAAAATTTTCAATTCTACAAATAAATGTTGCAAACTTGAATTATTTAAAATCGTCAAAATTAGGGTATAAATCGTCCCATCGTCACTATGTCATTTTTAGGACCCAAAATCGTCAAAATGACGATAAATCGTCAAATCTGGCAGCTATGCTTGGGGTGGTTCTTGCCGACCCATCTAGCTTGTCCGGCAACTACAAAAAATATCATGCCAGCCTATTGGGTGTACATAAGTTGGATATGTATAAAAAGATTAATTTTAAAGGAACCCGAAGCGAAATCAGAAATATCCCCCTGCTGGATACAATACACCTCTAAATCCTCCTGGCAGATGGAAACCCTCCCCTTAGAGGTTGGAAAAACCTCTCCATGACATCGTGTGTATTTTCTTGCGATGTCCCTAAAACGTGTGTCACCTGGGAAACTTTTTGTTTTCCCCTACTTACCGCGCTTTAAAGAATTTAGCACTTCTTCATATTAAGAAAACCAGCTAAAATTTCATTTTTAAGGTATAAACATTGGGTTATTTATTGATATGTATTATTTAAGGAATTCAAAAAAAGGAAATTTAATTTACACAAAAATAATTTCAATTATTTATTAATAATATTTAAATATGAATGTATGGGTGTAATTATATTTTTTTTATAAAACAAAAACCAGAATTTTACCATTAAGTATAAATGAAATAAATAATTTAAGTAAAAAAAAAGTGATATATCGTTAGCAATAAAATTTTATTTAATTATTTAAAGAATTCACAAAATGGCTGACTGCCAAAAAAAATTATGTTTGCGGTTTGGCCGAGTTATAATATAAAAAGACAAATTTGGAAAATATGATAATCTATATGAAAACTTTAAACATGCCAACTTCTGGATTAACCAACTAAAAAATTTTTTTTTTTTTGTTATCTCTATTTCAGGTGATGTTCCGGAGGAAAACTGCCGTGGGGGTTTTTCGTACAAGTAAGTCGATTTGCTAACTTGAGCATCAATTATAATTTGACATATATTTTTCTTATTTTTATAGCCTAAGGCGAACACCTAGAAATATGGTGGGCAACTAGCCCTTAAGCACTACAAATTTTCCTCGTCGTAATCCTAGGATGAGCTCAACCTACCCCGCCGACCTTTTGTCCACAAAACGCAAAAGTAAATTAAAAAAAAAAAATACAAATTCTGCTAAGTTAAGTAATAATAAAAAAAAGGTGTTTACCCTATCTCCAAAATTTAAAGAATAATATATATTTTATATGTTTTGTGCGTTTAGGTCGTCTGTATGTCTGTACCGGTCGATGGCAGAATACTTGTGGTCTAACAAGACAAGATGCTGATGGCTTCTCCGCAACTATTGACGATTCCCTCCCACACTGGCTATGATGACGATGAAGGAGTTGGGTATGTAATTAATGGCTTTCAATTATTGTTGTGCGCAATTAACTTTTCTTTATATTAAGTTTCTGTTTGCGTACTAATTAATAAATCTTTTTATTTAGCTTACAGTTTCTTTTCTTTGTTGTAGTTTTTTTTTTTTTTTTTTTTGTGTTTAATATTAATTTAGAATAATTTCAATAATTGAATAAAATCTTTAAACTTTAAACTTTTATTTTGTTTATTATTTTTATTTATAATACTTTCAATAATTGAATAAAATCTTTAAACTTACACTTTTATTTTGTTTTATTCTATGGTTCTTTTCTTTTTCAGCACACTATTCAAATTTTTTCTTCCGCAACTTTTTTTTTGTTCTCTCCTCGCAAACTCAAAAAGCCCCTTTTTCATCTTCCTGACGACCCAAGTAACCTCTATCCCGCCAAAAACAGACCCCTATTTCTCCATCTTTTTTTTCTATGCCTCCATTATAATTAAAAATTCCAGAAAGCCGCCTCTGACCCTTCATCTTCTTCATTGTCATACCTTTTGATTATTTGCAGATTTCCCACAAAAGTAAATACAAACAGCTGTTCACGGTGCTGCCAATTCTACGCAACTGCTTTACCATGCAACAGGGTGCACAGGACAACGTCAAGCGTTTGAACTATTATGCTTTGATGACTGTAGTACATATTAGGTCAACAAAATTAATTGAATATAATTTTTTGTTTTTCTATTAAATAAATATTTTATTATTTAAAAACTTAACTAAAATTTTTAAAATATGGATTAAATTTCTTAAAATCATGTCATAAACTCAGAAAAATTGTTTATTTACACATACTTGGCATGTAGAACAAATTAAAATTTTATTTTGATTTTATTTCAATTTTATTTTATATTATTTTACCTTGATTTAAAAACGGTTGATAGAACTATATTAAAAGAAAATAAAGTCAATGGTTATATACATAAACATATATTTAATTTGTTTGCTGGTCTCATCGACATCCAAATGAAAGAGCGTACAAATCAGTGGTGCCGCCATAGCTGCCAGATTTGACGATTTATCGTCATTTTGACGATTTTGGGTCCCAAAAATGATATAGTGACGATGGGATGATTTATACCCTAATTTTGTCAATTTTAAATAATTCAAGTTTGCAACTTTTATTGTACTATTAAAGCAACCTTGAACTGCTGAAAATTGTAATCAGAATTTTTTAAGAACTAGTTTGTTTAGAACTGAAAACTTTTATTAATTGATTATTAACACAAAAACAATTTTTTAAATTTTGAAGACATTTATTTAGGAATATTTGCCAGAGACGTACTGAAAGAACCACAAAAAGAATTTTCCTATTTTGTTGAAGAAACTGAAAGCCAAGAGCTAGAAACTGAGTTCAGACAATTAAAATTTTCTCCTGATAAAAACATATGTATGTGTAACTATATATTTTTCGTTCAGTTTCAACTCTCGTAGTGAACAGACGCGTTTTTATAATCGTCGCAACTGAATATAAAAAAAAATATAAAAGAAAAAAAAAAATTTTCTAGTCACAAAAAATATAAAAAAAACAAAACATTTATTGAACAGTTATTTTACTGGTTTTATTTTATTTTTTGCTTGTGTGCAATACACATAAATATTTGCATACACAAACAAATATACATAAGTGAAAATACAAAAAAGAGAACTCTAAATGAGTTCACCCTTCTAACAACAACAATAAACCTACAAGCAGTAGGAATGTACAATATATAACTTTGGTTGCTAACGACGACAAAAAAATGAAGTAAACACAAACCTGAATACTACACAAAACACAAATACTCGTGCGCGATCATTATCTTTGAACATGTCAAATATCGATCAAGAAGCAACAACAATTGCACCTATTAGCAAACTTGTCAGCTTAGCTGTACAATCAAACAAACAAACAATAAATACCCAGGTGACCAACGTGCACAAAATTGTAAATGCAGTGAGTGAAAATAGTGATAATAAAATCCAAACTGGTATGGACAGATACATAACCGTGCTAAAAAGGGGAAGAAGTCCCAAATCAGCTGAAATAGCGTCAACGGCGAAAATGCCCAAAGATGGGAAAAATAATATTAAACATTCTGAAAATCGTTTTGCGATTTTGAATGAACAAGTCGATGAAGACACAAGTACAACAAGGTCCACTAAACCACCGCCGATATATTTAAGAGAACAGAACTCCTTTTGGTAAGAAGCGTTATCTCATTAATTGGAGAAAATGAGTTCTATGTAACTCCAATTAAGCGCGGCAAAATCAACGAAACTAAAATTCAGGTAACACAAGAAAATAATTATAGAAAAATTGTCTCAGATTTTGAGACTAAAAACAAAAACTTTTATACATATCAACTGAAGAGTGCTAAAGGCCTAACAGTAGTTATAAAAGGAATAGATTCAAGCGTGGATCCGGAAGAGGTAAAGTCTGGCCTTGAAAATAGTGGCTTCAAAGTCAAAAATGTTTCAAACATTAAAAACAGGGAAAAAATCCCCCAACCTAATTTTAGAGTCGAGCTACAGCCAGGCGACTTGAAAATTAAAAAAAATTAATCGCACCCAATCTATAGTTTAAAATACTTGTTGCATCGAAGAGTTACCGTTGAGATGCCACATAAAAAAACTGGACCTATCCAATGCATGAACTGTCAAGAATTTGGCCATACCAAAACTTATTGCAAGTTGCCTACCGTTTGCGTTGTATGTGGCGAGTTACACAGTACCGCTAACTGTGACAAAATAAAAGGTGATACCAAAGCAAAAAAATGTGGTAATTGCGGCGGAAACCACACTGCCAACTATAGGGGTTGCCCTCTTTATTCTCTTTTTAAAAATTCGTCGAAGAGAAAAACTAATGCTACTCCCGCACAGCCCAACACTCATTTAAACTACCCACAGTTACCTCAACCGTCGTCTAGCCATAATCAATACACAAATGTTTTAAAGTCTAACACGACTCTTACTCAAAAAAAACCTAATAGTCAATCTTCATACGCTAATATTTTAAAGAGTAACCAGATTCCGGCGCAAAAAACTGTACCAGTAAATGAAGAATCAGGGCATAATTTTAGTCGTATTGAAGCCTCGATAGAGATCCTAATACAAACAGTAAATACATTTACTCTCAACATGTCCTGTATGATGCAGGAAATGTTGAAAATGCAGTCTACCTTGTTGCAGGCTGTATTGAAAAAACCATGAACTCAAGAATCTGTTTTTGGAACGCAAACGGCATCTGCCAACATAAAAATGAAATTGAATATTTTCTTCTGGATAAACAAATCGATGTTATGCTTATCTCAGAAACTCACTTGACGTCCCGAAGCTATTTTCGAATTAGTGGATATAATTTCTACGACACCAAGGATCCTCAAGGTAGAGCTTGTGGTGGCTCTGGAATCCTAATAAAAACTCGAATAAAACACTACCTACTAAATGACCTTCGTGAAGAATATCTTCAAGCAACGAACATCTGCATTGAAAATTTTTATCAAAAGCTTGTGATATCATCTGTTTACTCTCCTCCCAGGTTTTCAATTTCAGAGAGTCAATATACCGCATTTTATACAACACTGGGGTCCCGTTTTCTAGAAGCTGGCGACTACAATGCTAAACACACTTTTTGGGGCTCACGTTTAATCAGTCCTA
Organism: Lypha dubia; assembly: GCA_947311025.1. NCBI lineage: Eukaryota > Metazoa > Arthropoda > Insecta > Diptera > Tachinidae > Lypha > Lypha dubia. Next base: position 94,321,635 of record OX371260.1, on the reverse strand, counting down.
AGGGTCGTGTTTTGTTTGACACAATTTCAAAAATGGGTTTGAATGTAGTTTCAAGTGGTCAGCCAACATATTGGCCTTTGGGATTATGAAAGGCGTGCCCAGCGAAATGATTGAAGTTGAAGCATCTTTGGATTTGTCTTCAGATCACTCGCCTACTATTATCACTATTTACTCACACACAACATGTGATTTATCGATGATATCTGCACGTATTAACTGGCTGAAATACAGAAAATATCTGAGTGCTCATTTCTCGGAAAAAATGCCGCTGAGAACACCTTCAGACATAGACGATTCTCTCAGGTTGTTTGAAGCGCATGTTAAACAAGCAGCTTTTAATGCTACTTCAAATGAAATAAACCAACCAGTGAGATTTAACAATATTTTTTATATAGATATAGAAAGGCTATTGGCTGAAAAACGGAGAGCTCGACGAGAATGGCAGCGCTACAGATCGCTCCAGCTAAAATTAAGGCTTAAGGAGTGTACCAAGCAGCTTAGGAAAGTTTTGCAAACTCAAAAAACAGCTTCCCTTCAAAAATTCCTTCAAGAGCTAGATGCAACACCACAAACAGATTATTCACTGTGGCGTGCAGCTAGAGGACTAAAAAGGCCGGTGATATGCAAACCCCCATTACGAGCCCCTAATGGTGACTGGGCAAAAACTGATGCTGAAAAAGGTGAATTTTTTGTTAAACACTTAGAAAAAGTTTTTACTCCGAACATTTCTGCTGATATTGTTGAACTGCCACCAGTCGTCTCCTTACCAGAAATATCGCTCAAATTCAACATTGTGGAGATTGAAAAGGCTATTACTAGTCTTAACACCAGCAAAGCCCCAGGTGTCGACAAAATAAGCAACAAAATGCTTCAAGAATTGCCTTACACTGCAAAAAGAATAATACTATTTATTTTTAACAGTATTCTACGCCTAGAACACTATCCTAAAGAATGGAAGGTTTCGCTAATTACTATGATACCAAAGCCCGGCAAGGATCATACAAAGGTTGAATCCTATCGGCCTATTAGTTTACTGTCTAACATTTCAAAACTATTTGAAAAGCTGTATATGAGCAAGCTGATGCCTATAGTGAGCAGAAGTGGATGCATTACAGATCATCAATTCGGTTTTTGCAGTCAACATAGCACAATTGAACAAACTCACAGACTTGTGAATGTTGTTAGAGACACTTTTGAAAAAAAGAAATACTGCTCTGCGCTCTTTATTGATGTCTCACAAGCTTTCGATAAAGTATGGCACGAAGGTCTTTTCAACAAATTAACACAAAATCTACCAGAAAACATCGTAAAGCTTTCAAAAAGCTATTTAATGGAACGTAAATTTGTAGTTAGGGAAGGCAATTTTTTTAAGCCCTCCGCAGTCGATTGAAGCCGGAGTCCCTCAAGGCAGTATCTTCGGTCCCTTACTTTATTTAATATATGCCTCTGACTTACCGTTAAACAGTAACATTCATACATCAACATTTGCGGATGATACAGCCTTTCTAAGCGTTCACGAAAATCCTGTAGAAGCTTCCCGCAACTTACAAGAATATATATCCAAACTGGAAAAATTGCTCAAACAATGGCGTATAAAAGTTAACGAGCAGAAATGTGCACACCTCACTTTTACGTTGCGCAGGGAAACATGCCCGCCTATAAAAATTAACACCGAGACTACACCGCAACACACTGTAGTAAAATATCTAGGCGTTCATCTTGATCGTCGTTTAACATGGAAATGGCATATAGACGCAAAGTTAACACAAATGAAACTAAAAGCAGCCCAAATGAATTGGCTTATTGGAAGAAACTCTATACTAAGCCTTGACTGTAAACTTCTCTTATACAACGCGATCCTGAAACCAATGTGGTCCTATGGAATCCAGTTATGGGGCACTGCCTCAGCATCGAATGTCGAAAGAATTCAAAGGCGACAGAATAAAATACAATAACAGCAGCCCCCTGGTATGTCAGAAACCATCGAATTCATAAAGACCTAGACGTTCCGTTGGTGAAGACAGTATTTTCAAAACACGCGAAAAAATATATAAAAAAACTTGAGTTGCACCCAAATCCACTTGCGCGCAATATTCTTCATTATAGAGGCCACACCCGGCTGAAAAGAAGGGATACTCTTTTTCTCAGCCGTTCACGAGAGATGTAAAACAACAAAAATTAACCGTTGAAATTAAAAATTTTGTTTAGCATTGGCAAAACTTATATTTAATATTTTTTAGATTTAAGATTTGAAAAACTTATTGATAATTTAATTTATAATTAAAGATTCAATAAATAATAAAATTATCAAAAAAAAAATATATATATATTTTTCATGTCTTTCAATTGTAACTAGAAAAATTTGGTTCTGCAGGTTTTTATTTTGCATGCATTACTTGTACAACATCTACTGTATTCTGCCTCTCCTGAAAACGTTTAATTTTTAAGTTGAGGCTGATTAAGATTTAGTGTACCATATATGCACATTTATTAGCGTAAGTGAATTTAAAAAACGATTTTAAGAAATGATAAAAATATATCATTACAATCATATTTATAACGATTTATTTTATTACTTTCTGCAATCAATTTTTTTGATATACACAAACGTACAATGTATTTTAATAAGCATCTCTGTATATAAACGCCGTAATAAAGAAAACTTTTATATTCGGTACGATTCTGCGCAGTTAAAATTTTTCTTGCACAATCGATAATGTGGATAAAACTTAAAATTATTTATGTACTTACATGATATTTTATTCGTGTCCACGTCTGCAAATTAATTTGTTTTTTAGAAATCAGATTTTTATCAATTAATAAAATTTACTAATTTAACACTTTCATAAACACCCGTTTTTATATAAACACATATACCTTCCACCCAACTAATTTCTCTTACTTCTATGAACTAGCTTAGTTCCCACAATCTTAAGTTCTATCAGCGACAGATACCCATTCACATCGATTCAATGGTTACATTCTTTAAATAATTGGATTTCAAAAATGGTTGCCACGTAAAATTACTATGAAATCACTAGTTTTTTTTGTACCAGCTCTAGTGTTAATTAAATAGTGACTTTTAATTAGAGGCAAGGGTAGTTATATCATGTCATATTGCCATAAAGTACTAAAATTGTAAACTAGCTTAAAATTGTTTTTTGTTTTTTAATACAAATATACTAAAATAATAATGGTTTTTCTCTTTCAATAAAATGTTTAAATGCATGGTCTTTTTAACAATATTTAGTAAAAAATTATATCGCAAATGTTATAAAAACGTGACATTTTGAGGTAAAAAGCAAAATTATAATTATGTCATAATCTTGAGACATGCACAACATTCGGCAAAAAATTATTGTGCCTGTAGCTAAAAATTGCCTAATTTTATACAAGCAATGCAAAACCTTAGAAAAATATAGCAAAAATTAGCAAAACCTGGCCAACGTTGCGGAATTGGCAAAATCGGAAATTATTACCGAATTCGAAAAAAATCTACTCAACTAAAATAAACGATGGAAACAAAATTGATAACGATTAAAACTACAAGTATTGAATCATTGTCATTGCAAAATATTCCAAAAGTTCGTGTTAATATTTTAAAACGTATGACTTTCGGACTACTAATTAAGTATTAACTTTAATATCCATTAAAAAATGCACTTAACTGAAAAAGTAATAAGGTTAATCACGATGGATAGTGCAAACGATGCAAATGTGTGCAATTATACTCACATTTACAACTAATTTTCGTTGTCTTCGGTAAGTTGTTGTCAACCTTCAGGGCTAGCTTAAGCTACTGTCAGATATCAACCAAAACCATGTCAAATGCGTAAGCAAATTATTGACGACTTTTGTGTGGCTATATTGTACTTATTTGACTTAAAGATCTTCTTCGCTGAGTTGCAAACATACATATGTACTATTAAAAAACTATTTTCTTCTTATTTTTCCAGAAAATGATTTTATGTCTACGTCTAATTAATATAAAACCATAAACAAGCAATTTATTTAAATTTTTGTTATGTTAGAAATGAAATAAAAAAACATTCACAAATAAAAAAGTACCAACAAATGCCACAGTTTCAACTATTTTCAATAAATAAACGTATAAGCAGCTGTTTGCTTAAGCCAGGTAGGATTGGTTTCGGTGTTTGCTTAAGCAAATGAAACTTGAAGAAACTTGCCGAAAAGTTCTTAAGTACATTATAGTTGTCAACATTTGGTTGTGTGTATTCGCACAGTTGCTTAAGCTAGCTTAACTGCCTGTTTTTAGCAAATGAAAACAAAATTGTGAGTGAGAATTTATATTGAAAACAACAATAAGATACGAAAATTTGTTTTTGTTTTCAATATAAATTCTCACTCACTATTTTGGATGGCGCGAAATAAGCCCCAAATCTAAAAATGCAATAAGCCCCAAAAAATTTTCAAATTTTTTGTTTGGGCTTTATTTCATTGTTTTGGGGCTTATTTCATTTTTTAAAAATTTGGGGCTTATTTCATAAAATTTTTTGGGGCTTATTTCATTTTTCGATTTGGGGCTTATTTCATAAAATTTTTCGGGGCTTATTTCTTGGTGCCACTATTTTGTTTTCATTTTTTAAAAACAGGCAATAAGCTACTCATATATTTTTAGATTCATTAGCAATTTTAGATTAACATTATGATGAAGTTTTAAATAATTTTGAAAAACACATCTGTGGATCAAAACAGTTAGGTGGTCAATATGCTGTTTTTATAACCTTTACAAAAAAAAAAAAAACAAAATTTATATGAGGTCCATATAGTATATATATTCTGGAACCTTATAGATAGGGAAGTTAAATGAGCCATGTCCGTCTGTCAGGCTGTCCGTCTGTTCGTGTATCAGCCTATCAATAGATAGATAATATGTATGTACGTGAAATGAATTTTCTGGAGACTTTAGAAGAGCTAGAAACTTGGGAGTTGGACTGAAATGTAAGGATTTTTCTAAGGATGATTCGTATTGAAAATCAGCAAAAAAAAATATCGGTGCTGATAATGGAATATATATACAAACAAATGAAGATATATATATAACCATGACAGAAATAAATTTATAAATACATAAGGTGCCTCAGTAGTATTGAATATGGGGCAAGTAGTATTGAATATGGTGTCAAGAACTATAATTCAACACACGACCCATCGTGCTGCTGAGGCTTGTTAGTTCTATGTGTATATTAACTTTATAATAATTTTATGTATTTTTCGTACAAACCCTCTTTGTGTTCATATGGACACACATTTAACACATCTTGTAAGGGTTTTGACAGAGTGTAAAAATTAAGTTGATATTTTAAAATAATGCCGGCGCTAATTAACGCCACGGGCTGATGATGAAAAAGCCAGATTAAATGCCTGTTTAATATTTCGCCGAAGAAGGCAAAGTAAAAGATTTATTTTTAATGATGCCGATTTAGGCAATGAAATAAAATGTGTGTCTTTATTAAAATTTCATCGATTATATACTAGAATAACGGTATTCTTAAATATTACAAATATTCCGATAAATTCCAATGCTTATATGTATGTAATTGTTGTAATTTAGTTAAAGAATTTGGTAAACAAACATACTTGTTGTAATTTAGGAAAGTAATGTAGTTGTTGTACTTAGCATCTTAATATTAACAGTGTGTGTAATAAGTAAACTAACATATTCAAAAACAGTTGCTCAATTCACAAAACCTCTTGTATCTTTGTATCGAGTGTATTATAGTATCATATACAATAGTGTAAAATTTGTTGTTGGTAATTTTTATATAAAAAGGAAATACACCATTACACTTTTATTTCATATGTTTTGAAAAAATCGTATTTTATACAATACTCAGAGAGTAAATGTATATACTCTCAGAGAGTATTTGTATGGTGCTTGTTCTTCTTTTGTCCATCAATACAAGATTCAAGCCGATACAATATACACTAGGTGTTCACAAACATATGTATAAGGGTCATTCTTTAAAAACATGACCAATCGGTGTCCCCAGACTTTACTATTTTATATTTTGTTTCTCCAAAAAGAAAATAGAAAAATATCTGCATTTTTATAAATTATTATTGATTCTACGTAACTATATTATAAAAAAAAATAACTAATTATCTGAAAATAACTTAAAAAATATTTTTAATGTCAAAGGTTTAGCAAAAACCTGTGTCCCGAGCCAATTTATAAAAATTTAATACTTATTTTCAGCTAAAATAAAATTGAAAAAAAATAATATTTACAATTTTTGTTATTCAGTTTGTATATATTAATACCATATATAGAAAAGAATGATGAAAAATAATTTTTTTGTATAATTTTTTTGAAGAAAAATCTTGTCCCCAGGTTCAGGTCCCCTCTGTTACGTCCACTCATTTTATTGAAAAAATTTTGTTAAACGTTATGACGCGTATATTTCACTTATGCTTCTCCATCATAACTTAGCTAAAAATGTGCTTTGAACTGTTCAGTCTTGTTTAGTGCGTGGTTGAGTAAGCAAGATAATTGTAGGCCGGGTACGTACCCTTATTCAGTGTCAACTCTGTTACTGTTGAAAAACGGTGAGTAAAGTGATTTTTTACTTATTTTATAATTTTTTTATATATATTTTGTGTACACTAATTAAGTGGACAAATAAATTCTACAAAATTCTAATAAAAAGCTAAAATATGGTATTTTTGAGTTAATTTGTCCCCTCTGTTACCGGTCCACTCTGTGACTTTTTTATCTGTAAAAACTCCAAAAATTTAAAAAACTAATGCTGGTTATGGATTCTTATTGTTGATAAGATCCGTAACCACATGAGGCCAATTATAAACATATTCGGCCAACTTAATTTTTAAAAATTACAAAATTCAGAATGGTCATGTTTTTTAAGAACGACCCATAAACAAAAGTTTATTTCATACAAGATAGACGATACAAATTGTTGTGAATTCAGCAAGTATGTGTAATAAGTGTACTAAAATATTAAATAATGATAATTATAATTATTGATTATTTAAGATACACTACACCCTACCCCTTAAGAAAAATTTTAATATTTTTTTTATTGTTGTGGTATTCTTTGAATGCACTTCATGTGTCTAAAATCGAGATTTACGCCTTTTATTTTCATTGTATATTAATATTTTTAAATCTTCATTGTTCAAAGCTAATTCTTTTATGTTTAGTGATGACATTTTTGGTAAAGACGACTGTGCGTGTTTCGGATTATCACTACACCTAATTAGTATCTCTATACTGAAATCATTATCTGATATTCTCTTAACTCAGGATCTATTTATATTTTTAATGTCTGAAATTGACGTATACTCCCATGAAAAAATTTTTTTTGTTTTTTTTTTATTTAATAAATTTTTCGAAAGTTTGTCCACTCATTTTATGTTCTGTGTTTTTTCTTTTATTATAATTTTTATGTTTTTGAAATTTTTTACAAATTGTATGTATATGTAGCTTGGGGTGTATATAGAGATGTGTGTTGTTCTTGTTGTAGTTGTATTGTTGGTACATATATAATAAATATCTGCAATGAATGCCTTAAATGGCATACCAAGCCATTCACTTTAATAGTGAATGCGTAAAATATTACATTCGCTACCAATAAAACAAACTAGGACTTCTACGATCATTCATTTCGAAACAAAACATCAAGCCATCAAAACATTTTATAAGCAAAACAAAAGTACTACCTTTCAGAGTACACTGAAATGAGTACTCATTGCTGTTTCAAATGAAAAAAACTCTTTGGTTATGTTTGTGTGTGAATAGGCTAGTTGCGTACATACATTATATTTTGTGGTGTAAAAACAAATACATACATACAAAGAAAACACAAAAAATATATGTATTTCATATATTTTTTTCATATCATACGTTAAACAAAAACAAAATGTACATTGATGATCGCTGTCGTCAATGTTTACCAGGGGCCTAATTCTCACTGTCGTGATCGAAATTGCATTCGAATCGAAATTAATTTCGATAGTGTGAGAATTCCTAATGATGCTATTCGATACGAAACGCATCGAATTTTTGTTTCAGTGTTGGAAAAAACTGTATAAAAATGATTTTACAACACTGAATAAATTGTAAAGAAAAACATATATTTATAGAAAAAAAAAGTGAATCAAAAAACTTAATTTCAAATAAAAATTTTATTAAATATACATTTAACACTATATATTATATACATACATATGTATATTAAACAGTATGTTTCTCTGCATAGCCGGCCTTAATGATTTTCTCCACCATGCTATTTCCTGACACGGCAGTATGTAGAATATTTTCTGCATAGCCGGCCTTTGGCCGGACCTAATGATTTTCTCCACCTTGTACACACAAACATTGATATGGAAAATATAATATTTATGACAGCGATTGTGCGCTGTTTTAGTTACCTTGCGCCACATTTTGGAATCCTTTATGGGAGGTCCAGAAGCATTCAGCTTGTTTGTTAGCTGCTCCCAAAGTTGGTTGGCTTTTGTTTTCCCCTGGGAACTGTTTGGCAAAATATTTTTTGCTAACTCACTGTGTGCTGACATAAAGCTGGCGAGAATATCTTTTTGAGTATATTTTATTTTCGACCTAAATTAATACAATTGTTATTTTATTTTATATATGTAAGTATGTATGTACTTTTTAAAATAGAACTTACATTTTAAATGTAAATAAATTGCTTCCAATTAATTGCACGTTCCTTTTAAGCTTTATTTTTAATATTAAATTGTATTTGTCACAGAATATGTTGGTATTTGTCACTATTAAATTTTATTACGATTGACTTTTTGGTGACGAGTAAAAACACGCATGGTTGCATTCGAATGCTCGCTCGCTATCGAATGTTATCATTAGAGATTTCGATACACTTTATTCGATATCGAATAAGAGAATCCCAAAAGTGCAAAAACTCGCACGTTCTAGTATGAACTCGCTCGTAAGCGAATGCGAGTATTAGCCCCCAGCAAAGCACACGAAAGTGTTATTGCTTTGCTCTTGCGTGTATACAGTGAAGAACGACAAAAAAGCTTATAAGACAAAGTTGTTTGTGTATTTCGTATTACCAGTGCTGAGTGCTGTATGAGTATATTAAAAGCCTATAGCTAAGAGTATTACATTAAAAAAAAGTATATTTGGCTTGGTGTACTTGGTGTACTTCAAAACATTTCCAGAAAGCAAACAGAGTTTATAATTCATTGCGAAATAGCAGATAGAGTATTGTGTTGGTTTTCTTGTTAGAATACTCATTCTTTGCAAAAACTACTTCGTAATAGAGTGCAATGAAATAAAAAAAATGCGGAGACGCATAAATGAATGTCTTGATGCAGCCATTTAGTATGTAATTATAATCAGTAAGCATTTTTATACCCTTCACCAAATATGGTAAGGTTATTTATAGGTTTGTCATTACGTGTGTAATTTTCACAATATTTATATGAGGTCCATATAGTATATATATTCTGGAACCTTATAGATAGGGAAGTTGAATGAGCCATGTCCGTCTGTCAGGCTGTCCGTCTGTTCGTGTATCAGCCTATCAATAGATAGATAATATGTCTGTACGTGAAATCGATTTTCTGGAGACTTTAGAAGAGCTAGAAACTTGGGAGTTAGACTGAAATCTAAGGATGATTCGTATTGAAAATCAGCAAAAAAAAATATCGGTTCTGATAATGGAATATATATACAAACAAATGAAGATATATATATAACCATGACAGAAATAAATTTATAAATACATAAGGTGCCTCAGTAGTATTGAATACGGGGTCCAGTAGTATTGAATATGGAGTCAAGAACTATAATTCAACACACGACCCATCGTGCTACTGAAGCTTGTTAGTGTTAAGTGTATATTAACTTTATAATAACATTATGTATTTTTTCCTACAAACCCCCTTTTTGTCATATGGACAGACATTTAAAGCTTCTAAGCATGTGTGTGTAAAAATACAAGAAATATCCCAGCGGCAAAACTCAGAAGACCTTCTAACTTCAGGCCTTATTAAACACCTTCTTAGGAATGTTTTTGAATCAATTTCCTTTTTTTCTAACTGCTAAAGAAGGCTTCATAGAATTTAAAAAGAATATGTTTTTTTTAAGAACAAGTGCTAAAAAGTGAAAAAGTAAGAAAAATTAATAAAAGAAGTTTAAAGCGTTTAATTAAAATAAAAAGAGATAAAATTTTGTCAAAATTTAACATGGAAAATATGGAAGAAGAAAAAGTGTTTGATAATAATATTAAAGTGTTATATTTTGTTCAAAAAAACTGTTTTTTAATATTAATATGAATAAGTACACATATGGACTTTTATATATAGCACGAACGTATATATGTATGTGCTCGTATTATGTAAATAGTTTAAACAAATAAATAAAAAATTTTTTAATATAAAACACTAAAATTTTATTACTTTTATTAGCAGGGAGTTATCTGCAGGCCTTTCTGCATACCTTCAGCTAAAAGCCTTTATTACGAGGTCTTTCAGATGGCCTCTATAGGAAGGCCTTTTGAAAGCTCCTAAAAGCCATTTATTATAAGGCTTTTTAGAATCACTCTCGAAATAAACGAATGCGGAAGGGCTTCCCCGCAATGACATCGTGTGTAAAAAATATATGAGTATAGAATGGAGCGAGAAGGCCTTGTGCATCCAAAAGAAGGGGTGCAGAGGCCTTCTAGAAGGCCTTCGTAGTCCTTCTTTTTCCCGCTGGGTATGACTTTGTAAGATCAACACAATCAAATCGTCTGACTAACATATTCTACACACATAAAAAATTTCAAGTTTTTTTTCATCAAAGCACATTATAAACACAAGTATGTATGAATGTATGTATACACATAGTTTCTTGAACACTACACGTACCAATAATAAAACTGATGATTACAAATATATATCTATGTATGTTTGTATGTTGAAAATGCTTTTGTACTCGTATTTATCTTTTAAAATTGTATGTTTTAAAAAGGTTGCTGTTGTTCTAGTTACTAGATTTTTATTTTCAATTAAGCGAATTTTACATTTAAACAGTGCGCTCATATCCGAATTCGACTTTATATTTATTTACCATAAAAAACTTAGTCACCAGTTTGTCTCTATTACCCCCATACAATGCTTTGTGCTACAGACATTTAGCATGTGATTGTCATTAAAAATATACTAGTAACATTAAGAGTGTTGACTAGATAGTGATTACGAAGTTTTAATGGGACCAAGTGGAGAAATTCAAACCAGAATGTTACTAGTACATTTATATAATTTTAGTTTAACTGTTAAAAAAAAACTAAAAAGTGTAGACGTATCATTGACAATGTCATCAAGAAGTCAGCACTAGTCGTCAAATTGGAGACCTGTCAGCAATAAGCCCAAAAAGAAGTCACCAAACAAGTAGACAAAAGTGGTGACTTGGAGACAATTGGCCCCGAGTTTACTACAGGATATGAACGCACATTTGAACACAAATATCTAAGCATTTGTGTGTAAAAATACAAGAAATTTGCTTTTGTAAGAACAATACCAGTGATGTTAATTAATTTTTACCAATTTCCGTTCAGGAAAAAAAATACCGAACGGGTAAAGCGTTGTATAGAAATAGTAATATCTTACTATTTAAATAGGTTATATTTTTAATCATATTTAAAAGACAACAAAAACTTTGCAATTAAAGTACATTGGTTGTTAAAGGTTAGGAAAAAAGTACACAGTATAAAAATAGAGTACAATTTAGTTTTCTTTATTGTTATATTTGAAAACCTACTTTTTATTGCTTTTCTTAAGTTATATCAAATAATTATCATATTTAAATTAAAGTAAATAATTGATTCATTTTTTATCAGACTCAGAGACGCTTTGTTTCATTCGTCTCGCCATTTGCTCTTCATTACAGAAAAAACTCTCTCTGTGAATGCTGACGTGGCAGGAATAGAAATTAAAAATGAAATAACTTTATACAAATTTGATAAATTATCATCAGTCTTATTAAATAATAGCTGCCATTTACTTGCTGTAGATAATTCCGCAAAACCTTCAGAACTGTATATCTGATCATAAATTTTGTTTAATGACGCAATTTCTCCATAAAGATCATCCATATTTATATTAAGTTTTTGCAGATTTAAATTTTCGTTTATGCTAACAATATTATCAAATTCAACTTTGCTCTTTAAATTTTTATTGCTAATTGTAAATAACCATTTATTCAGGTATTCTAAGGCTTTATCGATATATAATAAAAAATTCATGTGAATTTCCCAGACAAAAGGTTAATTTTTTGCTTGTTTCATATCCAAATTGCGATGACATAGTCTTAAGAAAGAATCGACACTCTAAAAAAACGTCAACAAATGACTAATATAATCCGAATCTATTTTGAATTGTAGATAAATCAAATCATGCGAAATAAAGGATTTTGGTGTACTTTATAATAAAGTACGGGTGGCAAGCCAACTTACAGGTTGCCTAGAAATGAGATGGAATTGTACCTATCAAGAACTTGGTCCTTAATTTAATCTCAGTACTTTTTACAGCCGAAATATTTTGGATAGTAACTTGGCCTTATTTTCATATTTGTGTTTTTGTGCGGATCTCACTTTTTTTTTTTTAAGTTGTTTTTGTATAAATATTTATATGTATTGCTTATCTGGGCCTACCTGTGTACGAAATTTCAGCTTTCTAGTTATACTGGAAGTGCCCTATACAAAGAAGGGGCACCCTAGTCTCCCCGGGTGGAAAGTGCCTGTCTTCAGGCACCTGTGTTACGGTAGAACTTTCAAATTTAACCTGTGAGGTCACCTCTGTGGGGAGACCTTATATTTTAAGTTTCATTATATTATGATCAAGAGGAGCAAAAGTTATGAGCGGGGTAAAAAAAGTTCGAATGGTTTCGTGTAAATATACACACTGTGTGGCTGAACTTGGCCTGGGCACTACCGTGTGCCTATATATATTTTTTTAATATTTCAAACATCTTCGTTGTTCTTCTTCAGGAAACTAAAACACTTCGTGTAAAAAAATGTAGTTATAATATAATCTTTTTACATTTATTTGAGCATGTACTCAAGTATTTATATTTTAAATTTTATTTATTTGTTGCGGGTTAGCAATATCTAGATATATATTTCGTTGGTAGCTATACCAATTCATCAGTAGATGTTTTACCCTTTATGTTTAAAAAATTCCAAAGCTCATCTATTTATACAAAAACTCACACATATATTTTTGTGAATTACAGAGCAGAAAAATAGCATTTGAAAAATTTTTTCAAACACACACAACAATAATTTAGGTGTAGAAAAGTAAACACATTCATAATGGAAAATTATTGTTGTGTGTGTTTGAAAAAATTTTTTAAATGCTATTTTTATGCTTTGTAATTCAAAAAAATATATTTGTGAGTTTTGGTATAAATAGATGAGCTTTGGAATTTTTTAAACATAAAGGGTAAAACATCTACTGATGAATTGGTACAGCTACCAACGAAATATATATCTAGATATTGCTAACCCGCAACAAATAAATAAAATTTAAAAGTTATAATATAATCACATTAATATCACTTTTAAGTATTGTTATGAGTCATTTTCCCCTAACCAACAAAAGTATCAGCGACAGCAGAACATACGCTGCATACACATACTGACGTGAGTTATTTTCCCTCAACCAACAAAAATACCAACGGCAGCAAAATACCGCTGCATGCATTACTGACGTTATTACCAGTAATTTTCCTACAGACATATGCCGACGTTGCAATACAGCTGCATACATATATATGCCAGTAAATTTCCTACAGATATATGCTGACATTGCAATATCGTGAGAACCGCAATCGGCTGGAAGTTCCACGGGTATGAGTATGCTGAATTTGCATACTAACACACATAGCAATATCGCGGGAATGACCACGCCGGCGGCAGCGAACGTCAGCAGCATCGTTCAATCAGACAGCGAAATTGGGTATAAAAGCGGATGGTGATTTGGTATGGATAGTCTAGTCTGTGAGTTCTAGTCCGTAGAGTCTTGACAGAAAGCAGTTCGGGAATACTTTTTAACACGTAACAAAAACCTGATCAAACACCAGCCTTAAAAAGCGGGTCCCTGTGAAGGCTAAAGAATATTTTAAAGTAGTATATATTTATATATATATATTTTATAAGTCAAAACCTGATCAAACACCAGCCTTAAAAAGCGGGTCCCTGTGAAGGCTAAATAATGTTTTAGAATAGTCTGTGATTAATAAATAAAAATAATATTAAATAAATAATAAAAATAATGTTTTGATACAAACATAACATTTGGCGCAGCCGGTAGCCGCGTAAATAATAACATCAAAGAAATATAATAATCCTTGTGTTGATCTTGCTCAAGAAAAAACTGTCTGGTGTAGCAAAATCAATAATACATAAAAGTCTAAATTCTAGCTACCTTGTATTGTTGCATCCTATATTCGACGGTGTAGAACTGCACAGGACAAATTGAATAAAGTCTAAACTCTAGCTACCCTCATATTGTCATTGCAGGACTAATCGCTAAAGCGGATCAGGACAAATAGGAGAATTACTTTGATCGTAAAAATTCTGCGCGGTTGCGAACAAAAATAAAATAAAAAAAAAAATAATAATAATAATAATAATATAAAGTGAAAATAAGCCTAAACCACAGACCACTATGAGGATAATAACCAGCGGAACATGGGTTAGTAGAAGACAGATTTAATGGCCAATCCACAGACAAAGACAGACGAATTGATACAACGGATCGACAAGTGTAATTATTCAGTGGACAGTCTACAAGTTCTTGCGTGGACAGAACTTAAGGGTTTAGAAGCAGAGAAAACATTCCTGGACAACCATAGGGAAACAATAAGATACCAAAGACTTACAAAATTAGAAGAAGTAAGCTATGTCCTACAATTAATAAGTGAGTTAAGTAAAGATAGATCACAGGAGTTTATAAAGAAGATCGAAGAACTAGAAGAAACAAAAACATTTCTAAAGAGCCATTGCGAAAAGCTAAGAGGACAAATAGAATATACAGACAATTTATTAGAGGACGTAGTAAAGGAAAATACGGAATTAGAGAAACAATTGAAAGGGAAAGGACTTAGTGAGGAAAACTGTAAAAAACAATTGAAGCAACAGCAGTTGATAGAGACACAAGACGACACTATCCAAAGGCTTCAAACAGCATTGGAAAACGCAAGAAGAGAGTTGGACACAATTTACAGAGCAAGTTCACCAAATCCTTCACTGCACGAAGAACTAAACGAAGCAGGACTACCAATAATAGTCATATCACACGATAAAGAAAAACCTGCCTTGACGCTGTTGGAAAAAGTAAAAACCCTAATAAACAACGCAAGGAAAGCGGGTAGCAGGGGGTACTCCGCGGAAACAAAAGCCAGGAAATTAAAGGAGTTAAGCGAATACACGCTGAGATTCGGTGAATTAGAAGAAACCGAAGGAGTTGACAGCAGAATAACGGAGGAATTTAATAGACTGATCCCATCACCCCGGCAAAACCATACTATTGAGAGAGCAGAAATCGAAACGATCAGAATGACTTCGCTATCCGAGATTATTAAGATAGTTAACAACACAGTCCCATCATTCTTCGGGACCGATGGGCCAGACTTGTCATCAGAAGTATTCAGGTACATACAAGGATGCAAGATGGTAGAAAGAGAAGTACTCACAGGTGCAAATAACTTTCTAACACAAGATGTAATACAATGCCTGAAATTGAGACTCCTAGCGGGCGCCTACTCAAGAATTTCCCAGATGAATTTCAGTTCCGTGGACGCGTTATGTAATGCGCTCAAGAAGTATTATCTAAAAAGCAAGAGCTTAGATAAAATAAGGGAACTAATATTGGGTTGCAAACAGAGCATCAGAGAGTCAGCATGCAAATTTGGAGAACGCCTGGATAGCCTATTGAATGAGGCAAAAACAACTACAGAAAACGAATGGCCGGTGGGACCTGGCCGCCAAACCATGCTGAAGGACTTCAAACGGATAGCAGTGAGAAGTTTCATCAAGGGGTTGAAAGACCATGCTCTAAAAGCTCGATTTGTGGGACAGGAAGAGGAAGAGCTCACTACGTTGATAGAGATAGTGGAAAATGCAGAGGAGTTGTTTGGCGAACCAACGCACAGCATCAACGTAATAGATTTAGAAGTCCCCTGTAGTTTTTGTAACAAGATGGGACATGAATGGAATAGCTGCAAAAAGCGGCTAAACACACCATACTGTATGAGCTGTGGAAAATACGGCCATGAAATGGGGCCACTGTGCAGGAATATCGTGAGCTGTACGTTCTGTGGAAACAGGGGGCACGATGTGGAAAACTGCAGAAAGAGATTAGGCTCCTTATACTGCCGATTGTGTAGGATAAACGGTCACAAGCAAACCCCTTTCTGTGAGCCAAGAAGAAACCTACCCAACCAAAATCAATCGGATAGACGGACTACAGAAAGAAATAGGAGGATAACAAACACAGAATTCAGTGGAAGCCCACAAATAGCGACGGGACAAAATATGAACAGAGGGGAAAACAGAAACAATGGTACACTCCCAACCTGTTTTAAATATCAGCAACAAGGACATTTTGCACGGGACTGCAGAAGTAATGTTAGACAGACTGAAGCAATGGGTGCACCAGCAGGCACGAAATAGCAACAACGGCAGGCATCTAGCTAACAATGCCATAGAAGCCCATAGCAACACAAATCGGACAAATGCTCAGGGAAACGAAATTCGGCCCAGTTATCGCCAATAACTGGGGTACCGTAAATTAACAGAAAATCAGATTGGTATAATAAAGAGAACAACTACAATTATAATAAAGAAACAAAAAGAGAGAGTCGGGTAAATAAAGATGATACGGAGACTGACTCAGAAACAGAGCAGCCAACCAGGATAATAACCGAGGCAGTTGTACACTCGGTAAATAAGGAGAGCGGGCACACCATAAAAGAAAATACTACAAAAGGTAATAAATCAAACAAAAAAAAGGAGGAAAAAATTGAAGAGATGATGCGAAATATAGAAGATGGTGCTGAATCACCGGGCAATGTGGACACAGTTTTCATTACGCTCCCCTGCCAACAAGCAAGGGGGGGAAGATTGGTCTTACTTGTGGATACCGGAGCAGATTTCAGCATAGTAAAAGAGGACTCAATTAAGATTTTTCTCAATAAGAACAGAAGGGACACTAAAATTCTTTCTGGAGCCTTCGGAGGAAAGACTACGACACTGGGCACTACCGAGATCAGGATAGGAGATAAAAGGCAGTTGCCGTGGGTGTTCCATATTGTGTCGCGGGAAATACAAATCCCTGGAGATGGTATTCTCGGAAGAAATAATATGTGGAACAGTTGTATTGTAAACACCATAGACAGAACCTTGAGCATCTTTGATAACGAACATTGGGTGAAGCCATTTACCCTTCGTACGGAAATAGATTGTCAAACAAATCATCAACAAGGTGTCTGTCTGAGGAAAAGAGCAGTCACTATAGTACCAGTCAATATTATATCGAGAGACAAAACTGTGGTTGTGCATAAACAGGATATTTCCCCTGGAGTTTACGTTGGAAATACTGTGGTCAACATAAAAAATGGAGGCACAGCAGCAGTACCCATACTAAACGCAACCGAGCAGGACATACCATGGAGGAAGGACATTAAAGTGAAATTGATAAATCAGGACGATAGAATAAGGCGTCTAAAAACACTATTATGACGGAGAGGGATTGGAACATGGAAGAAACAGAGTCAATGAACCGGATATGCGAGGAATATCATGACTTATTCATGTTAGACAATGACAAATTGCCATTCACCACATTGGTGAAACATAAAATACCAATAAAAGGTGAACAACCACCCATTAATCAACGACAGTATCGTCTGCCTCACGTTTATAAAGAAGAAATCAACCGGCAAGTAACGGAGCTACTACAGGAAGGTATAATAAGCCCAAGCATATCCCCATGGAATTCACCAATATTATTAGTGCCCTAAAAATCTCAAGACGGTCAGAAAACCTTTAGACTGGTAGTCGATTTTCGAAAACTAAATGAGGCTACAATAAAGCAGGTATTCCCTATTCCTAGAATTGATGAAATTTTGGATCAATTAGGAAATAGCAGGTATTTCACTACCTTAGATCTGGCGAGTGGATATCACCAGGTACTGGTTGACGAAGGAGATAAGGAAAAGACTGCATTCAGCACCGACAAGGGTCATTTTGAGTTCAATAGAATGCCCTTTGGTCTAACGGGGGCACCAGCTACATTCCAAATGGTCATGAACACGATCCTTACAGGTCTACAAGGCCTGGATTGTTTTGTGTACCTCGACGACATAGTCGTATACGGAAGAAATGTGACAGACCACGAAAGAAAAATAACCAATGTTTTATCCAGGCTACGAGAGGGTGGACTCAAGTTTAACACAAAGAAATGTCAGTTCTTACGAAGGGAAATCGTTTACCTAGGCCACAAATGTTCCAACGAGGGTGCGCTACCAGACCCTTCAAAGGTAGAATGTGTAAAACAACTTAAGCCACCAAGAACAATAAAAGAAGTACAAGCACTCCTGGGCTTGATCAACTACTACCGAAAGTTTGTTGCAGGAATGGCAAAATTGGCATCACCAATAACAATGCTGTTAAAGAAGAATGTTAAATTTAGGTGGACGGCGCAATGCCAAGAGGCCTTGGACAAGGTCAAGGAAAACATTGCAAATCCTCCAATATTGATTTATCCAGATTTCACGCAACCCTTCAGAGTAACAACAGATGCAAGTAACGAGGCCTTAGGAGCAGTCTTGTCACAAATAAGAAACGAAATGGATCATCCGATAGCATTTGCTAGTTGAACTCTCAGTGACACCGAACAAAGATATTCGCCAATAGAAAAAGAAATGCTTGGTGTGGTATGGGCAACACATACTTTCCGCCCATATCTCCTGGGGCGACACTTCACCGTATTTACTGAACATCAACCCTTAAGGGGGATAGCAAACCTCAAAGACCAAACCTGAAGACTTGCACGGTTTAGGCATAAATTATCAGAATACGAGTTCGAAATTGTGTACAAACCAGGGAAGACTAATTTGAATGCGGATGCATTAAGCAGATTACCAACAAAAAATCAAAATATCGGAGTGATAACTAGAGCTCAAGCAAGCTCGAGAAAATCGGAAGAGGAAAGGACAAAGCAGAAAGAGCAACAGAAAGCTCTTGCCGAGGAAAAACAGAGTGAAAATAGTGACAAAACCTCCGCGGCGACATTTTTAACTGAGAAAAAAGATATCCAAGAAGTTCTTAGAAGCTTTCATGACTCACCGCTGGGCGGACATCAAGGAGTCATGAAGACCTACTCTAGAATAAAAAAACAGTACAGGTGGAAGGGAATGCAACACGATATCAAGACCTACATCAAAAAGTGCCCTAAATGTCAGAAAAATAAAAGTGGACTTCTCAATAGAGAGCCCATGGTCCTCACAGATACAGCAAACAGACCGTTCGAAAAGGTATATATGGATATGGGGAGGCCCCTGCCGACAACCACCATGGGAAACAAATACATTCTTACCCTACAGGATGATTTATCAAAATTTTTTGTCTGCGCACCCATGCAAGACGCCGAAGCAGAGACGGCAGCAAGAGTCTTTTATAACGAGGTAGTAACAAAATATGGTATTCCCAAAAAATTAATTACAGACAACGGAACAAACTTCACCTCGAAATTGTTTGGAAGTGTGTGTAAGCTTTTGAGAATTAAGAAGCAACATATTTCTCCCTATCACCCTCAAGCTAACGGGTCATTAGAGCGAAGCCACAGACCATTAGCAGAATATTTGCGAAGTTTCGCAAAAGAAGATGGGTCGAACTGGGATCAATGGCTTGCTCCGGCAATGCATGTACATAACCACACGGAGCACGCAGCCACAAAACAGACACCATTCAAAATACTGTATGGATTCGATGCTCCCCTGCCATCAAACCTACAAACACGCATACCCTTATATAACCCCTACGATTATCCCAAATTATTGAGACATCAAATACAAAGGGCTTACGAGATTGGCTAGCTAAGGCTAGGGCAAAGAAGCAGTACGACAAACAGTCAAGGTCTTATACTTTAAAAATAGGAGGCAGAGTCCTAGTAAAAACACAAGCACGTAAAAACAAATTCACGCCCCTATGGGATTGGCCCTACGAAATTAAAAGTTTCCCCACACCAGTAAACGTTCAAATAATGGTGAAGGGAAGACTTCGAACCCTACACCGTAATTTGGTGAAACCATACAGCTAATAAATGATATTTAGAAAAAAAAAAAAGATTAAAAAAAACAAACTCACCCCGAAATCGACGCTGGAAGCAGTGTTGTGCTACCATGTCTCTCATGGTCTTGAGATCTTCAACAGCTGAAATAGAGAAGGGAGATACATATTTATGCAGTACTGTAATAAGGGATAATGGAACTTCACATACCGGAAAAGAGATGAGAATGGACGCAGACCTGAAAGAGGTTCCTGGGCGGAGTTCTGAACACTGATGACGGACATTGATTGCGTGACAGTGCATATTCAATACCATGGTTCGCCGTGGGGAGGAGGGCAACGAATCCATGTATTCGCACGTTGATACGGATTCACTTACAGAAAGAAATTGGTGAGATGGCCAAAACGAATTTATTAGGCTCGTAGCAGAATAATGTCATGCAACAGATGCATGGAGGATGCTTCATCCATGAGGGTGCACATGCACATTGACCGATAGATATCGTCCGACTGGTTCCCACGTAACCCGGAACCCAGGTCGACGTCAAAGGAGCTGAAAGAAGCAAAATAATTAGTAAAAAGGAAAATAATTAGTAAAAAAGAGTGGAACGCTACTGACCCGGTATCGCCTTTTAGTCGGCGAACGAATACTTGTCTAAAAAAAAAAAGAGAAAAAGAAATAGAAGATAGATTAATGACATATCACTACCAACAAAGAACACAACAACTTATTGAATTAACAAGGCCGCAAGGTGTACTAACGGCCTATCTACAGTTACTCATTGTAGGGGCAATACTACTACAATCAGAAGCGGAAAAAAGCCTTTACGTGGAAAAACTGCAAACCAAAGAGGGATATGTCGAGATCAATATAGGCAGAGCCAGGGTGGTGCGCAACTATAACTATATTGTGCACACGCTGAACACGGAAGAACTGGGCAAGCTCGTCCAAGGTGCCCGAGACACAATTGAACTCCTGGGTGACAACGAATACGTTAGACTGGCCAAAGACGAGATCCAAGAAATGGAGAAGATTCTAAGTATACTCCACCCCCACCGATGGAAGAGAGGTTTGATAAACGCCGGTGGTTCATTGCTAAAGTTCGTATGGGGCACAATGGATGACGAAGACAGGAAGCAAATTGAACAGCACCAGAAGATAATAGAGGATAATAACCACCGCCTGGTTAATGGACCTAACCAACAAATATTGATTAACAACGCTTTTAACAAATCCATGACAAATCTGGGGGATGCAATGCTCTACGACAGAGATATAATAACTAAACAGGTGACAGAATTTGAGGCCCTGCAACGGGAGTTCGCAGCCCGCCAACTGGCGGTGACGCAGCTACTCCAAATACAACACCTGCGATCCAAGTTGAGGGTCATAGCTGAGAGCATAGCAACCGCAAGAGCGGGAATATTTTTGCCGTCGATACTGACACCCGAGGAGGTAGAAATATTTAATATTGACGTGGAGATTCTGGAGAATATCCGCACGGCACTGATCGAATGGGTGAACGGTGAATTAAGCATAGTGATTATGGTGCCGGCGGATATAATGGACACAACCAAGCATTTACTGCTGCCACTTCCAGACACCAACAGCATCCAAATCAAGAAGCAGCCATCCGCCATGGTCGAAATAAACAACCAAACATACAGTTATGTGGAGGGAAAAGCAATCTTCGAACTAGAACCCTCTACCAGCTGCACGGTGGTGGGGAAATGCACGGTTGTAAAAAACACTGAGCAACAAGTAATAGAAATAAGTAGCGACATGATAGTGCTGATAAACATGTACAACACATCGGGCCACAGCAGTTGCGATGAGAGAGAATTCAATCTGACGGGACACTATTTCCTGCACTTCAATAACTGCACTATCAACGTAGGCAGCAGACACTTCAGCAATAAAGTATATAAGAGAACCCAAACGTTTGCCCTCCCATCGTACCAGAGGAAGTTCTCCACGGAACGATCCCTCACCTTCCAAGATATTACTCTACAACACGAAAACAACCTGGAAACAATAGAGGAACTAAAATTCCATGAGCAGGTAAATACCGCAATAGGGGGCGTCGCGTTGCTTGCCATATTGGCATCAATAATAGTGGTGTTGATATTGTTCAGAAAACAAAACAGCGTTAAGATTAAGATACAGGAAAACTGAATAACCAGGAGGGGACTGAGAAGGTCCCAAATTAGGGGCGCGTTGACAGAGGATGAAAGCGCGGTTTAGTTTAAGGAAGGAACTATGATGTCCGTCGGCGATATGCATATGTACATAATATAAATAGAATAGAAGATAAATTAGAAACCAATCAAAACTGTTTTAATAACCAAGGTCTTAAAAATTCTCACTGAGTTGTCTAGACATAAACGTTGGCAGAATTTGGTGTCGAAATTAAAAAAAAAAAAAAAATATATATTGCAAGAAGAAATTTAATACCAACCACTAACCGTTTTGGTTTAAAAAAAAAAGGAAAGAAAAATAAGAAAATTTTTGTTAAAAAAGCAGTCACCGTACAAATCAATGTGTGTATGGGGCGACACTCTATCAGCGAACTCAACAGGAAGCACAGTGTTTTTTGTTTCTCCAGACGAAAGGAAAAACAAGAAAATTGAAGATGACAAGTAGATATTGCGAATACAGAATCGGCAAGAGAGTCAGGATGATGACGGAGGAAGATTTCCAGGTACTGAAGGGAAATGGTTCACTGAACGACAACCACATAGATGTATTCCTGCATTGATTGGCGAAGACAGCACTCACCACGAAGGAAGCGGGTAAGGTGCAAATCCTTAGTGCAATGTTTTATGAGGCACTGAAGAGATTCGGCGAGGCACCTGATTCAATTGTCTGCCAAGAGAGAATTTTCCGCGGGTTGAAAGGGATAGTATTGTCGAACAAACAACTGGTGATTATGCCTGTCATAGAGCGGAACCACTGGACGTTGGCGTCAGTGACAAAGGACGGTATAG
The DNA here is from genome assembly GCA_947311025.1 of Lypha dubia. Taxonomy (NCBI): domain Eukaryota; kingdom Metazoa; phylum Arthropoda; class Insecta; order Diptera; family Tachinidae; genus Lypha; species Lypha dubia. Next base: position 94,298,347 of record OX371260.1, on the reverse strand, counting down.
TAATATACGACTCACTCAGACCACACGATATGAACACGCCGGCAAACTACATCAGGTTACTCTACCACTGGCGATTCCAGGGAGAAGGTACCAATTGTACGAATCTACTTCCACTCAAGTACGCTGACTGCATTCAACAGTCCAACTTGGTGGATTGCGGCCTGCACGTGATTTGTAATGCGGACCAGTGCCTACGAAGATTTTGCGGTAAGCACACCCCATACCAACAACCAATTACGAGAGGATTATTGGCGCCAGTGATGAGTAGTTGGAGAATGAGAGTTACCAATGGAGAAGAGATGAGCACGGCACAAGCTAAACTCAAGTTTGACTCGCAGGCAAGCACGGAAGTACGAACTGCACTCACGACTGTCTTGCGGGACATGAAGACAAATTGGAAACCGAATAAGCATATGAAAAAAAGCATAGTGATGCAAGGAAGGGTTTACCGACTTGTGATTAGTAGCAGTGGAGAGGAAATTCTAAGGGCGATATAACTCGAAATCACGTCCGGTTACTTATTTAATTTTTGCAAAACACGTCCGATCACTTATTTATTTTTTATTGTTGTTTTCTTCTCCCCAAATAAAATTATTTTATTAGACAATAACACTGAGGATTTTTATAGGAAAAAGCAGTAAATAAGTTAAAGAAAACTATAAAAAGGAAAAAGAACAATATTTTGAAATTAAAATACTAATAACTCCTTTAATAAAATATTATAGGAAAAAGCAGTAGATAATTCAAGAAAAACTATAAAAAGAAAAAGAACAATATTTCGAAATTGAAATATTAACAAGTATAAATGAAAACAAATAAAATTATTTTGTTACACAATAACACTGAGGATTTTTATTGGAAAAAGCAGTAAATAAATTAAAGAAAAACTATAAAAAGGAAAAAGAACAATATTTAGAAATTAAAATATTAATAACTCCCTTAATAAAAAATTATAGGAAAAAGCAGTAGATAATTCAAGAAAAACTATAAAAAGAAAAAGAACAATATTTCGAAATTGAAATATTAACAAGTATAAATCAAAACAAATAAAATCATTTTGTTAGACAATAACACTGAGGGTTTTTATAGGAAAAAGCAGTAAATAAATTCAAGAAAAACTTTAAAAAGACAAAGAACAATATGTTGAAATTAAAATATTTAAAAATATAAATCAAAACGAAACACCAAATTTAAAGGAAACCGACAGAAACCAAAAATTAAAAACAGCAACCACATAAACAGCATAATTAAACAGCAGAACCTATAGTCAAATACACACTAGTTTTTAGCACGAAGTTCAACAGATTCTACACCAATTTAATGAAACATATCGGAAAGATTAATTTAAAAAAAAAAAGAAAAGACCGATATAATTTCGAGGAACGAGTTAATGCAGACATTCAAATCACCTGTATTACTGCGTTTTTTTTATTGGACATTTTTACAAAACACACACTTAATTAAACTTTCCACAATATTTTCACTTGTAACCGCACCGTTTCATTTCGTTTTCAAGACTGCTCGATGAGATTAAATTTTTAAATTTGTGCATTAGTGCAGTTTTAATGTTATCCAAAATTATTGTATGAAATATACTAGAACTCAAATACATGAACAAAAGCGACCCAATTGGCATAGACATCTAATTGAGTAAAAAATTAAAACGATATAAAATATGTATAGTAAAATATACATACACGTTTATAGCAATAATCGCTCAATTATTGAGCCCAATAGTTCTTACAAAGTTGTGGTTGATTCATGGCGCAATGAATACAAAATTGTTATAGGTATTGCATAAAACTTGAAATGCAAAACTGTTCACAATTATGTTCAGTGACGAAAATTGTCAGCCATTTATGCATCAACAATGACACAGGTTAACGAAATCAATTAGGTATAGTTTTATTTTATAATTTGAAACAAAGAATTGAACTCAAATTATAATCCAAAAATTTCCAACCGGGTTATTTGGTTCGTTTTTTTTTTTTGCATGAGTACTTGGTTATGAAACATGATTCCACAGCAAAATTTTGCCAGACAATTTCACGGCCAATGACAACTAAATCAAACTGCATAGTTTAATGTACGTATGTGCATATGTGTATGTACGTATATGTGTGCGTATGGATATGCAAACAGTAACAATAATAAAAAACTGTTCGGATTTTTTTTTTCTGTTTGTTGTTGATGTGAAAATAATTATACGCGTATGTATAATTTTTCTTTCAGATCAACAGAAACAACAAAAATATTAAATTTCTTTCGCTAACGGAATACTAGCAAATGCAACTGAACTCACTTGTTAATAAAAAAAAGTGCTTTAATCAGTTGAAATTTTGTAAATTTTTTCCTACTCATTTTTGCAACGTTTTAAAATGTTTTTAAAAACTTTCGATTTTGTGTAAAAGTTATTTCAAGGTTAAGATAAAAAATAAAGCCAATGTTAAAATTTTTTTTTTTTTTTTTTCAAACAAAGAATTTGCCATACATACATACAATTTAATATTAAGTAAAAATTAAGGTCATACTCATACACAATACACTTATAGAAAATTCATATAGTTTTGAAAATAACTTGAATCGAAAAAGATTACACTAATATGTTTACAATCTCTATCTGTAAGCAGAAGATCTTATTTTTCTATTATTTAGTACTTACGTTATTAAGAAAAATATCTTACTTAATTCTTTTTTGAAGAGAAAACTGCCACATAAAAATAAGGTTAATAAATTTTTTAAATACCTGTAAATGTTGTCCTGTAAATTAACAGTCAAGACTTGTATTAAGGCCGAAGATTTTTTAATAGAGAAAATAAAATATCGGCCCAGTTATCGCCAATAACTGGGGTACCGCAAATTAACAGAAAATCAGATTGGCATAATAAAGAGAACAACTACAATTATAATAAAGAAACAAAAAGAGAGAGTCGGGTAAATAAAGATGATACGGAGACTGACTCAGAAACAGAGCAGCCAACCAGGATAATAACCGAGGCAGTTGTACACTCGGTAAATAAGGAGAGCGGGCACACCATAAAAGAAAATACTACAAAAGGTAATAAATCAAACAAAAAAAAAGGAGGAAAAAATTGAAGAGATGATGCGAAATATAGAAGATGGTGCTGAATCACCGGGCAATGTGGACACAGTTTTCATTACGCTCCCCTGCCAAGAAGCAAGGGGGGGAAGATTGGTCTAACTTGTGGATACCGGAGCAGATTTCAGCATAGTAAAAGAGGACTCAATTAAGATTTTTCTCAATAAGAACAGAAGGGAAACTAAAATTCTTTCTGTAGCCGTCGGAGGAAAGACTACGACACTGGGCACTATCGAGATCAGGATAGGAGATAAAAGGCAGTTGCCGTGGGTGTTCCATATTGTGTCGCGGGAAATACAAATCCCTGGAGATGGTATTCTCGGAAGAAATAATATGTGGAACAGTTGTATTGTAAACACCATAGACAGAACCTTGAGCATCTTTGATAACGAACATTGGGTGAAGCCGTTTACCCTTCGTACGGAAATAAATTGTCAAACAAATCATCAACAAGGTGTCTGTCTGAGGAAAAGAGCAGTCACTATAGTACCAGTCAATATTATATCGAGAGACAAAACTGTGGTTGTGCATAAACAGGAGATTTCCCCTGGAGTTTACGTTTGAAATACTGTGCTCAACATAAAAAATGGAGGCACAGCAGCAGTACCCATACTAAACGCAACCGAGCAGGACATACCATGGAGGAAGGACATTAAAGTGAAATTTTCAAATTTCAATCACTATACGCAATATGGAGGGCGAAATCAACCCCCTTCGTCGGTGACAAATCAGGACGTTAGAATATGGCGTCTAAAAAACACTATTATGACGGAGAGGGATTGGAACATGGAAGAAACAGAGTCAATGAACCGGATATGCGAGGAATATCATGACTTATTCATGTTAGACAATGACAAATTGCCATTCACCACATTGGTGAAACATAAAATACCAATAAAAGGTGAACAACCACCCATTAATCAACGACAGTATCGTCTGCCTCACGTCCATAAAGAAGAAATCAACCGGCAAGTAACGGAGCTACTACAGGAAGGTATAATAAGCCCAAGCATATCCCCATGGAATTCACCAATATTATTAGTGCCCAAAAAATCTCAAGACGGTCAGAAAACCTTTAGACTGGTAGTCGATTTTCGAAAACTAAATGAGGCTACAATAAAGCAGGTATTCCCTATTCCTAGAATTGATGAAATTTTGGATCAATTAGGAAATAGCAGGTATTTCACTACCTTAGATCTGGCGAGTGGATATCACCAGGTACTGGTTGACGAAGGAGATAAGGAAAAGACTGCCTTCAGCACCGACAAGGGTCCTTTTGAGTTCAATAGAATGCCCTTTGGTCTAAAGGGGGCACCAGCTACATTCCAAATGGTCATGAACACGATCCTTACAGGTCTACAAGGCCTGGATTGTTTTGTGTACCTCGACGACATAGTCGTATACGGAAGAAATGTGACAGACCACGAAAGAAAAATAACCAATGTTTTATCCAGGCTACGAGAGGGTGGACTCAAGTTGAACACAAAGAAATGTCAGTTCTTACGAAGGGAAATCGTTTACCTAGGCCACAAATGTTCCAACGAGGGTGCGCTACCAGACCCTTCAAAGGTAGAATGTGTAAAACAACTTAAGCCACCAAGAACAATAAAAGAAGTACAAGCACTCCTGGGCTTGATCAACTACTACCGAAAGTTTGTTGCAGGAATGGCAAAATTGGCTTCACCAATAACAATGCTGTTAAAGAAGAATGTTAAATTTAGGTGGACGGCGCAATGCCAAGAGGCCTTGGACAAGGTCAAGGAAAACATTGCAAATCCTCCAATATTGATTTATCCAGATTTCACGCAACCCTTCAGAGTAACAACAGATGCAAGTAACGAGGCCTTAGGAGCAGTCTTGTCACAAATAAGAAACGAAATGGATCATCCGATAGCATTTGCTAGTTGAACTCTCAGTGACACCGAACAAAGATATTCGCCAATAGAAAAAGAAATGCTTGGTGTGGTATGGGCAACACATACTTTCCGCCCATATCTCCTGGGGCGACACTTCACCGTATTTATTGAACATCAACCCTTAAGGGGGATAGCAAACCTCAAAGACCAAACCTCAAGACTTGCACGGTTTAGGCATAAATTATCAGAATACGAGTTCGAAATTGTGTACAAACCAGGGAAGACTAATTTGAATGCGGATGCATTAAGCAGATTACCAACAAAAAATCAAAATATCGGAGTGATAACTAGAGCTCAAGCAAGCTCGAGAAAATCGGAAGAGGAAAGGACAAAGCAGAAAGAGCAACAGAAAGCTCTTGCCGAGGAAAAACAGAGTGAAAATAGTGACAAAACCTCCGCGGCGACATTTTTAACTGAGAAAAAAGATATCCAAGAAGTTCTTAGAAGCTTTCATGACTCACCGCTGGGCGGACATCAAGGAGTCATGAAGACCTACTCTAGAATAAAAAAACAGTACAGGTGGAAGGGAATGCAACACGATATCAAGACCTACATCAAAAAGTGCCCTAAATGTCAGAAAAATAAAAGTGGACTTCTCAATAGAGAGCCCATGGTCCTCACAGATACAGCAAACAGACCGTTCGAAAAGGTATATATGGATATGGGGAGGCCCCTGCCGACAACCACCATGGGAAACAAATACATTCTTACCCTACAGGATGATTTATCAAAGCAGAGACGGCAGCAAGAGTCTTTTATAACGAGGTAGTAACAAAATATGGTATTCCCAAAAAATTAATTACAGACAACGGAACAAACTTCACCTCGAAATTGTTTGGAAGTGTGTGTAAGCTTTTGAGAATTAAGAAGCAACATATTTCTCCCTATCACCCTCAAGCTAACGGGTCATTAGAGCGAAGCCACAGACCATTAGCAGAATATTTGCGAAGTTTCGCAAAAGAAGATGGGTCGAACTGGGATCAATGGCTTGCTCCGGCAATGCATGTACATAACCACACGGAGCACGCAGCCACAAAACAGACACCATTCAAAATACTGTATGGATTCGATGCTCCCCTGCCATCAAACCTACAAACACGCATACCCTTATATAACCCCTACGATTATCCCAAATTATTGAGACATCAAATACAAAGGGCTTACGAGATTGGCTAGCTAAGGCTAGGGCAAAGAAGCAGTACGACAAACAGTCAAGGTCTTATACTTTAAAAATAGGAGGCAGAGTCCTAGTAAAAACACAAGCACGTAAAAACAAATTCACGCCCCTATGGGATTGGCCCTACGAAATTAAAAGTTTCCCCACACCAGTAAACGTTCAAATAATGGTGAAGGGAAGACTTCGAACCCTACACCGTAATTTGGTGAAACCATACAGCTAATAAATGATATTTAGAAAAAAAAAAAAGATTAAAAAAAACAAACTCACCCCGAAATCGACGCTGGAAGCAGTGTTGTGCTACCATGTCTCTCATGGTCTTGAGATCTTCAACAGCTGAAATAGAGAAGGGAGATACATATTTATGCAGTACTGTAATAAGGGATAATGGAACTTCACATACCGGAAAAGAGATGAGAATGGACGCAGACCTGAAAGAGGTTCCTGGGCGGAGTTCTGAACACTGATGACGGACATTGATTGCGTGACAGTGCATATTCAATACCATGGTTCGCCGTGGGGAGGAGGGCAACGAATCCATGTATTCGCACGTTGATACGGATTCACTTACAGAAAGAAATTGGTGAGATGGCCAAAACGAATTTATTAGGCTCGTAGCAGAATAATGTCATGCAACAGATGCATGGAGGATGCTTCATCCATGAGGGTGCACATGCACATTGACCGATAGATATCGTCCGACTGGTTCCCACGTAACCCGGAACCCAGGTCGACGTCAAAGGAGCTGAAAGAAGCAAAATAATTAGTAAAAAGGAAAATAATTAGTAAAAAAGGGTGGAACGCTACTGACCCGGTATCGCCTTTTAGTCGGCGAACGAATACTTGTCTAAAAAAAAAAAGAGAAAAAGAAATAGAAGATAGATTAATGACATATCACTACCAACAAAGAACACAACAACTTATTGAATTAACAAGGCCGCAAGGTGTACTAACGGCCTATCTACAGTTACTCATTGTAGGGGCAATACTACTACAATCAGAAGCGGAAAAAAGCCTTTACGTGGAAAAACTGCAAACCAAAGAGGGATATGTCGAGATCAATATAGGCAGAGCCAGGGTGGTGCGCAACTATAACTATATTGTGCACACGCTGAACACGGAAGAACTGGGCAAGCTCGTCCAAGGTGCCCGAGACACAATTGAACTCCTGGGTGACAACGAATACGTTAGACTGGCCAAAGACGAGATCCAAGAAATGGAGAAGATTCTAAGTATACTCCACCCCCACCGATGGAAGAGAGGTTTGATAAACGCCGGTGGTTCATTGCTAAAGTTCGTATGGGGCACAATGGATGACGAAGACAGGAAGCAAATTGAACAGCACCAGAAGATAATAGAGGATAATAACCACCGCCTGGTTAATGGACCTAACCAACAAATATTGATTAACAACGCTTTTAACAAATCCATGACAAATCTGAGGGCTGCAATGCTCTACGACAGAGATATAATAACTAAACAGGTGACAGAATTTGAGGCCCTGCAACGGGAGTTCGCAGCCCGCCAACTGGCGGTGACGCAGCTACTCCAAATACAACACCTGCGATCCAAGTTGAGGGTCATAGCTGAGAGCATAGCAACCGCAAGAGCGGGAATATTTTTGCCGTCGATACTGACACCCGAGGAGGTAGAAATATTTAATATTGACGTGGAGATTCTGGAGAATATCCGCACGGCACTGATCGAATGGGTGAACGGTGAATTAAGCATAGTGATTATGGTGCCGGCGGATATAATGGACACAACCAAGCATTTACTGCTGCCACTTCCAGACACCAACAGCATCCAAATCAAGAAGCAGCCATCCGCCATGGTCGAAATAAACAACCAAACATACAGTTATGTGGAGGGAAAAGCAATCTTCGAACTAGAACCCTCTACCAGCTGCACAGTGGTGGGGAAATGCACGGTTGTAAAAAACATTGAGAAACAAGTAATAGAAATAAGTAGCGACATGATAGTGCTGATAAACATGTACAACACATCGGGCCACAGCAGTTGCGATGAGAGAGAATTCAATCTGACGGGACACTATTTCCTGCACTTCAATAACTACACTATCAACGTAGGCAGCAGACACTTCAGCAATAAAGTATATAAGAGAACCCAAACGTTTGCCCTCCCATCGTACCAGAGGAAGTTCTCCACGGAACGATCCCTCACCTTCCAAGATATTACTCTACAACACGAAAACAACCTGGAAACAATAGAGGAACTAAAATTTCATGACCAGGTAAATACCGCAATAGGGGGCGTCGCGTTGCTTGCCATATTGGCATCAATAATAGTGGTGTTGATATTGTTCAGAAAACAAAACAGCGTTAAGATTAAGATACAGGAAAACAGAATAACCAGTAGGGGACTGAGAAGGTCCCAAATTAGGGGCGCGTTGACAGAGGATGAAAGCGCGGTTTAGTTTAAGGAAGGAACTATGATGTCCGTCGGCGATATGCATATGTACATAATATAAATAGAATAGAAGATAAATTAGAAACCAATCAAAACTGTTTTAATAACCAAGGTCTTAAAAATTCTCACTGAGTTGTCTAGACACAAACGTTGGCAGAATTCGGTGTCGAAATTAAAAAAAAAAAAAATATATTGCAAGAAGAAATTTAATACCAACCACTAACCGTTTTGGTTTTAAAAAAAAAAGGAAAGAAAAAGAAGAAAATTTTTGTTTAAAAAAACAGTCACCGTACAAATCAATGTGTGTATGGGGCGACACTCTATCAGCGAACTCAACAGGAAGCACAGTGTTTTTTGTTTCTCCAGACGAAAGAAAAAACAAGAAAATTGAATGGAGAAGAGATGAGCACGGCACAAGCTAAACTCAAGTTTGACTCGCAGGCAAGCACGGAAGTACGAACTGCACTCACGACTGTCTTGCGGGACATGAAGACAAATTGGAAACCGAATAAGCATATGAAAAAAAGCATAGTGATGCAAGGAAGGGTTTACCGACTTGTGATTAGTAGCAGTGGAGAGGAAATTCTAAGGGCGATATAACTCGAAATCACGTCCGGTTACTTATTTAATTTTTGCAAAACACGTCCGATCACTTATTTATTTTTTATTGTTGTTTTCTTCTCCCCAAATAAAATTATTTTATTAGACAATAACACTGAGGATTTTTATAGGAAAAAGCTGTAAATAAGTTAAAGAAAACTATAAAAAGGAAAAAGAACAATATTTTGAAATTAAAATACTAATAACTCCTTTAATAAAATATTATAGGAAAAAGCAGTAGATAATTCAAGAAAAACTATAAAAAGAAAAAGAACAATATTTCGAAATTGAAATATTAACAAGTATAAATGAAAACAAATAAAATTATTTTATTAGACAATAACACTGAGGATTTTTATAGGAAAAAGCAGTAAATAAGTTAAAGAAAAACTATAAAAAGGAAAAAGAACAATATTTTGAAATTAAAATATTAATAACTCCCTTAATAAAAAATTATAGGAAAAAGCAGTAGATAATTCAAGAAAAACTATAAAAAGAAAAAGACCAATATTTCGAAATTGAAATATTAACAAGTATAAATCAAAACAAATAAAATCATTTTGTTAGACAATAACACTGAGGATTTTTATAGGAAAAAGCAGTAAATAAATTCAAGAAAAACTTTAAAAAGACAAAGAACAATATGTTGAAATTAAAATATTTAAATATTTTAGGATCTTGAGTATCGTCTGTGTTCATTTAATTGATCTGCTAAAGTTTCAATCTTCTTTATCCAGATAGTTTCTTGAGTAGTTGGTTTATATTCCTTTGTAACAATTTCCCTGTATGGAGTTAAAAATTTTTGTCAAATTAGTTTTTTTATATATATATGTATATTATTTATTGAATCTTCAATAATAGATTGAAACATCAATAAGTTTTTCAAATCTTAAATCTAAAAAAAAAAATAATAAATATAAGTTTAGCCAATGCTAAACAAAATTTTTAATTTCAACGGTTAATTTTTGTTGTTTTACATCTTTCGTGAACGGCTGAGAAAAAGAGTATCCCTTCTTTTCAGCCGGGTGTGGCCTCTATAATGAAGAATATTGCGCGCAAGTGGATTTGGGTGCAACTCAAGTTTTTTTATATATTTTTTCGCGTGTTTTGAAAATACTGTCTTCACCAACGGAACGTCTAGATCTTTATGAATTCTATGGTTTCTGACATACCCGGGGGCTGCAGTTATTGTACGTAGAATATTATTTTGTCGCCTTTGAATTTTTTCTACATTCGATGCTGCGGCGTGCCCCATAGCTGGATTCCATAGGACCATATTGGTTTCAGGATCGCGTTGTATAGTAGAAGTTTATAGTCTAGGCTCAGTATAGAATTTCTTCCCATAAGCCAATTAATGTGGGCAGTTTTTAATTTCATTTGCATCAACTTTGCGTCTATATGCGATTTCCATGTTAAACGGCGATCAAGGTGAACGCCTAGATATTTGACTACAGTATGTTGCGGAATAGTCTCGGTGTTGATTTGTATAGGCGGGCATGTTTCCCTTCGCAATGTAAAAGTGACGTGTACACATTTCTGCTCGTTAACTTTTATACGCCATTGTTTAAGCCATTTTTCCAATTTGGATATATACCCTTGTAAGTTGGTGGAAGCTTCTACTGGATTTTCATGGACGCTTAAAAAAGCTGTATCATTAACAAATGTTGATGTATGAATGTTATTGCTTAACGGTAAGTCAGAGGCATAAATTAAATAAAGTAAGGGACCGAAGATGCTGCCTTGGGGAACTCCGGCTTCGATCGACTGCGGAGGGCTTAAAAAATTGCCTTCCCTAACTACAAATTTTCGTTCCTTTAGATAGCTTTTTAAAAGCTTGACGATGTTTGCGGGGAGATTGCGTGTTAATTTGTGGATAAGACCTTCGTGCCATACTTTATCGAAAGCTTGAGAAACATCTATAAAGAGCGCAGAGCAAAATTTCTTTTTTTCAAAGGTGTCTCTAAGTACGTTCACAAGTCTGTGAGTTTGTTCAATAGTGCTATGTTGTCTGCGAAAACCGAATTGATGATCTGGAATGCATCCACTTCTAGTCACTATAGGCATCAGCTTGCTCATATACAGTTTTTCAAATAGTTTTGAAATGTTGGGCAATAAGCTAATAGGCCGATAGGATTCAACCTTCGTATGATCCTTGCCGGGCTTTGGTATCATAATAATCATCGAAACCTTCCATTCTGCAGGATAGTATTTCAGCCGTAGAATACTATTAAAAATGAAGAGTATAACTCTTTTTGCAATATAAGGCAGTTGTTGAAGCATTTTGTTGCTTATTTTGTCGACACCTGGGGCTTTTCTGGTGTTAAGACTACTAATAGTATTTTCAATCTCCGTCATGTTACATCTCATCGGTATTTCTGGTAAAGAGACGACTGGTGGCAGTTCAACAATATCAGAAGAAATATTCGGGGTAAATACTTTTTCTAGGTGCTTAACAAATAGATCACCTTTTTCATCATCAGTTCTTGCCCAGTCACCATTAGAGGCTCGTAATGGTGGTTTGCAAATCACTGGCCTTTTAAGTCCTCTGGCTGCACGCCACAACTAATAATCTCTTGATGGTGTTGCATCGAGTTCTTGCAGAAATTTTTGCAGCGAAGCTGTTTTTTGTGATTGTAAAACTTTTCTTAACTGTTTGGTACACTCCTTAAGCCTTAATTTTAGCTGAGGCGATCTGTAACGTTGCCATTCTCGTCGAGCTCTCCGGTTTTCAGTCAATAGCCTTTCTATATCTGCACAAAAAATATTGTTAAATCTCGCTTGTTGGTTTGGTTGAATTGAAGAAGCATTAAGAGCAGCTTGTTTGGCATGTGCTTCAAACAACCTAATAGAATTTTCTATGTCAGCAAGTGTTCTCAATGGCATATTTTCCGTGCAATGAGCACTCAAATATTTTTTGTATTTCAGCCAGTTAATACGTGCAGGTGTCAGCGGTAAATCACATGTTGGTGTTGTAGTTGTGTGTGAGTAAATAGTGATAATAGTAGGCGAGTGATCTGAAGACAAATCCAGAGATGCTTCTACTTCAATCATTTCGCTGGGCACGCCTTTCATAATCCCAAAGGCCAATATGTTGGCTGACCACTTGAAACTACATTCAAACCCATTTTTGAAATTGTGTCAAACAAAACACGACCCTTAGGACTGATTAAACGTGAGCCCCAAAAAGTGTGTTTAGCATTGTAGTCGCCAGCTTCTAGAAAACGGGACCCCAGTGTTGTATAAAATGCGGTATATTGACTCTCTGAAATTGAAAACCTGGGAGAAGAGTAAATAGATGATATCACAAGCTTTTGATAAAAATTTTTAATGCAGATGTTCATTGCTTGAAGATATTCTTCACGAAGGTCATTTAGTAGGTAGTGTAGCATGTGGCCAACAGTGTGTAGTATGCATTGCGATTCAATAGTACCGCAACATGCAAGCATTGACAAACTGCAAGCAAGATATTTTGTGTGACTGTAATTTGACACTTGTACAGCTAATTAAGTGCAGCAGCACAATGAACTTAAATGAATCACATTTATTAACTGTATTTGTTTGATTGTAGATATAAGCTACACAAGGTATCTGTTGCTTTTAAGTATGCACTCGTTGAACTTTAAAACTGTTGAACACATGCCATACATAAATAGTTGGAAGCTAAATATGCTTACCCAACATTAATATATATTTCTATTCTTTTACTCTTATGTTAAGGTACCCCTAAGAATTATTCTCATAATTAGTATATAAGCCAATGCTAATTAGTTTAAGGAATCAATTAATACTTTGCCTTCAATCGGCATTATTAATTCATACTGGCATTCATCTGCCTTTTACTTTTATTTGCCAGTGGCGTTTATTAGCGCCGGCAATTTAAATACTTCCAAGTACAATAAAAATAGTACCCAAACACTAAGAATAACTAAATTGTTTTAATCATATTACAGTAGTGTTTTATTCGAGTTTTTATTAGGATTCCAGAGCCACCACAAGCTCTACCTTGAGGATCCTTGGTGTCGTAGAAATTATATCCACTAATTCGAAAATAGCTTCGGGACGTCAAGTGAGTTTCTGAGATAAGCATAACATCGATTTGTTTATCCAGAAGAAAATATTCAATTTCATTTTTATGTTGGCAGATGCCGTTTGCGTTCCAAAAATAGATTTTTAAGTTCATGGTTTGTTCTGCAACAAGGTAGACTGCATTTGCAACATTTCCTGCATCATACAGGACATGTTGAGAGTGAATGTATTTACTGTTTGTATAAGGATCTCTATTGAGGCTTCAATACGACTAAAATTATGCCCTGATTCTTCATTTACTGGTACAGTTTTTTGCGCCGGAATCTGGTTACTCTTTAAAATATTAGCGTATGAAAATTGACTATTAGGTTTTTGTTGAGTAAGAGTCGTGTTAGACTTTAAAACATTTGAGTATTGATTATGGCTAGACGACGGTTGAGGTAACTGTGGGTAGTTTAAAGGAGTGTTGGGCTGAGCGGGAGTAGCATTTGTTTTTCTGTTCGACGAATTTTTAAAAAGAGAATAAAGAGGGCAGCCCCTATAGTTGGCAGTGTGGTTTCCGCCGCAATTACTACATTTTTTTGCTTTGGTATCACCTTTTATTTTGTCACAGTTAGCGGTACTGTGTAACTCGCCACATACAACGCAAACGGTAGGCAACTTGCAATAAGTTTTGGTATGGCCAAATTCTTGACAGTTCATGCATTGGATAGGTCCAGTTTTTTTATGTGGCATCTCAACGGTAACTCTTTGATGCAACAAGTATTTTAAGCTATAGATTGGGTGCGATTCATTTTTTTTAATTTTCAAGTCGCCTGGCTGTAGCTCGACTCTAAAAATAGGTTGGGGGATTTTTTCCCTGTTTTTAATGTTTGAAACATTTTTCACTTTGAAGCCACTATCTTCAAGGCCAGACTTTACCTCTTCCGGATCCACGCTTGAATCTATTCCTTTTATAACTACTGTTAGGCCTTTAGCACTCTTCAGTTGATATGTATAAAAGTTTTTGTTTTTAGTCTCAAAATCTGAGACAATTTTCCTGTAATTATTTTCTCGTGTTACCTGAATTTTAGTTTCGTTGATTTTGCCACGCTTAATTGGAGTTACATAGAACTCATTTTCTCCAATTAATGAGATAAGGCTTTTTACCAAAAAGTTGGAGTTCTGTTCTCTTAAATATATCGGCGGTGGTTTAGTGGACCTTGTTGTACTTGTATCTTCATCGACTTGTCCATTCAAAATCGCAAAACGATTTTCAGAATGTTTAACATTATTTTTCCCATCTTTGGGCATTTTCGCCGTTGACGCTATTTCAGCTGATTTGGGACTTCTTCCCCTTTTTAGCACGGTTATGTATCTGTCCATACCAGTTTGGATTTTATTATCACTATTTTCACTCACTGCATTTACAATTTTGTGCACGTTGGTCACCTGGGTATTTATTGTTTGTTTGTTTGATTGTACAGCTAAGCTGACAAGTTTGCTAATAGGTGCAATTGTTGTTGCTTCTTGATCGCTATTTAACATGTTGAGAGATAATGATCGCGCACGAGTATTTGTGTTTTCTGTTAAATTCAGGTTTGTGTTTACTTCATTTTTTTTGTCGTCGTTAGCAACCAAAGTTATATATTGAACATTCCTACTGCTTGTAGGTTTATTGTTGTTGTTAGAAGGTGAACTCATTTAGAGTTCTCTTTTTTGTGTTCACTTATGAGTTGATGTATGCAAATATTTATGTATTTACACACAAGCAAAAAATAAAACAAAACCAGTAAGATAACTGTTTAATAAATGTTTTGTTTTTGTATATTTTTTTTTTGTAAATTTTCTTTCAATAAATTTTTAATATTCAGTTGCGACGATTATAAAAACGCGTCTGTACACTGCAAAAGTTGAAACTGAATGGAAGTGCCCCATAAAAAGAAGGGACACCTTAGTGCCTTACCTTAATATCTTATGTCCTTCTCCTGGTTCTAAGCCAATTTTCAGCCAAATCGGTTCAGCCGTTCTTGAGTTATAAATAGTGTAACTAACACGACTTTCTTTTTTTACATAAATAAAAATCCCCTCAAAAACCCCGAAATCCCGGAAAATTTCCTGGGAAAAGGTGGCAGCAACTTAGACAAAAATTCCCAAAAATCTTAGAACTCCTGGAAAATTTCCCGGCAACACTGTATAGTCATCACAAAAAGCAAAAGACTTAAGAAAAAAACTTAGTGTGAGGTTTTTTCGTTTCATAAACAAATTCCAGGTTTTTTCGTTTCATAAACAAAAGACTTAAGAAACAAACTTTTCAAAATTTCTTGATTCGGTCGCCTCAAAGCACGCGATAGAAGCTATGCAATAGCTTAAAACGTTACAATTTAGTTGAAAATGTCAAAGAGCTTTACTTTTTCTCGTGCTGCCACCTGGTTTAATTAGTCTTTCCCCAGGTGGATGCAGTGACGAATTCGGGCGAATTTCTCCATATCCCACACTGTCAAATTTGTAATTACACAATTCTTTATATACATATATGTATATATACTAATATCATATGAACTTTCTCTGCGCGACAATAATGTGCGTTACCCATACTCAAAAGAGGGCTACTTTTAAGATTGCTCATTTTTATATAAAAAATTTAGGTTGTTTTTATAGCAGTATTATGTATATATAAATTAATAAAATTTATGTATATAGAGTACTCACTCATTTTCTTTCACTACTTTTCATCACTTTCTTCATTAATAAATGCACTTTGTTTATTCATATTTAAAACACTTTATACACAAATTTTACGTATACAGCTATTCAGCAGCAACCAAGGCGAATTAAACCGTTGAAAACGTCACGACAGTTGACTATTTTTTCCTACTTATTTTTTAGTTGAAAATGTCAAAGAGCTGTTTCCTGGTTATATTTTTGACAACTACAATTGTTGAGGTATTACTTTTTCTCTTTGCTGCCAAGTTCTTGTTTTTTCCTGCTGTCACCTGGTTTAATTCGCCTTGCCCCAGGTGAATGCAGTGACGAATTCGGGGGAATTTCTCCATATCCCACACTGTCAAATTTGGTACATATTTTTCGGGCCATTTTTATGTAATTTTTTAAGCATAGAGAATTTTGTCAGCGAAGGATGTGAATTCGCCGTTTATACAAGCAGAATGCCTGTTGTTTGTTTTGTTGTAGTCGTGCATATACCTGGTAAAAAATTGCCTTGGGTACACCCAAGTTAATTACAAAGTAATGCAATGGGTACAATCAGTCAAGGCGAAGTAAACCAGGTGGTATCGTTACGACAGCTGACTATTTTTTTCCTATTTTACTAATTATATTTTAGTTGAAAATGTCAAAGGGCTGTTTCCTGGTTATATTATTGACAACTTCAATTGCTTAAGCATTACTTTTTCTCGTGCTGCCAAGTTCTTGTTTTCTCCTGATGCCACCTGGTTTAATTCGCCTTGGCCACTGCCGCCGAAAATATTTGCCCCAAGGCGAATTCATTACCAGGTGGATGCAGTGGCGAATTCCGGCGAATGTATCCATTGCCCACACTGTCAAATTTTGTACATAATTTCCGGCATCATTTTTATATAATTTTTTATGCATAGAGAATTGTGACAGCAAAGTATATGAATTCGCCGTTTACACAAACAACATGCCTGTTGTTTGTTTTGTTGGCCAATTGTTGTAGTGGTGCATACACCTGGTATGAATTTGCCTTGATTTGCCCTTTCAGCCGCCGCCAAAATTTTTTGTCGGCTTGTTACTCTGGTTGTCAACGCTGCCAATTAATATTGACGTGCTTACTTTAGTGCTGAGAGGAATAATCTTCTGTAATTAATATATTGACTATAATAGCCAAACACCGAAAAAATTAAAACTGGTTGATATTCAATTGGTTTATTGCTGCTTCTTTTGTATCTGTACTTATAAGCATATTGAGCTGCTTTGCACTGGGAATATGTTTGCGCCTACATGCAAATCCTCTAAACAAGAACGTGTTTGCCGGCATTTCTGCAGAACGAGGATTTGCTGACTTTAATTTGCGCATGTAATATTACATTTAGTTGTATAAGAATATTGGATAAGAAATTGAATACGTATGCGAATATGTAAGTATGTATGTATGTTTTTTTTGTTTAAAAAAACGACAGGTTTTTCGTTTCAAAACAAATGACAGGTTTTTCGTTTCAAAACAAATGCCAGGTTTTTTCGTTTCATAAACAAAAAAATTTTTGATTCGGTCACCTCGAAGCCCGCGATAGAAGCTATGCAATAGCTTAAAAACTGTTCGGATTTTTTTTCTGTTTGTTGTTGATTTGAAAATAATTATACGCGTATGTATAATTTTTCTTTCAGATCAACAGAAACAACAAAAATATTAAATTTCTTTCGCTAACGGAATACTAGCAAATGCAACTGAACTCACTTGTTAATAAAAAAAAGTGCTTTAATCAGTTGAAATTTTGTAAATTTTTTCCTACTCATTTTTGCAACGTTTTAAAATGTTTTTAAAAACTTTCAATTTTGTGTAAAAGTTATTTCAAGGTTAAGATAAAAAATAAAGGCAATGTTAAAAAATTTTTTTTTTTTCAAACAAAGAATTTGCCATACATACATACAATTTAATATTAAGTAAAAATTAAGGACATACTCATACACAATACACTTATAGAAAATTCATATAATTTTGAAAATAACTTGAATCGAAAAAGATTACACTAATATGTTTACAATCTCTATCTGTAAGCAGAAGATCTTATTTTTCTATTATTTAGTACTTACGTTATTAAGAAAAATATCTTACTTAATTCTTTTTTGAAGAGAAAACTGCCACATAAAAATAAGGTTAATAAATTTTTTAAATACCTGTAAATGTTGTCCTGTAAATTAACAGTCAAGACTTGTATTAAGGCCGAAGATTTTTTAATAGAGAAAATAAAATACCTATGTACAATCGTAAAAGTAGATTAAGAAAAATTGGATTTATGAAAAATGTTAACCAAAATATGATTTATTATTTCAGGCATACATACAATTTAAAGTTGAAAATTATAAGAATTATATTTTTAACACAACTCTTCTCAACTAGTAATAAGTAATTGAGAGAAAAATATACAAAAATAAAAAACCAACCAAATAATGATACAAACTTAACTTATAAAACTTAGAAACAGATAACATATATTTGAAAATTAAAATTTTTGATCAAAATAAGTAGAATTAAAAAACGCAATAAGCAAATATATGTAAAATTTTTTTTTTCATATAAATAAAATCCTGTAACTGGTTGAGTATAACAAATCCAAAATATTCAATATAATAATAATAAGAAATAATAGTAATAAGAAAAAATTGTAAGAAAATAAATTTTTATATAAGTGTAAGAAAAAATTGTTAGTTATAAGATTAAAAATATTAACCCGTGTTTTAAAATCAACCAATAATCATCATCCCGTTAACAATGAAGAATCCAACAATCAGCAATAGCAGCCTATATCTATCAACCTCACACAACCGCAAAACCTATATACGATACCACAACACATACATAGACGGAATGACCAGTTCCGTTGGAAAGGGGCAATCACTAAAACGCCAATGACAACTACAGAG
The DNA here is from genome assembly GCA_947311025.1 of Lypha dubia. Classification (NCBI taxonomy): domain Eukaryota; kingdom Metazoa; phylum Arthropoda; class Insecta; order Diptera; family Tachinidae; genus Lypha; species Lypha dubia. The sequence goes on along the minus strand of OX371260.1, from coordinate 94,279,497 downwards.
TCAATAACAACCGCAGTAGTTCACAAGCAATATCATAATTTTTCCTTGGTGACGCAGCAAACGTACCAAGTCGACAGGCACTTAGCAGTCACCAACTAATGGTAAACTGCGAACCTTCAGGCAATCGAGGCTCGGGAGATCATTACATATTACTCAGAGAGCTGCCAAAGCTGTATTGCCAAGGTAGTCGGATGCATACACACATCTATTTTGACTTGATTCCAGAAGGATGGCTACAAAACATCCTAAGACAGGATGTTTCTTGTCCGCAAGGGGGTTCCACGGGTATGAATATGCTGAATTTGCATACTAACACACTTAGCAATATCGCGGGAATGACCACGCCGGCGGCAGCGAACGTCAGCAGCATCGTTCAATCAGACAGCGAAATTGGGTATAAAAGCAGATGGTGATTTGGTATGGATAGTCTAGTCTGTGAGTTCTAGTCCGTAGAGTCTTGACAGAAAGCAGTTCGGGAATACTTTTTAACACGTAACAAAAACCTGATCAAACACCAACCTTAAAAAGCGGGTCCCTGTGAAGGCTAAAGAATATTTTAAAGTAGTATATATTTATATATATATATTTTATAAGTCAAAACCTGATCAAACACCAGCCTTAAAAAGCGGGTCCCTGCGAAGGCTAAATAATGTTTTAGAATAGTATGTGGTTAATAAATAAAAATAATATTAAATCAATAATAAAAATAATGTTTTAATACAAACATAACAGTATTATGAAAATCATATAAATAAATATATATTAATTTTTAGTAACTATCACAAATAAAAGCTTTTATATTTTCCTTACTTTTTGAGTAAAGTCGTCTACTTTAAAAGAGAGAAAAATGTTTACTTACAAAAGCTGTTGTTTATATATTGTTATGATGTGTCTATACGTATGCGCGCAATTTTCGGTGACTGTTTTGTAGTTCATCCGTATTTCTGTAGGAGTTGCAACAACACTCAGTGGGCTGAAAGCGCTATTTTTTGCTCTAATGTGCAGTTTCTATTTTTATAATTAGATTTGTGTGCAGCCAATCTTGTTGCAAGTTTTGTTTTTGTTGTCCCTACCTATATTTTCTTACATCTATTTGAGCCGTCACCATTACATGGCTTTTTGTATATTACCTTATACTTGTCCAAATTTTCTATTTTTGTTTTTCTGTTAGAAAACAACGAATTTAATGTGTTAGTTGTTTTTAGGGCAATACATGATCTTTATCAAAGATGTTTGAGTATGTGATCCTCTCTGAAAAACCAGGAATATGTATCAATGATTTCTAAATTTGTGGTGAAGTGGGTGTTCGAGTTTTATTTAGATTTTTTAACGTTTTTTCAATGATCTTCATTGTCAAGTTTGAGTAATTTAATTTGACATTGAGTTACTATATCTCCAGCACAAAATATGGCAGCTTAAAGTTCTTAATGTTCGCTTGTAAAGTTACCATGAGGATGAACCTCCTGTTAGCTTATCAGTCACTTTTTAGTTTAGTGTTAACTTATAATAACCAAAAACTACTTATCTGCCAGATGGCATCATAAACTATTTTAAAGTTATAATAATGGCCCTTAACTATTGATATTGATAACTTTGTATTTGTTAATAGCTGTTGCAGTTAAGTTTATTTTGGTGGTTACATTGTCGTGTATCGTTCTAGAATAAGCTTCTATATTATCGTTACTTTTGTAGATGTTTCAAGAAAGTTCCATTTCACCGGTCGATGCTGTTTGACAGCTATTTAGCAACAATATAAAAAGGTGGGAATCACTAATTTATATTCAGTTTCAAACGAAATCTTTATTTAGAAAAATGGAATCCATTGATGAGTTCTTACTGGGGTTTGGAGATATGATTTTCGATGAACACTTGTTCTTTATATATTCATTTAAAAACGACTAAGAAAGTTTTAATGAAAATTTACCTTGCCGCCTTAATAATTGAAATGGGAATGTTATTGGAATATGCAGATGTTTCTTTTTCCACATGAAAAAGCAAAGAGTAATAAAGATATCGATAAATATAAAGACCTAATGCAACGCTATTCAACGATCGCCATAAGGCCAAGGGAAGAATGACAAGGATGGATATTTGAAATGTTTAAATATACCTTATTTATATTCAATAAAAGAACAGTTTTATACATAAGTACATGTGTACATACAATGATAGTGTGATTTTTATTAATTTTTCTACAAATATATCCTATGTAAAATGGAAAACGATTTGAAAAATTTTTTTCAACAAGGAGGAAAAGCTGAGATATATGACGTGGTTTTCGATATTGAATATTACATTACCCTTAAGCTGAAGATATCGTGTGGGTTTTCAACTGTGTTAGGATTCACACCGATGATATGGTTTAGTGTAACCATTTTTTTTTAGTACAAACATTTTATAAGACTAGATCAACCACAGTGGTTACATCTAATGAATTACACGGACTATATAAGTAATTAGCTTATCCCGGTGTGCTTCGCTACCCCCTCGTTATAAAATAATAATAAAAGTATTTATATATCCTATTGTGAAAGTAGTTAAGACTATATTACGATTTTTAATTTTCCCAAAAAGGAGCGTGATCCCACCCACTTTTCTTCTGGTACGTATTCCAAATTATGCCAATACCATATGTGCCAAATATCATCGACGTAGGTAAAAAAAATCCCAAAATATGGCGACTTAAATTTTTGGGTTATATGGGCGGTGCCACGCCTCTTTGTCCAATCAAAACTTCATATAGCCTATTATTCCTTCCAGAGTCACAGTAACATGCTGTGAAAATTACAGGAAGATCAATCCAAGGGTTTGGCTTTCCTAAAAAATGGGCTTGGTCCCAGCCACTTTTCTCCTGGTACGTATTGCAAATTATGCCAATACCATATGTACCAAATATCATCGACGTAGGTAAAAAAATGTCCAAAATATGGCGATTGAAATTTTTGGGTTATATGGGCGGTGCCACGCGTCTTTGTCCATTCAAAACTTCAAATAGCCTAATATTCCTTCCAGAGTCACAGTAACATGCTGTGAAAATTTCAGGAAGATCGGTCCAAGAGTTTGGTTTTCATAAAAAAGGGGCGTGGGCCAACCCACTTTTCTTCTGGTACGTATTCCAAATTATGCCAATACCATATGTACCAAATATCATCGACATAGGTCAAAAATTCCCAAAATATGGCGATTTAAAGTTTTGGGTTATATGGGCGGTGCCACGCCTCTTTGTCCAATCAAAACTTCATATAGCCTATAATTCATCCGAGAGTTCCAGTTAAATACTGTGAAAATTTCAGGAAAATCGGTACAAGGGTTTGGCCTCCTATAAGGAACAAACAAGCAAATAAACAAACACACATTCGGTTTTATATATATATAGATGTGCTTTCCCAAAGAGAATTTTTAAATTCCATCAATATCATCGAAAACACCACTGAAAGAAGTACAAAATATACTTTTCAGTGTAGGTACGGGAACTACAGGCTAATTAAGCAGCAAAGAACATACAAAATAAAAATTGACTTGGAGTGTTGAAAACGCTTAATGCGAGTAGGACTATTCTTAACGAAAATCCTATGTTGGAATGGTATGCTTCGGAAGCAAATAGTTAATATTTATTATAATTATTATAATCCCAAACTTATCATAGCTAATCAGCCACCATGGTTTGGTAATGACATAAAACTTCTTATTGAAAAGCGTGATGCTGCTTATAGTCGATGGAAGAGATACAAAACTGATGATCTGAAAGCTATTCACAAATCTGCTCGTAGGGAGGTTCAAAATCGCATTAAATATGCAAAGATTATGTTTTATCATAGTAAGTTTTCTTCTGCTATAGATAACAAATCCGAATGGAAGGAAATACGTAAAATTGGTATAGGCCAGAAATACCACAAAACATACAACGCGGATGTTGACGTTAACACCTTGAACAACCAGTTTGTAAATATTAGTGTACCATCTCAAACCATTAACATGTGTGACAACCTTTGTTGTGTTTCAATACAGAATCCCTTCAGTATTCGTTGTGTTAATCAGTCCGAAGTTTTGGATTGTATATTTTCAGTAAAATCAAACGCAATCGGTTCAGATGACTTAGACCCCAAGTTCTTAAAAGCTCTAATACTTACGCCTTACTACACACATCTTTTCAATACTGCTCTTGTTAAGTCTACATTTCCCAATGGATGGAAAATATCCAAAATCATTCCTATTCCTAAAACCAGCAGCGAATGCAGGTCTATTTTCATCCTTCCATTCTTATCCAAAGTTATGGAAAAACTTATTGCTAAACAAATCAATCAATACTTAGAGCATAACAATTTTCTGTCTGATAGGCAATCTGGTTTCATGAAAGCTAGAAGCCGTACTTCGGCTCTTGTAGATGTGGTTGAAGACTTAAGATCGAATATGGATGCCAATATGCTATCTTTTTTAGTACTTCTAGACCACAGTAAAGCATTTGATACGGTAGTTCATAAAACTTTAGTACTAAAGCTTCAAAAACTTTTTTACTTTTCAACTTAAGCCTGTAATCTTCTACGTTCCTATCTTATGGACAGGTATCAACGTGTTCATCTAAATAACAATACGAGTATATCAAATTCACTTAATGTTAATAAAAGAGTTCCCCAAGGTTCTATACTGGGATCTCTTTTGTTCTGTATATATATTAATGATTTACCAGATGTTATAATTAACGGCAAAGTTCATATGTACGCCGATGACGTGCAGCTTTATATGAGTTCACGTATCGAAAATTTAAGGTCTACTGTAAACAATATCAATAATGATTTGAACAAAATTGATAGCTGGGCTAATGCAAATGGGCTATGTATTAATCCCTCCAAGTCTAAATGCATTTTGCTTTCAAAATGTAATAGAGAGTTTGACTTACCTGAGCTAAATATCAAAGGAAACAAAATTGACTTTGTTAAATCAGCATCCAACATTGATGTTGTCTTTAATAATCGTTTAACGTGGTCAAATCATATTAATGTCATTGTGGGTCTACAGCATGCTTCGTAACTTGTGGGCTGCCATAAATTCAACCCCATTCACCATTCGTATGCAACTTGCAAAAACTTATTTAGTTCCCGTACTTTTATATGGCTGTGAAATATTTGCGAATTGTGACAGCGATGATCAAAGAAAACTTAACGTCGCTTATAATAATATAGCAAGATATGTATTCTTAAAAGGGCGTCGTGACCATATTTCGCTATATTCGTATCAGATTTTTGGACTTCAATTTGAAAATCTACTTAAATGCCTCATGTTTTTACACAAAGTAATTACGTCTAAGCAGACAATATATTTGCTTAGTAGGATCAGATTTTCTAGATCTAATCGAGAGAGGAAAATCATTCAACTTAGATTTAAGAGCCTCGTGTCACAACCACAGTTTTTTATATATACCACAAGCCTCTGGAATTCCTTGACAAACAACGTTCAAAATTTAGGCAATGCGAAGGTGTTTAAAAAGGAGTTATATAAAATTTTTGCGTAATACTATATTTCAGCTTTCAAACATTTTTTTTAAATAAATATTTTCACTATTTTGATGTATTTTTTATTTTATTTTATTTGTAGGTTTATTTTTATTATTTTAAACTATGTATTCTTATGTTTATAATGTTTTAGTTTGATTCTTTTCATATCATTATTTCTATTTATACGCTTTTCTATTAATTTGATTAATTCACTACCACTGTCATTTATAAGATAAATATCTTGTTGTGCTAGGTTACAGCATGTGCAAATAAATAAATACATAAATAAAATAAAAAATTAAAATCCAACATGCTCTCTATTAAACAAAACTAACATAAAGCGCCTTTGCTATGAAATTGGCAAAAAAATGCAAAATAAAATTGAAACTGATGTTAAAATATAAATAAATTTAAAATTGATTAACAATAGAAAAATTATAATTTTGTAGAGTCTAATTATTAGAGTCTAAATGAATTATTCCGCATTCTGTTTGTCAAAGGAAAGTTAGTCTCTCATATAACTTCCTCTAAAATATGTGTTAATGCATAGGCTCGTTTGCCTTGCTTAACGGAATAAATAGGTTATAATTAAAGGGACTAATAGGTTGGTGGTTCAACACACTATTATAGAGTAGATTTGTAGAAGATTAAATTATTCAAGTGGTACACAAGAATAATTTGTAGTGGATTAATGAAACACGCAGGTTGATTGATTGATCAGTTATGATGATTTTTATTAAAAATTCAAAATTATTTATACTAATATTTGTGGATTAATTCGAATGATGATTCTTTTTAATTTGTTAACAAACAAAAAAATCATAAAGAATTAACAATATGGAATATAATTCCTTCCAAAAATTTTTAAATCGCTATCTGTTAGCGGTCTATTGGGTAGCTTCCTTAAAAGTTTTTTGAAGAAGTTTGCTTATAAATATGCAATAGCCCTTTTTAAATGGTTTAAGATAGAGACCTTTACACATTGCTATCGACTCCAAATTATGTTATTTACGCTAATTCTCCTCCAGTTGGTGTCTTCGAGTTTTAGCTATGATTATTGATACTAAAGGTAGCAACCCTCCGATTTTCGGAACTGTAATAACTCATGGAATCTTCACTTCAGATTTTTTGCCAAGGAAAGAATGTTGATATTTTTTCTGGCAGTTTGGATAGTATCTGTTGTCTTTTATGACATAAGGCTTGCATTAATGCTACATTATTTAATTTTCGTGATCCATTCTAAAAAATATGTAACATATTTAAAAGCGATTTCGTTCCTTTCTAATTATGTTGCACCAATAAATGGCAAAATATGTTGCATATCTCACCTCTACTATCAAGTCGGGGTGAGATACTTCCCCTTTTTACAACTTTTTTAAGTACCTTTTTATACAACTAAGAGCTTATATTATTGTCATTCTCTGTATTTGCTTAAGGTGGGATCACACGATTGACGCAATGCACCAATTAGCACAATTTTAATTGCTCTGCAATTGTCCTAAGCAAAATTTCTGGAGTCACACCATTGCCACGTTTTACATAAATTTGATTGTCGTGTAAATTGACGCACAACGAATTTATGGCAATAATTGCCGCATTACGTTTACACGATTGTTCTATACGTTAACCTAGAACAGCTGTTGGGGCTAAATGGCAAATGTTGTTTTGTTTGTATACATAAATTAGGAGAACTTTAATCTGTACACATATTTAAAGCAATATTATTTGTTTGTTAAAATAGGAAAATTGCTTTGGATTTAATTATTATGCGTGAGTTAATTTTTCTTTTTAATGTTATAATAAAAAAAAATCCTTTTTTTTTTTGAACGACGAGCGCTCAATTTTTATTTATTTTTTCTTAATTCTAGTGATAATGTCTTAGTACACATGCTAATTCCAGACTACTGATCTTACTGAATAGTTTGTCTTATATATTACATAAGTATTGATGAAGATTAGTTACTCATCGCTATCAATATGTTTACAAGCTGTTTATTTCTTAAATTACTTTGTTTAGGTATCTCAAATCAAGATTACGAGGATTTTCCTTAGAAGATAAAATTCAAATCATCTTTCTATATGTTCATGTACCTTAACTCTCCTCCTTCTTAAAAAGAGCGTCCCGATCTTTCCTAATTCTATCTAAAACTGTATTATAGTATGCGTAGTATAATTCTGCCTGTTTCTTTTGTCTATAGATAAAAACATATTTAAACAATTTTAGTCCTAATATAATTATACCTATAACTGTTACTATTATAAGTAAAGAGTAAAAGGTTGATCTGAAAGGATGTTCTTCATATGGAATAATGAATTTTCTAATTGAATCTATATTATTGAATGCATTTTCCCTATCTGACTCCATAATTTTTTTCTATTTCAAAATCTTCATGGTGTTTTTTATGTATGGCTTCTGCTATTATGAAGGTTCCTATATAAAATTCCATCAATATTAACTTTGGCCGTATATGTAACCAAATATGTTCCTGTCATTGATTTGTTTTCTACTGTGTGGTCTCCGTCTAGTAATATTAAACCTTCATCAATTTCAAATAATGCACTGTTGTATTCCTGAATGACTGTACATTTGCTACTTTTATCCTCAAGAAGTGAAATTATACATGTATCCGTTTCGTTGTTTCTTTGACAAATGTATCTTCCTCGATAATTTTTACAATGGGTGACTCTAACATAGTCTTTATTACAATAGGCAATTTGTTCGTCTGTTTGGATTTTTCCATGTCTAAAGCTTATAGGTGTGACCCTGAAAGGTTTACAATGATTGTTAAGTATTGGGTATTTATAAATAGCTATAAATCTCCTGTTCCAGCAATATGAACGTCTGCGTATTCTAATATTTTTATTACGGATACATTAATTAGTTCATGTTGTATTAATTCTTCTATATCGGCCATGTTTAAAGATTCCGTTAAATATTCATTGTTTTTTGCGGCATTAATTGTAGCAGAAGTTGGTCATGCACCTGTTCTATTTTAAGGTTGTTTGTTAACGTGTGATTATGTAGTTCATCAATTAATTTTTCAAATCTTGAATTAACTAGGCGTTGTTTTTGATTGTTGATTATTAATTTATTCATTGCAGTTTCCATTTTAATAAAGTCATCATGGTCCGGATTTCCTGTGATAAATTTTAATGCTGATCCTAGGAAACTTTAGGATCTTGAGTATCGTCTGTGTTCATTTAATTGATCTGCTAAAGTTTCAATCTTCTTTATCCAGATAGTTTCTTGAGTAGTTGGTTTATATTCCTTTGTAACAATTTTCCTGTATGGAGTTAATAATTTTTGTCAAATTAGTTTTTTTTTATATATATGTATATTATTTATTGAATCTTCAATAATATATTGAAACATCAATAAGTTTTTCAAATCTTAAATCTAAAAATATTAAATATAAGTTTAGCCAATGCTAAACAAAATTTTTAGTTACAACGGTTGATTTTTGTTGTGTGGCCTCTATACTCTAGAATATTGTGCGCCAGTGGGTTTGGGTGCAACTCAAGTTTTTTAATGTATTTCTTCGCGTGTTTCGAAAATACTGTCTTTACCAACAGAACGTCTAGATCTTTATGTAGAAGTTTACAGTCTAGGCTCAGTATAGAATTTCTTCCCATAAGCCAATTCATTTGGGCTGCTTTTAATTTCATTTGCATCAACTTTGCGTCTATATGCGATTTCCATGTTAAACGGCGATCAAGGTGAACGCCTAGATATTTGACTACAGTATGTTGCGGAATAGTCTCGGTGTTGATTTGATAGGCGGGCATGTTTCCCTTCGAAACGTAAAAGTGACGTGTACACATTTCTGCTCGTTAACTTTTATACGCCATTGTTTAAGCCATTTTTGCAATTTGGATATATACCCTTGTAAGTTGATGGAAGCTTCTACTGGATTTTCATGGACGCTTAAAAAAGCTGTATCATCAGGAAATGTTGATGTATGAATGTTATTGCTTAACGGTAAGTCAGAGGCATAAATTAAATAAAGAAAGGGACCGAAGATGCTGCCTTGGGGAACTTCGGCTTCGATCGACTGCGGAGGGCTTAAAAAATTGCCTTCCCTAACTACAATTTTCGTTCCTCTAGATAGCTTTTTAAAAGCTTGACGATGTTTGCGGGGAGATTGCGTGTTAATTTGTGGATAAGACCTTCGTGCCGTACTTTATTGAAAGCTTGAGAAACATCTATAAAGAGCGCTGAGCAATATTTCTTTTTTTCAAAGGTTTCTCTAACTACGTTCACAAGTCTGTGACTTTGTTCAATAGTGCTATGTTGTCTGCGAAAACCGAATTGATGATCTGGAATGCATCCACTTCTAGTCACCATAGGCATCAGCTTGCTCATATACAGCTTTTCAAATAGTTTTGAAATGTTGTGCAATAAGCTAATAGGCCGATAGGATTCAACCTTCGTATGATCCTTGCCGGCCTTTGGTATTATAATAATCATCGAAACCTTCCATTCTGCAGGATAGTATTGCATCCGTAGAATACTATTAAAAATGAATAGTATAACTCTTTTTGCAATATAAGGCAGTTGTTGAAGCATTTTGTTGCTTATTTTGTCGACACCTGGGGCTTTTCTGGTGTTAAGACTAGTAATAGTATTTTTAATCTCCGTCATGTTAAATCTCATCGGTATTTCTGGTAAAGAGACGACTGGTGGCAGTTCAACAATATCAGCAGGTATATTCAGGGTTAATACTTTTTCTAGGTGCTTAACAAATATATCACCTTTTTCAGCATCAGTTCTTGCCCAGTCACCCTTATAGGCTCGTAATGGAGGTTTGCAAATCACTGGCCTTTTAAGTCCTCTGGCTGCACGCCACAGCGAATAATCTGTTGATGGTGTTGCATCGAGTTCTTGGAGAAATTTTTGCAGCGAAGCTGTTTTTTGTGATTGTAAAACTTTTCTTAGCTGTTTGGTACACTCCTTAAGCCTTAATTTTAGCTGAGGCGATCTGTATCGTTGCCATTCTCGTCGAGCTCTCCGTTTTTCAGTCAATAGCCTTTCTATATCTGCACAAAAAATATTGTTAAATCTCGCTTGTTGGTTTGGTTGAATTGAAGAAGCATTAAGAGCAGCTTGTTTGGCATGTGCTTCAAACAACCTAATAGAATTTTCTATGTCAGCAGGTGTTCTCAATGGCATATTTTCCGTGCAATGAGCACTCAAATATTTTTTGTATTTCAGCCAGTTAATACGTGCAGGTGTCAGCGGTAAATCACATATTGGTGTTGCAGTTGTGTGTGAGTAAATACTGATAATAGTAGGCGAGTGATCTGAAGACAAATCCAAAGATGCTTCTACTTCAATCATTTCGCTGGGCGCGCCTTTCATAATCCCAAAGTCGATAACATCAGGAATTTTTTGACGATCCGTTGGCCAATATGTTGGCTGACCACTTGAAACTACATTCAAACCCATTTTTGAAATTCTGTCAAACAAAACACGACCCTTAGGACTGATTAAACGTGAGCCCCAAAATGTGTGTTTAGCATTGTAGTCGCCAACTGCTAGAAAACGGGACCCCAGTGTTGTATAAAATGCGGTATATTGACTCTCTGAAATTGAAAACCTGGGAGGAGAGTAAACAGATGATATCACAAGCTTTTGATAAAAATTTTCAATGCAGATGTTCGTTGCTTGAAGATATTCTTCACGAAGGTCATTTAGTAGGTAGAGTTTTATTCGAGTTTTTATTAGGATTCCAGAGCCACCACTAGCTCTACCTTGAGGATCCTTGGTGTCGTAGAAATTGTATCCACTAATTCGAAAATAGCTTCGGGACGTCAAGTGAGTTTCTAAGATAAGCATAACATCGATTTGTTTATCCAGAAGAAAATATTCAATTTCATTTTTATGTTGGCAGATGCCGTTTGCGTTCCAAAAACAGATTCTTAAGTTCATGGTTTTTTCAATACAGCCTGCAACAAGGTAGACTGCATTTTCAACATTTCCTGCATCATACAGGACATGTTGAGAGTAAATGTATTTACTGTTTGTATTACGATCTCTATCGAGGCTTCAATACGACTAAAATTATGCCCTGATTCTTCATTTACTGGTACAGTTTTTTGCGCCGGAATCTGGTTACTCTTTAAAATATTAGCGTATGAAAATTGACTATTAGGTTTTTGTTGAGTAAGAGTCGTGTTAGACTTTAAAACATTTGAGTATTGATTATGGCTAGACGACGGTTGAGGTAACTGTAGGTAGTTTAAAGGAGTGTTGGGCTGAGCGGGAGTAGCATTTGTTTTTCTGTTCGACGAATTTTTAACAAGAGAATAAAGAGGGCAGCCCCTATAGTTGGCAGTGTGGTTTCCGCCGCAATTACTACATTTTTTTTGCTTTGGTATCACCTTTTATTTTGTCACAGTTAGCGGTACCGTGTAACTCGCCACATACAACGCAAACGGTAGGTAACTTGCAATAAGTTTTGATATGGCCAAATTCTTGACAGTTCATGCATTGGATAGGTCCAGTTTTTTTATGTGGCATCTCAACGGTAACTCTTCGATGCAACAAGTATTTTAAGCTATAGATTGGGTGCGATTCATTTTTTTTAATTTTCAAGTCGCCTGGCTGTAGCTCGACTCTAAAAATAGGTTGGGGGATTTTTTCCCTGTTTTTAATGTTTGACACATTTATCACTTTGAAGCCACTATCTTCAAGGCCAGACTTTACCTCTTCCGGATCCACGCTTGAATCTATTCCTTTTATAACTACTGTTAGGCCTTTAGCACTCTTCAGTTGATATGTATAAAAGTTTTTGTTTTTAGTCTCAAAATCTGAGACAATTTTCCTGTAATTATTTTCTCATGAAATTCAGGTATTTCAGTTTCGTTGATTTTGCCACGCTTAATTGGAGTTACATAGAACTCATTTTCTCCAATTAATGAGATAAGGCTTTTTACCAAAATGTTGGAGTTCTGTTCTCTTAATTATATCGGCGGTGGTTTAGTGGACCTTGTTGTACTTGTGTCGTCTTCGACTTGTTCATTCAAAATCGCAAAACGATTTTCAGAATGTTTAATATTATTTTTCCCATCTTTGGGCATTTTCACCGTTGACGCTATTTCAGCTGATTTGGGACTTCTTCCCCTTTTTAGCACTGCATTTACAATTTTGTGCACGTTGGTCACATGGGTATTTATTGTTTGTTTGTTTGATTGTACAGCTAAGCTGACAAGTTTGCTAATAGGTGCAATTGTTGTTGCTTCTTGATCGCTATTTAACATGTACGGAGACAATGATCGCTCACGAGTATTTGTGTTTTGTTTAGTATTCAGGTTTTTGTTTACTTCATTTTTTTTGTCGTCGTTAGCAAACAAAGTTATATATTGTACATTCCTACTGCTTGTAGGTTTATTGTTGTTGTTAGAAGGTGAACTCATTTAGAGTTCTCTTTTTTGTGTTCACTTATGAGTTGGTGTATTCAAATATTTATGTATTTACACACAAGCAAAAAATAAAACCAGTAAGATAACTGTTTAATAAATGTTTTGTTTTTGTATATTTTTTTTGTGAATTTTCTTTCAATAAATTTTTAATATTCAGTTGCGACGATTATAAAAACGCGTCTGTACACTGCAAGAGTTGAAACAACATTTTGCGAAAAGTTTCTCACAAGAAGTGTCAAAACAACTCACATTTCAAATTGGTGCGAGAAAATCAAAATTTAAATATATATAAATATACATATGAAAAGTAAATCTTCTAATATATAAAATTCTCGTGTCACGATGTTTGTTATCGAACTCCTCCGAAACGGCTGAACCGATTTTAATGAAAATTTTTATGCATATTTGGTAGGTATGCGAATAGGTTCTAAGGTATATTTTAAATAGCTAGTGGCACGAGGAGGGGAGGGAGGGGGCAATTTCTGTATTTACTATACTATCAACCCAACAGGTGGGTTATGTCCGCCTCACATATATATACATATTATGTATGTAGCAAAAATTTTAAATAAACACAAGAATATGTTTTTAAATAATTTTTTTAGTTTGAATGAAAACTAGCACTGCACTATTCATTTGGGTTTTGATTTAAATAAGAAAAAATTATAAAGAACAATTGTTGTTTTGTATATACCCATGAAAAATGGATATATGTATAGCGATTTCTCAAAAACTGGAGCCAATCTGACACTTCCAAATGTACTTTCGCACTCAGGGGACTCCTCCCTAATAGTTCGAAAAGGATTCATTGAAGTTCATTTTTTTTTCGGGTCAAAAACTATCACAGTGTTATTGATAGAAAAGTGTGTTCATTAAATCCAAAAGTTTTCAACGGGAGAGCGTCAAAAGAGAGTAACAAAATTAGAGACAAAAAATTGTTGATAATTTTTGATAGCAAAATTTGTAATTTCAAGAATTATCCAGCTTACACAGCTATCTTGTGTTTGTATTCAAAAATCAAGCTTTCTAAAATAAGTTGAAAACTAAAGTATTTTGGCAAATTTTGTGTTGCTTTTGCATATAAAATTAGAAAGATTTTGCAATAAAAATGTAAGTACATTTTTTATACGATAAAATATATTTCCTATTACAATTTGGATTAAATTTTGTAAAGTAGTAAATACCATATCCAAAGGAATGGAACTAAGTAACACAGGTTGTAGTACATTAGTGTCAGAGGATGGTGCAACAGATGGTGTTATGTAATTTCTATAAACTAACGCATTTCCAGTTCAAAAATGATTCGTTTTTAATATTTACATTACAACACTATTTTAGCTTGACAATTTTGGATGGTAAAGTGTTCATTTACTTTTTATTATTTTTGAGAGCAATTTTACAAAATTTCGTTTTACTCTCTCGTGATGGAAAGTAAATGAACACAGCTATTTTGTTCCTCAACAATTTTTATTTGCATTTATATCGATATCCAATGGAAAGACGACAGAAAGTACAATTAGCAGCTATGCTGTTAGTGAAAAATCATTATTTATTTTAAAATCTATCTGAAACTATTTTTGTTTAAACTGCTCGAAAATGTAAAAATTGTGCATGCATTTATGAGTTTTAATCCATTTTTATTTTACAATAATAATCAATTTGCCAATAGATGGTGTAGGTTATCGACGGTATTGCCATATTGAAATATCCTAATTCAGTATAAATTCAGTTTGATTTCGTGCATTTACGACAAATCTTATACACTTTGGGATATGGATAATTCACAAGTAAATATGAATTAAGACTGCTAATGCAAATTAAGGCTGTCGTCTGTCTACGCTATTAGCTTTTGAGTCAGCTATCACTTGTATCTGATTAACGATGAGTTACATTTTAAAACTATGTGTTTTTAGTACGAATGTTTATAGTTAAGGTCACGTCATTGGTTTAATGTTTAAGATTTATATCTCTTTTTTTAATTCACGACAAACTTTTATGTACAGTATAGCGATTAGAATATCTAAATTGTGTTTATAAATATTGTTTTCTCAAAAAGTAGAGTTGTGAAAAATATTTATGCTAGAAACTAATAAAAAATATTACAGATCTTTAGTTTTTTCCGTTTTAAATTGTAAGAATTTAATTTTTTAGTTCAATCTTTTTCTTTGCCATCAATGTTGTAGGCCAGGACAACATTAGTACTTAAAATATATTCTAAGTTTTTTTCAATTCCATATTCCACATTCACTGACCACGAAATTCTAATTCTACGCCAACACAAAATCATAACAATTTTTTTTGTTGATTTTCTTTGGAATAAGGTAACAATTTTTTTCAACACGCAAAAAATAAAAATTTTAGGTTGAAGGCATTAACATTTATGCATGTACTGAGTGCGTGAACATGTACATGAGTGAGAGAATCAACAGGCGAACTCTTGCATTACTTGTAGCTAGTGAATTAGTTAGTCGATTTTTCGTTAGCGAAATACCTCTCGATTACGAGTCAATTTCTACTTTTAAAACTGCAGGGTACCCGCAATATTCTACACACATAAAAAATTTTAAATTTTTTTTTTTACCAAAGCACTTTTTTAACATAAGTATGTATGTATGCACACACATGGAATTTTGAACACTATACGTACCATACAAGAAAACTCTGTGGAAAAAAATGTCGCACACTGAGGGCTATTTTACTAATCAGTACTGATGTAAACATACCCTGTCGGAAACAAAGCTAAATTTAACTAACTTTAATATATGGAAATAACTAAATATTTTAACATTGCAATGTCCTAGGAAGTAATCAGTTTGTCTTTGCATTACTTGTAGCTAACTTTAAAGTTAGTTTTTAAAAGTCAAAAGGTAGTTAGTTTGTATACATAAAAATAAATATATAATTTTTATCGCTATTTAACATGTACGGAGACAATGATCGCTCACGAGTATTTGTGTTTTGTTTAGTATTCAGGTTTTTGCTTACTTCATTTTTTTTGTCGTCGTTAGCAAACAAAGTTATATATTGTACATTCCTACTGCTTGTAGGTTTATTGTTGTTGTTAGAAGGTGAACTCATTTAGAGTTCTCTTTTTTGTGTTCACTTATGAGTTGGTGTATTCAAATATTTATGTATTTACACACAAGCAAAAAATAAAACCAGTAAGATAACTGTTTAATAAATGTTTTGTTTTTGTATATTTTTTTTGTGAATTTTCTTTCAATAAATTTTTAATATTCAGTTGCGACGATTATAAAAACGCGTCTGTACACTGCAAGAGTTGAAACAACATTTTGCGAAAAGTTTCTCACAAGAAGTGTCAAAACAACTCACATTTCAAATTGGTGCGAGAAAATCAAAATTTAAATATATATAAATATACATATGAAAAGTAAATCTTCTAATATATAAAATTCTCGTGTCACGATGTTTGTTATCGAACTCCTCCGAAACGGCTGAACCGATTTTAATGAAAATTTTTATGCATATTTGGTAGGTATGCGAATAGGTTCTAAGGTATATTTTAAATAGCTAGTGGCACGAGGAGGGGAGGGAGGGGGCAATTTCTGTATTTACTATACTATCAACCCAACAGGTGGGTTATGTCCGCCTCACATATATATACATATTATGTATGTAGCAAAAATTTTAAATAAACACAAGAATATGTTTTTAAATAATTTTTTTAGTTTGAATGAAAACTAGCACTGCACTATTCATTTGGGTTTTGATTTAAATAAGAAAAAATTATAAAGAACAATTGTTGTTTTGTATATACCCATGAAAAATGGATATATGTATAGCGATTTCGCAAAAACTGGAGCCAATCTGACACTTCCAAATGTACTTTCGCACTCAGGGGACTCCTCCCTAATAGTTCGAAAAGGATTCATTGAAGTTCATTTTTTTTCGGGTCAAAAACTATCACAGTGTTATTGATAGAAAAGTGTGTTCATTAAATCCAAAAGTTTTCAACGGAAGAGCGTCAAAAGAGAGTAACAAAATTAGAGACAAAAAATTGTTGATAATTTTTGATAGCAAAATTTGTAATTTCAAGAATTATCCAGCTTACACAGCTATCTTGTGTTTGTATTCAAAAATCAAGCTTTCTAAAATAAGTTGAAAACTAAAGTATTTTGGCAAATTTTGTGTTGCTTTTGCATATAAAATTAGAAAGATTTTGCAATAAAAATGTAAGTACATTTTTTATACGATAAAATATATTTCCTATTACAATTTGGATTAAATTTTGTAAAGTAGTAAATACCATATCCAAAGGAATGGAACTAAGTAACACAGGTTGTAGTACATTAGTGTCAGAGGATGGTGCAACAGATGGTGTTATGTAATTTCTATAAACTAACGCATTTCCAGTTCAAAAATGATTCGTTTTTAATATTTACATTACAACACTATTTTAGCTTGACAATTTTGGATGGTAAAGTGTTCATTTACTTTTTATTATTTTTGAGAGCAATTTTACAAAATTTCGTTTTACTCTCTCGTGATGGAAAGTAAATGAACACAGCTATTTTGTTCCTCAACAATTTTTATTTGCATTTATATCGATATCCAATGGAAAGACGACAGAAAGTACAATTAGCAGCTATGCTGTTAGTGAAAAATCATTATTTATTTTAAAATCTATCTGAAACTATTTTTGTTTAAACTGCTCGAAAATGTAAAAATTGTGCATGCATTTATGAGTTTTAATCCATTTTTATTTTACAATAATAATCAATTTGCCAATAGATGGTGTAGGTTATCGACGGTATTGCCATATTGAAATATCCTAATTCAGTATAAATTCAGTTTGATTTCGTGCATTTACGACAAATCTTATACACTTTGGGATATGGATAATTCACAAGTAAATATGAATTAAGACTGCTAATGCAAATTAAGGCTGTCGTCTGTCTACGCTATTAGCTTTTGAGTCAGCTATCACTTGTATCTGATTAACGATGAGTTACATTTTAAAACTATGTGTTTTTAGTACGAATGTTTATAGTTAAGGTCACGTCATTGGTTTAATGTTTAAGATTTATATCTCTTTTTTTAATTCACGACAAACTTTTATGTACAGTATAGCGATTAGAATATCTAAATTGTGTTTATAAATATTGTTTTCTCAAAAAGTAGAGTTGTGAAAAATATTTATGCTAGAAACTAATAAAAAATATTACAGATCTTTAGTTTTTTCCGTTTTAAATTGTAAGAATTTAATTTTTTAGTTCAATCTTTTTCTTTGCCATCAATGCTGTAGGCCAGGACAACATTAGTACTTAAAATATATTCTAAGTTTTTTTCAATTCCATATTCCACATTCACTGACCACGAAATTCTAATTCTACGCCAACACAAAATCATAACAATTTTTTTTGTTGATTTTCTTTGGAATAAGGTAACAATTTTTTTCAACACGCAAAAAATAAAAATTTTAGGTTGAAGGCATTAACATTTATGCATGTACTGAGTGCGTGAACATGTACATGAGTGAGAGAATCAACAGGCGAACTCTTGCATTACTTGTAGCTAGTGAATTAGTTAGTCGATTTTTCGTTAGCGAAATACCTCTCGATTACGAGTCAATTTCTACTTTTAAAACTGCAGGGTACCAGCAATATTCTACACACATAAAAAATTTTAAATTTTTTTTTTTACCAAAGCACTTTTTTAACATAAGTATGTATGTATGCACACACATGGAATTTTGAACACTATACGTACCATACAAGAAAACTCTGTGGAAAAAAATGTCGCACACTGAGGGCTATTTTACTAATCAGTACTGATGTAAACATACCCTGTCGGAAACAAAGCTAACTTTAACTAACTTTAATATATGGAAATAACTAAATATTTTAACATTGCAATGACCTAGGAAGTAATCAGTTTGTCTTTGCATTACTTGTAGCTAACTTTAAAGTTAGTTTTTAAAAGTCAAAAGGTAGTTAGTTTGTATACATAAAAATAAATATATAATTTTTATTTTATTTTCTCAATTCTATACACTGTAGCCAGGTAAATATTGTCTAATGTCCCCAAATTAAAAAGTATTGTCCCCAAAAATCCCCATTTTAAAACTGGAAATCCCCAATTTCGTCCCCAATAAAGATGTGTTTATTAAGCATCATAAAAAACAATTTTTTTATATTAATTTTATTACATACATTTATTAAAGTTAATGCATTCGTATGTGCTTTATGGAACTTTTGAATCCATAGAATATTTTAAAATTCAATACACGGAATCAAATTTATCCTTTTTTCAATGCTTTCGAGTTGTAAATTTATAAATAACTCAAAATTTTCCATACTCTCAGTGAATATTTTAAGAATTTATTTTGCTAGTACAGTTAAATAATCTAAAAAAATGTTTTTGAACTCCTTTTGCTTCTAATTCCTTTGAACATTCTATGCCAACATCAATTTTAGCAACAACTAAATTACTTTCCTTATTGTCAATTAGTGCATCCATTTTGGCAATATCGAATTCAATAAATTCTGGTTTTGAAAATTTTCAAGAAATTGTTATAAAAACCAACATCCTCAATACCATCGCCTTGAAATAATCGAAATAATAAATAATAATAACGCAAAATTATTGAATATTGAAATTAAAGAAACGCATACTAACACGGTACATATTCAAAAGCAAATAAAGAATATAGAAATAAAAATCAAAAATACACTGAGAGAAATAGAATGGGAGAGGTATAAAAAAGAACAGTGGAACAAATTTCATAACATCAGATCAAAAATAAAACGAGCGCACATATTAAAAATAGAGAATTTAAAAAAACAAAAATTTAAACAATACAATATTGTATTTAACGAAGAGTGGTTTGTAAATCTTACTGACATACAATTTGATTTTGAAAGCAAGTGGATATTATCATTAGGTAATAAATTTGCATTGCCCGTAAATAGCAGAAATTTCGCGCCAATCCCACTTATAGCAGATATTGAACAGTGGGTACAGAATATTAAAGATGAGACGGAAAAGGAAATTACAAGGTCTAGAATCGCCAACAGAATAGCAAACTACAAAAGGAAACTAAAAAATAGTGAAAAAAAAAATTTATCCTCAGCATATATGAGAGGACAAAGAAATATATAAAACAATATGAAAATGAAATAACAATAACGACAGCAGACAAAGGAAATAAAACAGTAATAATGTACAAAAATGATTACAACAACAAAATGAGTTCGATGGTAAAGGACAGGAAAATCTATAAGCCAATAGAAACGGATCCAACTGAAAAACTCCAAAATCGAAATAATACCATAGTTACAGAATTATATAAAAAGAACATAATTACGAAATTTGAAAAATATAAAATGACGACACATGCAACAGCAGCTCCCCAATTATATGGTTTACCAAAAATCCACAAAGAGAACATTCCCCTTAGACCCATTTCATCATCAGTGAACTTACCGTGTTACAAGCTATCAAAATTCATAGGAAATATATTAAAAAATATCATATCGCGAACATACAACATCAAGAACTCGTTTGAACTAAAACAAAAATTAGATCATTTAACAATAGATGACAACGAAATTATGGTCTCATTCGACGTGGTATCATTGTTCACCAATATACCGATATACTTAGCAATAAAGAACATACTGGACAAATGGCAAATAATAAAGGAACACACAACGATGGAGAAAAAATTATTCCTCAAAATATTACAATTCTGCCTAAATGACAATAATTATTTAAATTTTGAAAATAAATTTTACCATCAGACACATGGTATGCCTATGGGAAATCCTTTATCCCCAACTATAGCAGACATTGTACTTGACACCCTATTGGACGATGCTATTGAGGAACTAAAATCGAAAAATATTGAAATAAAATTTTTGACGAAATATGTGGATGACATTTTTGCTGTGATAAAAAAATCTGACGAACAAATTATACTAAAAACACTTAACGCATACCATAACAAAATACAATTTACAACAGAAACGGAGAAAAATAGTGCAATACCATATCTAGACATTTATATAATTAACAACAATGGCAAAATTTTAACAAATTGCTACAAGAAGCCTACTTCTTCAGGAAGAATGATGAATTATTTTTCGACACAACCGTTACAAATGAAGATAAACACAGCTACCAATTTTATTAAAAAAGTATTCCAATTAAGTGACAAAATGTACAGAAGACAAAATATAGACACAATATGGGATATATTAAGTAAAAATAACTATCCAACATTCATAATAAATAATTTAATAAATAAAATCCTTAAAAACGATAAGAAAACTTCAACAAATCAACAAGAAAAACATGAAGTTAAATTTTACAGTGTACCCTACATACCTAAGCTTACTGAGACAAGAGCATTAAATAATATAATTAAAGATCCTACAACAACATAAGCACATAGATCAAACAGAACCTTAAGAAACCTGTTTACAAATAATAAAACAAAACTGGACAGACTAAAAGTAAACAACGTTGTTTACGAAATAAAATGCAATGGAAATGAAAGAGAAAACTGTGACTTAGTTTATATTGGCACAACAAAAAGAAAGCTTGGGACGAGAGTAAAGGAACATAAATCTGACATCGAAAAGGGAAAGGAGACGACTGCGTTATCCCTTCACGCAAAAGAATGTAAACATATCATTGATTTAGAAAACATTAAAATATTGGACAGGGAAAAGAAAGAAAACAAACGTTACACTCTGGAAAGTCTCAGGATACAACAAAAAATACAAAGGACAATGAACACAAAAGAAGATAAAGACAATACCAAGCTACAATATTCTGCTGCAATAATTTAATTAGTTAAAAAAGTACTGTGATATTAGCGTTAAGTTTGACAAATAAATTTGTGTTGTATTGCTTCTATTTTATTTATTTATTTATTTTATTTATACAAATTATGTGTCGTGAAGTCCAGTTTTGATATATTAAAGTATGAATAAATAAAACAACAGCGAAATTTAAAACAACAAAAGTTTGTAAGTCAAAATATTATACCTACTAATTATTTGATATGAAATTTATTAAATTATTGTGTTTTGTTGCTAGATTAAGCTAATACAAAATACCCCTGAAGAAGTTTGAAACAAACAAACGAAACGTTGGGTGCTGAAAATAAAATGAATTAGTCTTTGTTTTATTTAAATTTTGGAATGACCATTACCAGCCCGAAGGTAACACCTATCAATAAACATTAACGAAATGTTTTTTTTTTGATAGCATCTTAATATCTGATGGTTTCTGTTTTTTAATATAGCAGCCACTGATTTAATCGCATTGTGAAAATAGCTTCGCTTATTAGTTTTCTTAATGTTGATGGTGTAATAAAATTGTTTTTATTTTATTTATTTTTGGTCTTAGAGCTTTTATTATTGGAGCTCCTAAGACTGATGATTTATTAATTGAATTATAAACTAAATGACATTGGCTTATATACTACTTATGAGAATAATTCTTAAGGGTACCTTAACATAAGAGTAAAAGAATAGAAATATATATTATTGTTGGGTAAGCATATTTAGCTTCCAACTATTTATGTATGGCATGTGTTCAACAGTTTTAAAGTTCAACGAGTGCATACTTAAAAGCAACAGATACTTTGTGTTGCTTATATTTACAATCAAACAAATGCAGTTAATAAATGTGATTCATTTAAGTGCATTGTGCTGCTGCACTTGATTAACCGTACAAGTGTCAAATTACCGACACACAAAATATCTTGCTTGCAGTTTGTCAATGCTTGCATGTTGCGGTACTATTGAATCGCAATGCATACTACACACTGTTGGCCACATGCTACAATGGAATTAACACCCAATCATAGTTTTGCTTTAGCTTTCATTGCATTAGGTACAGGATACGCATTTATTTGCTCCCCAATCTTGCTATTTTTAGCTTTTACTCTCTCCCAAGCCTTTGCAGCAAGTTCCAAATCAGCCTGATGACGTTTCATTATATATATATTCTAAAAATTACCAATATCATGATCTCGACACGCTGCATCCAAGGGATTAATACCGTTATCTCCTTTTTGTAGTCGTTTTTCTAGTTCTGATCCAGGTGCGCAAAATTGACAACCGGGTAAATGTAGCTCAACTGGTAGAGAATTATTCAAACTGTTTACCAGTCATTTAAAAATATTTAAGCCTTCTAAGTTTAAAATTGGAGATTCCGTACGTATTAGTAAATGTAAACACGTTTTTGAAAAGGGTTATACCCTGAATTTGAGAACAGAAATATTAAAAACACGATCGATACAAAACACTTACCTTATAATATTTTTGCTAGAGGACTATCAACGAAATGCGATTAAAGGTGCTTTTTATAAAGAAGAAATACTTTGCACACGTTTTCTTGATACTTATCTATTTGAAAAAGTATTGAAAAATAGGGGAAATAAAGCGTATTTAAAATAGTTAGGGTTTTAAAGTCAACATTATTCTTGGATAAAGAAAACTGAAATAAAAATTTTAAATAAAAACAATACTTTAAAGCATTTTTATTTCATTTATAGCTTAGTATTTACAATGCCAATAACATTTGCATTAAATGCTATATGTTGATCTGCCTTGAACTTTAATTTCGTCTTTTCCATTTTGTATTTACCCAAACAACCAGCAACCACAGTAGAGTTATTAAGATCTCGAATATATTTAAGGTTCGAAATTAACAAAAAAGCAAAGCAGTAATAATATATACTAAAAATGTAATTATGCACTTCAAAAGCGGTGTCCAGTCACGGTTGCCAAATTGTTTCAAAAATAAATCCTTGATGGTTCAATATCGAAATGTAATTGACGAGGAAAAACTCCTTTTGTTCAAGAGCAGCAAAATAATATTTTTAAGTAAATTTACGTCTTATTTATTTACTGAGAACATTGTCATAATGTTATTGTTGTTTCTTTTATGCAACAATAAATTAACATTTATGTTTAATGGCCAATAAATGAGTGGATATTTAATTATAGTTTTAGTTAATTTTCATAAAAATTTAAAATTCGTTTAAGCACACTTTAATTTTTTCAGTCAAACTTAAAGTTCTTATTTAATTACGATGAAAATATGGTAGTACTACGTAATATAAAAAATTTCCCAAAAAAACAGCTGACTAGAGCAAATAAAGAAAAATCTAAAAAAAAAATATATTATTATTTTAACTATAAATAAGAATAATTAAGAACTGCTGAAATGTTTTAAAAGAATAAGAGCAACTTTCAGAACGATTAAAAGGGTAATAGCGAAAAAAGATGCCAAAATTTTATGCAACTTGTCAGCAGCCACAAATATTTTATTTGCTTTTTTTTCAAACAAGAAGAACAATCAGTCGAAAACATATGGAAATTCGTAAAACTTATGTAGTGTTTAAACACACAACGTTGGCTATTTAATGTTGATTTAATATTGCAATGAAAAACAAAATTTTATATTTAAACGAGTTTTAAAAATAAATGAAAGGTTATCATCCACCAATTTATTGTCCCTAAGTGTTCTGCACCAAAATAATTTAGATTTTATTTCATTATAATTAGGGGACAATCAAAAAAGTGAAGTAAAACAAATATTATGGATTTGAAATATCAAAAATAATTAATAAAAAATAAGCAAACTATAAATAGCAAAAAATAGGTATGGCGGAATCAACAAGTTTCGATTTTTGAATATGAATAAGAAACAGTAGAAATTATTAAAAGTGATTAGAGATTTTTCATTTAATCGAATCTGGATAAAATAAATTAAATAATAATGCAAATTATTTGGTTGAAGGAAATACATTGCTTCTAATATAATTCTTTTACATAGTATTTATAATCATAAGATATCTTTATAATGATACATATTCATTAAGATTTAAATCATGATTTAAAATCATTTTGCTTACACACTAGAAAGCTTTTACTGTTAAAAGTGTATAAATATATATGTACATATTTCATAAATGTTATATATCAAAGAATTCTTTCTGGATCCACCTTGGAAGAACAAATGAAGCGGAGTGAATCTCGCTTGTGTAGTATTTCAATTGCATATGATTAATTTTGGTTGACGAAAACCTGTGTATGGGAGTTTTTAAGCAACGGGATCCATCCATACAGCCAATTACAAACCCAATTTGTCCACAGGGATAAGAAGGTATTGAAGTAAAAGCATATGACACATTTGGAAAATGTAAGCGGCAATTATTGATGGTTTTTTTTACGTGCGTGGAATCTAACCAGAAGCTTCCTCCCTGCGAACATACTACTCCACCATCTCGTAAGGCAGATTTCATAAGTTTGAAGTAGCTTTCGTTGAATAAATTTACAGCTGGTCCAATTGGATCTGAACTGTCCGTAATTATAACATCAAATTCTTTTTTATGATTCTTCATGTATTCAAAACCATCGCCAATATTTAGGGAAAGCTTTGGATTGCTAAATCCACTGGACATGTTAGGCAAAAATATTTTCGAGAGTTCAACTACACGTGCATCTATTTCAACTTGATGAACTTCTTTAACAAAAGGATGCTTTAAAACTTCTCTTGCAACACCGCCATCACCTCCTCCAACAATCAATACTTTTCTGGGATTAGGGTGAGAGCATAAAGGTAGAAAAGATATCATTTCTTGATACGAAAATTCGTCTTTCGAAGTGCATTGAATAATTCCATCCAATAAGAGACATATTCCATAAGACTCTCTAAATAAATAACAATATAGATTTTAATTAGCATTTGTATATGTAAGTATTTTTAATTTGTTTCAGTTTAACCTCTAGTAGTGTACAGACTTATTTTAGACTTAAGATTTATATTTGATTATTTAAAATATTCTTTATCTCTTTGCCCATTTCCCATGTGTGTGACTGATATACATCATAAGCGCTTAATTTTGGTAATATCATATTTTAAATATATTACCAATGGCAGAAATTAGTACTATAAATTAGGAAATGGTTTTTAACGGCAATGATACAGCTGATTGTTATAATCTATTTATTAACACTTTAAATAACTTAATCAACCGTTTTGTTCCGCGTTTCTCACGTAAAGTTCATAGGCTTCCATGTACACTAAGGGGTTAAAAAAGTTAAAAATGAAGTGCTAATATTGACAAGGCGTATTTCTTGCAATAAAAGTACAGCAGAGACAAGACAGTACAGGCCATCAGCCATGAATGATATCTTCTAGTGGCGAGGTGTATTCCGAGTCAAGAGAAGTACCATTCATTGGATAGGTATTCCTGGTGTGGTGGGAGCGAACAAATAGTCGTGTGCTGCTGTATCTTGGGGAGTACCAGTTGAAGGAGCGGTGTATTCCGTTTCTCTGGAAAACACACTCTCCCAAGTACCCCAGTCGTACCGCGGGGTGGTCTCTAGTGGCTTGGTGTATTCCACTCCTCTACAGGCACCTCCTGGGGCTCCGGGCAGACACTATTCAGGAAAATTCACCACATAAGCGTAATACCGCATCAGAATTACAGACGACTTTTTACCAGACTGTGACATCAACTACACTTCATCAACCCACTATCTTTTATGTACGACACTGGACCCCGCTGAGTTATCCCGGCGTCAGAGCGGAAAATCGTGTCGTTACATTAGAAATAAGTTTTATAATGAGCCGATAGCCCAAGTAGCTAGTGCTTTATTTCTTTATTAGTTTTATATTTATATAAGGCTAATATTATTTAAAATAAAAAAAAAAAAAAAAAAAGTTTTATAATAAATTTAAATTAACTGGTGATGTCAATCACAAAACACTACGAGCATTATATGAGAGAATTTACTTTTCAAGCAATATTTATTGAATTTTGAAAGTTTGAAAGTCCAGTAGTGGACTTTGATTACATTTAATTGTGATCCTAAGTGGCGTTTAAAACATAAAGAATTCCTTTGGTATTGATATTGATGACTTAGCCCGTTTTTATGAAAAATTTGGGTGATAGCTTATTCGCACCTCTTAAGCGCATCCCTATCTATGTATATATATATATAAAAGAGAAACGGTCCATGTATGTCATAGCATCACCTGAAAAGGGATGGATCGATTTGTCTGATTTTTATACCCTTCACCAAAAATGGTAAGGGTATTTATAGGTTTGTCATTACGTGTGTAATTTCCCTAACATTTATATGAGTTCCGTACAGTATATATATTCTGGATCCCTATAGATAGGGAAGTTAAATGAGCCATGTCCGGCTGTCCGTCTATAGACTGACAGCCGTATTCATAAAAATTTATTTCAGATTTATTAGCGGTTTATCAGCCAAAATTGTTAAAGTTGTATTCATAAACGAAAAAATTTTATTAAACCTTTAGTAAACCATCAGTAAAGTCAAAAAATTTATTGTTGGATTTGCCCTTCTTTAAACCAAAAATAAAGTGACATTTTGCATTATATTCAAGTAAATATAAAATATGGTGACATACATACATATATGTATGTATATAAGTGTGTAGATATGTAGCATGTATTAATAATATTTACCATGTTTTCCATTTCATTTTCTGAAAGTTCTTGTTTGTTATTAGTTGCATCCATTTTAATTACACAAATTATAAATACATACATATGTCCGTTTACTTGAAGCACAAATCAAAGAAATAAAATAAAATTCTGACGAATTATAGCAGTGATGTAAATTAAAGGTAAACAAACTCATTATTCGGTTACCTTTGCTACCGTATATCACAAAAATTGATAAATGGTAACAGTTTCTTTATTGATTTTCATTTAAAATTGTTCGCAAACTCATTTTTTATGTTTCTTATTTTGCAAACATATATTTTTCATTAAATTTTTTAAATAATTTATAGAAAACCTGATATCTACTTGATTATCGGGTTTAGCAAACAGTGGTTTAAAGCATCACTAAGAACTAAATGACAACCACATAAAAAGAGAGTTGCCATACATTCACATAAAGTCGCTACAATCGTTCAACAGCTATAAAACTGATATTGTTCCTTTATGAATACCAATTTTTATTAATCATTAATAAAACGAAAAGTCTACGATAGCTATTGTACTCTATAAACCTACAATAATATTTTTTTATGAATACGGCCGTGATGCTGTACGTACTGTACGTTTGGAGACTCTAGAGGAGCTAGAGACTTGGGAATTGGACTGAAATGTTAGGATTTTTCTTAAGATGATTCGTATTGAAAATCAGGAAAAATAAAATATCGGTTCTGATAATGGATTATATATACAAATAAATAAAGATATATATATATAACCATTACAGAAATAAATTTATAAATACATAAGGGGCCTTAGTAGTATTGAATATTGGGTCTAGTAGTATTGAATATGGTGTCAAGAACTATAAAGCTGAATTCACCCATTGTTTCCGAACAAAATTTTTGTCCGGACAAAATTTTTTGTTCTGAAACAATTTTGCAACACGATTCACTCATTTAGAACAATTTGTCTGGAAAATCAAAGCTTCCGTATGAAATACATGTGTTTTATTAATTTTGCAAGGTGGCAGTATAGTGACAGATGAATTTAATTTGGTGTTTTATATGTCAAACGCACTTATTTTTTATTGTTGAATAAGAAAATTACATGTTAAAAAAAAATTAAGAAAAGTCAGTTAGTTTTTTTACTAGCAATTGAGCTTTACTTTATTTTTATTTTACTGGATATAAGTTACTATGGGCTTTGATTATACATACTTATAACATTATGTGGCAGCTCGCTTCAACTTTGGCTGAGAAAATAAAATAGGTGGCAGCTTATTTCAACTTTGTCCGGACAAAATTTTAAATTAAACCAATTCAACCAAAAAATGTTCCGAACAAATTTTGTTCTCTTTTTCTCTCACTCTCAAAAAGAGAAACCTCAAACTTCATATAAAAAAAATTTTGTCCGGACAAAAATTTTGTTCCGAAACAATGGGTGAATCCAGCTTAATTCAACACACGACTAGAGTTCCCACCTTTTTTCTTTGCAATTAAAGTACATTGGTTGTTAAAGGTTAGGAAAAAAAGTACACAGTATAAAAATAGAGTACAACTTATTTTTCTTTATTGTTATATTTGAAAACGTAATTTTATTGCTTTTCGCAAGTTTTATCAAATAATTATCATATTTAAATTAAAGTAAATAATTAATTCATTTTTTATCAGATTCAGAGACGCTTTGTTTCTTTCGTATCGCCATTTGCTCTTGATTACAGAAAAAACTCTGTGAATGCTGACGTGGCAGGAATAGAAATTAAAAATGAAATTACTTTATACAAATTTGATAAATTATCATCAGTCTTATTAAATAATAGCTGCCATTTACTTGCTGTAGATAATTCCGCAAAACCTTCAGAACTGTATATCTGATCATAAATTTTGTTTAATGACGCAATTTCTTCATAAAGATCATCCATATTTATATTAAGTTTTTGCAGATTTAAATTTTCGTTTTTGCTAACAATATTATCAAATTCAACTTTGCTCATTAAATTTTTATTGCTAATTGTAAATAACCAATTTGTATTTTTAAAATCAAACCATTTATTCAGGTACTCTAAGGCTTTATCGATAAATAATAAAAAATTCATATGAATTTCCCTGGTCAGTTCCGGTGCAGACAAAAGGTTAATTTTTTTGCTTGTTTCATATCCAAATATCCAAATTGCCATGACATAGTCTTAAGAAAATATCGCCATTGAAAAAAAACGTCAACAAATGAATAATATAACCCGAAACTATTTTGAATTGTAGATAAATCAAATCATGCGAAATAAAGTATTTTGGTGTACTTTATTGTTTCTATAAAGTATAGAGTACAATTAATCAAAAAAACGTACAATACTTTATTATAAAGTACGGGTGGCAAGCCTACACACGACCCATCGTGCTACTGAGGCTTGTTAGTTCTATGTGTATATCAGGGATTTCCAAAAATTTTTTGGTTGTGTAGTAGTGAGTACCAGAGAGTAAAAAAATTGAGAGAATACATTCATTTACAGCCGAAATAAAATGTTAGCAATATATTTTATAAGTTGTATAACACAAAGGTACAAAATTATGTTTTAAAAATTCATAAAAATAAATATTGCACGCAAATCACAGCTGATAGAAAAAAAAGTGCAGTTTTAAAATCAGCGACATTGAATTGGTAAAGAACTGCTACAAATTTTCTATCAACACAAAAAATGTTTAATTTTGTTCCATTGTGTTATACAACTTATAAAATAAAATCTTCTAAATTTATACTTTTATGGCAGTTTCGTAATAGTAGAACGCTTTTCAAATGGGATGAACTTAATTTATTACGTTGCTTGGAACAAATAAATTTTAAATCCGAAAAAATTTGTTCGCATAGGTAATTAGTGCCGAATAAAGAGAGGCACTTAAATGAATTTTTTTTTAGTTGAGGATAGAACTCGCCATCCAAATCTTTCCAGAACTCTACAATATTATTTTCGTCTGGAGCATTTACTTCGCTTCGTAGTATGATTAGTTCTGATTGAATATCAAATTCGTAGTTGCTTACATCGCAACGAAAAGGTTTTCGAAAAGATCTAATAGCGGTTGTAAAATTACAAAATCTTGAAACCTGTCTTGAAAATTATTGAAAAGTGTTTCAAATATTTCGGCATATTCATATCTTTTGTCGATTTCGAGATTTCTATAAACAAGTGAAGTTTTTGGAAAATTGAAAAAATCACCAGTTTTAATTTGGGAAAAAATTAGAAAAAATTTTGTTTTAAAATTGTGAATGATTTTTGACAAGTCGCATATATTGAGTTCCTTTCCTTGCAATTCCAAATTAAGTTCATTTAACATACTTGTCGTATCTGCCAAAAAAGCTAAGTCTAAAATAAAATTATTGTCTTTTAAACACTGTACTAAAACTTTTTCTATTTTCTCAGTTTCTAGGAACTGAAGATCTTCTTCTCTTAAATCATAAAGTCTATTCAGGCAATCACCGCGACTTAGCCACCGAACTTCTGTACACATTTTCAGGTCACAATTCACAGCATTTTTGTTTTTTAAAAAGGTTACAAATTTTCGGTGGGTAAGCGCTTGATGTGCGCCTCGAATTTTATTTATTACTAGCTTATCCCGGTCTGCTTCGCTACCCCCTCGTTATAAAATAAAATTAAAAGGAATTATATATTCTATTGTGAAAATTTAATGACGATCGGTCCAGTAGTTAAGACTATAGTACGATTTTTAATTTTCCTAAAAAGGGGCGTGGTCCCACCCACTTTTCTCCTGGTTAGTATTCCAAATTATGCCAATACCATATGTACCAAATATCATCGACGTAGGTAAAAAAAATACCCAAAATATGGCGATTTAAATTTTTGGGCTATATGGGCGGTGCCACGCCTCTTTGTCCAATCAAAACTTCATATAGGCTATTATTCCTTCCAGAGTCACAGTAACATGCTGTGAAAATTTCAGGAAGATCGGTGCAAGGGTTTGGTTTTTCTAAAAAAGGGGCGTGGTCCCACCCACTTTTCTCCTGGTAAGTATTCCAAATTATGCCAATACCATATGTACCAAATATCATCGACGTAGGTAAAAAAATGCCCAAAATATGGCGATTTAAATTTTTGGGTTATATGGGCGGGGCCACGCCTATTAGTCCAATCCCGCCCATATTTGCAGCAGCACTTCAAAAATGCACACCAAACCGACGTACCAAAGTTTGTTCAAATACCGTTATCAGGAGCAGAAATAATAGATTTTTAATTTGTGGTTTGTATGAGAGGTACCACGCCCCTTTGTCCAATCCCGCCCATATTTGCAGCAGCACTTAAAAAATGCACACCAAACTGACGTACCAAATTTTCTTCAAATACCGTTATCAGGAGCAGAAATAATAGATTTTTAATTTGTGGTTTGTATGAGAGGTACCACGCTCCTTTGTGCAATCCCGCCTATATTTGCAGTGTAATATAATTAAAAGTCTTTGGGATATTGTGGTGCTCTCCAGGAGCTCTCAATTTATTTATTATTTTATAATTTACTTCGAGCTATCTAGTAGCTCCTAAGCTTGAGGTTTTATGATTGATTTCTTAAACTAATTGACATTGGCTTATATACTAATTATGAGAATAATTCTTAGGGGTACCTTAACATAAGAGTAAAAGAATACAAATATATATTAATGCTGGGTAAGCATATTTAGCTTCCCACTATTTACGTTTGGCATGTGTTCAATAGTTTTAAAGTCTAAACGAGTGCATACCTAAAAGCAACAGATACTTTGGGTTGCTTATATTTACAATCAAACAAATGCAGTTAATAAATGTTATTCATTTAAGTGCATTGTGCAGCTGCACTTGATTAAACCTACAAGTGTCAAATTACAGTCACACAAAATATATTGCTTGCAGTTTGTCAATGCTTGCATGTTGCGGTACTATTGAATCGCAATGCATACTATACACTGTTGGTCACATGCTACACCTCCATCCTTTACAAGAATGTTCATATAACGCTAGTTTTATGGACATTCTTTTACAATTAGTTTTTAATTAGTCTAAGTATAAGTGTAATATAATATTTATTTTGTTTTTAAAGAAAAAAAATTATAATATTTAGATGTACTTATTTTCTAATTTTATAGTAGTCGTATGGCCATACAATATAATTAAATGTTAGTTATTATTATATATCTTAAGTCTATTTTTATGAACTACTTGTTGTTTATTAGTTTTCTTATCAACTATGGTAACATTATTTCTTAAATCTATTTTCTTAATTTTATACGGACCAATAAAACTAAAATCAATATAAAGGATTTTCTGATTAATTTTCTTCTATTATATTTTTATCTTAATTACAATTTTGTTTTACTTTTTCTTTATTTTGGGTCTTTTTCTTGAATAATAAAATTTTAATTAGAAAAATATATGTATGTGTATATTCATAAATTTTATGTTATTAAACTAGTTTGAAAATCAAATAACTTTTCACTCTGTACCTTTGACTAAATTGAACGTCTTCATTAGACTTTTAGGCAAGAATAAAACAGTTTTAAATGATTATTACCCAAAAATTGTTGTAATAATTTTATATTGTCAACCTTTAACCCTTTTTTGAATTTTGAATTTTATGGCAGTAGTGAAATGTGTCTCAATAGACTTCTCCAAGTTATATTGAGAGTTTTAAATGTGTACAACAATTTGAAAAGCTTTAGCATATTTCTAATCAATTTTTACATTAGTAATACCTGTTTATTTTTCTATTGTTCGATATATTCCACAATGTCCTCCATCTATCGGATCATCGTGGTATTCCAGCATTAGATCAAGAATTGCATTAGCATTCTTATCATTTATATAGGTCACCTCATTAAGTAGTAGCGCTACTTTTATGCCCTTTTATTTATAAATTATTTAATTGAGATAAATTCTAAAATTTTCTCGTTTGGTGCCTATTTGTTCACCGGCCACTTTCTCAAGCCTTGGGAAAAATTGTCTTAAGTCAATATTCCCATTAATGAACATTATACATATATAATTTACCGGCCACTTTTTCAAGCGTAGGGAAAACTTGTCCTAAGTCAAGATTCCCTTTAGTAAATAGTTTTCTTCTGACGTCATATTGGGCTTTTTTATTATTATTAATGCTGCTTATTTGTATTCACATATATTTCACTGCCACAAAAATGGGTTGTATGATTATTTATGGTGACATTTTATTTCTAATATTATTATTTGATGAATAACAGATTTTAACATTAGGCGAATAATGCCTTGGCTGTATATTTTTTGCCTTATATCTTATTTTGGGCATGTTTAAAAAAATGTTCTTTTTTCTATAACTTAAAGTAAGAAGTATAGTTATTAACAGTAAATATATTACTTTTGACTGTTCTTTTTCCATTTTAATAATATTTTTACGTATATTATTTGTCTTAAAATTATTAAAAAGTAAAATGTAATTATTAATTTACTTTAATTATTTTATTCTAATTAAAATTTAATTTAATTTTACAATTTTATTATCGTAAATTAAGTTAAATTTTATTTTTATCCATTATAAAGTTATAAATTTTTTTTTTGAAAAATTTAAACATCTTTAAGTGTTAATTTTTGTCCTACTTAACATTTTAATTATTTTAATGTTATGAGGCCACGAACTATTTAGTAATCCATATTTAAAAAAAAAAGTTTGTCAACGGCGGTTAACGCCTACCGACCTGAGAGTGCACAGCAATTTATGCACTTCTTTAATTTAAAAAAAAGGAAAGGAAGAATTAATTTGCTTATTATATATATTTTTTTTTTTTGTTGAGTTGATCAGTTGCTGCATTTTTCTATATTTTTGTAGTGTTGTGCCTTTCTTTAGTTTCATCTTTGTTGTGTTGTTATATTGTTTGGCCCAGTTGTTGATTTTTTTTTTTTTTTTTGCTGTTGCCTTTTGGCCAGGCGCTTCCTTCTCAGTGTTTTTAGGCATAAAACACTCTTCTGAAGGAGACTTGGCTGTCCGTCAGGACCCATTTCGTGCTAATTTTAAAGCACCAGGACTGGCAGGATCGCCATGTAATATAATTAAATGTCTTTGGGTTATTGTGGTGCTCTCTAGGAGCTCT
Organism: Lypha dubia; assembly: GCA_947311025.1. Classification (NCBI taxonomy): domain Eukaryota; kingdom Metazoa; phylum Arthropoda; class Insecta; order Diptera; family Tachinidae; genus Lypha; species Lypha dubia. Next base: position 94,245,027 of record OX371260.1, on the reverse strand, counting down.
CAATTTATTTATTATTTTATAATTTACTTCGAGCTATCTAGTAGCTCCTAAGCTTGAGGTTTTATGATTGATTTCTTAAACTAATTGACATTGGCTTATATACTAATTATGAGAATAATTCTTAGGGGTACCTTAACATAAGAGTAAAAGAATACAAATATATATTAATGCTGGGTAAGCATATTTAGCTTCCCACTATTTACGTTTGGCATGTGTTCAATAGTTTTAAAGTCTAAACGAGTGCATACCTAAAAGCAACAGATACTTTGGGTTGCTTATATTTACAATCAAACAAATGCAGTTAATAAATGTTATTCATTTAAGTGCATTGTGCAGCTGCACTTGATTAAACCTACAAGTGTCAAATTACAGTCACACAAAATATATTGCTTGCAGTTTGTCAATGCTTGCATGTTGCGGTACTATTGAATCGCAATGCATACTATACACTGTTGGTCACATGCTACAGCAGCAGCACTTAAGAAATGCACACCAAACCGACGTACCAAATTTTGTTCAAATACCGTTATCAGGAGCAGAAATAATAGATTTTTAATTTGTGGTTTGTATGAGAGGTACCACGCCCCTTTTTTAATCCCGCCCATATTTGCAGAAGCACTTAAGAAATGCACACCAAACCGACATACCAAATTTTGTTCAAATACCGTTATCAGGAGCAGAAATAATAGATTTTTAATTTGTGGTTTGTATGAGAGGTACCACGCCCTTTTGTCCAATCCCGCCCATATTTGCAGCAGCACTTAAAAAATGCACACCAAACCAACGTACCAAATTTTGTTCAAATACCGTTATCAGGAGCAGAAATAATAGATTTTTAATATGTGGTTTGTATGGGAGGTACCACGCCCCTTTGTCCAATTGGACCGAATTGTAAATCTAAACCACCCGGGGCGCCACCCAAACGCATACAAAAAAATTTATGCAAATCGGTCCAGCCGTTTAGGAGGAGTTCAGTTACAACGCACGTACAGTAGAATTATATATATAAAGACTAGCTGATCCCGGTGTACTTCGCTACCCCCCTCGTTCTAAAATAAAATGAAAAGTATTTATATATGTATATGCTATTGTGACGATCGGTCCAGTAGTTAAGCCTATATTACGATTTTTAATTTTCCTAAAAAGGAGCGTGGTCCCATCCACTTTTCTCCCGGTACGTATTCCAATTTATGCCAATACCATATGTACCAACTATCATCGACATAGGTCAAAAATGCCCAAAATATGGCGATTTAAATTTTTGGGTTATATGGGTGGTGCCACTCCTCTTTGTCCAATCCCGCCCATATTTGCAGCAGCACTAAAAAAATGCACACCAAACCGACGTACCAAATTTTGTTCAAATACCGTTTTCAGGAGCAGAAATAATAGATTTTTAATTTGTGGTTTGTATGAGAGGTACCACGCCCCTTTGTCCAATCCCGCCCATATTTGCAGCAGCACATAAGAAATGCACACCAAACCGACATACCAAATTTTGTTCAAATACCATTATCAGGAGCAGAAATAATAGATTTTTAATTTGTGGTTTGTATGAGAGGTACCACGCCCCTTTGTCCCATCCCGCCTATATTTGCAGCAGCACTTAAGAAATGCACACCAAACCGACATACCAAATTTTGTTCAAATACCATTATCAGGAGCAGAAATAATAGATTTTTAATTTGTGGTTTGTATGAGAGGTACCACGCCCCTTTGTCCAATCCCGCCCATATTTGCAGCAGCACATAAGAAATGCACACCAAACCGACATACCAAATTTTGTTCAAATACCGTTATCAGGAGCAGAAATAATAGATTTTTAATTTGTGGTTTGTATGAAAGATACCACGCCCCTTTGTCCAATCCCGCCCATATTTTCAGCAGCACTTAAAAAATGCACACCAATCCGACGTACCAAATTTTGTTCAAATACCGTTATCAGGAGCAGAAATAATAGATTTTTAATATGTCGTTTGTATGGGAGGTACCACGCCCCTTTGACCAATTGGACCGAATTGTAAATCTAAACCATCCAGGGACCAACTCAAATACACACAAAAAATTTCATCGAAATCGGCCCAGCCGTTAAGGAGGAGTTCAGTTACTAACACACTTTCAGAAGAATTATATATATAAAGATAAGCTCTGCTGTCTTCATAGCTGGGGTATCATTTATGAATTTCGATGCAGGAGCGGTCTGGTGAATTATGCAGTGAAAATTATGAACTGCAAATTCGTGTTTTTTTAATTGGCCTATAAGCCCATTATATTTGCCCAACATTACATTGGCTCCATCTGTGCAGACTAAAGCGAATTTGTTTATGTCTACAATGGAAAGAAGCTTTTCTGTGACAACATCATACAACAACGTACCAGTTACATTTCCATAAAATGTTTCTAAAGTAAACATTAACTCAAAAATATTGTATTCGCTGTCTACGCATCGAATACAAATTACAAGTTCACACAGATCATTTATGTCAGTGCTTTCGTCTAAACAAATTGAAAAAAATTCGCAATTAATTACTTTTTCCCTAATTGCAGATTCTACACATGTTCCTAATTGAACAGTACGACGGCCTATAGTTTGACTGGACAGGGGAAGAGACTCTATAAATTTAGTATTATAATTAAGCCTTTCCCAAATTTTTTTCAGCAATTGCTTGATAAAAACACCATCCCACAATGGTCTTCCTTTCTTAACAATTTCCAATATTACTAAACTTGAAATCTCCTTTTTCAATTTGGGAACTGATTTTGGTTCATAAATTTCCTCTTCTAATAACCATTTTTTCAATTTTTCTAAAAAAATTGTTTTATTTTTATAAAACAGGTCTTCTCTTTCCTTATCATTTAAATTATTTATATTATTATGAAAACGATCGCAATGCCGTTTAATAACATATTCCGTTCCTTCCTTAAACGTTGCATAGCATATAAGGCATTGGATGTTACCAAAAGCGTTTTTGACCGCACAATATTTTTTAAGTGCCATCATAAAGCTTTTTCTGTTAACCTGAAACAAAAATATGTATTAGTAGTGGTATACACAATATTTTTTGAGTGTAAGCTGAAACAAAATAATATAGCATCCGCTAGACATGTACGAGAACACTTGTCGAAGTCACATCGACGACTGAATTGAAGAGTATAAAAATATGTGTTAGTAGTGGTGTACACAATTGTGCAAAGAAATGGAAATCCCTGGTGTATATTAACTTTGTAATAACTTTATTCATTTTTTCGTACAAACCCCCTTTTTGTTCACATGGACACAGATTTAACACATCTAAGCATGTGTGTAAAAATGCAAGAAATTTGCTGTTGTAAGATCAACACACTCAAATCGTTATTAGGTTATTAAATAATTTCAAATTTTTCTTTCACCAAAGCACTTTATAAACATAAGTATGTATGTATGCACACACATGGTTTTTTGAACGCTATACGTACCAGCAGTGTTACCAAAATTTATATTCAAAATTACACCTCGCAGGAGCCAAAATTACCCGATTTCAATGGAATTGCACCTAATATTAAAGTAAATATTTAACACATTTCAAAAATCTTGTTTAAGGTCTAATTATGATTTGGTATCGTCGACAATGAAATGCAACAAGTATACCAGCTGAACACACAACAAACAATACGTTTTGGATAACTATTTTATTTCATAAAAGTCTGTTACAAACAGCAAATAAACAATATTTGTTGTACTATACAGTAATTAAAGACAAATATAAGCAGCATAAAAATCTTAAATTAATAATGTCATTGAAACTTAAATTTTTGTTACTATTGTTTAGGAGATGTTCAAAATTATTATTGCTGTTTTTCTGTATACCTTCTTTAGTAAATAAAATTGCAGCAACGGTATCAGACGCAAATTTGTTGCTTAGATCAGTTTTACAATTATTAAGACTAATAAATATCCTTTCCGCAGAAGAATTTAAAAATGGCAAAATAAAAATAAAGTTTATTACTTTTTCTAATGTGGGAAATATATTTTCCTCAAGCGAATTCTTAAGTTTAAACACTTTTTTCTAATAAATTTCAGGAAGAAACTGTAATAAAATAGTTTTTATTTATTTTATTTTTGTCTTAGAGCTTGTGTAGTTGGAGCTCCTAAGACTTGTTTTATTAGTTGTATTATAAACTAAATGACATTGGCTTATATACTAATTATGAGACTAATTCTTAGGGGTACCTTAACATAAGAGTAAAAGAATAGAAATATATATTATTGTTGGGTAAGCATATTTAGCTTCCAACTATTTATGTATGGCATGTGTTCAACAGTTTTAAAGTTCAACGAGTGCATACTTAAAAGCAACAGATACTTTGTGTAGCTTATATTTACAATCAAACAAATGCAGTTAATAAATGTGATTCATTTAATTTGATTAACCGTACAAGTGTCAAATTACCGACACACACAAAATATCTTGCCTGCAGTTTGTCAATGCTTGCATGTTGCGGTACTATTGAATCGCAATGCATAATACATACTGTTGGCCACATGCTACAAAACATTGAGATTTTGGTTGAAAGGACTGTGCGTTTTTTGGATCTACAATGTCGATAATACTATAAATTTCAAATCAAATCTTGATTTTATTTTAGTAATCACTTTGACATGAAATTTTCTACAGTTTTCAAGTATGAAACCCCTTTCGACATTGGAACACAATGGCTGACTTCATAAACGCAGTTTGCAATGCAACACTGCAATGCATAGTGTTCATAAACACACTCAACTTATTTTAGGCATTGCCTCATGTTCATTATTGCATAGTAATACTTTTTAATGCGCCACATCTGTCAAATTTGTGCATTGTTTTTATTTGTGATTCTTTAGTGCTTGGTATACGTTTTTTTTATAATTTTTCTTGGCGGCAAAACTAAAAAAACATAAAACATTTATATAATATGGTAGAAATGGCGGATTTATGGTAAGATAAACTTTTATTTATCTAAAATTTATAATTTTATGATTATAAATGATTTTTGTATATGTTTACATATTGAAAAAAAGTGGAACCAAATTCAAAAGCGATTTTCAAAAGAATAGCAGATGATTTGCGAATATTCATTTTAAAAAAAGACAATTTTACAAAAAGTTAAAATTAATGATACCAGGAATAAAAATTTTGCGCGCTCATAAATGTACTAAAATGTCATTTCATTATTCGACAAAGCAGTGTTGCCATAAAACATTGCTTTGCCTTGTAAATGAATTTCTTTGCAGTGTTGCATTGCAAACTGCGTACTGCTAAAGAATCAAGTGCTGCAATACCAACATAAATTTCATTAACATTTAAAAAAGTATTTTTGTCTGCATTTTTAACTTCCCATAAGCTGCTATACTTAAAGTAACGTCCATCTTTATATAATTTGAATAGAATGTTTGTAAAATTCGTGTAATTTCAGCTTAAGCTTGAACAATATTATATAAAAAATAGTGTTATTAAACAAAAGAATTTCAAATTAACCGTGAACTACACCTGAGAGCAATTACCTACGCGCTACACATGCACATAAAAATTACACCTGATTCGGGTAATTACCCGGGATTCGGCAACGCTGCGTAAAAAAAAAACATTGCTGCAGTAGCTGCACAACCAAGTAGTCATACGAAACTGGCACAAAAAAGACAATAAATAAGGAGGTGCCGGTAAGGAAAATTGAAACAGAAACAACTGCAGCACCATCTCTCGAACACCAGGGAACTTTTGTTAAAGACGAACCACCTTTGGATTCATCTATTGTGCCCGTCGTTGATACAAGTCCCACAAAAAAATACATTATCGAAATTACCAACTAAAAAACAAATTTCAGCAACCAAATCAGCCCACACATCACCTCATAAGACGGCCAATACCAGAAAGCTACCAACCTCTTCTGCAATACAAGCAACAAATAAACGAAGTTTGAGTTCCATCACTATGGAAGAGCAAACACCAATACATTTAAAGAAAAACAAATTTTTATTCAAAATTTTTTGTTGTAAAAACAAATACATGCAAAGAAAACACAAAAAATATATTTCATATATTTATTTCATATCATACGTTAAACAAAAACAAAATGTACATTGATGATCGCTGTCGTCAACGTTTACCAGCAAAGCATACGAAAGGTATGTTGCTTTGCTCTTGCGTGTATACAGTGAAGAACGACAAAAAAAAAACTAATAAGACAAAGTTGTTTGTGTATTTCGCATTGATGTTGCTGAGTGCTGTATGAGTATATTAAAACAGACAGCCTATAATAGCTAAGAGTATTACAAAAACAAATGAGCATGAAGAGCATAGGGCCTGGGCACCAATGGTCTACTACAACCCCACCTTCTCACAGTAACTCTTCACTTAACTCAACCAATGCTGCTGTAACGGCTGCTCAAAATGCTGCTGTTAAAATACATCAAGCTCAGTCTCGTATAGCAGGAATATGGCGTAAAGTAGATGAAGCACAGAATCGTCAACAACAAATACCACCCTCAAAAGTGGTTAAAGGTTCACAATTAAAAACTTCAAAAACTCCTCCACAACCGGGTAAGCTAATACGCAGTACAACTTTTGATAATACTATACAACGGGAAGTAAGACCTGCTAAATCAGTGCCACAACTTAATGGTACTAAATTGCCAACAAGTGGTGCTACAAAATTGCTGTAACCCGAAAACAGACTTATCGAAAATACATAATTCTTTTGAATTGTGCAGATTGTTTTCTTGACAAATCAATAAATGACTTTTTTAAAACTGGTTACGAGTTTGTGGGTATCAAAGAAAAAAATATCCTATATATTTTAAACACAAGTTTATACTTACTTCTGAAACATCATGGATGTGTTACAATGTATGAATGTATGTAAGTATGTATATTAGGCCGGGTCGATTTGAATGGAACCGAAAAAAATTAAAAATCGTAGGGGGGGAAATTATTCCACGCAGAATTCTGAGCAACTTTGAAGAAGAAACCATAGGTCTAAAATGGATTTCGAGCCTCTCAGTACATTTTCAAAACTCGACAGAGCTTAGAGGTTAAAATTTGGATTCATATCGATGTTCATTTGAGCAAAGGATCGAAAGAGGGTTTGTGTCTAGGGAATTCACATCGCTCTTAAAAAATCGATGTTTTAAAATTTCGATGTTTCCATGAAAAACATTGATAATTGATATTTATTTTATTTTAAGAAACATTTTAGCACTTCAAATAGTTCCAAATATATCTACATGCATACATATACAGCAGGACTAACATATACAAACGATCTGATCAGACCGAAATTACATACATACATTCATATATATGTGAAAAATTTTTAAGTTGATTGGTATTATCAATTTTTCTTAGAGATAGCAGTGTACAAAATGAAAACTACAGGATAAATACTATTTTTTTTAATTTTTGCATAGTATATTGGTATGCCTTCCATAAATTTGAGCGAAGCTTATTGCTCTGGGCTCCTTTCGGTGTTATTTACTAGAGATGTGCGCGTGAGTAAAATTACGCTCACGATCACGCACGATCACTAAACATAAATATTTTTCACGCACGGCATGATTTAAAACTTTCACGATCACGCACGCTCACGAACGCAATATGTTTAATCACGTATTGTCACGCACGACGGGAATAATTTTGCACGCACGCTCACGGTGAAATTTGTATTTCAAATTTTGTAATAAAAGATTTAGCATATGCTAAAAAATTTTATTTTGTAGTTAATTTCTTTATTTACTTCAAGATCATCAATTAAATAAAAAAAAAGACGTGTGGCACTCGCGGACAGCCGCGGTAAAACTATTGCATAGCATTTTTTTTTCAACTTATGCAATTTCAGTTTGCTAGCTATACTGGAAGTGCCTTACCTTAGTATCATATGTCCTTCTCCTGGTTCTAAGCTACCTGCTCACCAATTTTCAGCCAAATCTGTTCAGCCGTTCTTGAGTTATAAATAGTGTAACTAACACGACTTTCTTTTATATACATATATAAAAATCCCCTCAAAAACCCAGAAATCCCGGAAAATTTCCCGTGAAAAGGTCGCAACACTGGACGGGAATTCCCAAAAATCCCCCCAAAATCCCGAAAAATGTTCCGGAAAAAGTGGCATCACTGAAAATTTTAAAAAATTTCCAAAGCGGCAACACTGTTAGTCATCATACATAGACTACACAAAAAAGAAGTTTTCATTTAACAAAAGACTTAAGAAACAAACTTAGTTCCAGGTTTTTTCGGTTCATAAACAAAAGACCTAAGAAACAAACTTTTCAAAATTTCTTGATTCGGTCGCCTCAAAGCCCGCGATAGAAGCTATGCAATAGCTTAAAAATTGAGGAAAAGGTCGAAAAATTACAATACAAAGGATAAACTTAATATAAATAATCACGCACGGTATTATATTTTTATTCACGCGTGAGTCACGCGTAACACGAAAAATTCACGACATTTGCACATCTCTATTATTTACCTCACATTTTTCTCAAATGCACTGCGAGAAATTTAATCTTCACTGAGTGTTATTTTTCAGAATTATTTAATTATTTTTATACAATGTATGAAAAGTGTTTTATGTACACCTATCCCTCGATTTACACGATACTTTTTTTACACGATTTCACTTTTACACGATTTTTTTGGATTTCGTACAAATCGAGGGATATAGAAATTACCTCAATTTACACGGTTTTTTCAAAATTTTATCAGAAATTATTTTTTTTTTTTTCAGAAAATATGTCACGTAAAATAAATGATAATTTTTAAATATTTCATCAAAAAATAACATACATTAAAGCTTTTTAATATTTTTCAAATTTAACGAATGTTACCAAACGTTTATTTTCATCTGGTAACACCGCCATTAGATATAAAAAGGGAATTCCCATGTATTGCATGCATACACAAAAGAAGCTCAAAAATGTATAGACAATCAATTCAGTTAGTGTTTGGAAACAGACAGGCGTGTGTCGTGGTACATATTCAGAACAATTAAAATATTTGTGAAGTTAGTTATTCAAAATTGTGTGGCATAATTCTTAATTCATTTATAATTTTTTAACCATGCCGAAAAATATTATTAAAGATCAAGCAAAAAGAAAAGTTATATCATTGGAAACTAAAATTCAGATTTTAGATAGACTACGTAAAGGAGACAGAGTGACAACAGTTTCTAAAATTTTTTCCATTCATGAAGCAACAATTAGAACTATAAAGAAAAACGAAGACATAATCAGGAAAAGTGTTGCAGCTGGAACTAAAACAAGTTTGAGTACAACTTCATACGTACGGGATACTATAATTGAAAATACGGAAAAGGCACTCATGATCTGGATTGAAGATCAAACTCAAAAGAGAATTCCAATTGATACCAATGCCATTACTAATAAAGCTTTAAAAATTCATGAAAAACTTAATGATCAGCTACCATCTACATCATCAACTTCAAATAAGTCATCCTTTACTGCAAGTAAAGGATGGTTTGAAAAATTTAAGCAAAGAAATTCCCTACATAATCTAAAATTAAAAGGAGAACAAGCTTCCGCTGACACTAATGCAGCCAAAGAATATCCTGAAAAATTTGCTGAAATTATTGCTGCTAAATCATACGTTCCTGACCAAGTCTTTAATGCAGATGAGTCGGGCCTGTTTTGGAAAAAAATGCCTCAGCGGACTTTTCTTTCAAAGGCTAATAAATCTGCAAGTGGATACAAAGCTGCTAAAGATCGTATAACAATCCTTTTTTGTTCCAATGCTTCTGGCGATCATATTATGAAGCCTTTAGTCATAAACAAATCGCAAACACCACGTGCATTTAAAGGATTAAATAAAGATAACTTACCCGTTTATTGGATGGCCAATAAAAAGGCATGGGTTACGGCCGCTGTGTTCAATGATTGGTTTCATAATATATTTGTTCCAGATGCAAAACGGTATCTGAACAAAAAAGGATTGCCATTTAAAGTGCTTTTAGCTATTGACAACGCACCTGGACATCCAAAAGACTTGCAACACGAGAATGTGCAAGTTATATTTCTTCCAAAAAATACTACTTCTTTGTTGCAGCCCTTAGACCAGGGAAAAATTTCAACTTTTAAAGCGTTATATATCAAGCAATCGTTCAAGTATATCTTAAGCTTACAGTACACGGCATGTCAAAATCCACATTCGCATGTGGCTCTGACGTAATTTTGACGTCACCATGAAGCTAAATTGGCAACATGTCGTGTACTTCCACTTTTTGTGACACTCACATGCAGCACACATTGATATGTGTGCCACATGTTCCTTTGTAGAGACATGCAAACATGCGTATTTTTGCCATGTCGTGTACTAGCTTGGTACATTTGAATTTTGACATTTGTAATATTTTTACATGCGCATGTAGCAGTCCCAAAAATGTGGCAGCAAACATTTTTGACACAACATTTTTCAATAGTATGTAGCCAATGGCACTCTTGCCAATGTTGATTTTCTCCAACAAAATGTGGTAGGAATTTAATGACGAAAAAATTTTTTTATTATTATTAATCACACGATGACTGAGATTCATGATAATTTTTTGGGTTTGCGTGCGGGGTAGAGATAAAAGAAGGGTAGAAAAATTATCATATTTTCTCTTTTCTATGCAATTATTTGTATTTATCTTTGATTTGGGGTTTTTCTTTTATTAATTAATATCTTAATTAACAGCTTAATTAGTTTGAGTTTTTGTTATTATTTCTCGTTCTTGTTCTAAACCATGCAAAAGATACTTTCAAAGCTAAGATGTAAAAATTCATGTATAAATAGTAAATTTATTCAATAATTAATAAAACAACTGTGATCGCCAATTGTTGCGTTGTTTTTGTGTCAGTGCAGTATTATTTAATTTTTTTCACCATTTTAGTGTTCATGGGAATTATTTCACGATAAAAGTGAATTTATTTTACTTTTTATCAGATGTTGTTTTATTTCTTCTTTCTCTTCGACATTTTATAAATTTGACTTCACACAAAATGTTAAAAATTAAACAAGTGCCATAAACATATGACTGTTGTACATGTTAATATGAAAAATGTGTACATATGTTACATGCTGTGTACTGACAATACATATGTAGCCAATTAAAAGTTCACACATATGCTGCCATTGCAAATGTTTACGCTTCGGCTACATTTGTCACATATAAATTTTGGGACAAAACAACATTTCATGTACTACCAAAATTTTGAAGCATGTATACACTTCTGCATGTTTAGTAAATGTAAACAAAATGCTGCAAATTCTCGTGACGTCAGAGCCACATGCGAATGTGGCTTTTTACATGCCGTGTACTGTAGGCTTTAGATATAATAGAGAATGATGAATCTTTATCAGTAATCAATGCATGGAAAAAATATACTTTGTTAGACTGTGTCAAAAATGTCACATTGGCTTATAATGCAATTAAACAATCAACACTCAAAGGCTGTTGGAAAAATTTATGGCCAGATGTAGGAGAAAATAGTATGTCCTCTCAATCCTTGGATGATGAATATTCTGAGATAGTCGATATGGCACGTACGGTGGGAGGAGAAGGTTTTAATGACTTTAGTGCACTTGATATTGAAGAATTGATGACAAATAAAGAACTTGATGTTGAAGATTTAGTAGAAATGTTGATCGAAGAAAACGACAGTGATTGCGATGAAGGACTGGCTGAACCAATAGCACTAACAACTAAAAATATTAGTGAAGGGCTTGAGATAGGTCGAAAGTTGGGAAATCATTTTTTAAAAAATGATCCAAACATTGAAAGAGCCCTTGCTTTCCAGCGATATATAACACAGGGCTTAGCCCAATATCGGGAGGTTTACAAGGACTTAAACAATAAATCGACACAAGCATTAATAACAAATTACATTTCAAAATCTCCACGAACCGATATTATATCTAATATATTAACTACAGATCCAGAAACAAATATAACATTATCTAGTGATGAAAACGATATGTCACCCACTAAACAGATACGACTAGTAGTAGAAGAGAGTGATGAAGAACTGATTGAATCTGATAACTGATGTGTGTTTTATTATTAAAAATATTTATACATGTGTATTTCTTTTTATAGACTGCCAAATACTAGTTTGTTTATAAATAAGGTTTATTTTGCTTTACGAAAAATATATTTTTTTTAATACATGTAACTTAATGAATTCAAAGATATGATTTTTTTTTAGTATATATTTTATTATATTATTATTTTATTTATAATTTATATGTTTTTCGTTATTTTTAACGTTTAAATAAATGAATTTGCTAAAAAAATATTTTAAATTATTCGTATTTGGCTCTTTTTTTCGATTTACACGATTTTTCATACAAAAATATTTTATTTCGATTTACACGATTTTTTCAGGAACGCATCTATCGTGTAAATCGAGGGATAGGTGTAATGTACAATTTGTGGTTAATCTCATATTCTCTTCAATTAACTTACTCCAAATTTCAAGAATCTCACTATAGCAGCTCTCAAGATGAATGATAGCTAACAATTTTTTAGTTTGAGGTAATCCCCGCTTCAATGCTATCAGTTTGTCGACCCGATTACGAACATAGTTTTAAAAGCGGTCTACAGCTAATTTAAGGACTCTTAACTATTACAGCTCCCGAGTTTTAAGATAAATAAAATTATGTGGTGGGTACCATTCTCCCCAATCCTATCCTGCCTGTTTTCGCTTGTATATTTGAATTATTTTGAAAGTATCCTACACGAAATTCTAGGACTTCTATTGCAACTCTTTAGTGGGAAAAGTCATATATTTTTCCCTCAGTACATATGCATAACGTATTATAATATTTTAATTTTATATATCAACAGTATCAAAATTGTATGCATAAGCAAATAGTTAGCTCTTCTTACTGATGTAATATGAATTTTGTCAATAAAGTCGTCATGTGCTTTGATTATATAAATCGAAATTTATAAAAGTAAATAGCTTCCTTGCGAAACCGTAGTGCTCAGCTAGTTTAAGATAAATTAAAGTTTTTAAAAAAAAATATATGTACCTATTTCTATTTTATCAATTTGGTTTTTTAACAAGTTTTAATGGGGATTTTGCCGTAGACCAAGAGGAGAACTTAGTAGTAAAATGTTACCGAAGGTTGATAGATAAGATGTAAAATTAATATGTACATACATATTAAACGTCAGTATAAAATGTTTTTTTTTTGTAGTTTTATTATTTATTAAATCTTCAATTATAAATGCAAACCTTAAATCTAAAAATTTTGTTTTGTCGCCTTTGAATTTTTTCTACATTCGATGCTGAGGCAGTGTTGATTTCCATGTTAAACGACGATCAAGATGAACGCCTAGATATTTGACTTCAGTGTGTTACGGTATAGTCTGGGTGTTGATTTGTATAGGCGGGCATGTTTCCCTGCGCAACGTAAAAGTGACGTGTATACATTTCTGCTCGTTAACTTTAATACGCCATTGTTTTTACTTTATCGAAAGCTTGTGAAACATTAATAAAGAGCGCAGAGCAATATTTCTTTTTTCAAAAATATTTCTAACTAGATTCACAAGTCTGTGAGTTTGTTCGATAGTGCTATGTTGTTGTCGAAGTGATGATTTGGAAAACATCCATTGCTAGCTACTATAGGGCTCAGCTTGGTCATAAACAGCTTTTCAAATAATTATGACATATTATGCAATAATCTAATAGGCTTATACGATTGTATTTTCTTACGATCCTTGCCGGGCTTTGGTGCCATACTAATCAGTTAACCCTTCCATTCTGTTGCATAGTGTTCTAGACGTAGAATAATATTAAAAATTAATATTGTTATTCTTAAAGCAATATGTTGCTTATTATTTCGATACCTGGCACTTTCTTGGTGATTAGACTAGTAATAACCTTTTCAATCTCCACAATATTAAATCTTAGCGGTGTTTCTGGTAAAGAGACGACTGGTTGCAGTTCAACAATATCAGCAGAAATATTTGTAGTAAATTTGTTTTCTAAACGTTTAACAAAAAGAGCACCTTTTTCAACATCAGTTCTTGACTAGTCAGCATCCGAAGCTCGTAATGGAGGTTTGCAAATCACCGGCGTTTTAAGTCCTCTGGCTGCACGCCATAGCGAGTAATCTATTCGTGGCGTTGCATCGAGTTCTTAAAGAAATTTCTGCAGGGAAGATGTTTTTTGTGTTGGTAAAAGTTTTTAAACTTTTTGGTACATTACTTCAGCCTTAACTTTAACTGAGGTGATCTATACCGTTGCCACTCTCGTTGAGCTCTCCTTTTTTCAGACAATAGCCTTTCTATATGTACAGAAAATATATAGTTGAATCTCACTTGTTGATTTGTTTTATTTTAAGTAGCACCCAGAGCATGTTGTTTAAAGTGTGGTTCAAACAACCTAATAGAGCCATCTATGTATGTATGTATGTCAGAAGATTTCCTGAACGGTATATATTTCGAGCAATGAGCACTGTATTTCAACAGTTTGTTACGCGCGGTTTTTAAAGGCGTTGGCATATTGGTGTCTACGGCTAGCTTAAGCAATGTGTGGCGATTCTCGACGCTGATATTTGCCCGCGTGATCATAGCATAAAATTAGAGATTTTATACTTGCCTTCCAACCCAAATCCACACAAGGACAAGTATAAAACGAAATGGACCGTTTCTTTAGGTATAAACTATTTATAATTTATTTATAAATTTGCACCCATACCATTTAGCGACACATTTGAGCTTCACATACATACTTACTTACCCACTCCAGTGACAACTTTCCTCTCACATAAAAAAACTTTTTGAAATATAATTTAAGCCAGAATATGGCATACAAAAATAAAATTTATTGAACAATCCATTTTTTGTTTGTTTTGATTTTTGTTATAATGGTAATAATAATAAATTGGAAAGAAAATAGTATACTAAATACTTAAAACTACTCTACTCCTTATGATAACTTATAAACTATTCTCTTTACATCCCAGCAAAAATTACTGCTTCGCCGTAAGCACGGTTGTAAGGGAATATCAGGTGATATTAGCTTACAAACGTGCTTACGTATGGCATGATATTTGTTCGCGATGTCCCACTTTGGAGCATTTCGTTTTAAGTGCTTATTTCAGAGCAGTGAGTATGATGTAAATTCATGGAACGAAAACAATATCAACTGAATTATATATATTTTATTTTTTATTGCATCATCCAAACATTCGTACTGTCGTCTTATTAGTATGCACAAGTGTAAGTGAGCATGTATAGAGATTATTTGCTTTAGTGTTTTTTTGTTTTTGTTTCTACATTGATTAAATAAAGTTATCAAAAAATTTTACATTTTCTGCCATACATTTCTGCATTTGTTAAGATAATACATATGTGCTTAATACGAAGCACGTTCTTAAGGCAGAAAAAGTATGTACTGCTTCCAAAAACTTGATTATTTTTTGCTGGGATCTTCCCAGGCTGAGTGCTGTTCGATACTGTTGCTATTTGGATGTTGCTACGGTTATGTGGATGTAGTTTTAAAGTTGACGTAGCTGTTGTTGTTGTCATTTTATAGTTGTCCGGAAATTTGGAAGTATGGCATATAATTATGGTGACCATAGTTTTCGACAAAAAAAAAGGACACTCAAAATTAAATAAAAATTATTGGTATTAACTTAATTACATAAATATATTTTATATCAATAAAATAAAAATATACATAATTCAAACAATGTAATATTAGTGACTAGTACAAGTATTTACATATGTACTTATTTTAATATTTAAAACAGCTACCAACGAAATATTGCTAACCCGCAACAAATAAATAAAATTTAAAACATATATAAATACTTGAGTACATGATCAAATAAATGTAAAATCTTTCACAAACATAAACTTTACACAAAATACAAATACTCGTGGGCGATCATGCTCTCCGTACATGTTAAATAGTGATCAAGAAGCAACAACAATTGCACCCACTAGCAAACTCTTCAGCTTAGTTGTACAAACAAACATACAAATTATAGGCAACAAGGTGTTAAGGTATTGCATAATTTGAAATTAAAAATTAAATTTAAAATATTCTTTCCCACCAAATATGCTGACGACATGTCTAGCAAAATAAAGGTTTTCAATTTCATGATGAGTGAATTTGCTATGTCAATAAGAATTTATAAACGACAGAAAGATAAAGGAAAGAAACCCCCAACCTATATTCAGGGTCGAGCTTCAGCCAGGTGACTTAAAAATACAAAAGAATGAATCGCACCCAATTTATAATTTAAAGTACTTGTTACACCGAAGGATTACCGTTGAGCTTTCAAATCAAAAAAAAGTGGAGATATCCAATGCCTGAACTGCCAAGAATTCGAGCACACTAAAACTTATTGCAAGTTGCATACAATCTGTGTTGTATGTGGTGAGTTACACAGTACCGCTAACTGTAACAAAATAAAAGGCTATCCCAAGGAATAAATGTGGCAATTGAGGCGGAAATCACACTGGTAATTATAGAGGGTGCCCTCTTTAATCTTTTTTAAACGTTCTTCGAACAAAAAAAGAAATAATATCCCCGCTCAGGCTATCACACTTTTGAGGTACCCACAGTTACCTGTGAGGGTGGTGTTGGCTGAAGTGGTTAGCGCGTTGACTACTAAGCAAACAATGACGTGGGGCCTGGGTTCAAACCCTGGCCAGAGCAAGTCAATCAACATCATTAATTTCTCTAATGTACATTAGTGAGACATTGTATTAATTGTTGTTGGACTATTTAAGTGATGAAGGCATAGCACTGGTCACTAAAAAACTGTTCCGACAGCGATTGATGATGTTCCAAGCTAATGTACACAACATCGCCCTCCTTCGTCGGTTAGCAGAAACATCGGCGAAGTAAATCTATTGCTAAAATGCCTGCTAATACAGCTTAACAAAGTTAATGCGTCTACCTAACACCGGAGGCGCCTCAACCCTGCTATAAAAATTAACATAACGCGCAAAGCAGAGTTATAAAAGAGTTAAGCCTTCTACATTTTCAACATCTATCTTCTCTACTCTATCCCTCTCTGTGAGTTCCGGCACAATGCAGTGCATACGTAGGGGTCATCCCCTGAGTGCTGGTCCTAATTAAAAAAAAAAAAAACAGTCTACCAGTCAGAAACAATATTCAAACGTATTGAAATCTAACACGACTATTGCTCAGCAACAAACTGATAGTAAATTTTCATATGCTAACATTTTAAAAAGTAACCAGAATACAGCGCAAAAAACGGTACCAGCAAGCGAAGTTCCAGGGTCTACTTTTAGTCGTATTGAAGCCTCAATTGAGAGATTAATACGAACAGTAAATACATTTACTCTCAACATGTCCTGTATGTGCAGGATGTGTTGAAAATGCCATGAACCATGAACTTGAAAATATGTTTTTGGAACGCAAACGGCATCTGCCAACATAAAAATGAATTAGAATATTTTCTTCTGGATAATCAAATCGATGTAATGCTTATCTCAGAAACTCATTTGACGTCTCGAAGCTATTTCAGAATTAGTAGATATAATTTTTGCGACACAATGGATCCTCGAGGTAGAGCTTATGGTAGCTCTTAAATTCTAATAAAAACGCGAATAAAACACTAACTGACCTTTGTGAAGAATATCTTCAAGCAACGAATATCTGCAATAAAAATTATTATCAAAAACTTGTAATATCATCTGTCTATTCGCCCCCCAGATTTTCAATTTCAGAGAACTTTTTATAAATCACTGGGCCCCCGTTTTCTAGCAGCTGGCGACTACAATGCTTAACACACGTTCACGTTTAATCACTAAGGGACGAGCTTTGTTTGACGTCATTTCAAAAATAGGTTTATACGTAGTGTCAAGTGGTCAGCCAAGATATTGGCCAACAGATCTAAAAAAAATTCCTGATGTTTTTGACTTTGGATTAGCGAAAAGTTTTGCAAACACAAACAACAGCTTCCCTTCAAAAATTTCTTCAAGAACTAGATGCAACACCACAAAAAGATTATTCGCCAGAGGACTTAAAAGGCCAGTGATATGCAAACCTCCGTTACAAGTTTCGAATGGTGACTGGGCAAGAACTGATGCTGAAAAAGGTGCTCTATTAGCACCAGATAGTTCTGGGTGTCGACAAAATAAGCAACAAGAATTGCCTAACTCTGCAAAAAAAAAAAAAATAATAAAAATTAATTTTTAATAGTATTCTACTCCTAGAACACTATCCAATACAATGGAAGGTGTCGCTAATTACTATGATACCAAAGCCCGGCAACGAACATACAAAGGTTGAATCCTATCAGCCTATTCGTTTATTGCCCAACATTTCAAAACTATTTGAAAAGCTGTATATGAGCAAGCTGATGCCTATAGTGACTAGTAATGGATGCATTCCAGATCATCAATTCGGCTTTCGCAGACAGTATAACAATATTCAACAAACTCACAGACTTGTGATAGTTAATGGAGACACTTTTGAAAAAAAAAATTGCTCTGCGCTTTTTATTAATGTCTCACAAGCTTTCGATAAAGTATGGCACGAAGGTCTTATACACAAATTCTACCCCCAAATATTGTCAAGCTTTTAAAAGCCTATTTAATGGAACGTAAATTTTTAGTTAGGGAAGGCAATTTTTTAAGCCTTCCGCAGTCGATTGTAGCCAGAGTCCCTCAATGCAGTATCTATACTTTATTTAAGATATGCCTCTGACTTACCGTTAAGCAGTAACATTCACCCGTCGACATTTATTGATGATACAGCTTTTCTAAGCGTCCATGAAAATCCAGTAGAAGCTACCAGCAAGTTACAAGGGTATATATGTATCCAAACTAGAAAAATGGCTAAAACAATGGCGGATAAAAGCTAATGAGCCGAAATGTGTACACGTCACTTTTACGTTGCGCAGGGAAACATGCCAGAATATACAAATTGACACCGAAACTATACCACAACACACTGCAGTAAAATATCTATGCGTTCATCTTGATCGTCGTTTAACATGGAAATCGCACATAGACGCAAAGTTGATCCAAATGAAATTAAAAGCAGCCAGATGAATTGGCTTATTGGAAGAAATTCTATACTTAGCCTAGACTGTAAACTTCTATTATATAACGCGATCCTAAAACCAATATGGTCCTATGGAATTCGGTTATGGGGCACTGCCTCAGCATCAAATGTAGAAAAAATTCAAAGGTGACAAAATAAAAATCTACGTACAATAACAGCAGCCTCCTGGTATATCTGAAATCAGCGAATTCACAAAGACCTTGATGTTCAGTTGGTGAAGACAGTATTTTAAAAACACGCCAAAAAATATATAAAAAAAAAATTGAGTTGCACCCAAATCCACTTGCGCGCAATATTCTACATTATAGAGGCCACACCCGGCTGAAAAGAAGGGATACTCTTTTTCTCAGCCGTTCACGAGATATGTAAAACAACAAAAATTAATCGTTGAAACTTTATAATTGAAGATTCAATAAATAATAAAATTATCAAAAAAAGCTACCATATCTTCAGCACAAAATATTGCAGCATCAAGTTCTTATGGTGGAGGTACTAGCACGCGTTCTACGCCTCAACGCATTCTACGCGGCTGTAAAAAAAGATGAATCAGTGTAATTGTATGTGACAAGTTACACAACACACAGCGTAGAACGCGTTGAAGTAGATCTACTTTCGACTTTTGTAAACATCTTACGCGTCACCCAAAGCGATCAGATGTTTCTCATAGCAATTTTGATGCAGTAATGGGAAAGTTCGTACGATAGTACTTTTTTGACACTATTTGATAATCCAAAGGTACGGTCACATCTGGCAAACAATTGTCCAACAAAGCGTAACCACTAAATACGAATGAAAAACTTTTTGATTTATGAATTTATTTATTAAGTTAAACAGCATCTAATAAGATAAGATTCTAATACATTTTCTATAAATTATGTAGAAAACTCTTTAACGTAATAAACAGGTATCTTAATCAAAAGTGTTTTCATTCGTATTTAGTGGTTACGCTTTTTTGGGCAAATGTTTGACAGATGTGACCGTACCTTAATACACATATTTTCGTTTTTAATTATTATATATAAAAATTACCTCCATTCACTCCTCAGCAAATGCAAAATGATTTTTATTTCACAAAAATTTCATAATAACTAAACAACCTACGAAGTTGCAATAGAACTAATTTAAAAAACTGTACACAAATGCGTCTTTTAAACACGTCCTTGAACTTGAATTGTCAAATCGTCGACAGATGAAACACGTATGTTTGAAATCTTCCACAAAATGATCACCACATCTTGAACAAAATGGGACACAGGCATGTCGGAAACGATTTAAATTAGACCTACAACATCCATGTCTATTCAAAAACACGAACATATCTAGGAACATACATATCGCACATTCACTAAAACAACGTCATACCTCAAAATTTCAAATATATATTGTGTATAAGTTTTATCTTTATGTCTTTTGTACTTACATACAACGTTTTCAGAGAATATGTCAGAAATTTTTCTAGATGGTGAGAACAAATCAAAACCTTCAACTTAAATTATCTCGAAATGGATTTTTTTTGAGTTATAACGTTGCATTAGTAAATGATCGATATGTAGGAACCTAGATATGTTCGTGTGCGCTTTGTATTCTGTATATATGAGGGTGGTGTTGGCTGAGGTGGTTAGCGCGTTGACTACTAAGCAAACAATGACTTGGGGCCTGGGTTCAAACCCTGGCCAGAGCAAGTCAATTAACATCATTAATTTTTCTAATGTACATTGGTGAGACATTGTTATTAATTGTTGTCGGACTATTTAAGTGATGAAGGCATAGCACTGGTCACTAAAAAAAACTGTTCCGACAGCGATTGATGCCGTTTCAAACTAATGTACACAACATCGCCCTCCTTCGTCGGTTAGCAGAAACATCGGCGAAGTAAAACAATTAATAAAAAAATGCCTGCTAATACAGCTTAACAAAGTTAATGCGTCTACTTAACACCAGAGGCGCCTCAACACTGCTAAAAAAAAAATCAACATAACGGGCAAAGCAGAGTTGTAAAAGAGTTAAGCCTTCTAAATTTTCAACCTCTATCTTCTCTACCCTATCCCTCTCCTAAAGTTCCGGCACAATGCATTGCATACGTAGGGGTCATTCCCTGAGTGCTGGTCCTAATTAAAAAAAAAAAAAAAAAAAAAATATATATATATATATATATATATATATATATATATATATATATATATATTAAATATATTTTATATAATTCTTTTAATAAAATTAAAATATAATTTTTGGTACTGTTGCTCAGACATCAAAAAAGTACTCAACAAAATTTCTTTTGGTACCGAAATGCAAAAACTGTTTTCCATCACTGTTTTGATGGTTATTTTGCTGTACGAAACGCTTTTTATGTAACTTAAAATTAAGAAAAGCTTAGAATGCATAGATAGCATGAAATGTGTTGACGCGTAGAACGAGTATTATGAATGTCCACCTTTAATGTTCACTTGTAAAGTTAGCATCAGGATGAACCTCCTGTTAGCTTATCAGTCACTTTTTAGGTTAATGTTAATTTGTAATAACCAAAAACCATTTATCTGGCATCCTAAAAATAACTATTTGTAAGTTGTAATAATGGCCCTTACAGTTTATAATATTGCTCACTCATTGTTAATTTAATTATTAAATTAAGTATATAAGTTAATAATAAAATAAAGTTAAGGGCAGTAGTAAATATTACAGTGCAGATTTATTTTACTTAACGTTCTTATGGTTCAACTGCTCCAAGAAATTGTATCAATCCAAATTTATGTGTTTAGATTGAATTCTACTACATCCAGTTAGATAACAACAGTTTCATTGTTATTATGTCACCCATTAATCCTTTAGCACGAGTCAACGTAATTCAAACATGTACTTATGTATATATATACATATCGATGGCTTAATATAAAAAGGCGTAACTCGATTTTTTTCAAAAATCGTTTTTGCCTATTCTGTTAGATATGTATATGTCAAATACACAATGCTTTCAAAATAAAATAAATTGAAGCATAAGATTTGTTGACTTTTTTTTATATAACTTGCACTAAAACATTTTTATATGTACTTTAAAATTTACGGATTTTAGTGCGATTTGTAGTTCAAACTTAAAGAAAAATAAATCGAGTTACGCCTTTCATATATTAAGCCATCGATATATACTTTAATAGATTTTATTTTAATGCACTTCAGTTCTCACGACGAAAATGCGGTTTAAATTTAAAGTTCAGACATGTTTCTAAGAATTGCTTACATTTTAAATTAATAAATTGCAACTTTAGATATTTTCATTGTTTTATGAACATAAGTTTATTTTGTTCCCAGAACCAACAACTGCAAACAAAACAAGCTTATGATGAATAGGCAAAAGCCAACAACAATTTGAAAATTTTAAGAAATATATGATACTTTTTAATATATTTTTTATACTTAAACTCGTTTTATGTTTTCAGGTACAAATATTGCTATTTTTTATCCATATTTTTATGTTTTTAGGGAATAATTCTTACGTGTCAATAATTTGTATCTTTTGATATTGTGATATTTCTTCATGAAGTATTTTTTTTACTTTTAAGGAAAAACACTGCCCTGGCCACAATTCGTGCTGAATTTCACTAAACCATCCGTTCTGTAGATTGTCCATGTTGTTACTAAAATAATTAGTCGACAAACAAGAACCAGTTTGGTTGTGATATGCAGGTCCGGAAACAGCTTGATATTTTTTGGTGGCTTAATGACAAGACCTAAGTGAACAAAAATAGATAATATTTTATTTAATCAGTTTAAATAAATGTCTTCTATTATATAAAGCTTGCGCTTATAACTAGACACCAGAGCTAGTGACAACATAGCACTTCCATTCGAAAGATCATACAATTTTAGAGCTACTTCAATGGGTTTAACGTATATGGGTACTTTAAGTTTTCAAAACTAGAGCTTGTGCCAACCTGCCACTGCCTGCATTCGGAATATGATAAAACTTTACACCTACTACGATGGGTATTACGTATTGGTGTACTTTCCAGCAAGTTTTAAAAAATATCTTAAGTATTATTGTATTAATTCGCACATAACTCGAAAACTTAAGCTTGTGTTAACATGCAACTGCCTGCATTCGAAATATCATACAATTTTTAAACTACCAGAATATGTTAAATATCTTAAGGTACTTTCTAAAAAATTTATAGGCTACCCCTATAAATAAATACTCCTGTAGTAATGTGTAGTAATTTTTCAGTTACCAAAATAGGTTTCACATCTTGGGGTACTTTCTGAAAAGAGTTACAGGCCAGCAAAATAAAAAAAAATTTCAAATATTACCTTTCAGTAGATACTATTTTAGTAAAGCGCTTAAAATCAAAAACTAGAGCTTGAGCCAACATTGTACTCCCTACATTCGTAAGGTCATACAATTTTACAGCTAATGCAATAGGTTTCACATCTTGCGGTACTAAGTGAAAAAAGTCCATCAAATTTTCAAGCAATTATAAAAATGCCCTATAAGTAATACTTTAGTAATGCGCCTAAGCTCGAAAACTGGATATTTCCAGCTACAATAATGAGTTCCATATAATACTTACTGAAAATAAAAATGTAAACAACGTTTCCATCCCTGGATTGTGTGGCACATGTCATTATTGTTTTTAGTAAAACTTAAAAACAGATAGAGATTTATTGTTTATTTCAGTTCAGTGTTTTTGATTCGTGGGTTTGATGACGCTTTTTATTAATCGATAAAAAGTTTAGCGAAAGTAAAAAATAATTTAAATCTGTAGTTGTAAGAATAGTTGTGTTTTTTTTTTCAAATGATATGTTATAGAATTTTGTAGTTATGCTGGGAACACAATTGGGAAGAACGACAAATTTTTCGCTGCGAATATTCATCGTCAATACTAGAACACATGTATGCATATACACACCGACGTCGACGAAATTTGTCGTGCGTGACGAATTCTCTGATAGATTTATTTCATATGCCGACGAACGACGAACAAATCAGTACAGAGTAACCTTGTATATTTTATTTTTCAAATATATTAGTAAATAATGTTAATTTAGACTTTAATAAGTGCTTCTTTTTATGATATAGAGCTTTTTAGTTAAATATTAATAAATTTTACATTTATTTGAGCATGTACTCAAGTATTTATGTTTAAAATTTTATTTATTTGTTGCAGGTTAGCAATATCTAGATATATATTTCGTTGGTAGCTATACCAATTCCTCAGTAGATGTTTTACCTATTTTTGTGAATTACAAAGCATAAAAATAGCCTTTAAAAAATTTTTTCAAGCACACACAACAATAATTTTCCATTATGAATGTGTTTACTTTTCTACACCTATACAATTAGACAACCGCTGGTTGCCATTAAAAGTATTTTATAAGGCAAAAATGAAAAGCCATCTTTACACGCTACTTGATAATATCTTCACTTGTAATTATGACTTCAGTTAAAAAGTTTAATCATAAGTGGATATGTTTGCGATGCAAATCGGAATTTAAACGACGCAAAACGGGTTCAACCAAATTATAAAAAGCGATGCAAATTGAAACGACGCGAAAAGGATCGACGCAAATCGAGGCTCCCGTGTATATAAAAACAAATTTGTTATAAAAAAATACTGATTATTTATTGATTAATATGACAGCAGTTATATTTTCGTCCCAATGCGCCACACGACGAATTTACGCAACGAACTTTTACCAACAAATTCGTCGTTCGTCCCAATTGTGTTCCCAGCATTAGTGATAACAAAATATAAATTGGTTCTATAATGTTTTTTTTTATAATATTTAAAGTAGAGCAGCGAGAAATATTTTAAGATTTGTGGTTTTCTGTTTTTAACAACATAATGAATTTTAAAAAAACATATAAAATTTATTGATAAGAAAATAGAAATTGGGAAGAGTTGCGCTAATGAAGTAGTAATTATATTTTTGATTTTGTTAGATAGTGATGTTTGCAAATGAAGCTTCTGATAGGATAAAGAATTGATTTTTAGTTGAGTGTTTGGATTATTGCACATGCAAGTAAAGTTTTAAAAAAAAATTAGTTTTGGGATGTTGTGATAATTTGGTGCAATGAATTTATGAATGTTATGAGAATGTAGGTCGATGGTTTTTAAGATTTGTTAGAATGAGTTTTCTTGATTTTGTTAAATTGTTTTTTATATTCTTTTCAGTTATTGATTTTTAAAATTTTTGTTACTGCTGTTGTAAGAAAGTCTGACTTAATTATGAACATGTAGGCAGAGCGACAGACTTTCGAAAGAAGCAAACATTAGATAATTTGTTTTCCTAGGGATTTTTGTAAAACAAAACGAGTGCAAACATGTGTGCAACAGATATTTTGTGTTGTTTATATTTATTAATAAAAAACATGCCTTTGATAAAACATATGGGTATAAAGTAACCGTTACACAAATTACTTTGGTTGCAGTTTGTCAATGCAATTTGACACGGCTGTGTGTTGCAATAATGTTAACTCGCAATGCTTACTACAAACAGTTGGTTATAGTGATAGTTAGACCACCATATTTTACAAGAATATTCATATATCGTTAGATTTATAGACATTATTTTATAAATAATTATAATTGATAAAAAGGGACAAAAAAAGTAATTTAATTATTATGCTTTTTTAAAAATTGACAAACATATATTTTTATCTCTATTATTTTTTTTTTAACTTTTTAGCTAATGCAATAGGTTTCACATCTTGCGGTACTAAGTGAAAAAAGGCCAGCAAATTTTCAAGCAATTATAAAAATGCCCTATAAGTAATACTTTAGTAATGCGCCTAAGCTTGAAAACAGGAGATTTCCAGGTACAATAATGAGTTCCATATAAAACTTACTGAAAATAAAAATGTAAACAACGTTTTCATCCGTGGATTGTGTGGCACATGTCATTATTGTTTTTAGTAAACTTAAAAACAGATAGAGATTTATTGTTTATTTCAGTTCAGTGTTTTTTCTTCGTGGTTTGATGACGCTTTTTATTAATCGATAAAAAGTTTAGTGAAAGTAAAAAATAATTTAAATCTGAAGTTGTAAGAATAGTTGTGTTTTTTTTTCAAATGATATGTTATAGAATTTTGCAGTTATGCTGGGAACACAATTGGGAAGAACGACGAATTTTTCGCTGCGAATATTCATCGTCAAAACTAGAACACATGTATGCATATACACACCGACGTCGACGAAATTTGTCGTGCGTGACGAATTCTCTGATAGATTTATTTCATATGCCGACGAACGACGAACAAATCAGTACAGAGTAACCTTGTATATTTTATTTTTCAAATATATTAGTAAATAATGTTAATTTAGACTTTAATAAGTGCTTCTTTTTATGATATAGAGCTTTTTAGTTAAATATGCATAATTATAATTATTAATGATAAAATTTGTTTTTAATAGTTTTTTTTAATTTTATAAAGGAATTATTTTCTTTATGCGGTAACACTATCGCTGTTTTGTTTGTACACTAGAGCCCCGATTTGCGTCGTTCATGCGGACCAGAGAATTCGGATCACTTTTTTCTAAGTGCTAAAATTTTATTTTTGATAAAAAAAAGTGATATGGCTTAAATAGTACATAGAGAATATGTGGAAACAGCCATCTTTACACGCTTCTTGATAATATCTTCACTTGTAATTATGACTTCAGTTAAAAAGTTTAATAATCAGTGGATATGTTTGCGATGCAAATCGGAATTTAAACGACGCATAGCGGGTTCAACCAAATTATAAAAAGCGATGCAAATTGAAACGACGCGAAAAGGATCGACGCAAATCGAGGCTTCCGTGTATATAAAAACAAATTTGTAATAAAAAAATACTGATTATTTATTGATTATTATGACAGCAGTTATATTTTCGATTTCTAAATTATAGAGGCCACACCCGGTTGAGAAGGAGGGATACTTTTTCTCTTAGCCGTACACGAGAGATGTAAAACATCAAAAATCAACAGTTGGAATTAAAAATTTTGTTTAGCACTGGCATATATTAATGTATTTTTAGATTTAAGATTTGAAAAACTTATTGATGTTTCAATTTTTATAATTGAAGATTCAATAAATAATAAAACTACCACAAAAAAAAAAAAAAAAAAAAAAAATTGAAACGACGCGAAAAGGATCGACGCAAATCGAGGCTCCCGTGTATATAAAAACAAATCTATATAAATAAAAATGAAACGTTGTCCGTTGCTAATCGCATAACTTGAGAACGGCTACACCGATTTCGCTAATTTTTACATATTATTGCTTAAAGTGCTCCGAGAATTTATTTGTTGCAGGTTAGCAATATCTAGATATATATTTCGTTGGTAGCTATACCAATTCCTCAGTAGATGTTTTACCTATTTTTGTGAATTACAAAGCATAAAAATAGCCTTTAAAAAATTTTTTCAAGCACACACAACAATAATTTTCCATTATGAATGTGTTTACTTTTCTACACCTATACAATTAGACAACCGCTGGTTGCCATTAAAAGTATTTTATAAGGCAAAAATGAAAAGCCATCTTTACACGCTTCTTGATAATATCTTCACTTGTAATTATGACTTCATTTAAAAAGTTTAATCATCAGTGGATATGTTTGCGATGCAAATCGGAATTTAAACGACGCATAGCGGGTTCAACCAAATTATAAAAAGCGATGCAAATTGAAACGACGCGAAAAGGATCGACCCAAATCGAGGCACCCGTGTATATAAAAACAAATTTCTAATAATAAAAAAATACTGATTATTATGACAGCAGTTATATTTTCGATTTCTAAATTATAGAGGCCACACCCGGTTGAGAAGGAGGGATACTTTTTCTCTTAGCCGTACACGAGAGATGTAAAACATCAAAAATCAACAGTTGGAATTAAAAATTTTGTTTAGCACTGGCATATATTAATGTATTTTTAGATTTAAGATTTGAAAAACTTATTGATGTTTCAATTTTTATAATTGAAGATTCAATAAATAATAAAACTACCAAAAAAAAAAAAAAAAAAAAAAAAAAAAATTGAAAGGACGCGAAAAGGATAGACGCAAATCGAGGCTCCCGTGTATATAAAAACAAATCTATATAAATAAAAATGAAACGTTGTCCGTTGCTAATCGCATAACTTGAGAACGGCTACACCGAATCGAAAAACGGCGCGACTGATTTAGCTAATTTGTTGTTCTAATGTTCGTAATAACCCAACTTGGGTTTACATCTATATCTATATAAATAAAAATGAAACGTTGTCCGTTGCTAATCGCATAACTTGAGAACGGCTACAACGATTTTGCTAATTTTTACATATTATTGGTTAAAGTGCTCCGAGAATGGTTTCTAGCACAAAAAATTGACCACACCCACTGGTACGCCTACTTTTTCTATTTATCTAAAATCGAAAAACGGCGCGACTGATTTAGCTAATTTGTTGTTCTAATTTTCGTAATAACCCAACTTGGGTTTACATATATATCTATATAAATAAAAATGAAACGTTGTCCGTTGCTAATCGCATAACTTGAGAACGGCTACACCGATTTCGCTAATTTTTTCATCTTATTGGTTAAAGTGCTCCGAGAATGGTTTATAGCACAACAAATTGACCACACCCACGCTTACGCCTACTTTTTCTATTTATCTAAAATCGAAA
The DNA here is from genome assembly GCA_947311025.1 of Lypha dubia. Lineage (NCBI taxonomy): Eukaryota > Metazoa > Arthropoda > Insecta > Diptera > Tachinidae > Lypha > Lypha dubia. The sequence goes on along the minus strand of OX371260.1, from coordinate 94,216,321 downwards.
AACGGCGCGACTGATTTAGCTAATTTGTTGTTCTAATGTTCGTAATAACCCAACTTGGGTTTACATCTATATCTATATAAATAAAAATGAAACGTTGTCCGTTGCTAATCGCATAACTTGAGAACGGCTACACCGATTTCGCTAATTTTTACATATTATTGCTTAAAGTGCTCCGAGAATGGTTTATAGCACAAAAAATTGACCACACCCACTGGTACGCCTACTTTTTCTATTTATCTAAAATCGAAAAATGGCGCGACTGATTTAGCTAATTTGTTGTTCTAATGTTCGTAATAACCCAACTTAGGTTTACATCTTCTATATAAATAAAAATGAAACGTAGTCCGTTGCTAAGCGCATAACTTGAGAACGGCTACACCGATTTCGCTAATTTTTTCATCTTATTGGTTAAAGTGCTCCGAGAATGGTTTATAGCACAACAAATTGACCACACCCACGCTTACGCCTACTTTTTCTAATTAGCTAAAATCGAAAAACGGCGCGACTGATTTAGCTAATTTGTTGTTCTAATGTTCGTAATAACCCAACTTGGGTTTACATCTATATCTATATAAATAAAAATGAAACGTTGTCCGTTGCTACGCTCATAACTTGAGAACGGCTACAACGATTTTGCTAATTTTTACATATTATTGGTTAAAGTGCTCCGAGAATGGTTTCTAGCACAAAAAATTGACCGCACCCACTCTTACGCCTACTTTTTCTATTTATCTAAAATCGAAAAACGGCGCGACTGATTTAGCTAATTTGTTGTTCTAATGTTCGTAATAACCCAACTTGGGTTTACATCTATATCTATATAAATAAAAATGAAACGTTGTCCGTTGCTAATCGCATAACTTGAGAACGGCTACACCGATTTCGCTAATTTTTTCATCTTATTGGTTAAAGTGCTCCGAGAATGGTTTATAGCACAACAAATTGACCACACCCACGCTTACGCCTACTTTTTCTATTTATCTAAAATCGAAAAACGGCGCGACTGATTTAGCTAATTTGTTGTTCTAATGTTCGTAATAACCCAACTTGGGTTTACATCTATATCTATATAAATAAAAATGAAACGTTGTCCGTTGCTAATCGCATAACTTGGGAACGGCTACACCGATTTCGCTAATTTTTTCATCTTATTGGTTAAAGTGCTCCGAGAATGGTTTATAGCACAACAAATTGACCACACCCACGCTTACGCCTACTTTTTCTATTTATCTAAAATCGAAAAACGGCGCGACTGATTTAGCTAATTTGTTGTTCTAATGTTCGTAATAACCCAACTTGGGTTTACATCTATATCTATATAAATAAAAATGAAACGTTGTCCGTTGCTAATCGCATAACTTGAGAACGGCTACACCGATTTCGCTAATTTTTACATATTATTGCTTAAAGTGCTCCGAGAATGGTTTATAGCACAAAAAATTGACCACACCCACTGGTACGCCTACTTTTTCTATTTATCTAAAATCGAAAAACGGCGCGACTGATTTAGCTAATTTGTTGTTCTAATGTTCGTAATAACCCAACTTAGGTTTACATCTTCTATATAAATAAAAATGAAACGTAGTCCGTTGCTAAGCGCATAACTTGAGAACGGCTACACCGATTTCGCTAATTTTTTCATCTTATTGGTTAAAGTGCTCCGAGAATGGTTTATAGCACAACAAATTGACCACACCCACGCTTACGCCTACTTTTTCTATTTATCTAAAATCGAAAAACGGCGCGACTGATTTAGCTAATTTGTTGTTCTAATGTTCGTAATAACCCAACTTGGGTTTACATCTATATCTATATAAATAAAAATGAAACGTTGTCCGTTGCTAATCGCATAACTTGGGAACGGCTACACCGATTTCGCTAATTTTTTCATCTTATTGGTTAAAGTGCTCCGAGAATGGTTTATAGCACAACAAATTGACCACACCCACGCTTACGCCTACTTTTTCTATTTATCTAAAATCGAAAAACGGCGCGACTGATTTAGCTAATTTGTTGTTCTAATGTTCGTAATAACCCAACTTGGGTTTACATCTATATCTATATAAATAAAAATGAAACGTTGTCCGTTGCTAATCGCATAACTTGAGAACGGCTACACCGATTTCGCTAATTTTTACATATTATTGCTTAAAGTGCTCCAGAATGGTTTATAGCACAACAAATTGACCACACCCACGCTTACGCCTACTTTTTCTATTTATCTAAAATCGAAAAACGGCGCGACTGATTTAGCTAATTTGTTGTTCTAATGTTCGTAATAACCCAACTTGGGTTTACATCTATATCTATATAAATAAAAATGAAACGTTGTCCGTTGCTAATCGCATAACTTGGGAACGGCTACACCGATTTCGCTAATTTTTTCATCTTATTGGTTAAAGTGCTCCGAGAATGGTTTATAGCACAACAAATTGACCACACCCACGCTTACGCCTACTTTTTCTATTTATCTAAAATCGAAAAACGGCGCGACTGATTTAGCTAATTTGTTGTTCTAATGTTCGTAATAACCCAACTTGGGTTTACATCTATATCTATATAAATAAAAATGAAACGTTGTCCGTTGCTAATCGCATAACTTGAGAACGGCTACACCGATTTCGCTAATTTTTACATATTATTGCTTAAAGTGCTCCGAGAATGGTTTATAGCACAAAAAATTGACCACACCCACTGGTACGCCTACTTTTTCTATTTATCTAAAATCGAAAAACGGCGCGACTGATTTAGCTAATTTGTTGTTCTAATGTTCGTAATAACCCAACTTAGGTTTACATCTTCTATATAAATAAAAATGAAACGTAGTCCGTTGCTAAGCGCATAACTTGAGAACGGCTACACCGATTTCGCTAATTTTTTCATCTTATTGGTTAAAGTGCTCCGAGAATGGTTTATAGCACAACAAATTGACCACACCCACGCTTACGCCTACTTTTTCTATTTATCTAAAATCGAAAAACGGCGCGACTGATTTAGCTAATTTGTTGTTCTAATGTTCGTAATAACCCAACTTGGGTTTACATCTATATCTATATAAATAAAAATGAAACGTTGTCCGTTGCTAATCGCATAACTTGGGAACGGCTACACCGATTTCGCTAATTTTTTCATCTTATTGGTTAAAGTGCTCCGAGAATGGTTTATAGCACAACAAATTGACCACACCCACGCTTACGCCTACTTTTTCTATTTATCTAAAATCGAAAAACGGCGCGACTGATTTAGCTAATTTGTTGTTCTAATGTTCGTAATAACCCAACTTGGGTTTACATCTATATCTATATAAATAAAAATGAAACGTTGTCCGTTGCTAATCGCATAACTTGAGAACGGCTACACCGATTTCGCTAATTTTTACATATTATTGCTTAAAGTGCTCCGAGAATGGTTTATAGCACAAAAAATTGACCACACCCACTGGTACGCCTACTTTTTCTATTTATCTAAAATCGAAAAACGGCGCGACTGATTTAGCTAATTTGTTGTTCTAATGTTCGTAATAACCCAACTTAGGTTTACATCTTCTATATAAATAAAAATGAAACGTAGTCCGTTGCTAAGCGCATAACTTGAGAACGGCTACACCGATTTCGCTAATTTTTTCATCTTATTGGTTAAAGTGCTCCGAGAATGGTTTATAGCACAACAAATTGACCACACCCACACTTACGCCTACTTTTTCTATTTATCTAAAATCGAAAAACGGCGCGACTGATTTAGCTAATTTGTTGTTCTAATGTTCGTAATAATCCAACTTGGGTTTACATCTATATCTATATAAATAAAAATGAAACGTTGTCCGTTGCTAAGCTCATAACTTGAGAACGGCTACACCGATTTCGCTAATTTTTTCATCTTATTGCTTAAAGTGCTCCGAGAATGGTTTATAGCACAACAAATTGACCACACCCACACTTACGCCTACTTTTTCTATTTATCTAAAATCGAAAAACGGCGCGACTGATTTAGCTAATTTGTTGTTCTAATGTTCGTAATAACCCAACTTAGGTTTACATCTTCTATATGTAATGTGTGGATGTATATTTAATAGGTTATTTAGGGGTTTTAAAATAGACCTGCCTATTAGGGTGCCGGCGCTTAAGAACGCCACTGGCCTAAATATATTTAAGGCAGTTGGATGCCTGTTTAGAAAGAAGCAGTTTAATGCTCCCAGAGATAAAGCCGATTTTAAGGCTAAATAATGATTGATTTATTTTATAAAAATTTGGTCCTTATATACTAAAATAACAGTACCTTAAAACTACAAAAATTCCTTATTCAATAATATAATTTGTGGTATACACCAACAATGTAATGTATAATAAAAGTAGCAAAAGTTGTTGTGTAAAATAACAATTAAAATAAGGTATACTAGTTGTTGTATTTTTACATTACTGGAATTTGCTTAATTTTAGCATAGCATTGTTGTTGTGTATTGTTAATAAAGGAATTTACTTAAAACTAAGGTTACGAGGGCAGTTCTAAAATTACAAATATAATAATCAAAGTAAGATTCACTACACCCTACCCCTTAAGAAAAATTTTACAATTTTAAGGATTAAAATTTTAAAATTTCTTACTAATATTTTAACAATTAATATTTTTTTAAATTATTATTATGTAGTTCTTTTGTTTTGCCTCTTATATCTATGACAGAGTTTACCCCTTTCGTTTCAACAATTTTATACGGGCCATGGTAAGGTGGCTGATTCTTTTTTCTATTAAAGTTTTTTACTAAGACCATGTCTCCTATATTTAAATTTAATTTATTGAACTTTACACACTGGTCGACGCGTTTGATTTTAGATATTTCTAATAACTCTTTTGCTTTTTGCAATGAAAATTTTAACCTTGCTTTTAGTTCTTTCGAATAATTATCAATATTATATACCGGTTCGAAAGTTAATATTTTGTCATTAGGCAAATTTGGTAATTTACCAAATATTAATTCATATGGAGTGTAATTAGTATCCATATGTGGTGTTGTGTTGTGCGCGAAACAAAAATAAGGTATCCAATGGTACCATTCATTATCTTTACAGAAGCCTAAAAGAAATTCATTCAGCACTCTATGACTCCTTTCAACTGAACCAAGAGTTTCATGGTGGTATGGTGTACTAAAAACTTGTTTTATTTCTAATAATTGGCATACTTCCGACATCAACTCGTTTACGAATTCAGTACCTTTGTCTGATTTGAGAACTTTGAAGTGCCCGTACCTTAAAATCAAATTTTCTACTAGAGCCTTTGCAATAGTCTTAGCTTCTTTCGTTTCAATGGGGCATGCTATAATATATTTTGTTAAATCGCACTGTATAGTTAGCACGTATCTATAGTTATTCGAAAATCTAAGCGGGCCTACTGTGTCTATTGACACTGTTTCAAAACTTGTCCCTGGCGTATCTGTTATGGTTAATTTCTCTTTAATGTGCTTTGTTTGTTTATTGATTTTGCACTCTTTACAATTTAATATATATTGTTTAATCATCCTATTCATATTCTTCCATACATATTTTTGTTTAAGCTTTAATGTTGTTTTTCTGACACCTAAATGTCCTCCTATCGTTGAACTATGGTACTCACTAATGAGACTATTCTGTACTTCTCTATTTGTTATTCTTTCTGGTTCTTTATATATCAGAATTTTCAAAATTGATTTACTTTTACTTCTTACTTCTTTAAATATTCCTTTAAACTGTTCTTTTGACATTACTTTAAAAATTTCATCATTAGCATTTAATGCTAATTCTTTCACGTTCTTTAATAGTATTTTTGATAATAGCTTCTCCAAATACATCTGTGTGTTAGTTGGATTATCACCACATCTCACTACTATTTCCAAATCGTGTATTTCTACTTGTATTAATTTACATTTTTTTATTATTTCAAATCTAAGTTTCTTCATCCCTTTAATATCAGAGATTGAAGTGCATTCCCAAATATAATCTTCATCAGTCTCTTTACTGGAAGTATTAACTATATGTTTTTTATCTTTTCGCGCATTTAATTTATTCTTCATGTTTCTGGTTACGACTAATATGTCTTTACGTGTATGTTCATTTTCACTTTCGGTAGGAATTAACGTTTTCAACGATTCGCTATTTATAACTATTCTAGATAATGCATCGGCATTGGTATTCATTTTACCTTTTTTATACGATATTTCAAAATCGTAGTCACATAAATCCAATCTTATTCTAGTCATCTTCGATGATGGATTTCTGTGAGAAAATAATGATACTAAGGGTCTATGATCAGTAATTACGTAGAACTTTCTACCGTAGAGGTATGGCCGGAAAAAATTTATTGCCCAATGTATGGCTAGCAATTCTTTTTCTATAACAGGTTTATTTATATCGTGTTTATTTAACGATTTGCTCGCATATGATATTGGTAAATCTGTCCCCATTTCACCTTGCGACAATACTGCTCCTAGTGCAAAATTGGATGCATCTGTTGTTAATATAAAAGGTTTCCTAAAATCAGGATATTGGAGTATTGGTGGTTTAATTAATTTTGATTTTAATGTCTCAAAAGACTTTTGACAATTTTCATCCCACTTAAAAATTTTATCTTTTTTTAACAAAGTATTCAAATCTTTAGCTATTTCTGCAAAATTTTTAACAAAACGTCTGTAGTAATTACAGAACGCAAGAAAACGTCTGACTTCATCAACATTCTTAGGAACTGGATAGTTTTTTATTACATCATGCTTTGCAGGGTCTGTACATATTCCCTTATCAGTTATCAGGTGACCTAGATAGACTACTTCTGTCTTTAAGAAACAACATTTATTTGTATTTAATTTTAAATTATATTTTCTCAACTTTTCAAAAACCTTTACTAAATTATCATGATGGTGTTGTATACTACAACCAAACACAATAATGTCATCGACATATAAAAATGCTTCGGCATCTAATCCACTCAATGCAATTGTGAGCATTCTCTGAAAACTATTGGATGATATTTTTAATCCAAAGGGTAAACGAGTGAATTGAAAATGACCATTTCTAGTAGAAAATGATGTTACTGGTCTAGAATCTTTATCTAAACTGATTTGATGGAAGGAACTAGTCATGTCTAGCGTAGAAAAATATTTAGCTCTACCTAGCTTGTCCAATACGTCTTCAATTCTAGTTAATGGAAACTTATCACTTATGATTTTTTCATTTATCTTTCGGAAATCAACTACTAATCTCCATTTCTTCGTGTCATCTGCTGATTTTTTTGGTACTACCAACAATGGAGAGTTGTACGGACTCACGGACGGTTCAATTATGCCATCTTCTATCAATGTATTTACTTGTTTGTTTATCTCGCTCATTTGTGACTCAGCGAGCCTATATGGTTTTATATAAACCGGTGCCGAATCGGCCATCTCAATTTTTTGACTATAAAAATTATTAACAGTTAACTTGTCACCCTCAAGGTGGAAGACATCGCTATATTTTGCAATTATATCTTTCAAAGATTGTCTTGCTGACGGATCTATTGATTCTATTTTTAAATCTTGCAAAACTTTATGTACTCGCTCTTTGTTTTTATCAGCTATTTTGTTGAAACTATATATCTTGTACTTCGACAACGGTTTAGTTTCTAATTTTAACTGATTCAAAACTACATCTTTGTCAGTAGTATTTAATAATTTCACGTGTTTTATTCCCACTGCTGGTATCACACTATTTCCTACGAAAATTCCAGGACTTATTTCCTGATTTAAAACGATGCTTTCCTCATCGGTACATATATTAACTGGTGCTATTAGTTCTGATCGCGCTGGTATACAGATTTCAGTTTTATAAACGCGTTTAGGGGTTATCGGTAGAATAACTTCTTCATTATCTATATTGAAAGACGTTGTATAAGTTTCGAAATCAATTTTACATCCATATTTTTCTAAAATATCCCTACCAATAATTCCATTAGTATTAATTGGAAAATTATCTTCAACTATGTGAAATTTGTGTATAATACGTTTGTTATCTAATTTTAGAGTTAATCTTGCAGTACCAAGACTTTCTATAGTACCTGCAGTAATACCACTCAGTGATGATATATCACGTTCATCTATATTATCTATATTATCTTGTTTGCAAATTGAAATATCGGCTCCAGTATCTATTAAAAATTTGAGCTCTTTATTAATTGTGTTACAATTAATTGCTATATAATTATCTGTATTGTTTGAAATTTTGAAACATTTTTGCCCTTCTGGATAACAAACTTTGTTATCCGGGTTTGTTAGTTTCCCTGATTATTTCTATTGTTGCCAGATCTATTCGAGAAGCTGTTTCTATTGTTATTATTAAATGGATTATTACTTCTTGCTGCACTACTTCTATTTGCACCATTGTTATTATTTCTATGTCTATCAGGGTTATTGTTATTATTGTTATTTCCGTATCCATTACGATTGTAATAGTTTGTTTCAGCATGATTAAAATTATTATTATGGTTATTATAATTTCTATTATTATTTTGATTATAATACCCTTGATTTCTGTACCCTGTGTAATTTCTATTATTTCTCTGTGAATTGTAGTTATTAATGCGTTCATTTTCACGCCTGTTTATTCTGAAAATGCTATTATTATTATTATCTATTTGTAACGATCTCTCTATAGTTACACATTTTTCTACTGCTTCGCTAAGCGTTTTGGGACTACTTGCCACTAATACGTTTTGGTATTCTATATTAACACCTTTTGTAAATACATTTAACGCCATATTTTCGCTCATTTTATAAATCGCGTTTTTAGTCTCTGTTGACGGATTTTCTATCGCTTTTATTTCAAAACTACTCAATTGCTCTGACAGTAATGCAACTTTTTCCCTGTAAGCTAAAATACTCATGTTTCCTTGTTTCATTGTGCCTAACTCATTTAAGACTTGTTGCAAAGTTCTAGGGTTTGGGTACGCATCAATTAATAACTTCTTCAACTCCGCAAACGTAGTTGGTCTGTTGGAACGCCCTAAGACACCTCGGACATGCGCAGCTAGTTTGAAGTTATAGACGTACTTAATGAATATCTCTCGGTCTTCTGTTCTCAAAATATCATGTAACAATTCTGTTTGCACTATAAAATCTTCCAACACCTCATATGAACCCTTAAAAACATGTAGGTTTTTACCTACGACATTTATGTCAAAATGTGCCATATTGACAATTTTTTCTTTAAGTGTATCTCTTGGCAATTCTTTAGTTTCTTTTATGACCATACAATTGATCAATTTCTCAACCTTTGTGTATAATTCTCTAAATTTTAATATAACTGACTTAGTCTCTTTTTCTTCAAAATGTTCACTAATACTCTCTACTTCTTCTTTAATATGCGACAAACGCGATAATTTTTCTAATTTATACGCAGAGGTGTAAATTCTGTCTTTACTCTTTTTTAAATTTTTCTCTAGTTTATCTAATTCGATACAATATTCGTGTACTATTTCCATTTAAAATTTAATATATATAATTTAAATTTTATTTTTATATTTTAAAAGTGCTGGCAACTCTTTTTAATTTATTTTTCTAACATTTTATATTTCTTTGTGAAATTCTTATTTCATTTCTATTTCTTTTAGTGTTTTTTTTTTTTTTTTTTTAAATTCTCATGTTTATAAATTTTTGTTCTTTTTCATCATAAAAGTGATAATAAATCTGTTTAATTTGTGCAAAAAAAAATTTTGTGCTTCTTGCATTTAAAAGAAAATTTAAAAATAATGTAAAAAATGCTTTTTATTTGTGTTTGGGGCCTTCATTTATTGGAGTGGCCATTTATTTCGGTGCTTCTTTTTGGCTGCCAGTTGGGATGTATTCTTCCATATGCCTGGTTTATTTTTCTTTTGTTCGTTGGGCAGGATCGCCATGTAATGTGTGGATGTATATTTAATAGGTTATTCAGGGGTTTTTAAAATAGACCTGCCTATTAGGGTGCCGGCGCTTAAGAACGCCACTGGCCTAAATATATTTAAGGCAGTTGGATGCCTGTTTAGAAAGAAGCAGTTTAATGCTCCCAGAGATAAAGCCGATTTTAAGGCTAAATAATGATTGATTTATTTTATGAAAATTTGTTCCTTATATACTAAAATAACAGTACCTTAAAACTACAAAAATTCCTTATTCAATAATATAATTTGTGGTATACACCAACAATGTAATGTATAATAAAAGTAGCAAAAGTTGTTGTGTAAAATAACAATTAAAATAAGGTATACTAGTTGTTGTATTTTTACATTACAGGAATTTGCTTAATTTTAGCATAGCATTGTTGTTGTGTATTGTTAATAAAGGAATTTACTTAAAACTAAGGTTACGAGGGCAGTTCTAAAATTACAAATATAATAATCAAAGTAAGATTCACTACATATATAAATAAAAATGAAACGTTGTCCGTTGCTAAGCGCATAACTTGAGAACGGCTACACCGATTTCGCTAATTTTTTCATCTTATTGCTTAAAGTGCTCCGAGAATGGTTTATAACACAAAGAATTGACCACACCCACTCTTACGCCTACTTTTTCTATTTATCTAAAATCGAAAAACGGCGCGACTGATTTAGCTAATTTGTTGTTCTAATGTTCGTAATAACCCAACTTAGGTTTACATCTATATCTATATAAATAAAAATGAAACGTTGTCCGTTGCTAAGCGCATAACTTGAGAACGGCTACACCGATTTCGCTAATTTTTTCATCTTATTACTTAAAGTGCTCCGAGAATGGTTTATAGCACAAAGAATTGACCACACCCACTCTTACGCCTACTTTTTCTATTTATCTAAAATCGAAAAACGGCGCGACTGATTTAGCTAATTTATTGTTATAATGTTCGTAATAACCCAACTTAGGTTTACATCTATATCTATATAAATAAAAATGAAACGTTGTCCGTTGCTAAGCGCATAACTTGAGAACGGCTACACCGATTTCGCTAATTTTTTCATCTTATTGCTTAAAGTGCTCCGAGAATGGTTTATAGCACAAAGAATTGGCCACACCCACTCTTACGCCTACTTTTTCTATTTATCTAAAATCGAAAAACGGCGCGACTGATTTAGCTAATTTGTTGTTCTAATGTTCGTAATAACCCAACTTAGGTTTACATCTATATCTATATAAATAAAAATGAAACGTTGTCCGTTGCTAAGCGCACAACTTGAGAACGGCTACACCGATTTCGCTAATTTTTACATATTATTGCTTAAAGTGCTCCGAGAATGGTTTATAGCACAACAAATTGACCACACCCACTCTTACGCCTACTTACCCAACTTAGGTTTACATCTATATCTATATAAATAAAAATGAAACGTTGTCCGTTGCTAAGCGCATAACTTGAGAACGGCTACACCGATTTCGCTAATTTTTACATATTATTGCTTAAAGTGCTCCGAGAATGATTTATAGCACAAAAAATTTACCACACCCACTATTACGCCTACTTTTTATATTTATCTAAAATCGAAAAACGGCGCGACTGATTTAGCTTATTTGTTGTTATAATGTTCGTAATAACCCAACTTAGTTTTACATCTATATCTATATAAATAAAAATGAAACGTTGTCCGTTGCTAAGCGCATAACTTGAGAACGGCTACACCGATTTCGCTAATTTTTTCATCTTATTGCTTAAAGTGCTCCGAGAATGGTTTATAGCACAAAGAATTGACCACACCCACTCTTACGGCTACTTTTTCTATTTATCTAAAATCGAAAAACGGCGCGACTGATTTAGCTAATTTGTTGTTCTAATGTTCGTAATAACCCAACTTAGGTTTACATCTATATCTATATAAATAAAAATGAAACGTTGTCCGTTGCTAAGCGCATAACTTGAGAACGGCTACACCGATTTCGCTAATTTTTTCATCTTATTACTTAAAGTGCTCCGAGAATGGTTTATAGCACAAAGAATTGACCACACCCACTCTTACGCCTACTTTTTCTATTTATCTAAAATCGAAAAACGGCGCGACTGATTTAGCTAATTTGTTGTTATAATGTTCGTAATAACCCAACTTAGGTTTACATCTATATCTATATAAATAAAAATGAAACGTTGTCCGTTGCTAAGCGCATAACTTGAGAACGGCTACACCGATTTCGCTAATTTTTTCATCTTATTACTTAAAGTGCTCCGAGAATGGTTTATAGCACAAAGAATTGACCACACCCACTCTTACGCCTACTTTTTCTATTTATCTAAAATCGAAAAACGGCGCGACTGATTTAGCTAATTTGTTGTTATAATGTTCGTAATAACCCAACTTAGGTTTACATCTATATCTATATAAATAAAAATGAAACGTTGTCCGTTGCTAAGCGCATAACTTGAGAACGGCTACACCGATTTCGCTAATTTTTTCATCTTATTGCTTAAAGTGCTCCGAGAATGGTTTATAGCACAAAGAATTGACCACACCCACTCTTACGCCTACTTTTTCTATTTATCTAAAATCGAAAAACGGCGCGACTGATTTAGCTAATTTGTTGTTCTAATGTTCGTAATAACCCAACTAAGGTTTACATCTATATCTATATAAATAAAAATGAAACGTTGTCCGTTGCTAAGCGCATAACTTGAGAACGGCTACACCGATTTCGCTAATTTTTACATATTATTGCTTAAAGTGCTCCGAGAATGGTTAATAGCACAAAAAGTTGACCACACCCACTCTTACGACTACTTTTTCTATTTATCTAAAATCGAACAACGGCGCGACTGATTTAGCTAATTTGTTGTTCTAATGTTCGTAATAACCCAACTTAGGTTTACATCTATATCTATATAAATAAAAATGAAACGTTGTCCGTTGCTAAGCGCATAACTTGAGAACGGCTACACCGATTTCGCTAATTTTTACATATTATTGCTTAAAGTGCTCCGAGAATGGTTTATAGCACAAAAAATTGACCATACCCACTCTTACGCCTACTTTTTATATTTATCTAAAATCGAAAAACGGCGCGACTGATTTAGCTTATTTGTTGTTATAATGTTCGTAATAACCCAACTTAGGTTTACATCTATATCTATATAAATAAAAATGAAACGTTGTCCGTTGCTAAGCGCATAACTTGAGAACGGCTACACCGATTTCGCTAATTTTTTCATCTTATTGCTTAAAGTGCTCCGAGAATGGTTTATAGCACAAAGAATTGACCACACCCACTCTTACGGCTACTTTTTCTATTTATCTAAAATCGAAAAACGGCGCGACTGATTTAGCTAATTTGTTGTTCTAATGTTCGTAATAACCCAACTTAGGTTTACATCTATATCTATATAAATAAAAATGAAACGTTGTCCGTTGCTAAGCGCATAACTTGAGAACGGCTACACCGATTTCGCTAATTTTTTCATCTTATTACTTAAAGTGCTCCGAGAATGGTTTATAGCACAAAGAATTGACCACACCCACTCTTACGCCTACTTTTTCTATTTATCTAAAATCGAAAAACGGCGCGACTGATTTAGCTAATTTGTTGTTATAATGTTCGTAATAACCCAACTTAGGTTTACATCTATATCTATATAAATAAAAATGAAACGTTGTCCGTTGCTAAGCGCATAACTTGAGAACGGCTACACCGATTTCGCTAATTTTTTCATCTTATTACTTAAAGTGCTCCGAGAATGGTTTATAGCACAAAGAATTGACCACACCCACTCTTACGCCTACTTTTTCTATTTATCTAAAATCGAAAAACGGCGCGACTGATTTAGCTAATTTGTTGTTATAATGTTCGTAATAACCCAACTTAGGTTTACATCTATATCTATATAAATAAAAATGAAACGTTGTCCGTTGCTAAGCGCATAACTTGAGAACGGCTACACCGATTTCGCTAATTTTTACATATTATTGCTTAAAGTGCTCCGAGAATGGTTTATAGCACAAAAAATTGACCATACCCACTCTTACGCCTACTTTTTATATTTATCTAAAATCGAAAAACGGCGCGACTGATTTAGCTTATTTGTTGTTATAATGTTCGTAATAACCCAACTTAGGTTTACATCTATATCTATATAAATAAAAATGAAACGTTGTCCGTTGCTAAGCGCATAACTTGAGAACGGCTACACCGATTTCGCTAATTTTTTCATCTTATTGCTTAAAGTGCTCCGAGAATGGTTTATAGCACAAAGAATTGACCACACCCACTCTTACGCCTACTTTTTCTATTTATCTAAAATCGAAAAACGGCGCGACTGATTTAGCTAATTTGTTGTTCTAATGTTCGTAATAACCCAACTAAGGTTTACATCTATATCTATATAAATAAAAATGAAACGTTGTCCGTTGCTAAGCGCATAACTTGAGAACGGCTACACCGATTTCGCTAATTTTTACATATTATTGCTTAAAGTGCTCCGAGAATGGTTAATAGCACAAAAAGTTGACCACACCCACTCTTACGACTACTTTTTCTATTTATCTAAAATCGAACAACGGCGCGACTGATTTAGCTAATTTGTTGTTCTAATGTTCGTAATAACCCAACTTATAGTGCATTTACATTTGTGATTTTTAAACTTGTTTATGCTCATAAGCTACTTTCATAAACTATACCGTTTACATTAGCATTTTAGACATTTAAGTTGCTTATCTCTGACAATTCATATTAAATTAAAAAATATAGTAAAAATATGGACGTTTTTGGCAAAAACAAAAATATAATTATGTGTTTTTCATTCCGGTTAAATAAAATTCAAAATGAAATTGATTATTTACAGATGAAAAGAAGAAAACACTTTTTAAATATGTTATATCAAATACATCTCCAGAAGTTTTACACTCAAATATTAAGCTGTAGATCAGAATGGTCACATGTAAGTAAATCAAAAATGCCTTTATACTTATTAATGTTTTATAATAGGTTCGACACGGTTGTTTTTGGGAAGAAGACGTACCCTTAATGAAACATGAAGTTTTTATTGAGAACTTCAGAATGTCTCGTGAAACGTTTTATTTGTTGTGTTCCAAAATGTTAAACATCGCTAAGCAGGATACAAGATTTAGAAAGTGTATTTCTCTGGAAAAACGTGTAGCTGTCGCTTTGTACACTTTGAAATCATCATCTGAATATGCATCCATTGGTCATATGTTTGGGATATCGAAGGCAAGTGTGTGTTTGATTTTAAAAGCTTTTTGTACTGAAGTTTGGAACACACTTTCTGGAGAATATTTATCTCCAAATTTTTTAAACGACGCTAAAATTGATGAGTGCGTCAATGGTTTTAAGGAACTTGGGTTTCCTCAATGCCTTGGAGCAATAGGTAAATACAGACAAATGTAGTTATATATGTATGTATATGACAATGTATTATATTAAATATCTGTATTGTCTACATTTATATATTGTTATTTTCATTTCTTTAGATGGCTGTCATTTCGAAGTCCGACCACCTTCTTTAGAAACTACGGACTATTACAATTACAAAGGTTGGTACTCAACTATATTATTGGCCGTAGTTGATGCCAGGTACCGTTTTTTATATATAAATGTAGGATGTCCGGGTCGGTGTAATGATTCTTCAATATTTGAACAATCCCTCTTACGAAGGAAAATGGACATGCCTATCCTTAAAGAAAAATCCGTATTGTTGAGCGGAGTTAAAGTTCCAGTTATGTTAATTGGAGACTCTGCATTTAGATTGTCTGACTTTATGATGAAACCGTACCCTTTCCAAGTAAATGCAACCGATAAGCGAAAGGTATTTAATTATACACTGTCTAAATGCCGCAGAGTCGTCGAGAACGCATTTGGCCATTTAAAAATTCGATTTCGGCGTCTTGGAAAGGGATTGGATAACCGGGTTGATAACGTCAATATCATAATAAAGAGTTGCTGTGTTCTGCACAACTTTTTAAATGAACATAATGAAAAAATCAATGAAAAATGGCAACATAATAGTTTGGAACATATAAGTTTTAGGGAACAGCCTGACTTTCAGCCTTTCAGTTATGATACAAATCTAAAAGCCGATGAAATAAGAAATGCTATTGCAACTTCGTTATTGAACAACTAATTTTATTAAAAAGTTTTATATTATATATTATTTTAGTTAATAATTTTAAATATAAAAAACTATTTACTATTTAAAAAACTTTTAAGAATTTGAAATAAGAAATGCTATTGCAACTTCGTTATTGAACAACTAATTTTATTAAAAAGTTTTATATTATATATTATTTTAGTTAATAATTTTAAATATAAAAAACTATTTACTATTTAAAAAACTTTTAAGAATTTGATTCCTTTCCTTCTCTATAGAAATCATTTCCTCTTGCAGCTTTAACATTTTTTGGTCGGTTTCAAAATGCTTTTGAGATTCTGATTTTATTAAATCATTAGACTGCCTTATAATTTTCAAAATTTCCGCCTGGTTGCTAGATCGTTTTCTTTTGTTTGGTGTTTCATCTGTTGATTCCAAAAATGTTGATTCACAGGATTCATCGTAACCATCCAATGCTTCAATTACCATACCAACTGAAGTAGAACTTGTGGAGGGAGAATCATCTAAAAGGTAGTTTTTAAAACAAAATTAAAAAGAGGTTACAAATGGAAAATAAATTTTAATTAAATAATTATTCTAAACTAGCTTTTACTCGTGACTTCGTTCACTATGTACATGTTAATGTAGACAATAAACTGTATATATAAAAAAAATTATCAAAAAGTGGCAAAGTACTAATTTTTATCCCTTTTCCCCCTGAAAAAGTATCCTATATTTTAATCAGGGTTATATGCTATTCGTCCACCGAATTTTGTCTAAATAAATCAAGCGGTTTCCTGGTTATAGTGGTACAGACATCTAAACATACAAACTTTCACATTTATAATATTAGAAAGATTATTTTACCCAAACTTTCATCCATTAGTGTATCTATTGAATATGACTTGAACGGACCCAATATGGCATGCACTCTTTCATAGAACTCCCATGTTGACGGAGAACCTCCGGAAGGACCAATTCGCTTCTTTTCATATCTTTATTATAAATAAAATAACAATAAATATTACAATTTCACAAGATTGTGTATTATTAATAGTAAATATTACCTATACTTTGTTGTTAAATTGTGAACTTTGCATTTAAGTTCATCATTGTGGAAATGGAAACCATTAAGTTCCATTTGGAATTTTATGTCTTCAAATATATGGATGTTTCTTTTACAGCCTCTGAACTGATCTATGTGGTCCCCCCAAAGGTTTATGAGAAGGGATTCTGAATCACGGCACCACTTTGTTTTTTTCTTACGCTTCCTAAAAAATTTTAATAAAACTTAAATTTTCCATTGCAAACAAATTTTCATATAAATATACATACCTTTTATTTTCGTTGTCCATATTATAAAATCCACGGAATACACAATCAAAACAATTTTAGACAACTATTAAACAATTTGCAATTTTTATTGACACTTTTTTTTCTTATTTAACTTTAAATACCATTTTATTTTTATAATTAATATTTTTTCACGTTTTTCTTATTTTCTTTTGTTGTTGAAATAAATGTCAAATATGACTAGCGTTGCCGGATAAATGTAGAAAAAATAGAGTTGCATTACCGAAATCTGGTTGTTTGTAACTAGCTTATCTCAAAAGCTAGTTGTAAAAGTGTTTATGATTTGTATGGATAAACTAGTTTCTCAAACTGGTTTATCATTTTAAACAACTTAAAACTTGTTTATGACGTAGATGTAAATGCACTATTAGGTTTACATCTATATCTATATAAATAAAAATGAAACGTTGTCCGTTGCTAAGCGCATAACTTGAGAACGGCTACACCGATTTCGCTAATTTTTACATATTATTGCTTAAAGTGCTCCGAGAATGGTTTATAGCACAAAAAATTGACCACACCCACTCTTACGCCTACTTTTTATATTTATCTAAAATCGAAAAACGGCGCGACTGATTTAGCTTATTTGTTGTTATAATGTTCGTAATAACCCAACTTAGGTTTACATCTATATCTATATAAATAAAAATGAAACGTTGTCCGTTGCTAAGCGCATAACTTGAGAACGGCTACACCGATTTCGCTAATTTTTTCATCTTATTGCTTAAAGTGCTCCGAGAATGGTTTATAGCACAAAGAATTGACCACACCCACTCTTACGGCTACTTTTTCTATTTATCTAAAATCGAAAAACGGCGCGACTGATTTAGCTAATTTGTTGTTCTAATGTTCGTAATAACCCAACTTAGGTTTACATCTATATCTATATAAATAAAAATGAAACGTTGTCCGTTGCTAAGCGCATAACTTGAGAACGGCTACACCGATTTCGCTAATTTTTTCATCTTATTACTTAAAGTGCTCCGAGAATGGTTTATAGCACAAAGAATTGACCACACCCACTCTTACGCCTACTTTTTCTATTTATCTAAAATCGAAAAACGGCGCGACTGATTTAGCTAATTTGTTGTTATAATGTTCGTAATAACCCAACTTAGGTTTACATCTATATCTATATAAATAAAAATGAAACGTTGTCCGTTGCTAAGCGCATAACTTGAGAACGGCTACACCGATTTCGCTAATTTTTTCATCTTATTACTTAAAGTGCTCCGAGAATGGTTTATAGCACAAAGAATTGACCACACCCACTCTTACGCCTACTTTTTCTATTTATCTAAAATCGAAAAACGGCGCGACTGATTTAGCTAATTTGTTGTTATAATGTTCGTAATAACCCAACTTAGGTTTACATCTATATCTATATAAATAAAAATGAAACGTTGTCCGTTGCTAAGCGCATAACTTGAGAACGGCTACACCGATTTCGCTAATTTTTACATATTATTGCTTAAAGTGCTCCGAGAATGGTTTATAGCACAAAGAATTGACCACACCCACTCTTACGCCTACTTTTTCTATTTATCTAAAATCGAAAAACGGCGCGACTGATTTAGCTAATTTGTTGTTATAATGTTCGTAATAACCCAACTTAGGTTTACATCTATATCTATATAAATAAAAATGAAACGTTGTCCGTTGCTAAGCGCATAACTTGAGAACGGCTACACCGATTTCGCTAATTTTTACATATTATTGCTTAAAGTGCTCCGAGAATGGTTTATAGCACAAAAAATTGACCATACCCACTCTTACGCCTACTTTTTATATTTATCTAAAATCGAAAAACGGCGCGACTGATTTAGCTTATTTGTTGTTATAATGTTCGTAATAACCCAACTTAGGTTTACATCTATATCTATATAAATAAAAATGAAACGTTGTCCGTTGCTAAGCGCATAACTTGAGAACGGCTACACCGATTTCGCTAATTTTTTCATCTTATTGCTTAAAGTGCTCCGAGAATGGTTTATAGCACAAAGAATTGACCACACCCACTCTTACGCCTACTTTTTCTATTTATCTAAAATCGAAAAACGGCGCGACTGATTTAGCTAATTTGTTGTTCTAATGTTCGTAATAACCCAACTAAGGTTTACATCTATATCTATATAAATAAAAATGAAACGTTGTCCGTTGCTAAGCGCATAACTTGAGAACGGCTACACCGATTTCGCTAATTTTTACATATTATTGCTTAAAGTGCTCCGAGAATGGTTAATAGCACAAAAAGTTGACCACACCCACTCTTACGACTACTTTTTCTATTTATCTAAAATCGAACAACGGCGCGACTGATTTAGCTAATTTGTTGTTCTAATGTTCGTAATAACCCAACTTAGGTTTACATCTATATCTATATAAATAAAAATGAAACGTTGTCCGTTGCTAAGCGCATAACTTGAGAACGGCTACACCGATTTCGCTAATTTTTACATATTATTGCTTAAAGTGCTCCGAGAATGGTTTATAGCACAAAAAATTGACCATACCCACTCTTACGCCTACTTTTTATATTTATCTAAAATCGAAAAACGGCGCGACTGATTTAGCTTATTTGTTGTTATAATGTTCGTAATAACCCAACTTAGGTTTACATCTATATCTATATAAATAAAAATGAAACGTTGTCCGTTGCTAAGCGCATAACTTGAGAACGGCTACACCGATTTCGCTAATTTTTTCATCTTATTGCTTAAAGTGCTCCGAGAATGGTTTATAGCACAAAGAATTGACCACACCCACTCTTACGGCTACTTTTTCTATTTATCTAAAATCGAAAAACGGCGCGACTGATTTAGCTAATTTGTTGTTCTAATGTTCGTAATAACCCAACTAAGGTTTACATCTATATCTATATAAATAAAAATGAAACGTTGTCCGTTGCTAAGCGCATAACTTGAGAACGGCTACACCGATTTCGCTAATTTTTTCATCTTATTGCTTAAAGTGCTCCGAGAATGGTTTATAGCACAAAGAATTGACCACACCCACTCGTACGCCTACTTTTTATATTTATCTAAAATCGAAAAACGGCGCGACTGATTTAGCTAATTTGTTGTTATAATGTTCGTAATAACCCAACTTAGGTTTACATCTATATCTATATAAATAAAAATGAAACGTTGTCCGTTGCTAAGCGCATAACTTGAGAACGGCTACACCGATTTCGCTAATTTTTACATATTATTGCTTAAAGTGCTCCGAGAATGGTTTATAGCAAAAAAATTGACCACACCCACTCTTACGCCTACTTTTTCTATTTATCTAAAATCGAAAAACGGCGCGACTGATTTAGCTAATTTGTTGTTCTAATGTTCGTAATAACCCAACTTAGGTTTACATCTTCTATATAATAAAAATGAAACGTTGTCCATTGCTAAGCGCATAAGTTGAGAACGGCTACACCAATTTCGCTAATTTTTACATATTATTGCTTAGAGTGCTCCGAGAATGAATTATAGCACAAAAAAAAATGACCACACCCACTCTTACGCCTACTTTTTCTATTTATCTAAAATCGAAAAACGGCGCGACTGATTTAGCTAATTTGTTGTTATAATGTTCGTAATAACCCAACTTAGGTTTACATCTATATCTATGTATATAAATAAAAATGAAACGTTGTCCGTTGCTAAGCGCATAACTTGAGAACGGCTACACCGATTTCGCTAATTTTTACATAATATTGCTTAAAGTGCTCCGAGAATGGTTTATAGCACAAAAAATTTACCACAGCCACTCTTACGCCTACTTTTTCTATTTATCTAAAATCGAAAAACGGCGCGACTGATTTAGCTAATTTGTTGTTCTAATGTTCGTAATAACCCAACTTAGGTTTACATCTATATCTATATAAATAAAAATGAAACGTTGTCCGTTGCTAAGCGCATAACTTGAGAACGGCTACACCGATTTCGCTAATTTTTACATATTATTGCTTAAAGTGCTCCGAGAATGGTTTATAGCACAAAAAATTGACCACACCCACTCTTACGCCTACTTTTTCTATTTATCTAAAATCGAAAAACGGCGCGACTGATTTAGCTAATTTGTTGTTCTAATGTTCGTAATAACCCAACTTAGGTTTACATCTATATCTATATAAATAAAAATGAAACGTTGTCCGTTGCTAAGCGCATAACTTGAGAACGGCTACACCGATTTCGCTAATTTTTTCATCTTATTGCTTAAAGTGCTCCGAGAATGGTTTATAGCACAAAGAATTGACCACACCCACTCGTACGCCTACTTTTTCTATTTATCTAAAATCGAAAAACGGCGCGACTGATTTAGCTAATTTGTTGTTCTAATGTTCGTAATAACCCAACTTAGGTTTACATCTATATCTATATAAATAAAAATGAAACGTTGTCCGTTGCTAAGCGCATAACTTGAGAACGGCTACACCGATTTCGCTAATTTTTTCATCTTATTGCTTAAAGTGCTCCGAGAATGGTTTATAGCACAAAGAATTGACCACACCCACTCTTACGCCTACTTTTTCTATTTATCTAAAATCGAAAAACGGCGCGACTGATTTAGCTAATTTGTTGTTATAATGTTCGTAATAACGCAACTTAGGTTTACATCTATATCTATGTATATAAATAAAAATGAAACGTTGTCCGTTGCTAAGCGCATAACTTGAGAACGGCTACACTGATTTCGCTAATTTTTACATGTTATTGCTTAAAGTGCTCCGAGAATGGTTTATAGCACAAAAAATTGACCACAGCCACTCTTACGCCTACTTTTTCTATTTATCTAAAATCGAAAAACGGCGCGACTGATTTAGCTAATTTGTTGTTCTAATGTTCGTAATAACCCAACTTAGGTTTACATCTATATCTATGTATATAAATAAAAATGAAACGTTGTCCGTTGCTAAGCGCATAACTTGAGAACGGCTACACTGATTTCGCTAATTTTTACATGTTATTGCTTAAAGTGCTCCGAGAATGGTTTATAGCACAAAAAATTGACCACAGCCACTCTTACGCCTACTTTTTCTATTTATCTAAAATCGAAAAACGGCGCGACTGATTTAGCTAATTTGTTGTTCTAATGTTCGTAATAACCCAACTTAGGTTTACATCTATATCTATGTATATAAATAAAAATGAAACGTTGTCCGTTGCTAAGCGCATAACTTGAGAACGGCTACACTGATTTCGCTAATTTTTACATGTTATTGCTTAAAGTGCTCCGAGAATGGTTTATAGCACAAAAAATTGACCACAGCCACTCTTACGCCTACTTTTTCTATTTATCTAAAATCGAAAAACGGCGCGACTGATTTAGCTAATTTGTTGTTCTAATGTTCGTAATAACCCAACTTAGGTTTACATCTATATCTATGTATATAAATAAAAATGAAACTTTGTCCGTTGCTAAAGGCATAACTTGAGAACGGCTACACCGATTTCGCTAATTTTTACATATTATTGCTTAAAGTGCTCCGAGAATGGTTTATAGCACAAAAAATTGACCACAGCCACTCTTACGCCTACTTTTTCTATTTATCTAAAATCGAAAAACGGCGCGACTGATTTAGCTAATTTGTTGTTATAATGTTCGTAATAACCCAACTTAGGTTTACAATTATATCTATATAAATAAAAATGAAACGTTGTCCGTTGCTAAGCGCATAACTTGAGAACGGCTACACCGATTTCGCTAATTTTTACATATTATTGCTTAAAGTGCTCCGAGAATGGTTTATAGCACAAAAAATTGACCACACCCACTCTTACGCCTACTTTTTCTATTTATCTTAAATCGAAAAACGGCGCGACTGATTTAGCTAATTTGTTGTCCGTTGCTAAGCGCATAACTTGAGAACGGCTACACCGATTTCGCTAATTTTTACATATTATTGCTTAAAGTGCTCCGAGAATGGTTTATAGCACAAAAAATTGACCATACCCACTCTTACGCCTACTTTTTATATTTATCTAAAATCGAAAAACGGCGCGACTGATTTAGCTTATTTGTTGTTATAATGTTCGTAATAACCCAACTTAGGTTTACATCTATATCTATATAAATAAAAATGAAACGTTGTCCGTTGCTAAGCGCATAACTTGAGAACGGCTACACCGATTTCGCTAATTTTTTCATCTTATTGCTTAAAGTGCTCCGAGAATGGTTTATAGCACAAAGAATTGACCACACCCACTCTTACGCCTACTTTTTCTATTTATCTAAAATCGAAAAACGGCGCGACTGATTTAGCTAATTTGTTGTTCTAATGTTCGTAATAACCCAACTAAGGTTTACATCTATATCTATATAAATAAAAATGAAACGTTGTCCGTTGCTAAGCACATAACTTGAGAACGGCTACACCGATTTCCCTAATTTTTACATATTATTGCTTAAAGTGCTCCGAGAATGGTTAATAGCACAAAAAGTTGACCACACCCACTCTTACGACTACTTTTTCTATTTATCTAAAATCGAACAACGGCGCGACTGATTTAGCTAATTTGTTGTTCTAATGTTCGTAATAACCCAACTAAGGTTTACATCTATATCTATATAAATAAAAATGAAACGTTGTCCGTTGCTAAGCACATAACTTGAGAACGGCTACACCGATTTCCCTAATTTTTACATATTATTGCTTAAAGTGCTCCGAGAATGGTTAATAGCACAAAAAGTTGACCACACCCACTCTTACGACTACTTTTTCTATTTATCTAAAATCGAACAACGGCGCGACTGATTTAGCTAATTTGTTGTTATAATGTTCGTAATAACCCAACTTAGGTTTACAATTATATCTATATAAATAAAAATGAAACGTTGTCCGTTGCTAAGCGCATAACTTGAGAACGGCTACACCGATTTCGCTAATTTTTACATATTATTGCTTAAAGTGCTCCGAGAATGGTTTATAGCACAAAAAATTGACCACACCCACTCTTACGCCTACTTTTTCTATTTATCTAAAATCGAAAAACGGCGCGACTGATTTAGCTAATTTGTTGTCCGTTGCTAAGCGCATAACTTGAGAACGGCTACACCGATTTTGCTAATTTTTACATATTATTGCTTAAAGTGCTCCGAGAATGGTTTATAGCACAAAAAATTGACCACACCCACTCTTACGCCTACTTTTTCTATTTATCTAAAATCGAAAAACGGCGCGACTGATTTAGCTAATTTGTTGTCCGTTGCTAAGCGCATAACTTGAGAACGGCTACACCGATTTTGCTAATTTTTACATATTATTGCTTAAAGTGCTCCGAGAATGGTTTATAGCACAAAAAATTGACCATACCCACTCTTACGCCTACTTTTTAAATATATCTAAAATCGAAAAACGGCGCGACTGATTTAGCTAATTTGTTGTTATAATGTTCGTAATAACCCAACTTAGGTTTACATCTATATCTATATAAATAAAAATGAAACGTTGTCCGTTGCTAAGCGCATAACTTGAGAACGGCTACACCGATTTCGCTAATTTTTACATATTATTGCTTAAAGTGCTCCGAGAATGGTTAATAGCACAAAAAGTTGACCACACCCACTCTTACGACTACTTTTTCTATTTATCTAAAATCGAACAACGGCGCGACTGATTTAGCTAATTTGTTGTTCTAATGTTCGTAATAACCCAACTTAGGTTTACATCTATATCTATATAAATAAAAATGAAACTTTGTCCGTTGCTAAAGGCATAACTTGAGAACGGCTACACCGATTTCGCTAATTTTTACATATTATTGCTTAAAGTGCTCCGAGAATGGTTTATAGCACAAAAAATTGACCACACCCACTCTTACGCCTACTTTTTCTATTTATCTAAAATCGAAAAACGGCGCGACTGATTTAGCTAATTTGTTGTCCGTTGCTAAGCGCATAACTTGAGAACGGCTACACCGATTTTGCTAATTTTTACATATTATTGCTTAAAGTGCTCCGAGAATGGTTTATAGCACAAAAAATTGACCACACCCACTCTTACGCCTACTTTTTCTATTTATCTAAAATCGAAAAACGGCGCGACTGATTTAGCTAATTTGTTGTCCGTTGCTAAGCGCATAACTTGAGAACGGCTACACCGATTTTGCTAATTTTTACATAATATTGCTTAAAGTGCTCCGAGAATGGTTTATAGCACAAAAAATTGACCACAGCCACTCTTACGCCTACTTTTTCTATTTATCTAAAATCGAAAAACGGCGCGACTGATTTAGCTAATTTGTTGTTCTAATGTTCGTAATAACCCAACTTAGGTTTACATCTATGTATATCTATATAAATAAAAATGAAACGTTGTCCGTTGCTAAGCGCATAACTTGAGAACGGCTACACCGATTTTGCTAATTTTTACATATTATTGCTTAAAGTGCTCCGAGAATGGTTTATAGCACAAAAAATTGACCACACCCACTCTTACGCCTACTTTTTCTATTTATCTAAAATCGAAAAACGGTGCGACTGATTTAGCTAATTTGTTGTTCTAATGTTCGTAATAACCCAACTTAGGTTTACATCTATATCTATATAAATAAAAATGAAACGTTGTCCGTTGCTAAGCGCATAACTTGAGAACGGCTACACCGATTTCGCTAATTTTTTCATCTTATTGCTTAAAGTGCTCCGAGAATGGTTTATAGCACAAAGAATTGACCACACCCACTCTTACGCCTACTTTTTCTATTTATCTAAAATCGAAAAACGGCGCGACTGATTTAGCTAATTTGTTGTTATAATGTTCGTAATAACCCAACTTAGGTTTACATCTATATCTATGTATATAAATAAAAATGAAACGTTGTCCGTTGCTAAGCGCATAACTTGAGAACGGCTACACCGATTTCGCTAATTTTTACATATTATTGCTTAAAGAGCTCCGAGAATGGTTTATAGCACAAAAAATTGACCACACCCACTCTTACGCCTACTTTTTCTATTTATCTAAAATCGAAAAACGGTGCGACTGATTTAGCTAATTTGTTGTTCTAATGTTCGTAATAACCCAACTTAGGTTTACATCTATATCTATGTATATAAATAAAAATGAAACGTTGTCCGTTGCTAAGCGCATAACTTGAGAACGGCTACACTGATTTCGCTAATTTTTACATGTTATTGCTTAAAGTGCTCCGAGAATGGTTTATAGCACAAAAAATTGACCACAGCCACTCTTACGCCTACTTTTTCTATTTATCTAAAATCGAAAAACGGCGCGACTGATTTAGCTAATTTGTTGTTCTAATGTTCGTAATAACCCAACTTAGGTTTACATCTATGTATATCTATATAAATAAAAATGAAACGTTGTCCGTTGCTAAGCGCATAACTTGAGAACGGCTACACCGATTTTGCTAATTTTTACATATTATTGCTTAAAGTGCTCCGAGAATGGTTTATAGCACAAAAAATTGACCACACCCACTCTTACGCCTACTTTTTCTATTTATCTAAAATCGAAAAACGGCGCGACTGATTTAGCTAATTTGTTGTCCGTTGCTAAGCGCATAACTTGAGAACGGCTACACCGATTTTGCTAATTTTTACATATTATTGCTTAAAGTGCTCCGAGAATGGTTTATAGCACAAAAAATTGACCACACCCACTCTTACGCCTACTTTTTCTATTTATCTAAAATCGAAAAACGGCGCGACTGATTTAGCTAATTTGTTGTCCGTTGCTAAGCGCATAACTTGAGAACGGCTACACCGATTTTGCTAATTTTTACATATTATTGCTTAAAGTGCTCCGAGAATGGTTTATAGCACAAAAAATTGACCATACCCACTCTTACGCCTACTTTTTAAATATATCTAAAATCGAAAAACGGCGCGACTGATTTAGCTAATTTGTTGTTATAATGTTCGTAATAACCCAACTTAGGTTTACATCTATATCTATATAAATAAAAATGAAACGTTGTCCGTTGCTAAGCGCATAACTTGAGAACGGCTACACCGATTTCGCTAATTTTTACATATTATTGCTTAAAGTGCTCCGAGAATGGTTAATAGCACAAAAAGTTGACCACACCCACTCTTACGACTACTTTTTCTATTTATCTAAAATCGAACAACGGCGCGACTGATTTAGCTAATTTGTTGTTCTAATGTTCGTAATAACCCAACTTAGGTTTACATCTATATCTATATAAATAAAAATGAAACTTTGTCCGTTGCTAAAGGCATAACTTGAGAACGGCTACACCGATTTCGCTAATTTTTACATATTATTGCTTAAAGTGCTCCGAGAATGGTTTATAGCACAAAAAATTGACCACACCCACTCTTACGCCTACTTTTTCTATTTATCTAAAATCGAAAAACGGCGCGACTGATTTAGCTAATTTGTTGTTATAATGTTCGTAATAACCCAACTTAGGTTTACAATTATATCTATATAAATAAAAATGTAACGTTGTCCGTTGCTAAGCGCATAACTTGAGAACGGCTACACCGATTTCGCTAATTTTTACATATTATTGCTTAAAGTGCTCCGAGTATGGTTTATAGCACAAAAAATTGACCACACCCACTCTTACGCCTACTTTTTCTATTTATCTAAAATCGAAAAACGGCGCGACTGATTTAGCTAATTTGTTGTCCGTTGCTAAGCGCATAACTTGAGAACGGCTACACCGATTTTGCTAATTTTTACATATTATTGCTTAAAGTGCTCCGAGAATGGTTTATAGCACAAAAAATTGACCACACCCACTCTTACGCCTACTTTTTCTATTTATCTAAAATCGAAAAACGGCGCGACTGATTTAGCTAATTTGTTGTCCGTTGCTAAGCGCATAACTTGAGAACGGCTACACCGATTTTGCTAATTTTTACATAATATTGCTTAAAGTGCTCCGAGAATGGTTTATAGCACAAAAAATTGACCACAGCCACTCTTACGCCTACTTTTTCTATTTATCTAAAATCGAAAAACGGCGCGACTGATTTAGCTAATTTGTTGTTCTAATGTTCGTAATAACCCAACTTAGGTTTACATCTATGTATATCTATATAAATAAAAATGAAACGTTGTCCGTTGCTAAGCGCATAACTTGAGAACGGCTACACCGATTTTGCTAATTTTTACATATTATTGCTTAAAGTGCTCCGAGAATGGTTTATAGCACAAAAAATTGACCACACCCACTCTTACGCCTACTTTTTCTATTTATCTAAAATCGAAAAACGGCGCGACTGATTTAGCTAATTTGTTGTTCTAATGTTCGTAATAACCCAACTTAGGTTTACATCTATATCTATATAAATAAAAATGAAACGTTGTCCGTTGCTAAGCGCATAACTTGAGAACGGCTACACCGATTTCGCTAATTTTTTCATCTTATTGCTTAAAGTGCTCCGAGAATGGTTTATAGCACAAAGAATTGACCACACCCACTCTTACGCCTACTTTTTCTATTTATCTAAAATCGAAAAACGGCGCGACTGATTTAGCTAATTTGTTGTTATAATGTTCGTAATAACCCAACTTAGGTTTACATCTATATCTATGTATATAAATAAAAATGAAACGTTGTCCGTTGCTAAGCGCATAACTTGAGAACGGCTACACCGATTTCGCTAATTTTTACATATTATTGCTTAAAGAGCTCCGAGAATGGTTTATAGCACAAAAAATTGACCACACCCACTCTTACGCCTACTTTTTCTATTTATCTAAAATCGAAAAACGGTGCGACTGATTTAGCTAATTTGTTGTTCTAATGTTCGTAATAACCCAACTTAGGTTTACATCTATATCTATGTATATAAATAAAAATGAAACGTTGTCCGTTGCTAAGCGCATAACTTGAGAACGGCTACACTGATTTCGCTAATTTTTACATGTTATTGCTTAAAGTGCTCCGAGAATGGTTTATAGCACAAAAAATTGACCACAGCCACTCTTACGCCTACTTTTTCTATTTATCTAAAATCGAAAAACGGCGCGACTGATTTAGCTAATTTGTTGTTCTAATGTTCGTAATAACCCAACTTAGGTTTACATCTATGTATATCTATATAAATAAAAATGAAACGTTGTCCGTTGCTAAGCGCATAACTTGAGAACGGCTACACCGATTTTGCTAATTTTTACATATTATTGCTTAAAGTGCTCCGAGAATGGTTTATAGCACAAAAAATTGACCACACCCACTCTTACGCCTACTTTTTCTATTTATCTAAAATCGAAAAACGGCGCGACTGATTTAGCTAATTTGTTGTCCGTTGCTAAGCGCATAACTTGAGAACGGCTACACCGATTTTGCTAATTTTTACATATTATTGCTTAAAGTGCTCCGAGAATGGTTTATAGCACAAAAAATTGACCACACCCACTCTTACGCCTACTTTTTCTATTTATCTAAAATCGAAAAACGGCGCGACTGATTTAGCTAATTTGTTGTCCGTTGCTAAGCGCATAACTTGAGAACGGCTACACCGATTTTGCTAATTTTTACATATTATTGCTTAAAGTGCTCCGAGAATGGTTTATAGCACAAAAAATTGACCATACCCACTCTTACGCCTACTTTTTAAATATATCTAAAATCGAAAAACGGCGCGACTGATTTAGCTAATTTGTTGTTATAATGTTCGTAATAACCCAACTTAGGTTTACATCTATATCTATATAAATAAAAATGAAACGTTGTCCGTTGCTAAGCGCATAACTTGAGAACGGCTACACCGATTTCGCTAATTTTTACATATTATTGCTTAAAGTGCTCCGAGAATGGTTAATAGCACAAAAAGTTGACCACACCCACTCTTACGACTACTTTTTCTATTTATCTAAAATCGAACAACGGCGCGACTGATTTAGCTAATTTGTTGTTCTAATGTTCGTAATAACCCAACTTAGGTTTACATCTATATCTATATAAATAAAAATGAAACTTTGTCCGTTGCTAAAGGCATAACTTGAGAACGGCTACACCGATTTCGCTAATTTTTACATATTATTGCTTAAAGTGCTCCGAGAATGGTTTATAGCACAAAAAATTGACCACACCCACTCTTACGCCTACTTTTTCTATTTATCTAAAATCGAAAAACGGCGCGACTGATTTAGCTAATTTGTTGTTCTAATGTTCGTAATAACCCAACTTAGGTTTACATCTATGTATATCTATATAAATAAAAATGAAACGTTGTCCGTTGCTAAGCGCATAACTTGAGAACGGCTACACCGATTTTGCTAATTTTTACATATTATTGCTTAAAGTGCTCCGAGAATGGTTAATAGCACAAAAAGTTGACCACACCCACTCTTACGCCTACTTTTTCTATTTATCTAAAATCGAAAAACGGCGCGACTGATTTAGCTAATTTGTTGTTATAATGTTCGTAATAACCCAACTTAGGTTTACATCTATATCTATGTATATAAATAAAAATGAAACGTTGTCCGTTGCTAAGCGCATAACTTGAGAACGGCTACACCGATTTCGCTAATTTTTACATATTATTGCTTAAAGAGCTCCGAGAATGGTTTATAGCACAAAAAATTGACCACACCCACTCTTACGCCTACTTTTTCTATTTATCTAAAATCGAAAAACGGCGCGACTGATTTAGCTAATTTGTTGTTATAATGTTCGTAATAACCCAACTTAGGTTTACATCTATATCTATGTATATAAATAAAAATGAAACGTTGTCCGTTGCTAAGCGCATAACTTGAGAACGGCTACACCGATTTCGCTAATTTTTTCATCTTATTGCTTAAAGTGCTCCGAGAATGGTTTATAGCACAAAGAATTGACCACACCCACTCTTACGCCTACTTTTTCTATTTATCTAAAATCGAAAAACGGCGCGACTGATTTAGCTAATTTGTTGTTATAATGTTCGTAATAACCCAACTTAGGTTTACATCTATATCTATGTATATAAATAAAAATGAAACGTTGTCCGTTGCTAAGCGCATAACTTGAGAACGGCTACACCGATTTCGCTAATTTTTACATATTATTGCTTAAAGAGCTCCGAGAATGGTTTATAGCACAAAAAATTGACCACACCCACTCTTACGCCTACTTTTTCTATTTATCTAAAATCGAAAAACGGTGCGACTGATTTAGCTAATTTGTTGTTCTAATGTTCGTAATAACCCAACTTAGGTTTACATCTATATCTATGTATATAAATAAAAATGAAACGTTGTCCGTTGCTAAGCGCATAACTTGAGAACGGCTACACTGATTTCGCTAATTTTTACATGTTATTGCTTAAAGTGCTCCGAGAATGGTTTATAGCACAAAAAATTGACCACAGCCACTCTTACGCCTACTTTTTCTATTTATCTAAAATCGAAAAACGGCGCGACTGATTTAGCTAATTTGTTGTTCTAATGTTCGTAATAACCCAACTTAGGTTTACATCTATGTATATCTATATAAATAAAAATGAAACGTTGTCCGTTGCTAAGCGCATAACTTGAGAACGGCTACACCGATTTTGCTAATTTTTACATATTATTGCTTAAAGTGCTCCGAGAATGGTTTATAGCACAAAAAAAATGACCTCTTACGCCTACTTTTTCTATTTATCTAAAATCGAAAAACGGCGCGACTGATTTAGCTAATTTGTTGTTCTAATGTTCGTAAAAAACCAACTTAGGTTTACATCTATATCTATATAAATAAAAATGAAACGTTGTCCGTTGCTAAGCGCATAACTTGAGAACGGCTACACCGATTTCGCTAATTTTTTCATCTTATTGCTTAAAGTGCTCCGAGAATGGTTTATAGCACAAAGAATTGACCACACCCACTCTTACGCCTACTTTTTCTATTTATCTAAAATCGAAAAACGGCGCGACTGATTTAGCTAATTTGTTGTTATAATGTTCGTAATAACCCAACTTAGGTTTACATCTATATCTATATAAATAAAAATGAAACGTTGTCCGTTGCTAAGCGCATAACTTGAGAACGGCTACACCGATTTCCCTAATTTTTACATATTATTGCTTAAAGTGCTCCGAGAATGGTTTATAGCACAAAAAATTGACCACACCCACTCTTACGCCTACTTTTTCTATTTATCTAAAATCGAAAAACGGCGCGACTGATTTAGCTAATTTGTTGTTCTAATGTTCGTAATAACCCAACTTAGGTTTACATCTATATCTATGTATATAAATAAAAATGAAACGTTGTCTGTTGCTAAGCGCATAGCTTAAGAACGGCTACACCGATTTCGCTAATTTTTACATATTATTGCTTAAAGTGCTCCGAGAATGGTTTATAGCACAAAAAATTGACCACAGCCACTCTTACGCCTACTTTTTCTATTTATCTAAAATCGAAAAACGGCGCGACTGATTTAGCTAATTTGTTGTTATAATGTTCGTAATAACCCAACTTAGGTTTACATCTATATCTATATAAATAAAAATGAAACGTTGTCCGTTGCTAAGCGCATAACTTGAGAACGGCTACACCGATTTCGCTAATTTTTTCATCTTATTGCTTAAAGTGCTCCGAGAATGGTTTATAGCACAAAGAATTGACCACACCCACTCTTACGCCTACTTTTTCTATTTATCTAAAATCGAAAAACGGCGCGACTGATTTAGCTAATTTGTTGTTCTAATGTTCGTAATAACCCAACTAAGGTTTACATCTATATCTATATAAATAAAAATGAAACGTTGTCCGTTGCTAAGCGCATAACTTGAGAACGGCTACACCGATTTCGCTAATTTTTTCATCTTATTGCTTAAAGTGCTCCGAGAATGGTTTATAGCACAAAAAATTGACCACACCCACTCTTACGCCTACTTTTTCTATTTATCTAAAATCGAAGAACGGCGCGACTGATTTAGCTAATTTGTTGTTCTAATGTTCGTAATAACCCAACTTAGGTTTACATCTATATCTATATAAATAAAAATGAAACTTTGTCCGTTGCTAAAGGCATAACTTGAGAACGGCTACACCGATTTCGCTAATTTTTACATATTATTGCTTAAAATGCTCCGAGAATGGTTTATAGCACAAAAAATTTAACACACCCACTATTACGCCTACTTTTTCTATTTATCTAAAATCGAAGAACGGCGCGACTGATTTAGCTAATTTGTTGTTCTAATGTTCGTAATAACCCAACTTAGGTTTACATCTATATCTATGTATATAAATAAAAATGAAACGTTGTCCGTTGCTAAGCGCATAACTTGAGAACGGCTACACCGATTTCGCTAATTGTTTCATCTTATTGCTTAAAGTGCTCCGAGAATGGTTTATAGCACAAAGAATTGACCACACCCACTCTTACGCCTACTTTTTCTATTTATCTAAAATCGAAAAACGGCGCGACTGATTTAGCTAATTTGTTGTTATAATGTTCGTAATAACCCAACTTAGGTTTACATCTATGTATATCTATATAAATAAAAATGAAACGTTGTCCGTTGCTAAGCGCATAACTTGAGAACGGCTACACCGATTTTGCTAATTTTTACATATTATTGCTTAAAGTGCTCCGAGAATGGTTTATAGCACAAAAAATTGACCACACCCACTCTTACGCCTACTTTTTCTATTTATCTAAAATCGAAAAACGGCGCGACTGATTTAGCTAATTTGTTGTTCTAATGTTCGTAATAACCCAACTTAGGTTTACATCTATGTATATCTATATAAATAAAAATGAAACGTTGTCCGTTGCTAAGCGCATAACTTGAGAACGGCTACACCGATTTTGCTAATTTTTACATATTATTGCTTAAAGTGCTCCGAGAATGGTTTATAGCACAAAAAATTGACCACACCCACTCTTACGCCTACTTTTTCTATTTATCTAAAATCGAAAAACGGCGCGACTGATTTAGCTAATTTGTTGTCCGTTGCTAAGCGCATAACTTGAGAACGGCTACACCGATTTCGCTAATTTTTACATATTATTGCTTAAAGTGCTCCGAGAATGGTTTATAGCACAAAAAATTGACCATACCCTCTCTTACGCCTACTTTTTAAATATATCTAAAATCGAAAAACGGCGCGACTGATTTAGTTAATTTGTTGTTATAATGTTCGTAATAACCCAACTAAGGTTTACATCTATATCTATATAAATAAAAATGAAACGTTGTCCGTTGCTAAGCGCATAACTTGAGAACGGCTACACCGATTTCGCTAATTTTTTCATCTTATTGCTTAAAGTGCTCCGAGAATGGTTTATAGCACAAAGAATTGACCACACCCACTCTTACGCCTACTTTTTCTATTTATCTAAAATCGAAAAACGGCGCGACTGATTTAGCTAATTTGTTGTTCTAATGTTCGTAATAACCCAACTAAGGTTTACATCTATATCTATATAAATAAAAATGAAACGTTGTCCGTTGCTAAGCGCATAACTTGAGAACGGCTACACCGATTTCGCTAATTTTTTCATCTTATTGCTTAAAGTGCTCCGAGAATGGTTTATAGCACAAAGAATTGACCACACCCACTCTTACGCCTACTTTTTCTATTTATCTAAAATCGAAAAACGGCGCGACTGATTTAGCTAATTGGTTGTTCTAATGTTCGTAATAACCCAACTAAGGTTTACATCTATATCTATATAAATAAAAATGAAACGTTGTCCGTTGCTAAGCGCATAACTTGAGAACGGCTACACCGATTTCGCTAATTTTTTCATCTTATTGCTTAAAGTGCTCCGAGAATGGTTTATAGCACAAAAAATTGACCACACCCACTCTTACGCCTACTTTTTCTATTTATCTAAAATCGAAGAACGGCGCGACTGATTTAGCTAATTTGTTGTTCTAATGTTCGTAATAACCCAACTTAGGTTTACATCTATATCTATATAAATAAAAATGAAACTTTGTCCGTTGCTAAAGGCATAACTTGAGAACGGCTACACCGATTTCGCTAATTTTTACATATTATTGCTTAAAATGCTCCGAGAATGGTTTATAGCACAAAAAATTTAACACACCCACTATTACGCCTACTTTTTCTATTTATCTAAAATCGAAGAACGGCGCGACTGATTTAGCTAATTTGTTGTTCTAATGTTCGTAATAACCCAACTTAGGTTTACATCTTCTTTATAATAAAAATGAAACGTTGTCCGTTGCTAAGCGCATAAGTTGAGAACGGCTACACCAATTTCGCTAATTTTTACATATTATTGCTTAGAGTGCTCCGAGAATGAATTATAGCACAAAAAAAATGACCACACCCACTCTTACGCCTACTTTTTCTATTTATCTAAAATCGAAAAACGGCGCGACTGATTTAGCTAATTTGTTGTTATAATGTTCGTAATAACCCAACTTAGGTTTACATCTATATCTATGTATATAAATAAAAATGAAACGTTGTCCGTTGCTAAGCGCATAACTTGAGAACGGCTACACCGATTTCGCTAATTTTTACATATTATTGCTTAAAGTGCTCCGAGAATGGTTTATAGCACAACAAATTGACCACACCCACTCTTACGCCTACTTACCCAACTTAGGTTTACATCTATATCTATGTATATAAATAAAAATGAAACGTTGTCCGTTGCTAAGCGCATAACTTGAGAACGGCTACACCGATTTCGCTAATTTTTACATATTATTGCTTAAAGTGCTCCGAGAATGAATTATAGCACAAAAAATTGACCACACCCACTCTTACGCCTACTTTTTCTATTTATCTAAAATCGAAAAACGGCGCGACTGATTTAGCTAATTTGTTGTTATAATGTTCGTAATAACCCAACTTAGGTTTACATCTTCTATATAAATAAAAATGAAACGTTGTCCGTTGCTAAGCGCATAACTTGAGAACGGCTACACCGATTTCGCTAATTTTTTCATCTTATTGCTTAAAGTGCTCCGAGAATGGTTTATAGCACAAAGAATTGACCACACCCACTCTTACGCCTACTTTTTCTATTTATCTAAAATCGAAAAACGGCGCGACTGATTTAGCTAATTTGTTGTTATAATGTTCGTAATAACCCAACTTAGGTTTACATCTATATCTATATATATAAAAATGAAACGTTGTCCGTTGCTAAGCGCATAACTTGAGAACGGCTACACCGATTTCGCTAATATTTACATAATATTGCTTAAAGTGCTCCGAGAATGGTTTATAGCACAAAAAATTGACCACAGCCACTCTTACGCCTACTTTTTCTATTTATCTAAAATCGAAAAACGGCGCGACTGATTTAGCTAATTTGTTGTTATAATGTTCGTAATAACCCAACTTAGGTTTACATCTTCTATATAAATAAAAATGAAACGTTGTCCGTTGCTAAGCGCATAACTTGAGAACGGCTACACCGATTTCGCTAATTTTTTCATCTTATTGCTTAAAGTGCTCCGAGAATGGTTTATAGCACAAAGAATTGACCACACCCACTCTTACGCCTACTTTTTCTATTTATCTAAAATCGAAAAACGGCGCGACTGATTTAGCTAATTTGTTGTTATAATGTTCGTAATAACCCAACTTAGGTTTACATCTATATCTATATAAATAAAAATGAAACGTTGTCCGTTGCTAAGCGCATAACTTGAGAACGGCTACACCGATTTCCCTAATTTTTACATATTATTGCTTAAAGTGCTCCGAGAATGGTTTATAGCACAAAAAATTGACCACAGCCACTCTTACGCCTACTTTTTCTATTTATCTAAAATCGAAAAACGGCGCGACTGATTTAGCTAATTTGTTGTTATAATGTTCGTAATAACCCAACTTAGGTTTACATCTATATCTATGTATATAAATAAAAATGAAACGTTGTCTGTTGCTAAGCGCATAGCTTAAGAACGGCTACACCG
Organism: Lypha dubia; assembly: GCA_947311025.1. NCBI lineage: Eukaryota > Metazoa > Arthropoda > Insecta > Diptera > Tachinidae > Lypha > Lypha dubia. Next base: position 94,179,115 of record OX371260.1, on the reverse strand, counting down.
ATTTCGCTAATTTTTACATATTATTGCTTAAAGTGCTCCGAGAATGGTTTATAGCACAAAAAATTGACCACAGCCACTCTTACGCCTACTTTTTCTATTTATCTAAAATCGAAAAACGGCGCGACTGATTTAGCTAATTTGTTGTTCTAATGTTCGTAATAACCCAACTTAGGTTTACATCTATATCTATATAAATAAAAATGAAACGTTGTCCGTTGCTAAGCGCATAACTTGAGAACGGCTACACCGATTTCGCTAATTTTTTCATCTTATTGCTTAAAGTGCTCCGAGAATGGTTTATAGCACAAAGAATTGGCCACACCCACTCTTACGCCTACTTTTTCTATTTATCTAAAATCGAAAAACGGCGCGACTGATTTAGCTAATTTGTTGTTCTAATGTTCGTAATAACCCAACTTAGGTTTACATCTATATCTATATAAATAAAAATGAAACGTTGTCCGTTGCTAAGCGCATAACTTGAGAACGGCTACACCGATTTCGCTAATTTTTTCATCTTATTGCTTAAAGTGCTCCGAGAATGGTTTATAGCACAAAGAATTGGCCACACCCACTCTTACGCCTACTTTTTCTATTTATCTAAAATCGAAAAACGGCGCGACTGATTTAGCTAATTTGTTGTTCTAATGTTCGTAATAACCCAACTTAGGTTTACATCTATATCTATATAAATAAAAATGAAACGTTGTCCGTTGCTAAGCGCATAACTTGAGAACGGCTACACCGATTTCGCTAATTTTTACATAATATTGCTTAAAGTGCTCCGAGAATGGTTTATAGCACAAAAAATTGACCACACCCACTCTTACGCCTACTTTTTCTATTTATCTAAAATCGAAAAACGGCGCGACTGATTTAGCTAATTTGTTGTTATAATGTTCGTAATAACCCAACTTAGGTTTAAATCTATATCTATATAAATAAAAATGAAACGTTGTCCGTTGCTAAGCGCATAACTTGAGAACGGCTACACCGATTTCGCTAATTTTTACATAATATTGCTTAAAGTGCTCCGAGAATGGTTTATAGCACAAAAAATTGACCACACCCACTCTTACGCCTACTTTTTCTATTTATCTAAAATCGAAAAACGGCGCGACTGATTTAGCTAATTTGTTGTTATAATGTTCGTAATAACCCAACTTAGGTTTAAATCTATATCTATATAAATAAAAATGAAACGTTGTCCGTTGCTAAGCGCACAACTTGAGAACGGCTACACCGATTTCGCTAATTTTTACATATTATTGCTTAAAGTGCTCCGAGAATGGTTTATAGCACAACAAATTGACCACACCCACTCTTACGCCTACTTACCCAACTTAGGTTTACATCTATATCTATATAAATAAAAATGAAACGTTGTCCGTTGCTAAGCGCATAACTTGAGAACGGCTACACCGATTTCGCTAATTTTTACATATTATTGCTTAAAGTGCTCCGAGAATGATTTATAGCACAAAAAATTTACCACACCCACTATTACGCCTACTTTTTCTATTTACCTAAAATCGAAGAACGGCGCGACTGATTTAGCTAATTTGTTGTTCTAATGTTCGTAATAACCCAACTTAGGTTTACATCTATATCTATATAAATAAAAATGAAACTTTGTCCGTTGCTAAAGGCATAACTTGAGAACGGCTACACCGATTTCGCTAATTTTTACATAATATTGCTTAAAGTGCTCCGAGAATGGTTTATAGCACAAAAAATTGACCACACCCACTATTACGCCTACTTTTTCTTTTTATCTAAAATCGAAAAACGGCGCGACTGATTTAGCTAATTTGTTGTTATAATGTTACCCAACTTAGGTTTACATCTATATAAATAAAATTGAAACGTATTTTTGTTTTGCTACTCGAACGTCGTTCGTATATTCGATGTGTAAATAAAACACTTTTAGAATCTCTTTGATCTCAATTCAAAATAAAACGTGATCAAAATCTTTACAAAAATAAAAATTGTTAAAATAATCATCAATCAGAAATGCCTTTTTTCCTTTAATTTTTACTTTGTTTCCATATTTCCAATACCTTTTCACAAAATTATCACCAACAAAATTATTTATTTGCGCCACACGACGAATTTACGCAACGATCTTTTACCAACAAATTCGTCGTTCGTCCCAATTGTGTTCCCAGCATTAGTGATAACAAAATATAAATTGGTTCTATAATGTTTTTTTTTATAATATTTAAAGTAGAGCAGCGAGAAATATTTTAAGATTTGTGGTTTTCTGTTTTTAACAACATAATGAATTTTAAAAAAACATATAAAATTTATTGATAAGAAAATAGAAATTGGGAAGAGTTGCGCTAATGAAGTAGTAATTATATTTTTGATTTTGTTAGATAGTGATGTTTGCAAATGAAGCTTCTGATAGGATAAAGAATTGATTTTTAGTTGAGTGTTTGGATTATTGCACATGCAAGTAAAGTTTTAAAAAAAAATTAGTTTTGGGATGTTGTGATAATTTGTTGCAATGAATTTATGAATGTTATGAGAATGTAGGTCGATGGTTTTTAAGATTTGTTAGAATGAGTTTTCTTGATTTTGTTAAATTGTTTTTTATATTCTTTTCAGTTATTGATTTTTAAAATTTTTGTTACTGCTGTTGTAAGAAAGTCTGACTTAATTATGAACATGTAGGCAGAGCGACAGACTTTCGAAAGAAGCAAACATTAGATAATTTGTTTTCCTAGGGATTTTTGTAAAACAAAACGAGTGCAAACATGTGTGCAACAGATATTTTGTGTTGTTTATATTTATTAATAAAAAACATGCCTTTGATAAAACGTATGGGTATAAAGTAACCGTTACACAAATTACTTTGGTTGCAGTTTGTCAATGCAATTTGACACGGCTGTGTGTTGCAATAATGTTAACTCGCAATGCTTACTACAAACAGTTGGTTATAGTGATAGTTAGACCACCATATTTTACAAGAATATTCATATATCGTTAGATTTATAGACATTATTTTATAAATAATTATAATTGATAACATATTATTATTTTATTACATAAAAAAATCATAAGGTAATATATATTTTATTACTATTCCGCAATAACTAATAATATGTTCAACCGACAAAATGAAGCACTTGCTTCGCTTTCTGCAGCATGCTTATGAATCATGCTGTTTTCACGACGCATCTACTTGCTTCGATTTGAAAATGCTCTTTTGAAATAATTTTTTAATTACAAAATTTCGTGAAAAAAAGGGACAAAAAAGTAATTTAATTATTATGCTTTTTTAAAAATTGACAAACATATATTTTTATCTCTATTGTTTTTTTAAGTTTTTAGTTTAATTTAATTTTTTACTTTCAATTAAAGTTTTTTTTTTTTAGTTTGACAGCTAGTTCAAATAAACTTCCGATAAAAAATTAGATATGACAGCCATTTTCCATGCTTCAATATGAAGCTACATGCTTCGGTCTCAAAATTTTGTATGGCGAAGCATGTTGCTTCGCTCATAATTGCGGTGTGAAGCATAAATAGAGAGCGAAGCATGTTCCATGGAAACATAGCATAAGGTATATATTAGTGATGTTACGAATACTCGTATTTGTATACTATTCCAAGATATTCGTATTCGCAAATTAAAGCGAATATTTCTCGAATAATTCGCACATACTTTCCAAGAAAAAAAAAAAAAAATTTTAAAAAGTACATTAAATGTAAAAAAATAAGTATGTATATCAAGTTTAAATAATTTTTATTTAAAGGAAACCCTTTGTCTTTGACGCAAGATAATTCAATCTACTTCTTTAAAAACAGACACAATTTATTTTTTTTTTTTTTTTTTTTTTTTTTATTGAGCCTATAAATAAATCAATACAAATTTTTTTAATGAACAATAACAGGTGATAAGAACTTAGGACTAAAAAGTAATATCCTAATTAAAAGAAATTTTAAACAGTAACATACTTAAATATATTAGTTTATTATCAATAACTATTGATTTTAAAATGATACAGAAAAATTACGTCCTTGCTCCCGGGGCTTAACATGTTTTGAGAGAAAATCTCCATATAAAAATAAACTTAAAACTAATTTAAATATGAACTTAAAATTAATAAAAAAAAAAAAAATAATAATAATAAAATTAAAAAGTAATGCAAATACATACATGTATACACATGTATGTATGTTCGGTTAAACCGTATTAACCTCTATGTGTGCCTAGAATACTTTTCGAGAAAAAGTTATGTCTAATGTTAGTTACAAAATCAAAAGATGGTGCAGATTCATTCATATACCCAATGGGGGATAAATAATTTACATTTGACCAACTAAAAAGTTTTTGGTTTTCATAAATATCCGATATAACTCTATTTTCATGAGAAGAAGTTCTTGATATGAATTTTCGAAGGATGTCACAAACGTAGAGTCCAACAGGTGTAACTTTAGACTCTTTATACACAAAACTGTTTGAATATCTTTTACAAAAAGACTGAAAATGTTTTCCAATACAATTGCGTAAAATTTTTCTCTCAAAAATTTCAATTTCCTTTATAACTGTTGGCGAAACATTGAACCACAAGGGAAACCCATATAGGATAATTGGCCTCAAGCTCGTTTTGTAAAGCAAAATCTTAGTTTTAACAGGTAAATGTTTATTGCATAGTATTCTAGAAAAGAAACCTAGCATCCTATATGCTTTTGCCAATGCCAAACGAGCATGATTATTAAATTTCAAGAGCTTGTTAAAAGTTATTCCGAGGTATTTAATATCATTCTTAAAAGGAATAGCAACATTGTTTAAGCAGAGACTCAATTGTTTACTCTCAGGAACAACAAATCTCCTACACTTACCTGATGCAATACGTAAACATATTGCCTCACACTTTGAAATATTTAATTTAACACCCCAATCTTCATAAAATTTGTTAACAATTTGCAAGTGTTCCTAAACTTGTTCTAAAGCAATACGAGGAGATTCATTATGAGAATAAACAAGTGAGTCATCAGCATACAATAAACTAATCGAATTTAAGCTAATATGAGGAAAGTCATACATAAAAATATTATAAAGATGAGGAGCCAAAATCGAACCTTGCGGAACGCCACAGAAGACATTACCAAAATCTGAAAATGATTTATTTAATTGAACGCAGAATTTTCTATTGGAAAAATAACGTTTAAATAATTTGATAATGGAAGAGTCAAACCCGATCCTGATCATTTTATATATAATTCCATTTTGATAAGCACGATCAAAGGCTTTTTCAACATCCAGTGAAACAACTACCGTACATTGTTTAATACGAAGATGATTTACCACATCATCTTGCAATTTAAGTAATGCATCTAAAGTAGAATGACCTTTCTTGAAACCAAATTGCAAGTCTGGAATATAAGGTTCAACTAAACCAATATCCATTTTATCACGTAATACTCTTTCAAATAACTTGCCTACATTTGAAAGCAAAGAAATTGGTCGCAGGTTATTAATATCGACATCATTTGGCTTCTTCCTTATAGGTACTATTTTAGCTCTCTTCCACTCAATAGGAAAATAAGCGTTATTAATGCAATGATTAAAAATTATTGTAAGATACTCAAAAGCTTTACAAGGAAGTTTTCGAATTATAAAATTTGAAATGTTATCTAACCCACACGATCTGTTGTTGTTGATTTTCTTAGAATAATCTAACAATTCATCGAAACTTACCAATCTATTACAATTGTGAGTATTAAGAGCGGAAAATTCGTTCTCAAAAACATATAAATTTTCGGGAACATTAGAGATAATTTCATTAATGGATCTATCAATTAAAGAGACATCTCTGTTGGGACCCGAATCAGAATAAACTGAGGAAAAATGATTCTTTAAAACATCGAGTTTTACAGCTTCATCTTCTACAATAATGTCATTCACTGACAATTTATCCATAAAATTTTTTTTCTTCAAACCTATAATTTTATAAACATTTTTATGAGCATTTGGACCAGGTCGAATATTTTTCAGTTTGTGACTGAACCTATGAGATTCCTCCATTTCTAATTGCCGCTTAATAATTACAGAGAGTAACTGAATTTGCTTTGATAATAAAACATAATCAGGATTAGAACGGTTCAAGGTTCTGTGATATAACTTTTTCAAATTCTTTTGCCAAGTGTACTTAATTTTAAACAGTTTTCTTAAATTTTCTGACATATAAAACTTTTTACCATTTATTTCAATATTATCCGAATTTAATCTAGTAATAAAGTTGATTGTTGTTGCGAATTCATCGATAAACTTATCAATTTCAGAATTTGACAAATTTCTAATAGCCATCGGAAAATGATGAGAAAGTCCCTCAATAATATCATTCCTAAATTTTTCCCAATTTGTTTTTTTAAACGAAGTGAATGCTGACGGAGGTTTTAACAAAAAATCTAAGTTTTGAAAATATATTTCTAATTTTAAAGGGAAGTGATCTGAAAACGTAGAAAGACTATGAATTTTATAATTTGGATTCATCAAATCAACTAAATTACTGCTTAATAAGAAATGATCAAGAAAAGAACTGCCATTAGGAAATGAAGGAAACCTGTTACAAACTCTAACAAAGTGTAATGAAAAATGTTGAAGCCAATTAAAAAACACAATGCCATTTGAATTATTGCAATTGTCGCCCCAAACTATATGTTTCGCATTAAAATCACCACCAATTAAAGTTCCATCATAATTATTGTAAAGTCTAGCTAGAATGGATAGACCGTTATAAATTTTTGACTGATCGAAATTACAAGGTAAATAAAATGAACCAAGCAATATTTTTTTTGGTAAATTATTAATTTGAATGTTGCAACTAAGTAATACATATGGAAACTTAATACCTGGAAAATAAACCCTGGAGCAGTCATATCGATTTCGTAAAATAACGCCTACACCTTGAGAGCTATTGTCCTTAAAAAAAGAGTATCCTTCAAAATTTAAGTTCTGATTTTCCCTTAAATGAGATTCCTGAATAAACGCAACATCAATACAATTGTATTTTAACATATTTAACAGATCTAATCTACGATTCACCTCGATAAGGGATCTAACATTGAAAGTTACTAAATTTAAACGATTACGGACCATAATACATATTAATTTCATCCAAAATACTCATACACTGCTTCCTAGCAATATCCCTTGATAAAGATTTGTAACCTTTCATAAATTTTAGAATTTTCTCATCTAATGTCAAAGGTTCTGATTGGCACAATGATTGAGCAATTTTCATAAACTCTTGAATAAAAGCAGGTTTCTTCTTTCTAATATCTGTTGTAATTGGAGAAACATTTTTAAGTAAATCAGCAAACGATTTATCATTTTGAATAAAGTTTGATGTATGTATAGCAGCAGCAACATTATTAAAAATCTTACATTTCTTTTCTTTGGCTGAAGTTTTAATATTTTCTTTCATAGTAATATAATTTTTATATTCAGAACAACCTCTAAAACTTGCTGGATGACCGTGCTTTTTACAATTAACGCAAAAAGGTAAATTATCCTGAGAAGACACAAATTGGCAATCCCCAGGTGCATGACTTTCCTCACATTTAACACATTTAAAAGGTCTATTACAGTTTCTGGACATATGACCCCATTTTTGGCAACGCCAACATTGGACTTCCTTTAAATTTGATTTCGGAGACTCCCAAGAAACCCTTTGATTAAGTAAATAACGTAAGCTTGTAACTTCATTTGTATTCTTACCGGTAATAAGAGTAACTAAAAATAAATTAGTATCCAAATTGTTTTTTTTTTGAAAAAAAAGTAGAAAATTTTGAGACTTTCTCAATAGTATTGGGAACTAATGAATCAATTTCATTTTTGATTTCAGATAAATCAGTTTTGTAATAAAGGCCACGCAATACAACACTAACACGTTTATGTTCCTTAGGAGTATAAGAATAAGAATCGATTTTTCTCTCCCTCAAAAGGTCCATCATCTCTGAATGAGCTGCAGCATCTTTTAGATAGAGTTTGCTCTTATAATTGTTTTTATTAATAATTTTAAAAACTACTTTTTTTTCTTTAAGTTGATCAACTAATGATTTAATATTGACATTAAATAAAAAGATAGGTGGACAATAAACATTCTCCTTTAAAGGAGCTACCTTACTTAATTTATTTCCAGACACAGCACGTTCTTCTTCAATATCTAGTTCTCCAAGAATTGAAAATCGATTCTGAGAGTCAATAATAGGAACAGTCGGAGACTTACTTTTAGAAGAAAATTTTGATAGATCCACTTTGACATCATTTGGCCTTTTTCTTTTACATTTAATATTGTCATCACTTTTTCTGGAATCATCCTTAGGAAGAGAGTAAACTGCATTCGTTTCCATTGATTCGCCATTAATAGTGAAATTTGATATACGATCTTCAGAAACGTAACCAGCCACATTATCCAATTTGCTTGAATTTCTGCCCTTATTTGCCGAGACGCAGTACGAACAGGGAAAATTGGTATTGCTCTTTAAAGAGAGTTCATCGCAAAAACAATTATCATTTAATAATTTTTCAACAGACGCATCCGAAGATTTATCCGGAGGTAACTTTTCCTTCAAAACAGGATTAGTATTATTCATATTAAAAACAAGAATAAAAACGGCAGAGAGTAATACGAATCAGAAAGTTATATTTTAAACAATTAAATTTCAAAATTTAATATTTTAAATTAATTAATTTATTTTTTTTTTTTTATTTTTCAACCTTCAGCTTTGATGGTTAAAACCAAACTCTAAAAACAGACACAAATATATACATATATTGCAACTTGCATTTAAAAGTTAAAACTTTATTTGTTTGTATTTTCATACCATGTTAAGCTAGTAATAAATTCTCAGTAGAGAAATTTCGAACTTCAAAAAAGGAATGGTTTGCACAAATCCACCTCAGAACAATTCCCTAGCAAGATTAATTATTTAAACTTTCGTCAACGGGCACAACCAGCACTACGACGTCTTATACATGCGTGATTTAACTAGAAACTGCCACAACAGTTTCCCTGATACACTGCGTCAGAGGCAACCTGCAAATACTGTTTTTTGGCAGACTCAAACGAATACCATAATTCTCGTTCTACTGCAGACAGCGATGAACTATTTTCTCTTCAAGAAATTAAGAGTTTAAGAAAGTTTAGGAATAAGACTGGTCAATTCGAGGTAATTACTATGTAATATGATTAAAACAATTTAGTTATTCTGGTGCTCTCTAGGGAGCTCTCAATTTATTGTGGAGGATTTGATGATGAGAAGAGTTTAAGAAAATAAATAATAGTGTCGGCGCTTAAGAACGCCACTGGCTAGAGATTTAAAAGGCAGATTTATATGCCAGTGATTTAAGTAAATAAAAAGCCGATTTGAGGCTGAGTTAAGAGTATTTTTAATACTGATGCCGATTCAAGGCAAAGTATTGATTGATCGCTTAAACTAATTGACATTGGGTTATATACTAATTATGAGAATAATTCTTAGGGGTACCTTAACATAAGAGTAAAAGAATACAAATATATATTATTGTTGGGTAAGCATATTTAGCTCCCAACAATTTATGTATGGCATGTGTTAAACAGTTTTAAAGTTCGACGAGTACATACTTAAAAGCAACAGATACTCTGTGTAGCTTATATCTACAATCAAACAAATGCAGTTAATAAATGTTATTCATTTAAGTGCATTGTGCAGCTGCACTTGATTAAACGTACAAGTGTCAAATTACAGTCACACAAAATATCTTGCTGTAGTTTGTCAACGATTGCATGTTGCGGTACTATTTAATTGCAATGCATACTACACACTGTTGGTCACATGCTACACCTCCATCCTTTACAAGAATGTTCATACAACGCTAGTTTTATGGACGTTCTTTTACAATTAGTTTTTAATTAGTCTAAGTATAAGTATAATATTTATTTTGTTTTTAAAGAGAAAAATTTTTTTTTTTTTTTTTTTTTTTTTTTTTATATATTACGGACAAAAAATTATTTTAATATGTACATAGATGTACTTCTATTCTAATTTTATAGTAGTCTGGCCAAACAATACTATTAAATGTTAGTTATTATTAAACATCTTAAGTCTATTTTTATGAACTATTTGTTGTTTATTTGTTTTCTTATCTTCTATGGTAACATTATTTCTTAAATCTATTTTTTTTATTTTATACGGACCCTTATATTGATTTTCCAATTTATGCCCTGAATTATTCCTAAGTAAAACTAAATCTCCTATTTTAAAATTATGTTCTAAAATATTCTTATCGTAATTTAATTTTTGTTTTATTTTATTTCTATCTAAAAATAACTGCGCGCATTTATGAGCTAGTTCTAACCTATATTTTGCCTCTTTGGCATAGTTATCCACATTATATAGTGGCGTCACACTATCTATTTTAGCAAATTGCCTAAAATTGTTTGGTAATTTTGAAAATACTAACTCATAAGGACAGTAGTTGTGCACCGTTGACGGTGTTGTATTAAAACAGTATGTGAAATACTTTAACCATTCGTCCCAGTCAGTTTTGTCCACAGATATATAAGAACGAACATATTCGTTAAAAGTTCTATGACTTCTTTCTATTGTTCCTAGTGTTTGATGGTGATGTGCCGTGGAAGTTATATTTTCAATTTTTAGTAGTGTGCATAGTTCCGTCAGTATAGAATTTTTGTACTCTGTTCCCATGTCCGAAATGAACGTTTTCATTGGACCATAGGTTAATACAAAATTTTCAAATATCGCTTTTGCGATTGTTCTTGCAGATTTATCTGGTGTTGGTATTGTCACCAAATATTTAGTAAGATCACATATTAAAGTAATTGCATACTCATTTCCATTAATTGATTTTGGAAATGGCCCTATTGTATCTACATACACCGTGTCGAATGCTTTTTCTGGTGTTTCTGTTATAGCCATAGGACTTTTATTATGGCTTATTATTTTTGATTTCTGGCATTTTTTACATAATTTCACATATTTTGTTACATCTTTTATCATATTTTTCCAATTGTAATACCTCTTTATTTTTTCTAATGTTCTATATATTCCACAATGTCCTCCTTCTATCGGATCATCGTGGTATTTCAGCATTATATCAAGAATTGCCTTAGCATTCTTATCATTTATATTGGTCACCTCATTAAGTAGCGCTACTTTTAATTTATTTAAATATTTATTGCCCATATTTTTAAATTCATTTATGGAGATAAATTCGAAAATTTTCTCACTGGGTGCCATTTGTAGTGTCTCTACACTAAGTTTACCGGCCACTTTCTCAAGCCTTGGGAAAAATTGTCCTAGGTCAATATTCCCATTAGTAAACAAATCATTTATATTTATATATGTAATAACAGATTTTCCTCGTTTGATGTAACAGTTTACGGGAGTAATCTTTAATTTATAGTACTTTCTGACGTCAGTGTTCTTTAGTGGTACATATATATTGGGCTCTTTATCATTATTTTTAATTTTATGCTGAATATTTTCGGTATTACTTTGTTGTTTCTTTTTATATGCCATAGATCTTGTTGTAATTTTCAATATTGTATTAGTTTTTATATTTATGTCTTTTAAGTCATTAATCGTTATTCTTGATAACGCGTCCGCAACGTAATTATCTTTTCCCCTAAGGTATTCTATAGTAAAATTGTATTCTTCCAAATCCAATTTCATTCTTGTTAATTTTGAACTTGGGTTTTTCATAGAAAATAAATAAGATAATGGTCTGTGTACGAACAAGGAAATGTTTACCATATATGTATGGTCTGAAGTGTGTAATAGCCCAATGGATAGCTGTCAATTCCTGTTCGATTGTGGACTTATTGCTTTCACCTTTGCTAAAAGATTTTGATGCATATGCTATTGGTAATTGCTTTCCATCATATTCCTGTGTCAATACGGCTCCACAAGCTTGTTTGCTTGCGTCTGTTGTTATACAAAATTCTTTTGTGAAATCAGGGTATTGAAGTAGTGTGGGTTTTATCAGAGCTTTTTTCAGGTATTTGAATGCATTGTCACAATCTTTAGTCCATTCAAATTTTACTCCTTTTCTGGACAATTTTGTTAGATGTCTGGAATATTCTGAGAAGTTTTTGATGAATCTTCGATAATAATTACGAAATGCAACAAATCGTTTTGCAATATCCGCATCCTTTGGCGTTGGATAGCTTTCGATAGCTGCGTATTTACTATCGTCAGGTAATATTCCTTTGTCTGTACATTTCTGTCCTGAAAAATGAACATTTTTCTGGATGAAGTTTTAAGTTGTGTTTTCTACACAAATCAAATACATCTTTTAAATTTGAAAGCATATGTTTCTCTGAACAACCTAACACCACTAAGTCGTCCATGTACAGGAAAGCCTGGTTTGGTTTTAGACCAGCAAAAGCAAGTGTCATCATTCTTTGAAATGAATTTGGAGCTATTTTTAAACCATACGGTAATCTAGTAAATCTGTATGAGCCATTGTTTATTGAAAATGCTGTCAAGTCCCTAGATTTGTTCTCCAAGCCAATTTGGTGAAAACCTGACATTAAGTCTAAACAAGAAAAGTATTTTGCTCTGCCGAGCTGGTCTAGAATATCGTCTATTCTAGGTAATGGAAACTTATCTGCAATTAGTTTTTTATTTATTTGCCTGTAGTCTATGACAAGTCTCCATCTTTTCTTATCGGAATTGGGCAGTGATTTCTTTGGTACGAGTAATATTGGACTGTTGTACTCAGAGTACGAAGGTTCTACAATTTGATCATCTATTAGTTTTTTGACCTGTTTATCTATTTCTTCTTAATGTGTATGTGGTATACGATAATTTTTGATGTATACCGGTTCTTTATCTTTTACCCTCAACTTTTGTTCATAGAAATTATTTATTGTTATTTTTTCTGATTCTAAACCGAAAATATCACTGTATGTTGAGCATAATTCTGTTAATGTATTTTTAAATTGTTCCGGGAAATTTTTCTTCAAAATTTTTAGTATTTCTGATTTTCTTGATATATTTTTGCAAGAATTTTCTTTTATTATATCATAATCAGAGATGTTTTCGGTTTTTATGTTACTTTTCTTAATTTTGGCATTAGTGTTATTAGTGTTTAAAAAACGAACGTATGCTTTGTTAGTGTTAACTATTGTGTTTGGAATGAAGACGCCTGGTGCAATTTCTTGATTAGGAATTAGTATTTCACTGTTTAAATTGTTAAATTTTATTTTATGTATTATTTCACATCTTGGGGGTAAAGTTATTTCGCTATTATTATTTGTTATTGGTATATTGATTGTGTGTGATATATTAAATGGTCTTAGGATAAGGCAATCATTGTTTTTGTTAAAATCCAACACGCAATTATACTTTTTCATGAAATCCATTCCAATGATTCCATCGCATGGTATTGGTAAGTTATTGTATACCACTTGAAATTTATGTGGTATTAAAAATTTTTCGAATTTTAGATCAAAAAATATACTTCCCATTGATTTTATATTGCCCTGTCCTATTCCACTAAAAACTGTTGTGTCATTAGTATTTATTTTGTTTAATCTGAAAAATTTTGATTTTATTAGTGAAATGTCAGCACCAGTGTCTACCAAAAGTGTGAGTGTAGTGTCAGTATTATTTATTTGAACATTAATGAAGAAACTTAAGTTGAGGTTTAGATGATATATATTTACTGAATTGGTCTTAGGGGAAATTCGGAGTTTTCCGAATCATTTTGATTTGATTCTGTTGCTCTTATGTATTTGTTGTTCCTACGATTATTGGTGTATCTTTGATGGTTTCTGTTGTAATTGTCATTATTATTGTAATTGTTATTATTATTGTAATTGTTATTATTATTATTATTACGTGGGAAATTATTTCTTCCACGGAATCGTGTATTATTGCCACGGAAATTGTTATTGGGTCTGTATTTTTGCCCATAATATAGAATGGCATTTTGTTGACCTGTGGCTTCGGTACAACTATTGACAAATTTGCTGACAGCTTCGTTCATTGTATTAAAGGTTCCTGCTTCCATAATTAGTCTTACTTTGTCTATGGTGCAGTTCTTAGTCATAGCTTTTACAGCATGTTCATTAATTTGGCAGTCAGTACCTCGACTGATTCGCCTTTTACGCTATTTTTTAATTTATTGCTAATGTCAGCTATGGTGTTTTCTGTACAATCTAGGTTTTTTGCATTGCCTTTTAATTTTGTTTTTATTAAGTTTACTGCCAAAGATTCGTGATTGCCTTTTATGGAATCAACTAAAGACAGTGAGTCTAGAAATGGCCGTAAATTTTCAGAATTACCATCGAAATCTATAATTAGCCTTGCAGCTGTGTTTAGAAAATCTATTGCTGTTTGTGCCATTATGGATGTGTTTGATGTACAAATTTGTTGCAGATCTATTTTTTCGTGCAATGTTTGTGGTAGTTGTATTTTAATAGTTTTTCTTTCCGTTATCTGTATTACTCTATTCCTTATATCTTGGAAAAATGCTTCGGCTGCTATTTTATGTGAAGGTGTTAATCTTTGATAATTTACGTTTAAAATAACCCTTATTTCTTCTAAATATTGTATAAGTTTTTTATAATGTTTATTAATTGTATCCTCTTTTATTGGTCTGTCTATATTGAGGTATTTGTAACTTTTTTCAAATTCAATTTTGATTTTTCTGCAGTGTTCTAGGATGTCTAACCAGTCCATGTGAAAATTTTATACTTTGTCTAGATCAGTTGCTCTGCTTAGATATTGCTTCCTTAGGGATCTTTTATGTAACAAGTAAATTTTTAATAGAAGACTAACTGTGTTTATTACCACCAATATTAATAGTAGTGTCCATAACGAGCCTATGTGTTCTGTATGGTCAATAATTTCTAAATTATTTACTACGTTAGCGTTTGGTTTTTCTATTTTGGATTACGGTTTTCCCATTTTATTCTTATTTCTATGTATTTTGACAATATAAGTGACCGTTTACATTGAATTATTTGTATGGAATATCAATTTGCTTTATTTAAAATTTAGTTTTGAATTTAATTATTTTTGATTAAGTTTAATTTTATTTTTACTTATTATGAAGGTTATAAAAGTTAGTTAGTTAGTTAGTTTTTTTTTTTTTTTTTTTTTTTGTGTTTGCTGAGTTCGGTTAGCGTTCCATTAGTTATTGTTATATTGACGCCTTTTGGCCAGGCGCTTCCACCTCAGTGTATTTTTTTTTTTGGCTTAAACACTCTTCTGACGGAGACTTTGCTGTCCATCAGGTTCCGTTTGGTGCTAATTTTAAAGCACTTTGTAATCCAGGACTGGCAGGATCGCCATGTAATATGATTAAAACAATTTAGTTATTCTGGTGCTCTCTAGGGAGCTCTCAATTTATTGTGGAGGATTTGATGATGAGAAGAGTTTAAGAAAATAAATAATAGTGCCGGCGCTTAAGAACGCCACTGGCTAGATTTAAAAGGCAGATTTATATGCCAGTGATTTAAGTAAATAAAAAGCCGATTTGAGGCTGAGTTAAGAGTATTTTTAATACTGATGCCGATTCAAGGCAAAGTATTGATTGATCGCTTAAACTAATTGACATTGGCTTATATACTAATTATGAGAATAATTCTTAGGGGTACCTTAACATAAGAGTAAAAGAATATAAATATATATTATTGTTGGGTAAGTATATTTAGCTCCCAACTATTTATGTATGGCATGTGTTCAACAGTTTTAAAGTTCGACGAGTGCATACTTAAAAGCAACAGATACTCTGTGTAGCTTATATCTACAATCAAACAAATGCAGTTAATAAATGTTATTCATTTAAGTGCATTGTGCAGCTGCACTTGATTAAACGTACAAGTGTCAAATTACAGTCACACAAAATATCTTGCTTGTAGTTTGTCAACGATTGCATGTTGCGGTACTATTTAATTGCAATGCATACTACACAATGTTGGTCACATGCTACAACTAACCTTGCAGTTAAATTCCTTTCATAATGGATTACAATGGCAGTGGTATTCGTCATAAAAGTATAGAGCTATTTCATTTTCTAATAACCCGGGGCATCCACATCTGTTTAGTTACAGAAACTAGGTTATATGTAAATTTATCAATTAGACACAATAAATTTTACGTGTACTGGAATGATAGGTCTGCTGTTAGAGGGGGTGGTGTAGCAATCATCATTAAAAAATATATGCCACATCTATTGCTTCCGATTGTAAATACTAATGTTATCGAGAAAAATAGAATAAAATTATTTACGAACGATTATTGTATTAATATTTTTCCATTCTATTTCCCTGGCAGCTTAGCAGGAGAAGATGGTATAATAAAACGACGATTTGCATCAGATATTCACAAACTTACGAGTGATAATACATTTTAGGAGGAGACTTTGCCTGCAAGTGCACATAGGCTAGGCTCCATTTTGGAACTATTTTTAACCAATTTAGCAGTTATATTATTTCATGCTATTGTAATAAATGACTTAAGTTTCGATCATCTACCTGTTAAAATTTCTCTGAACAGCTCCTACAGTAATTCAGCAATTTTTAGACATAATTTTAATAAGGGTTTAAAAAAACTAACATATTTAGTAAAAATTCCCCTCATATGTATTCCATAATTTTATGTGAAAACTAGAAAAATATTTACCTGTGGTGGGATTCAGTAACTTTCATTACGATAATCGTATTGTTAAAATTAATATAACGACAATTTATCGAATTTGGTATTCAGTAACGCTTTTAACGATATTCGCTATCGGTATGTAAACGACAATAATTTTTCGGTTCTTATGAAATAAATAAAAGTCAGCAGTTCAATCATAGCACGTGCGTTATGCAAAGAACAAAATTTATCTTTTATAACAATATACACAAACACAGAATCTTTTATGCATAAAAAATAATATTACCATTATTTAAACATGCAATTTAACATTCATATCTCTAAATTTCATAAAATTTAACATTAATTTTTTTAAATTCTAAAAAATTTTTGGGAAAAATTTCAATAAATAAATTAATTTATTTGTTTTTTCTTTATTTTTCTTTGTGCTTTTCGTATATATTGATAGAGATGCCAAAGTAAAAGGATATTATAACGATGTTGTTAAGAAGCAATTAGTGAATAACAAAATCGTTACTGCAAATCGCAATAATTGTCGGTAAATTTAACAATTATCGAATTACTGAATCGCACTACTGATAACAAATAAATTTCCAGTTTTCTAAAAAAATTTTGTACTTGACAACTAGTAAAATTTTTTACTAGCACACAACATGAAAATAAATTCTCTGTAATATATTGTTCAGCAACAATTTATTGTCAATGAAAACTAGCCATCCACACCAAAATCCAAAAACACACATATACAAAATATTCTTTTCATACAATATGCCGCCATCAAAAATACCAAACAATAAAATATATGCCAATACAACCAAACACAACTTCGACTAGTTGACAAACATGCCGATCTTACAATGACTAGTAATTAAAAAATTTTTCTCCTTGAATCAACAACCAGCAACCAAAAAAATTTTTCATGGCGGCATGTTGTATGAAAATAATATTTTGTATATGTGTATTTTTGCATTTTGGTGTGGATGGCTAGTTTTCATTGACAACAAATTGTTGCTGAACAATATATTACAGAGAATTTATTTTCATTTTGTGTTCTAGTAAAAAATTTTACTAGTTGTCAAGTACAAAATTTTTTTAGAAAACTGGAAATTTATTTGTTATCAGGTAAATATTTTTAGTTTCTGTACTATCAAAAATGGAAACGGATCATATTTTCTCACTAGTCGCTAGTATACTAAATAAAAAATAAATAATTTTAAACCCTGATTTTAATAATACTAACTGGATAAACTACGCTACATATTTCAACAGACACCTTACTCTACCCGATATTAATAATATAACATTGTAACGGCAAAAGTCGTTGCACTTGTTTTTCCCACACAACAATAATTTGCAAATAGAATATTGTCTATATTTCTTTACGGATAGAAGTATCGCCTGTTTGTTATTATGTTTTTATATTATTTACATAACTATTATTAATTGAATTATTCCCTATTTATTTTGTACCACCTGAATTTGTAGTATCGGGTTTACATTATATTTCTTATTGAATTTGTATCATCAATTTATAATTTGATCGGATGAATGGAATGCATTCTCTTATGCAAATATCGAAACGGATATATATTTTATTTAATCATATTAAAACTAGTCAGTAAGTTAAACTACCCTTTCAAATTATAACGTCTTTATTAACGGATAAAGTAACGCCCCCTAAATGTCAGATATGGATACCTCCATCAAAATACAACCGGTCTCTGTACAACCATGCAATGCATACGACACATATACTACGCTGTGTATGCGTGTGTATCGACAATTGTATAGGCATAAAAGGCGAGTAAAAATAATATAGAAGTTAAGCTATGTATAGACGATTGGCAGGTCTTACAATATTGTCAGAAAAATGTCAGCCAACCGTCTAAACTTACAATTTTTGTCTTGCAACGTTGCAAGAAAAAGCATTGTCAGTTCATTGTAAAACAATAATATTGTCAGACATCTGACAATCGTGAGAACACTCTACTTTCCCATAGTCAGATAATTGTCAGACATTGTAAGCTCTTTTTTATTGGCAGATGTGTTTAAATTAATGCATCTGACAATGGCACCATTTTCAGATAATTTTTCTATTGGCAATGCTGTCCATAAATACTATTGGATTTGACAGTTCTGACAAAGTTTAACAACACATCTGGCTGTTTTTCCACACAACAATCTGACAACCGTGTAAACTAACAATTTTTGTTGACAGATAAATTTATTGTCTGACAATTGTCTTACAATGAAATTGTAAGGTTTTCTTACAATCGTCAGAACTGACAATTTACCTTTTGGTAACAATTTTTCATTGTCAGTACGTTGTCAGCATATTGACATATCTTACAATATTGTAAGATCTGCCAATCGTCTGTACGTAGCTTCAGTCTGGTGCACAGACGTAAACAGATATGGCAACGTTGGCAGGTGTCAAGTGGCCATATCATGTGGTGATAACCCTTAATTATGAGTAGTAAAAATATATGTGGCAATCTAAAAATTTAATAAGAAAGTGACAACAACCATACATTACCAAATACTGTGAAAAAAAATAAAAATGTAGACAAACAAAATTAAATTGTGGTTGAAAATTCTTGATTTTATTAAAATTGTATAAAATTTATAAATATGATTAAAATTTACAATTGGATAAGTTATCAGCAGATGGATAAGTTTTCAGCAGACAATTGGTAAGTAGCAATATTCTGAAATGAAAAAATAATTTGTTCATACTAATATTTAATTATTTATTTAGTTAGTTACATGCATAACAAGGCGAATGGATTCCTGTCGACTTTACTGGACGAATGGATATAATCAGCATATGAGTTGTAAGTTTGTTTTCGTAAACATCTTTGTTGTTTTCATGTACATAAAAGTTTCACCTATTTCTGGCTCACTAGAAGGAAGTAGGTATCCTTCTAGTGAGGCAGAAATAGGTGAAACTTTTATGTACATGAAAACAACAAAGATGTTTACTAAAACAACAAAGATGCCACGAGCTTGCAGATCCAATTGGCCGCAACCGAAAATGATTGGTGAGTATATATCTGTGAATAAAAACTTAAACTACATATTTTTCAGCTTACCAACTGGACCGAAGTTACTATAAGGTCTATTGTAACACTGCAGATCTGTTTTCAAACGAATTGGCTACCGGAAATGAAGGGAAACAAATTGCGAGTATACAATATTATCTGAAAAGAATAATATTGATTATTTGTATTAAAAAGTTTACTTTTATTTATATTTATAGCTCACCAATTCGACCATTTGATTGCTGCAGACCTGTTTTCAAACGAATTGGCTACCGAAAATGAAGGGAAACAAAGATATTTTTATAATGAAAAGAAATGAATTATTAATTAAAGAATATATTTATATGTACATATTATATTTTTGAATAAACTTCACTTTCAAATTCACCTATATATAATAAATATGAAGCTGATTTTTTAATGCAGTCTAAGAGCATATTCAATAAGCTATTCAGAACTGCAAAAACATTTAAAATTGGTTTATAAATGACAAAGTAAGCTATATGAAAGGTGTTGTATACCAAGAGCTCTAGTGTTGTTTTTAAATATTTTACAATCTTTTCTGTTATGTTAAATTACACACAGCAGTTAAAGCGTTAAAAGATTTTACAAAAATATTCCTCTTAAAGTTCTGATATGGGTGTCCAAATAAACTAAATTCAAAATTTAAAGTTTAATGCCAGGAGAATGTAAAATTGTAAAACTTCTTAACATGTTTTTGCATTATTAAACATTTTTCTTCACTTTGTTCTAACATTTATATTATGGTTTATGTTTACTACACCCACATCAGATTCCCAAGGGGAATATTTTTGCAAAATCTTTGAACGCTTTCACTATTAACGATTATAGGTCTATTTACATCCATCAGTAAAACTCCAACGCCAGTGCACGTCTGCCAATGATACCAATTACAAATATTGGTTCCACGTCCTAATACGCCTGTTATTTTCGTAAACCAATAACAAAAACGTACCAAAGCAGTATTCACGGTGGAAAATATTACTGCTTTGGACGTATGGCACTGACGGGACGTTACTGATGTCTTAAATAGACCTTTTACACTTGCACTTTGCACAAACTTTCCAATTGGTTTTCTTTTTACTAATTGGAAATAAAAAACACTATCACTTACCTTGTCGGATTCTTCGGAAAACGATGAAGACTGTCCATATTTTGGCAACCCATAAACACATTTGCGACTCCTGAAATAAAGTTTAGAAAATGTTTTAATTGTTTTAAAAATATACATACATTTTCTTTGTTATTTTTCCTACAGAAAATACTTTTTGGTCTTCTTCACTTCAGTTATCATCTACTATTAACTAACAGACAAGGTAATTGGCGCAAAATAATTAAGGAAATCTGTCAAAAAGTCCGCCAAAACACGGATTTCCCAAAAATTTTGCGCCAATTTGCTGAAAAATCTTTTTTATTAAAATGTAAATAAAGAATTTATTTTTAACCCGCAGAACTAAAAGAGACAGACGTATGCAAACAAAATTTTCTGTTCTTTAATGTTTTTAGGGTTATCATGGTGATGCCATTTGTACTTTTTTAGTTCACGTGCACACCGCTAGATGGCCGTGTCCCTTCTGTGTATATTCTGTGGTCTGGTGGAAGCTCGCTTAGCGGTAAGAACTCACTTTGGTTGCGCGGGTAATAGCCTACCAATAGTTTGTGATTTAAACTAAACGTGTTACTAAAACGATACGAGAAGCTTGTTCTTGTACTGTTTCCAGACTCCACTGGTGTACTTCCTTCACTGCCAGTATCTGCGTACGAAGAGTGGAAGCCTGTACGGGAGTTTGTTTCTATAGGTTTGCCACTCAATTCATCCTCCGTCAGGCGACGTCCGTTTGTGCCATCCATCTGTTGCCAGTGCCAGTATCAGCGAGCCTGTTGGACCTGTATGGGAGTTTGTTCCTATAGGTTTTGCCGCTCACTGATCACGTCCTTCTAAGCCAGGTGACGTTTTGTGTGCAGCCCTTTTTACTTCATCCTACCCCAGAAGAGTGCTATACCCTAAATCTTGGACTGTCAGCGTTGAACCCAAAACAGCCTTCGGCTATAACATACGTATAGGCGGCGTTACGGCATCGCCAATAATATAAAGCTGTAGAAAATTAAAAAAAGAATATTTTATAAGAAAACCAAGTTGTTCACTCTGGTTTTATTTCATTCGAACGACCCTGGACCCCGCTGAACCTATCCCGGCATACAGCGAGGAAACGTTCGTTACATGGCGCCCTAGCAGGGACGTTTAATGTCTAAATCCAACAAAAATAAAGATTAAAAAAAAAATATATATATCTTATTTATTTGTTGCGGGTTAGCAATATCTAGATATATATTTCGTTGGTAGCTACACCAATTCATCAGTAGATGTTTTACCCATTATGTTTAAAAAAATTTCAAAGCTCATCTATTTATACAAAAACTCACAAATATATTCTTGTGAATTACAAAGCATAAAAATAGCCTTTAAAAAATTTCTCAAACACACACAACAATAATTCTCCATTATGAATGTGTTTACTTTTCTACACCTATACAATTAGACAACCTTTGGTTGCCATTAAAAGTATTCCATAAGCTTTGAAATGGGCTAAGCCCACATATGGCCAAGAGGACATCGACGTGATACTAGCCGATGGCTCAAAAAGAGTCGTCACGAAGGCTGTCAAATATAACGTGCGCTTGGGAAATGTGACCGCAGAGCACGAATTTCTAATTATGGACCAAGCGACAGAAAGTGTCATTTTAGGCCTTGACTTCCTACGCAATTTTAACACGACATTCACAAGTGCCGGTCTTGTCACGCATTCCAGGAAAGTCGAACAGAGTAGGCCACGTCGAAGGGAGCGTTTTACAAAGATTACGGGGAAGAAAAATAAAAAAAAAAAGTACACAACTGCGGATCATGAGTAACAACCAAGAAAAATTTGATGCGTCACGGGAAAAGTTCCGACAAAACCTAAAAAAGGATCAAGCAAAAAGCCGTCGAACCATAGTCCTCAAAGACGACGACATCCCCAGCACAAGTCGAAAACGGAGAAGACGCACCACCAAAAACAGAGCGCATCGCTTCACAAAGGGGAGCCCAGTACCCACATCACCAATAGACAGTTCCAAACGCACTAGCACGGAACAATATTTTCGAATGAGGGCACAATCACATATAAACAGTCCCCCGCTACAACCAGATCGTCGGCCATCGTGCAAGGAAATATCAGTAATCGCATCATCAGTTACGTCGCCCAGAACACTGGTCACGCCTCCAAGGCAATTCGCCAGAGTAGCACCATTAACATTTTCTCCAATGTCAATGGTCTCCAGAGCGCCGCCACTCCCGACTAATTCACGGGATACATCACTTTCACAGGCGCCTGAAGAATTACGGCAGGAAATCGAGAAACGCTTCACCCTTCACCCAGAGACGAGTGCGTACAATAATTGAAATCCGAGGGCAAAAGTACCGCATCAACTATATGCGCAATGGCCTCGTGCGCATCCAGTGGGTACGCCCACAACCTTAAATGAATAGAGGGGGAGCAGTGTAACGGCAAAAGTCGTTACACTTGTTTTTCCTACACAACAATAGTTTGCAAATAGAATATTGTCTATATTTCTTTACGGGTAGAAGTATCGCCTGTTTGTTATTATGTTTTTATATTATTTACATTACTATTATTAATTGAATTATTCCCTATTTATTTTGTACCACCTGAATTTGTAGTATCGGGATTACATTATATTTCTTATTGAATTTGTATCATCAATTTATAATTTGATCGGATGAATGGAATGCATGCTCTTATGCAAATATCGAAACGGATATATATTTTATTTAATCATATTAAAACTAGTCAGTAAGTTAAACTACCCTTTCAAATTATAACGTCTTTATTAACGGATAAAGTAACGCCCCCTACATGTCAGATATGGATACCTCCATCAAAATACAACCGCTCTCTGTACAACCATGCAATGCATACGACACATATACTACGCTGTGTATGCGTGTGTATCGACAATTGTATAGGCATAAAAGGCGAGTAAAAATGATATAGAAGTCAGTCTGCTGGGAGCTCGCTTAGCGGTAAGAACTCACTTTGGTTGCGCGGGTAATAGCCTACCAATAGTTTGTGATTTAAACTAAACGTGCCACTAAAACGATACGAGGATCTTGTTCTTGCACTGTTTCCAGACTCCACTGGTGTACTTCCTTCACTGCCAGTATCTGCGTACGAAGAGTGGAAGCCTGTACGGGAGTTTGTTTCTATAGGTTTGCCACTCAATTCATCATCCGTCAGGCGACGTCCGTTAGTGCCATCCCTCTGTTGCCAGTGCCGGTATCAGCGAGCCTGTTGGACCTGTATGGGAGTTTGTTCCTATAGCCAGGTGACGTTTTGTGTGCAGCCCTTTTTACATCAGCGCCGGTGTCAGGTAGCTGCTTGACCTGTGTGGGAGCTTATTCCTATAGGCCAGCCGCCCACTGACCACTTCATCCTACCCCAGGAGAGTGCTATACCCTAAATCTTGGACTGTCAGCGTTGAACCCAAAACAGCCTTCGGCTAAAACACACGTATATGCGGCGTTACGGCATCGCCAATAATATAAAGCTGTAGAAAATTGAATAAAAGATTATTTTATAAGAAAACCAAGTTGTTCACTCTGGTTTTATTTCATTCGAACGACTCTGGACCCCGCTGAACCTATCCCAGCATCCAGCGAGGAAACGTGTCGTTACAACATGTACCATGCAGATCGATGAGTTAATAACAAATTTTAAAAATATCACTAACAGTGCTATAGCCAGCAATATCAATAAGAAATATATTTCACAAGAAACAGGCCATTGCCACAATTTTTAAAAAATGTGATCCACAAGGGAAATAGATATAGACGTAATTGGCAGCGAAACAGGAACGTAAATTATTTGTAAAGGTGAAAATATTATATGTATATAACAATACGTCAAGAACTCGAAAAGTTTTGAAAAATCATGGAATCAGTTACTATCCAGATTAGATCAAGGCTCCCCTCCTCTAACATCATTTGATTTCAGCTATTCTTGGAGACTCCGTCACTAACACACAAGTCGATAATACTGTTGAATCAATCAGATCACTTAATGTCAACTTCACATGTGACATTGTCCCAAATTTCTAACATTATCAGATCGTTAAACAATAAACAGGCACCTGATATTGATGGGATTTATAATAGATGCCTGAAAGCGCATTGTAAGGCTCAATAAAAGGCAATATAGAATACAACAAGTCCGCTGCACAGTTAAAGAAAATGATTGAAAAGAGACTGTATTGTATTATAGTAGTAATGGCTGTAGTTGTATTGCCTGACATTCCTTTTTATTAAGTCATTCACATATATGTAAGAAGAAGAATAAGGAACATTCTAGTGTGTTATAAAAGGCGAGCAGATCGCAGATTTAATTATAATATAATTATGATATAAGAAATAAATGAATTATAAATACTTAACAATTTAGAGCCTTATTAATCAATAATACACAACATAAACGGATGGTCATTTGATAGCAAATTAGCTACGGCGAAAAAAGTAAATTTTAGCTACGCGATTAGAGTTACAAAATACGTTTTTGGCAATATTGTTGTATTTGTACCAGTGATGGAAAATTCAGTACTTTTGTACTATTTTCATTACTTTTTCAGAACAAAAATACCACAGTACCCCCACGTCGTATATAGTACTAGTTTTTTGTTTTGCTTTGTTCCCTGCTTCGAAATCTGCGTTATTTTTATAATTATTGACAACATTGGCATCAAAACAAAAACATAAGCAATGCACAAATTCGTTATTCATGTTGTTGTTAGTGTGTGTTTTTTGCAAACGTTGTTAATGTTATTGGTGTAGTATAAATGAGAACTTACTCGTTTGACTGGTGTGTGCGGAGTGTTTTATTTTATTTTTTATTTTTTCTTACTCGATAATTCTGTTCCTTATATATAGTTAGTTGCTTATATAGTAGTAAGTAACAGGGATGAGTTGAAGAGGTAGTAGGCCGACAGTGCTGCCACTACACCTCCCTTCTTTTATCATAACTTATAATACAATAATAACTTTGCAAATTTTTATTTTTGTTTTTGTTTTAAAAATATTTATATTATTGAAAATGTTGATATGTTGGTTTTTTTCTATTTGAAAATATTTATAATTTGAAAATATTTGTATTTTGTTTTTAAAGTTAGGAAACATAAGCATTGGCCACCTACCTATGCACCTCCCTTTTTATAAAAAAATGTTGAATCAAACCGAGGTGATCAGTCTCGTTGAATTCAGCATTTTCCAACAATATATAAAAGAAAAAAAAATTTATATTTTGTTTTAATTTTCTACAAAGTTTGATTGATTTTTTGGAACAAATGCACTTTAGTGAAGCTTCACCAAATTAAATAAAAATTAGCCTATGTGATAGAAAATCAAAAAATAAGAAGAAAATATCAAATAAAAAAGTTGGCGGCAACGCATAGTTTTCGAGTTATTGGCCTCTGAAGTTTTCATATATATGTGCGATTTCCCTTTGCATTTCTCAACGTACTTTAGTGAAGTTACACCAAATAAAATAAAAATTAGCCTATGTGATAGAAAGCGAATAATATTTGAATTCAAAATTAAATTATGCATTACGTAAATATATTTATTTAATAAAACGTATTAATAATTAAGAAGAAGTTTATTTTTAATTGTAAAGTTTGCCCACATAGCCGGCCTTCGGCTGATTTTCTCCACCATGGTATATCCCGACACGGCGGTATATAGAATAGAATTTTTGCATAGCAGGCCTTCGGCCGGGCTTAATGATTTCATGGTATATCCCGACACGGCGGTATATAGACTAGATTTTCTTCATAGCTTTATATGAAAACTTCAGAGGCCAATAACTCGAAAACTATGCGTTGCCGCCAACTTTTTTATTTAATATTTTCTTCTTATTTTTTGATTTTCTATCACATAGGCTAATTTTTATTTTATTTGGTGTAACTTCACTAAAGTACGTTGAGAAATGCAAAGGGAAATCGCACATATATATGAAAACTTCAGAGGCCAATAACTCGAAAACTATGCGTTGCCGCCAACTTTTTTATTTAATTTTTTCTTCTTATTTTTTAATTTTCTATCACATAGGCTAATTTTGATTTAATTTGGTGAAGCGTAACTAAACTGCATTTAAGCCGATTTTTTTTATATGTGTAAGTATCTAAAAATATGTTTAATGTTAAATGTTTGATTTTGCAAAAAATAAAAAAAATTTTTATTTCTTATTTTTGTTTTGTTTGTTTGTAGAAAAATTTAGTTTAGTTTTTAATAAAAAGTTTTTGTTCAATGTGCTTCTATTTATTTTGATATTATTTAATTAATTATCTTTTCTTCTATTTGAGTATATATTTGACCTTAGGTTATTTAAGGTATAAATTTATATATTTTCAAGTTCTGTTTTTAAATAAATATATGAATAGATTTAATTTAAATTTTGGGTTTTTGTTGTTATATATAACGACGTTATTATAATAAAAATTTGTGATACATATTCTATATATGTGCATATCTAACAAAATGCTTTTATTCATATTTTTTGTTTTCCATTTCTACAAATTTAGTTTAATAATATATATAATATATTATTTTTGTTAGGTTTAATTCCAAAAATATTAAAAAAAATTTTTTTTTATAAAAGGTTTTGTTTTTAAATAAACAAATTTATTGTTTAATATAAATTTTTATGTTTTTTTCTTTCATAACATGTTATTATTATTAGTTATTAATAAAGTTATTGTAACATTTCAAATATGAATATATAAAAAAATTCGTTTACAAATTTTGTTTAATTTTTAGGAAAAAATGTCACACAGTGATCACCAGACACCACCCCTTCGACTGGTGAGCCAAAGGCCCACCAGGAAGCGCCTTCCTCCAATTGTTCAGGCTGCCTGTCTCATCAAGGTTAACTTAAATTTAAAAAAAAAAATTTTGTTTTAATTGTTATATTAATGGTTTTTTTTTATTTTTTGTGATACGTATTTGATTTTGTTTACATATTTCTTATTCTATTTTTGTGAACCGTCTTTCTTTCATTTGTTTTTATGTCTAATGGTTTGGCAAATTGGTCATAATAATTCTTATTTCGCTGCTTGTGTTTATTGATCAATTGCTGTGCTAATTCATTCGATTTCTTTAATCTATATTTAACTTCTCTACTGTAATTTTCAATGTTATAAATTGGCTCTACCTCAATGCTCTTCTCATTCGGCATTATTGACTTTTTACCAAATACTAATTCATAAGGAGTAAATTTGTTATCAAAAACTGTATTGGGTGACGTATTGTGAAAAAAAGTAAAATATTTGAGATAAGTATCCCAATCAGACAAATTTTCGTTCAAATATGATCTGACATACTCGTTGAACACACGATGGTTTCGCTCTACAGTTCCTACCGTTTGGTGGTGATACCCTGTAGAAAATTTTATATCAATATTAAAAATTTTGCAAAGTTCCATGAATATATCGTTTTTAAATTCAGTTCCCAAATCTGTTTTTAAGGAATTCATTTTACCGTAGACTAATATGAAATTTTCGAATATTGCACGCGCAACAGTCCGGGCTGACTTATCAGGGATTGATATTGTAACCAAATATTTCGTAAGGTCACACATTAAAGTAAGTGCATACTTGTTTCCGTACGCTGATTGTGGTAATGGACCGATTGTGTCTAAAACAACTAAATGAAAAGCCTTGAGTGGAGTTGGTGTAAAAATTAATTTTTCTATATTTTTGTTCTTAACTTTATTTAAAATACATTTAGGACAACTCCTAACAAATTTTGCTACGTCCCTCGTCATATTTTTCCAATAGAATTTTGTTTTGATTTTTGCATACAATTTCTTTTGTCCACAGTGACCACCTAAAATAGGGTCGTTGTGGTATATCTGCATGAGTTTTAGTTTTTTGTCGTCGTCTAGTATTACTTCGATTGGATCCGTTAAGGCTATTTCCAAATTTTTAAGAAACTTATTACCATAATTTTTAAAGTCTTCAGTTGAACAAATTGTAAAAAGTATGTCATTTTTTGGTAATTCTGCACTATGAATGTTGTGGTTATCGGCTTCCAGTTGTAGCCTCGAAAACAAATAGTCTAGCCTAATTGTTTCGTTTATAATCTCAAAATCCATATTAAACAGTTTTTTAAATTTTTTATATAAATTGACGCGTAATATTTTAATTTTCTCTTCACTAGTGATTATTTCTGTTCTTATTTTTGAACTATTCTTGTTAAAGTTATAAGAAAACTTGTCGAAGACTTTTAATTTGGGAATGTTTTGTTTTTCTATTTCGTGTTGTATGGTATTTTTCTTGTTATCTGGCATTTTAGCCATCGAACGTGTTGTCATAGCCAGTACTTGGTTATCTGAGTTTTTTAGTTCATTAATTCCGACTCTCGAAAGAGCATCCGCTCCTACGTTATCTTTTCCTTTGATATATTCTACTACAAAATTATACTCCGAGAGTTCCAACCGTATACGGGTTAGTTTTGATGATGGGTCTTTCATATTGAAAAGATATACTAGGGGTTTGTGATCCGATCTTACTGTAAATAAAGTTCCGTAGACGTAAGGACGAAATTGTTTAATTGCAAAGTGAATTGCAAGCAATTCTAATTCAATTATCGTTTTTTTTTTTTGTTCAGATTGAGTAAATGTTTTTGAAGCAAAAGATATTGGTATTACCTTGGAAATTTTGGCTGAGTATAGCTCCACATCCTGATTTAGATGCATCTACTGTGATTAAAAATGGTTCTGAGAACTTTGGATATTGCAATATGTTAGGGTTCATTAATGCTGATTTTAAATTTTCAAATGAGTTTTTACATTCTGTGGTCCAATTAAATTGGATGTTTTTCCTCGTCATTCTATTTAGTGGTGCTGCTATAACTGCAAAATTCGGAATGAATTTACGATAATAATTTGCAAATGCCACAAACCTTCTGGTAGAATCTTTATCAAATGGAATTGGATAGTTTTTTATTGCCGTTATTTTTGACTCATCCGGTAAAAGACCATTGGCTGTGCATTTGTGCCCTAGGAATGTGACCTCTGGCCGAAAAAAATTGCACTTATAAGGGTTTATTTTCAAATTGTACCGCCTTAATGTTTCAAAAACTTCCTGTATATTTTTAATATGATGCTGTTTGCTGCAACTGATAATTATAATATCGTCGATATATAAAAAAGCTTTATTTGAATTAATACCCGAAAACGCAATTGACATCATTCTAGAAAAGGAGTTAGGTGCCACATTCAGCCCGAAAGGTAACACTTTCCAGCGAAAAGATCCCTTGTCGGTGCTAAATGCTGTGATATTACGTGATTCTGGCTGTATAGGGATTTGGTGAAATCCTGAAAACAAATCAAGTATTGAAAAATATTTCGCCCTACCTAATTTATCTAGGATGTCGTCTATGCGTGGTAGAGGAAATTTGTCTGCGAGTAATTTTCTGTTCACTGCTCGGTAATCTACGCACATTCGATACGCTTTTTTATTATCGGCACTCTTTTTCGGAACTAATATAAGAGGGCTATTGTAATTCGATATACTAGGTTCAATCAGATCATTTTTTAATAAATTTTCAACTTGTTTGTCGATTTCATCTCGTTGGGTATACGGAAGCCTGTAATTTTTTATGTAAACTGGTGATTTATCTATTAATTGAAGTTCCTGCTCATAAAAATTGTTTATTGTCATTTTATCGTTCTTTAAACAGAAAATATCTGCATATTGTGCACAAATAGGTAACAAGCTATCTTTAACTTCAGTTGGCATTTGATTTTGTAAAATTCCCTTTAATTCGGCTATACGCGCAGTATCAATATTATTTTCATTAATGGAATATATATAAAAGTTACTCAATTTTTCCAATTTGATTTTTGTCATTTCTAATGCATTTGAGTTCATCAGTAGGGTTAATAAGTTGTACGATAGGGTTGTTCGAATCGATTATTCCTTTGCTTACAAACACGCCTTCGCAAATTTCTTGGTAATCGATAAACATGGGTTCTGTTATGTTTCTTAAATTAAATATTTTGAACACTTCACACCTGGGAGGAATTATACAAGAAAAATTTGTTGTCCCTTGTTGTATTGGGATATTTATTCTAGTATTTCTGATAGTAACAGATATGGCCATGTTTTCGTAGTTAATTTTACATTTATTGTCTTTTAGAAAGTCTTTTCCCAATATGCCGTTAGCAGGAATATTAAAGTCATCGCTGACTATATGAAGCACTTGAGATATTAGTTGGTTTGAAATAATTAAATTTGTACATAATGTACCTAACGTTAAAATTGGATTATCTGTTATTCCAGTGATGCTTATTACTTGGTTTTTATTTAAAATAGTATCGTGATTAAGACAAGAAATTTTGATAAGGGAAATGTCTGCTTGTATGTCTACGAGAAAGGTGCAAGTTTGTTTTGTGTCAGTACAATTTACTTTAATGAAATCAGAATATGTGAGGTTTAACGTATAGATATACGTTTTTGAAATATTATTTGTTAGATTTACTGTTGCGTTTGTTTTTCTTCTTCCTCCCTCAACGACGGTCGTTGAGGGGACTCCACGTTTAAAGTCCTAACGGCAGCTCTTTGGTATGCGTTTGTCGGGGGTTGGTATCTGTGATTACCGCGATAACTACGCTGAAACCTATTATTGTTATTGTTGAAATAACTATTGTTGTTTCTATAGCGAGAATAGGAACCACGAGAATTTCCGTAATTATTGTTACGGTTGGAATTATTGCGAAACTGTTCATTGTTACTAACTGATCTATTGTGAGTATTTTTATTTGGCGTTCGGAACGATAACACCTGACGTTCCTTTATTTCATTTGTAGCTTCTTCTGTAAGTAGTTTTGCTACTACGTCCTTCGGTTCTTTAAAAGTTGCCGAGGCTAAAATCGCTTTTATCATGTCCGACTTTTTTTCTTCTATTGCAATTTCTTGGGCTTTGTCCCTCGTTACGCCTCCTATTGTTAAAGAACGCTGTAAGCATAGCTGCCAGATTTGACGATTTATCGTCATTTTGACGATTTTGGGTCCTAAAAATGACATAGTGACGACGGGACGATTTATACCCTAATTTTGACGATTTTAAATAATTCAAGTTTGCAACATTTATTTGTACTATTAAAGCAACTGAACTGCTAAAAATTTTACTGAGCAGCTTTTTAAAAACTAGTTTGCTTAAAACTGTAAACTTTTATTTAATGTAAATATATATAAAAAAATTGTCCATTAATCCATTTAATATTATTAATGTAGAAAAAAGTTGGTTTTCTGAAATTATAACAGAATTTTCCTATTTTTAAAATCCAAGAGCTAGAAACTGATTTCAGACAATTAAAATTATTGCACTGATAAAAACAAATAAATATTGGATTTTTGGAAAAAAATATCAGAGAGGCAAACAAGGGATTCTAGTCTTTTGTTTCCGGTTTTGACTAAATTTATTACAAAAAATCTAGTTTTACCACTATGCCCAGCAAATGTGGAAATAATATTTAGTCAGGTAAACATAAATAAGACTAAAGTAAAAATTCATTGAAAAAGTCGTATTTGGAAGCAATATTATATACAAAAGATTATTTAAAGCTACTATGATTTAACAGTTGTACCTGAATTGATCAATATGTTTAACTGCAATATATATGTATTTGTAAAATATATTATACATATATGTATGTATGTATGTATGTATATATATACAAGTCTATTTTCTTTAACAATTATATATTTATGTTTAAAATTTTATTTATTTGCTGCGGGTTAGCAATATCTAGTTATATATTTCGTTGGTAGCTATACCAACTCATCAGTAGATGTTTTACCCTTTATGTTTAAAAAGTTTTAAAGCTCATCTATTTATACAAAAACTCACAAATATATTTTTGTGAATTACAAATCATAAAAACAGCTTTCAAAATTATTTAAACGCATACAACAAATAATTTTCCATTATGAATGTGTTAACTTTTCTACACCTATGCAATTAGACAACCGCTGGTTGCCATAAAAGTATTTATAAGGCAAAAAATGAAAAGTAAATCTCTCCTTTACATATATTTATTATATATTTATTGTATAAATTATATTTTAGTTTTTATACATTTTTAGAAACTGTGTTTCCAAAAATGAAATTTAAAATCATATTTTACTAAATTGAAGTAAAAATAACTAAAGGATTGGGATTTTTTATTTTTGTCCATACAATACTTTTTCCATGCATGTTTTCAAAGTATTGAAAAACATGGAATCTACTTACATGTGATTTTATCGTCAATTCTAATTGAAGTATATGATCTCTGTATTAAAAAGAATATTGTTTTATTAATCAGATTTGTTTATTTAAGAGTTTTGTTATGTTTTGGCTCTAATAAAATAAAACTTTGGAACTATCTGGAAAATTTAGGAAAATTTACTTCATAGTAGTTTAACTACCTACTTGAATTATGCATGTATTTATTTATATTTATACACATCTAAGTATGTGAAAGGTTTCAAATTGTTTATGTTTGTTTTGTTTTTGTTGTTTAGAATGAAGATATATGTTTTTGTTGTTTTTATAATGTTTTTAAATGTTGTTTTTATAATTTAAAACAAATTACCTTTGAATTATTTACAGTGTTGTCATATGCTTTTCCATAATCATCTTAAAAATCTACAATGTACTTGTATGTACTTTGCAAAACTAAGTTTATTCAAAAAAAAAAATATTTCTATTTGAAACTAAAAATTATAAATATTTTCATATGGCATCATTTTTTTTCGGTGAAACAACCCTTAAATTTCGATTTTAATAATTTCCTTGCTTCGCTCTTAAATTTTTTCTTAAATGCATATTTCTGCTCTCAATTACATATATGTATATACATATGTGAGTATATGTGTATGTGTACATATGCATGTACAACTTCCAAAAAAAAAAAATTTCCCATTTTAAGGTTTTGTTTTTAAGTTTTATTTTGTTTGCTTACGTTTTCTTTTATGTATATATATTTTTGTTATACATATGTAAAATTGATGAGGTTTGTATATATGTATTATGTGTATTGTCTGTTTTGTTTGTGTATGTATGTAATATTCTAATATAATGATACCCATGGTGCTGTTTGTTACTAGGCTGTTGTTGGTTGATTTCATCTCTCTCGTGTTGCTGTTGTGTGTTGTTGTTGACCTCCGATTTCATCTTTCATCATGGCTCAACATCGTATATTTTAGGCTATTTTATTTGTTGCTATTTTCTTGAGTGTTGTTTATTTTCGTTGTTGGTTAATACCCGTCTTAAGCTAAGATCCCACTATCGGCGCAATGTACCAATTTTCATCGCAATGCATGTACCGATAGTGTGAACGCAAAAAAATTTTCAAATTGCGACAATCTGCGCCGAAATTGTGCTGAGTATAGACAATCAAAATCAACCTTGATGCGTCGATAATGGGAACACGCTATTGCACAATGTTGATCAATAAATTTTTAAAATATGAGCCGATTTTTATCGGCCACTCGTGCGCCGATCACAGTCGACAATCAGTGACGATACACGGGATGGAAAACCGAATTTTTAAATTGCACCATCTGGCTTTTAAAACTAAATTATTTTGAACTTATTTTTACCAAAAATAAAATGTTATTATTTTTTATTCAAATATATTGGAATGTATTATTTGCGCGCTAGGTCTTTTTGTATTAATAAATATCTATATTTATACCTATTTTCGAAATTTCGCTTAAAGCCCACGTGACTATTTTCGCCTTGATTCACCCCTTGTATTTGTGTGCCATTTAGTGTACGTCTACACCTAACATGAAATGCTGTCATAACTTAAAGTTAAAACTTGCTTTTCAAATACCTATATTTGATAGTGGTGGGTAGGCTTGCCACCCGTACTTTATAATAAAGTATTGTACGTTTTTTTGATTAATTGTACTCTATACTTTATAGAAAAAATAAAGTACACCAAAATACTTTATTTCGCATGATTTGATTTATCTACAATTCAAAATAGATTCGGGTTATATTAGTCATTTGTTGACGTTTTTTTACAGTGGCGATTCTTTCTTAAGACTATGTCATGGCAATTTGGATATTTGGATATGAAACAAGCAAAAAAATTAACCTTTTGTCTGCACTGGAACTGACCAGGGAAATTCCCATGAATTTTTTATTATTTATCGATAAAGTCTTAGGGTACCTGAATAAATGGTTTGATTTTAAAAATACAAACTGGTTATTTACAATTAGCAATAAAAATTTAAAGAGCAAAGATGAATTTGATAATATTGTTAGCATAAACGAAAATTTAAATCTGCAAAAACTTATTATATAAATATGGATGATCTTTATGGAGAAATTGCGTCATTAAACAAAATTTATTATCAGATATACAGTTCTCAAAGTTTTGCGGAATTATCTACAGCAAGTAAATGGCAGCTATTAATTAATAAGACTGATGATAATTTATAAAATCTGTATAAAGTAATTTCATTTTTAATTTCTATTCCTGCCACGTCAGCATTCACAGAGATAGTTTTTTCTATAATGAAGAGCAAATGGCGAGACGAAAGAAACAAAGCGTCTCTGAATCTGATAAAAAATGAATTAATTATTTACTTTAATTTAAATATGATAATTATTTGATAAGACTTGCGAAAAGCAATAAAAACAAGTTTTCAAATATAACAATAAAGAAAAATAAATTGTACTTTATTTTTATACTGTGTACTTTTTTTCCTAACCTTTAACAACCAATGTACTTTAATTGCAAAAAAAAAAGGTGGGAACCTTAGTGGTGGGGTACAAAAACTTATAACTTTTCATTATTTAGATAGTTCGTTGCCGCGTCAAGTAACTACACTTCACTTTTTTCTGCAGTAGAATTTTCCAAAATGTAACAACAAAAAAGCCGTCCGTCAAACTAAAACGTCAAATTATGCTATAAAAGCGTTTTCCAAATAAACCCTGCCTAAATCTCACGTAACACGTTGTTATGATAAATCTTATAACAACAATCTTATGAGATGAACTGTCAAAAAAGCAACTTGTGCTTGTGCCGCCATTGCAAATATTCGCAAAATACAATACAAAAAAAAAGATTTGCAATGTTTTTACTAACAACATTTGCTATTGTAATGCAAATAAATTTCTAAATCAATTAAACTAAATTAATTGTACTTATGTTGAATAAAAACAGCAAAATAAGAAATGGTGGCACAGATATTTTGTGATAGTCTCTGTATTTTGTGATAGTCGCTGTATAGTTAGCATTTTTTATTATCCAATGCTTGTTGTAAAGAGCATTTGCTGAAAACGCCACCATCTGAAATGCGGCCGTTACAACCGACGTCAATATATAAATATTTGTATTCAGCATCAACAGCTGCCATAAGCACTATGCTGTGAGTACCTTTATAATTATAAAAAATTCTGCCTGATTTTGGTGGTGCGATCATAGTCACATGTTTTCCATCAACTGCTCCTATGCAGTAATGAAAGTTCCATAGTTGTTCAAACTTCGAAGCTACTTCAATCCACTGTTGTTCTGTTGATCGCATCTGAAAAATTATCCGAAATGACCACATTTTTTATTCCATAGAATATACATACTATGTATTTATGTATACATACAAATACTTTACCTTTATGTAATTATTTTTAAGCACCGCAAAAATTGCATCGCAGACTTCCGGAATAAACTTGGAGATTGTGTTTGGAGCAATATGAAAAAAAGCTGAAAGGCTTTTATAACTGTCACCAGTAGCCAAATACCGAAGGGTACAAGCTAAGCGCTGGCATACTGGAATAGCTTTTCGAAACCTGGTGTCTTGCTTCTGAATATATGGGGTGGTTAATTTAACCAATTCGAGGAAATTTCTTTCATTCATTCGCACATAGTTTTTGAAAAGAAAATTTTGGTTGTCTACTTCACGATATTCGCGTAAGGTTCTCTCATAGGCACCATATTCACTCCTCTTTTGTAACCAGTCTCTTACCCAAATGCTACGTTTTTTAAGTGTTATTTTATTTCTTATTTGCTTCTTTTTTTTAAGCATTGACGCAAAAATTTATAAAGCCAAAGCAGTTTGCTGTTTTTTATAGAAATCCATTCCAAAAATTAAACTGTATCTGGCACAAGCAAAGAAATAAAAACATACATACATATGTATGATTAATTTGCCCAATAATGCACGATAGTGTGATCGCATTTTACCGATTATTGTCGCAATAGCGATTTGGCCAACATGTGCCGAAAAAAATTGTCGCAGTATGCGACGATAATGGGACCGTTCAAAAATTAATTGTGCAATGTTTTTACATTTGTGCCGATACAGCACGATAAAAATTTTCGCAGATTGTGCTGTTTGCGCCGATAGTGGGATCTTAGCTTTAGGCTGTAGTTTCGTATTTATTTGTTGTGTTGTTTATTTTGTTGACGTGTTTGTTGGTTGGTTATCTCTTCTTTTTTTTTTTATTGAACATGTTTCATTTTTCATTTTGTTTCATTATTTTTTCTCTATTTTTTTCTGTAGTTTTCGTTGCTGTTCATTTCGTTGTTATATTTTTCTGTTCTGCAGTTTTTCTTTATTTCGATTTGATTTCTAACTTATTCTTTTTTTCCACTTTATCTTTTTAAAGTGAAGTTTTTCTTTATTTCGTTTTGATTTCTTACTTATTCTTTTTTTTTTTTTTGATGTACATATGTATGAATGTGATTTTATTTTTTAATGGTGTTTTCTTTTCTACAAAAAAATGCTACATCTCCATGCAGAAAGTGTACTTACGTGTTTGTTTCTTAAAAATTTTTTGCTCTCTAAAAGGGCAGTGTGTTTGATTCTAAAAAATTGCCCTCAATAATGGTGGAAGGCATTGCACTTTTTGCCCCGTTAAAATCGGCAGTGTTGTAAGTGCCCTGTAAAACAGATGGCAAAGCGAATTAATACCAAGTGGCCTTATTAGTACAACAAGATCTAGCATTCACCAAACTGTAATGTTAAATGCATATACAAAAAGTTGTTGTTTAGCTTTTCATATAGAGTTTGACACTTTGGTTAGAAAGCTGCAGATAATCTCCACTAATAACGCCACCTGGTATTTATTCGCCTTAACATGGGGTTTTTGTTTATAAATAGTGTTACCAGACGAAGTTGAAAAAAATCGCCTGGAATTGGGAAGTAAAAAAGTTAAGATTTTAAAGTTAAAATTTCTATTGTTTCATAGGCCAGCCATGAGAAAACATTACATTGTTAATGCTAGATTTTCAGTAATATAGAATCTTACTGGATTCGGTGTTATAAAATCGCTCTCATAACAAAATCTTCATATGAAAAAATCGTTAAAAGTTCAGATCGATAAATCAGCTATCTGGCAGCTGTATTTTCATGTTTACGTATTGTATGAAAATAAATTGGTGAATTTTTTAACATATTCAGCAATTTTAAACAAAAATGTTAAAAATATGGAAACTCCGCATCTATTATATGTGCAGAAATGACTGTCAGTCAATTATTGGATTCATTCTCCTCATGTGATGAGGAAGATATGTTAAATTTATTAAGTCGTAGCCCTCATCCGCGTGTCAAAGGATTTGTTGAATTTTTTTTAATTGTGTAGAAAAAGCTTCGCTGTCAGCTGTTAAAAACAGTGCGTTCCACTTTTTCATAAATCGAGTTTTATTCTATTGAAATAATGAATTGCATTGTAACAGGGTTGGCAAGACATTTTATTCATGTGCCTTTCAACAAGGTGCCATTTTGTGTGTAGAAAAGAAAACACCATAAGACTCTTTATATTTTCGTTTTAAGCTTTTTTTTTAAGTATAATTTCTGTTGTAATTACATATTTATTTTATTTTTCCATTTATAAGTATGTTCGTCCCAAAACTGATTTACTCTTATTCGTTTTCATTTTGTTTCTTCTCCTTGTCTTCGTTTTTTGTTGAATTTGTGGCTTTTACGCCTGATTTCACAATGTTCGGTAAAATGTCTGTTAACAAAAAATTAACTAATTGCTGGTTAGGCTAACGGGCACTATTTAATCAACGGTTACGTATTTTCGTTTCACCATCTTTCGGTTAAGTAACAAAAGAATTTAATAAAAATGTGGCAATACTATCGGTTTGTTTACATAAAAAATGAATTAAAAATACAGTTTTTGCAAATTTGAGAAACAAAA
This sequence comes from Lypha dubia, assembly GCA_947311025.1. Classification (NCBI taxonomy): domain Eukaryota; kingdom Metazoa; phylum Arthropoda; class Insecta; order Diptera; family Tachinidae; genus Lypha; species Lypha dubia. The sequence goes on along the minus strand of OX371260.1, from coordinate 94,140,178 downwards.
CTTTGTAATAATAGTAAAATTCAGGTAAGTAATAATTAAAATATTGTTATTTGTACATAAAAAAAAACATATGTACATCTATATATAACGCATTAATATAAATTGTTTGCTTGTAGTACATAGTTTCTCCGGCGACAACGTATTTGGGACGTACATAGTTGAAGGAATCTAGTTTGGATGTGTCCAGAAGATAGGAAATAAATCAAGAGACGGAATTTGCCATGGTAAGATGATGTAAATATATGTACATAATCGTATTTAATGTCCAATACTGTTATCTAGGATTGAAAAATACCGACCGGCAAAATTTGATGAAATTGTAGGCAATGAAGATAATGTAGCTAGTTTGTCCGAACTTGCTACGCTCCTAACATTATTATAGCGGTAAGTAAAATGATGAAAAAAAAATAAGCAAAAGCTGATTTTTTTTTGGTATGGTATAGGGTCCAACTGGTGTGAGCAAAACAACGACTATTCAGTGTTAGGCTAGAATATTACTTGGTGACATCTATAAGGAAGCAGTATTGGAATTAAATGCCTCAAATGAACGTGGTTTGGACGTAGTGTGGAATGAAATTAAAATGTTTGCTTAACAAAAAGTCACTCTCTCCCGTGGACATCATAACATTGTTGTACTAGATGAAGCTGACAGTATGACTGAGGGTGCAGAGCAAGCACTGAGGTGTATAATAAAAATTTATAGTAAGACCACACGTTTTGCATTAGCTTGTAATACAAGTGAAAAGATCATCGAACCCATACAGTCTTGATGTGCCATGTTGCGTTTTACGAAATTATCAGATGCCCAGATTTTGGCTAAACTTATTGCAGTTTCTTTCTTTTTTTGTGAATAGAAATTTTTAAATTAAAAATATTACAAACATATAAATATCGATTTGTATCTCTATACATTTTGTTTCATTTTCCTCCGATTAGAGTGCTAACCGGCAAATTTCTTTCAGTTAAATTTAACATCAACTTTTCTGTTAAATTCTGTCAGTTAAGAGTTAATCATATATTGTGTAATACAATTTAGCCAGACTTTCGGTTAAAGTGTTGATTATTTTTTAATCGAACATCGTGAAAGCGGGCGTTAAAATTGCTCTTACTAAACTTCTTTTTATTTTTGTTGCGTAAGTTTTCTGTAGTTATTTAGAGTAACAATGTATGTATAGCTTTAATTTAGGGCCCGATTATGGTTTACAACATCAAACATTTTAGTGTTGTTAAATTAAAATTGCGATTACGGTTTACAACACCTAGCTTTAGTGTTGTAAGTTCAGCTGTCTATGTTCATTTACAGCGATTATGGTTCACAACATGTGTTCTTAAGTGTTGATACAACTGAGAAAATCTTACAACTGCTCATTAGCCGTTGTCTAATTGTCGTTGCAAGTTGAAAAATTTAAATGGAGAAAAATTTGTAAGTATACATATAAAACTTCAGTTTTCCGCAAAAAATTTAAAGCTGCTTTAGTATATATTACAAAAATATCAAATAAAAAACAAATAGAAAAACTGGTGGAGGTGATGAAAGCAAATCCGTTTACTCTTAAAATGCAGAAAACTGTTGGTTGTGAAACTCCAATATTAAAATCATTAACGCTACTTCTTTGATAGCTACCATCAGCAAAAAATCAAAGAGCAATTCAATTTTAAAATAGGAGGAATGGCAGAACACCGATTTGAAGGTTTTAATAAAATGCTTAGTTCCCGCAGCAAGAATAAGAACCCATCCTTGTTTATGCGGAAAAATTTTTTAAAACTGAAAAATTTTTATTTATGTACATTCATTTTCTGCATTAAAATATATAACATACTCAGTACTTGTGAGATCCAATGGGTTCGAACTATCCCGAATTCTTTTCCGTAGAAGTGCCATGTGCGTTTTAGCTGTGCCTTCATCACAATTATCAAAAAATAAATCGACATTAACATCCATAATTATTTATATTTACTTTATTTTACTTATTTGTAACACAACAAAAATGTACATGCATCTTTTAACAGTTTTTATGTACATATTTATTTTTCAACTTGACCGCTTTTTGCAAACATCGTTGGAATTTTGCGGATATGTGTGCTACTATTTAAATCCAACTCTGTGACATACACAACAGCTAGCTGTTGTAAACCATAATCGCAAAACAAATTAATGTTGTGTTGTAGCTGAGACAACACAACATTTAAGTGTTGTAAACCATAATCGGGCCCTTAAGGCCCAACTATAATATGCATAAGCTAGCTTAAGTCAGCTTAAGCAACTGTGCGAATACATGTAAATCGTATGTGGCAACTATAATGAACTTAAGCAAAATTTTCGTTAAGTTTTATGAAACGTCATTTGCTTAAGCAAAGTGCGAAACTGAACGCACATTCCGTACGGAATCAGCTTTTCTACTAATACATACATACATATGTATGTTTGTACGTAAAAATAAATTAATTTTGAAAATGGAAAAAAGAAGACGAAATAGTTTACATATAAAATTTAATAGAAAATGTGGAAGAAAAGAAGTGTCTGTACACGAAAGTGACATTTCATATATTTTATTTAACATATTTTATTTCCACTAATGTATATTTTAGTACTTTTGCCCTTAAATAAAATAAATACTACATACATAAGTAGTACATAATTTCGGTTGTATCTTTTCTTATTATTAGTAAAAATAATAATATACATACGTATATTTTAGCATATTTTTTTTTAATTACAATCGTTTTATATACATTTGAGTACAAGACTCAATTTGTTTAGGATAAATAAGAAGATATAAATTTTTCGAAAAATTATTTATGCTACATATGTATGTGTGCAACTATGACTACTTAAATTTTAAGTCGCATAAGTACATTATAGCCACCTAAAAGTCTCTGCAAATTTGCTTAAGCATTTGACAGACTTTTCGTTCAATTTTGACATTAGCTTAAGCCAGCTTATGCATATTATGGTTGGGCCTTTAATTGTAGCTGACCAAGTGATATTGGAGAGTGTTGTGTTTGTTATGCAATTTCGAGGCTGTTCTCTTTTGTTGTTTTATAAAAAAATTTTTTCGAATATGTCCATACGGTACAGAAATATTTACTGTTCTTCCTATATGTGTGTGTATGTATGTAACATAGTAATTTTATTAGTTATGTATACATATGTATATGTACATACATAATTACTGCATATTTAATTTCATTAAATTTAATAAAAAATTTTGGTAGGTACATACATATGTAGGTACATACTGTAAATTTGATTAGTAATTTTGCACCTCGTTGTTTTCAAGACATAAGTACATACATATGTATGTATGTATGTATGTATTAATATGATTTGATTATCAACAATTTTAAATTTGGTTTTTAATGCAAGCTTGTAGGCACTTAATATTTTTATTGTATTGTAGGTAGCTATTTTATCGTATTACAAGATAGTTTGCTACATATTTATGCAAATTGAGTTTTTTCAAATTTTACACTAATGATACGTAGTGTAATTATTATAAGATTTAAATATTGAATGCATGTAGGTAGGTATTGTATTTTTATAAGGAAAATTTTATTTCCTTTGCACACTTTAATTAATTTTTTTTCACAGTTGATCACTTCAAATGGTTTTTGATGTTTTTTTTTTAGAAATTTTTTTCATTTTTAAAAAATGCGAGACTGTACTTTTTTTTCATTCCGTCCTGTCTCGGTCGCCATGTAGTATAAATGAGAACTTACTCGTTTGACTGGTGTCACAGGGTACCCAGAGATGACAAAAAAAAAAATTGGACTTCGATCATATTTTATTTATCATAACTCGGCATCGTGAAAAAGAGACATCATTAGTGTGTTTGTTATGAAGATAAACAAAACGAAAAGCAAAAAAAAAGTTCAGTTTTTAGTGGAAAATGCTACATGAAAGCACGCTTAAATTTAATAAAATGTAATAATATTAAGTATTTACGGGATATAATTCGAAAATAAAGTGATAAAACAATTTAGTGTGTGCTTATATATTCTGTATATTAAATTTATATACATACGTACATATATGCTGTAAATTTGCCAAATGGTGGTGGTTTATTACTTACACACATACATACATACATACATACTTGATAAATTCTGATATTTTGCAGATATCATAGTGATAAAATACAAACGATCAGTGAAAACCAACTTAAATTAATTAATTAATAATATTTTTAATGTGAATTAGAGAAATATATGGATATTTAATTAGTTTTGCGATTTATAATTTTAATTTGGATAGAAAGACAGCACAAAGAAAAAAACCAAAACCCGCGATTGTATGAGTGTATACAAACAAGTATGCAAAATCTTCCGTCTCGTGTCATCTCTGGTTACCCTGTGCTGGTGTGTGCAGAGTGTTTTATTTTATTTTTCAGTTTTTCTTACTCGATAATTCTGTTCCTTATATATAGTTACACCCAATTCATACCATGAAATTTTACATGAATTTTATTTCACGATATTTTGTGTTTGTTGGCGAACGGGGTAGAGAAGCAAAAGGGGTAACAAAAAATTCACATTTTCAGTTCTCCGTGAGTTTTTCTTATATTTTTCTTTACACATATTCGTTTTTTGTTATTTTGCTTTATTTCATATTTCATTTTCATGTGGCAATACGCATATTCGTTTGCACGAAGTTTGTACGGAAATAACAAATTGATGTACATACATACACACACATGTCAGATTGTTTTTATACAAATAATAAAGTAAAGAAGAATAACCGATTACGGAGAAAAAAATCAACATTTAAATCATGGGAAAAAATCATCGTATGAACCTGTAAAGTTTTTAGAAGCAACTTTTGCAGAGAACTAAAGAAAAATCGTGAGTTTTATTTCACGGTATGAATTGGGTGTTAGTTGCTTATATAGTTGTAAGTAACAGGGATGAGTTGAAGAGGTAGCAGGCCGACAGTGCTGCCACTACATTGGTCCAATTTACACGAGATTAATACTTAGTTCGCACAACTTTTGTTCTTTCGAAAACACACGAGACTAGTTAATCTGGCATAAAATTGTGTACAAATACAAAGCTTTTTTATCAAAATGAATTAGTTTTTAGTTTGTTGTTAAAAAAGTTTTTTTTATTATTATTTATTTATTTGCAAAATATCTTTTGTAAGACAATAAGCAAATGTGATAATTTAAATAAAAAATTACAGGAGTTTAGTAGCCTTAATGGACTACATAATAATTACAATTTAATTTAGATCAATGCGCACGGTAGTGCGCCAGGCCAAGTTCGGCCACACAGTGTGTGTATTTACACGAAACCATTCGAGCTGTTTTTACCCCCCTCATAACTTTGCTCCCCTTGATCATAACATAATGAAACTTGAAACATAAGGTCTCCCTACAGAGGTAACACCACAGGTTAAATTTTAAAGTTCTACCATAAAAGCTTCCCGAGATATTAAGGTGTGAAAAGTCCATATTTTAGTACATATTCACTGACTCACTGACTGACTCATCAATATTATTGGGCACTTCCAGTAAAGCTAGAGAGCTGAAACTTGGTACACAGGTAGGTCTTGGTGAGAAAATAACCAGAAAAATCTGAAAGCGGGCACTTTCTTCCGGGGGGACTAGGGTTCCCCTTCTTTGTATGGGGCACTTCCAGTATACCTAGAAAGCTGAAATTTGGTACATAGGCAGGTAGTGATGAGAAATTACCGAAAATGATTTTTTAACGGGCACTTTTCATCTGGGGGGACAATCATGCCCCTTCTTTGTATGGGGCACTTCTAGTATAGCTAGAAAGCTGAAATTTGGTACACAGGTAGGTAGTGATTAGAAATTACCGAAAATGTTTTTTTAACGGGCACTTTTCATCTGGGGGGACAATCATTCCCCTTCTTTGTATGGGGCACTTCTAGTTGACCTAGAAAGCTTAAATTTCGTACACAGGTAGGTCCTGAAGAGAAATTAACAAAAATAATTTTTGAACGGGCACTTTTCACCTGGGGGGACTTAGGTGCCCTTCTTTGTATGGGGCCTTTCCAGTATAGCTGAAATTTGAAATATTTATACGAAAACAACTTAGAAAAAAGAAGTGAGATCCACACAAAAACATAAATGTGCAAATAAGGCCAAGTTCGTATCCAAAAAGTTTCGCCCGTAAAAAGTACTGAGATCAAAATAAGGACCAATTTCTTGATAGGTACAATTCCATCTCATTTCTAGGCAACTTGTAAGCTTGGCAAAATATTTTAAACCTTTATAATATGGGAAAGAATTCTTGGAAAAATATTACCAAGCTTATAGGTTGCCTAGAAATGAGATGGAATTGTACCTATCAAGAACTTGGTCCTTATTTTGATCTCAGTACTTTTTTTTTTTTTGGATAATCATATTATTAATTGAATCTTCAATTATAAATTGAAACATCAATAAGTTTTTCAAATCTTAAATCTAAAAAATAAAAATAAAGTATAATGTATGTATGTTTAGCCAATGCTAAACAAAATTTATGAATTTCAGCGGTTAATTTTTGTAGTTTTACATCTCTCGTGTTCGGCTGAGAAAAAGAGTATCCCTCCTTTTCAGCCGGGTGTGACCTCTATAATGTAGAATTTTGCGTGCAAGTACATTTGGGTGCAACTCAAGTTTTTTTATATATTTTTTAGCGTGTTTTGAAAATACTGTCTTCACCAACGGGACATCAAGATCTTTGTGATTTGAATTTTTTCGACATTTGATGCTGAGGCAGTGCCCCATAACTGGATGCCATAGGACCACATTGGCTTCAGGATCGCGTTGTATATTGTATAAGAGAAGTTTACAGTCTAGGCTTAGTATAGAATTTCTTCCCATTAGCCAATTCATTTGGGCTGCTTTTAATTTCATTTGGATCAGCTTTGCGTCTATGTGCGATTTCCATGTTAAACGTCGATCAAGGTAAACGCCTAGATATTTGACTACAGTGTGTTGCGGTATAGTCTCGGTGTTGATTTGTATAGGCGGGCATGTTTCTCTGCGCAACGTAAAAGTGACGTGTACACATTACTGCTCGTTAACTTTTATACGCCATTGTTTGAGCCATTTTTCTAATTTTGATATGTACTCTTGTAAGTTGCGGGAAGCATTTACTGGATTTTCATGAACGCTTAGAAAAGCTGTATCATCAGCAAATGTTGATGTATGAATGTTATTGCCTAACGGTAAGTCAGAGGCATATATTAAGTACAGCAAGGGACCAAAGATACTGCCTTGGGGAACTCCGGCTTCGATCGACTGCGGAGGGCTTAAAAAATTGCCTTCTCGAACCACAAATTTACGTTCCTTTAAATAGTTTTTTAGAAGTCTGACGATGTTTGCGGGAATATTTTGCGTTAATTTGTATAGAAGACCTTCGTGCCATACTATATCGAAAGCTTGAGAGACATCTATAAAGAGCGCAGAGCAATATTTCTTTTTTTCAAAAGTTTCTCTGACAACATTCACACGTCTGTGAGTTTGCTCAATTGTGCTATGTTGTCTGCGAAAACCGAATTGATGATCTGGGATGCATCCACTTCTAGTCACTATAGGCATCAGCTTGCTCATGTACAGCTTTTCAAATAGTTTTGAAATATTGGGCAATAAACTAATAGGCCTTTACGATTCAACCTTCGTATGATCCTTGCCGGGCTTTGGTATCATAGTAATCATCGAAACCTTCCATTTTATTGGGTAGCCTTCTAGGCGTACAATACTGTTAAAAATGAATAGTATTATTCTTTTTGCAATGAAAGGCAACTCTTGAAGCATTTTGTTGCTTATTTTGTCGACACCTGGGGCTTTTTTGGTGTTAAGACTAGTAATGGCCTTTTCAATCTCCACAATGCTAAATATTAGTGGTATTTCTGGTAAAGAGACGACTGGTGGCAGTTCAACAATATCCGTAGAAATATTCGGGGTAAATACTTGTTCTAAGTGCTTAACAAATAGATCACCTTTTTCAGCATCAGTTCTTGCCCAGTCACCATTCGAAGCTCGTAAGGGAGGTTTGCATATCACCGGCCTTTTCAGCCCTCTGGCTGCACGCTACAGCGAATAATCTGTTTGTGGTGTTGCATATAGCTCTTGAAGAAATTTTTGAAGGGAAGCTGTTTTTTGTGTTTGCAAAACTTTTCTAAGCTGCTTGGTACACTCCTTAAACCTTAATTTTAGCTGAGGCGATCTGTAGCGTTGTCATTCTCGCCGAACTCTCCGTTTTTCAGTCAATAGCCTTTCTATATCTGCACAAAAAATATTGTTAAATCTCGCTTGTTGATTTGGTTGAATTGAAGAAGCATTATGAGCAGCTTTTTTAGCGTGTGCTTCAAACAACCTGAGAGAATAGTCTATGTCAGAAGGTGTTCTCAGCGGCATTCTTTCCGAGCAATGAGCACTCAAATATTTTTTGTATTTCAGCCAGTTAATACATGCAAATGTCATCTGTAAATCCTATGTTGCTGTTGCAGTTTTATGTGAGTAAATGGTGACAATTTTAGGCGTGTGGTCTGAAGATAAGTCCAAAGATGCTTCAACTTCAACCATCTCACTGGGTACACCTTTCGCTATTCCAAAGTCGATAACATCAGGAATTTTTTGTCGATCTGTTGGCCAATATGTTGGCTGACCACTTGAAACTACATTCAAACCCATTTTACATATTGTGTCGAACAAAGCTCGTCCCCTAGGAGTGATTAAACGTGAACCCCAGAATGTGTGTTTAGCATTGTAGTCGCCAACCGCTAGAAAACGGGAGCCCAGTGATTTGTAAAAAGCCGTATATTGACTCTCGGTAATTGAAAATCTAGGGGGGAATAGACAGATGATATTACAAGTTTTTGATAGTAATTTTCAATGCAGATGTTCGTTGCTTGAAGATAATCTTCACAAAAATCATTTAACAGGTAGTGTTTTATTCGCGTTTTGATTAGGATTCCCGAGCCACCACAAGCTCTACCTCGAGGATCCTTGGTGTCGTAGAAATTATATCCAATAATTCTAAAATAGCTTCGAGAGGTCAAATGAGTTCCTGAGATAACCATACCATCGATTTGTTTATCCAGAAGAAAGTAGTCTATTTCGTTTTATGTAGTACTTTTTACGGCCGAAACTTTTTGGATACGAACTTGGCCTTATTTTCACATTTATGTTTTTTTGTGGATAAAATATAATATCAGCTATTCAATTTATAAAAAGCAGACTAGCCTATGAAAGGCAAGTCCAACACATGAACTCATCTCAATGTTTGTATTTTTTATATTAAACTTAATTAATTTTTAGTTACATAAGTCGTTTATGTGTAATATGAATTAATTGTTTACTTTAAATAAATCCATACGAGACACAAAAATGTATATGTATGAAAGTACAATGCACACAGATAATGAAAGTTTTTGTATAAGTAAATTAATTTTTTTTACTAAAGTATTTTAAATATTTATTTATATTTTATTTATTTGTTGCGGGTTAGCAATATCTAGATATATAGTTCGTTAGTAGCTATACCAATTCATCAGTAGATGTTTTACCCTTTATGTTTAAACAAATTCCAAAGCTCATCTATTTATACAAAAACTCACAAATATATTTTTGTGAATTACAAAGCATAAAAATAGCCTTTAAACAATTTCTCAAACACACACAACAATAATTTTCCATTATGAATGTGTTTACTTTTCTACACCTATACAATTATTTATTTATAACAAAAACAATTTTAATATACTTCATTTAATTCTTTTTTATTATTTGGATTTTTAATTTTATTTTTGAATAAAAATATATGTGTCATAAAAAGTACCACAATGTTGAAAAAAGTACTCTTTTTGTTGACGTACAGTACCATTTAAATTTTTCATTTTCTATCACTGTTTTGTACTAATAAGACTACCTGGTGTGAATACGACTTTCTTCAGCACAAAATATAATGTTCACTTGTAAAGCTACCATGAGGATAAACCTCCTGCTACCTTATCAGTCATTTTTTAGGTTAATTTTAACTTGTAATAACCAAAAACCATTTATCTACCAGATAGCATCCTAAAAATAACTTTTTGAAAGATGTAATAATGGCCCTAAGAGATTTTATGTTTTGAAAACCATTAGAATATCCAATCAGACTAGCAGAACGTATCAATATACTGATTTCAAGGCCGCTACACCTCTCATCAGCGTTCGTTCGTCCATTTTTACAACTAACCATAAAGCTAGGTACACACGATGCAAACAATTTGCAGCAAGTTGAAAATAATTTGCAGCAAAAGTTTGCACAAATGTTCACAACAACGCAAATATTGCATGAAAATTTCTTGCTGAAATTAATTTTTATTTTGCACGCAAACTTTTGCATGGTTATTTCATGCAATATATTGCGTTGATGTTTACACGTGTTTTCAGTTTTTTTGCAGAGCTCGCAAATGACTCTCTCTTGAGCAAAACGAAAACGAAAAAAACTGTCTTTGCTCTGTTTTTTTGTGAAAGGCAAGCAATAACGACGTGTTTACATTATGCCGGCACAAAAATCAAGAGTTGCTGCAATTGCTATATTAGCAATTTTAATTAAACGTAGAAAAATAAGAAAATTAGAGTCTATAAAAAAAAGAAAGTGTTATGCTCCGAATAGAACATTCGACAATGAAGTTGATGGAGAAGTGGTACCAGGTACTTGGCGTAACGATCTTACGTTAGAGGGCAACTGCTTACCAATTCAAAGAAGTACGCAAAACTCTACTGAAGCAAAAGATATACGTGAAGAATTAAAAAATTTTTTTCTTTCGCCTGATGGTGAAGTTTCATGGCAATATAAATATATATAAAATAAGTAATTACTATGTTCAATAAATTTTACTACTTACCAAATTTTGAGTTTTGTAATCTGTTCCTTTATCATTTATAATAAATTTAAGCGCATCAAAAAACTCTCATTTGCTGGTATAGTTCTCTGAGGTACCTTGGCCACTCTTTTTTTGCTTCACTCTGCGGACCTCTTGCATAAATTGAGTTCGCAAATGATGAATTTTTGTTTTTATTTCTTCTTCACTTTTTTCTAATTTTTCAGCGATTTCGCGATAAGCATTTTGCTTTTTATGCTTATTTTTGTAGTGTGCTGACGAGACATCCCATAAAACGGTATAATTTTCATATTCTTCAATTAATTTTTTAGTTAAATCGCGATCCTACATAATGACTATGTTTTTTTGTTTGCTGCAATATTGCGACTGCAGGCAAACAGCGAATGCAAACAAGCAATCAAGTACCGCAACCAAAATAACGGTATACAGACCACAAGCAAAAATTATTGCCGCAAAAAGTTATTGCAAATTTTTTGTTTGCAACAAAATGTTTGCACTCGTGTTTAAACGTGCAAATTTGATTGCAGCAATCAACTTGCTGCAAATTGTTTGCATCGTGTGTACCTAGCTTAATAATATTAATTTCTCATATAAAATGAAGTTCATGTGTAATATGTAATATTTTAAAATAAAGAACAACATATTATTTTCTTTAAAATAAATTTAAAAAATATTAAAGATTTGTTATAGCGAAATAAAAAAAAGGCCGATCTGAAAACTCTTTTAATTTTTTTTACATTTTGGTTTGAGAAAGATGAAATCAATTGTATTATACATATGTATACCTCTGCCCAGACTAGCCCATAAGATAACTATCGTAAAACTAAAATTATGGTTTGTAAGATCGTAATACTGCAACCTCCCGCTGCCGCTTGTATTGGTTTTTTACTATAAAAGGTGTTTCTACTATACTTTTTATAAAATTTATAATTGCTGAATTCACAAAACCTCTTGTATCATTGTATCGAGTGTATTATACGAGTAGTATCGTATACAATAGTGTAAAATTTGTTGTTGGTAATTTTCATTTAAAAAGGAAATACACCATTACACTTTTATTTCATATGTTTTGCAAAAATGGTATTTGATACAATACTCAGAGAGTATATGTATATACTCTCAGAGAGTATTTGTATGGTGCTTGTTCTTCTTTTGTCCATCAATACAAGATTCAAGCCGATACAATATACACTAGGTGTTCACAAACATATAAACAAAAGTGTATTTCATACAAGATAGACGATACTAATTGTTGTGAATTCAGCAAATATATTTTGATTTTATGGTAAATATGCGTACATGGTTTGGTGAAGGGTATATAAAATTCGGTATGGCCGAATATAGTAATATTACTTGTTATTTTTTATATATAATTTTTCATAGCTATTAAGTTTATCAAACCTTGAAGCAATTATATTACATAGTTAGAAAAATTTTAAAATCAGCTTTTTACAATGTTTTACAACAACTCATTTTATAATTATTGTTTTCAAAATTGGTAGTATTACAGAGTACTATCACATAAACACAAATACATGATTAAGTTCTCGTATGTTTGGGTGAAAAGTACATTTAATCACCCAATGTATAATATATTTATGTAATTACTGCCAACATTACGCAGTCTTAAACACTTTTGTATAATGCAACCAACAAATCATCCAACCATGTACATATGTATACTTATAAACATATTTATGCTTGTCGTTATTTACTTTAAAAATGTTTAATATACACAAGAAGCAATCTCTCATCTAGCATTTTTAAGATTATATTTCGCTAAAAATAAGCTGAGTTTTTTCGATTACTTTTTTTGTTACGTTAGTTATTTATTGAATCTTCAATTTTAAATTGAACTAACAATAAAATCTTAAAGCTAAACAATAATATTTATATGTTTGTATAGCCAATGCTAAACAAAATATTGGTTACATCTGTAGAAGTGTTTTTTTTACGTTTCTTGTGTTCGCTGATTTGTGAAGAGGATTTTATTATGTTGCCTTTGAAAATTTTCAACATTTGAAGCTGGCCTGAATCGAAAGCTGTAGGAATAAAAAATTGCAATCCTTAGCCACTCTTGGCTGGTTAATTTTGCGTTATTTTGTGGATTATACCTTCAAAATCCTGTGAAATTCCATTGAAGAGATAAAAACAATATTTCTTTTTTCGAGAGTTTCTCTAAATACTTACACAAGTGTCTGAAATTGATTCTTGTCTCCGAAAACTGAATTGATAATCGGCAATACATCCTTTTCTACTCACTATGGGCGCCAGAATGCTCACATTATGTACATATATATTGTTTTTCAAAGAGTTTTGAAATTGAGCGATACGATTTAACATTCGTACAGTCTTTGGTGGGATTTGCTAGATAGCAATTCCTATAATTCTGTTGGATAGTGTTCGAGGAGTAAAATACTATTATATATGTACAAATTCTTAAAAAAATTTGCACCAAAAAATATTAACGAAATTTGTTAGGTATACTATATTATTGCTTTGTGAAGTTCAGTTGTATCGCGATGTCTGAATTACCTGTTGGCAAAAAACAACGATACGTTTTTTTGAGGTCCCACAGATTTTCAGAATCTTTGGAGTGCCGTAAAAAAAATTGGTCACCAATCTGGTCAAACTGAGTACCCTTTCAGAGTAGAGTCATATCCGTGTATTTTTTGCACTGTTGAACTGTGTACTACACATTAACGTTCAACCACTGTCTGTTTCATGAATTTCACAATATTAATAATAACTAATTTGATTTGGAGAGGGAAGACTTCATTAAAATTATTATTATTTTCATTAATAATTAGGTGCATTTTAGTCTGGAATGACTTAAACTCTAATGGAGGTTTTCCAACCAAGCTTGTCTTAAAAATGCTTCAACAAAGATACATCCTTCATCCCTATTACCAATTAATAGAGTTTGAATTTTAGTTTGCTATGAGCTTGGTATCTTCTGAACATTTCCTTGATGAAGAGTGAGCTTGTACCTTAAAGAAACTTCATATTTTTTCATGTTCGGATAAATTTTTAGTTTAGTAAAAAATTTTCCGCATTTAACACATCTGTGTAATGAATATTCCATATATATATATATATATATATATATTATATTATTTAAGTGAATAACCAAGAAAATCCAGGATTTTCAAGATTTGTTACGGTTTGAAAATTTTGTACTGAAAACATCGTTATGTAATATGTGGATGGCCCTTTAACGAAAATGTTGAAATTTTATTTATTCACACAAAGTTTAAATGTATTTTAAAGAAGTTTCTTTTTTTTATTATTTTTAGTTTAACTTTATTTTAAAACTATCGAAAAAAATTTTTAAATGGAATTTTAAATTATTAGATATTATTCTTCTATTTTTTGACCTTATTTAATTTTATATTTATCTATTTTTTAAGGATTTAGGTCACTATTTTTTTATAAAAAACTTTAATAATGTTTATTATATTATAATAGGAAATATAATAAACATTATTAAAGTTTTTTATAAAAAAATAGTGACCTAAATCCTTAAAAAATAGATAAATATATTATTAGATATTATTTTTCTGGATATACTAATATACACATATGCTTCCCATATAAACAGATGTCGATTGGAAAATTGTGTGTCCCTTAAACGCTAACGCACCCACACACTACTATATACCCATCGTCTACAGGGACTTTTCGTTGTTTGGAAAATTTTCATATTCTTTTTTTCTCTTAAAAGAAAAATAATTAATAAATTTTTTTAAAATTTATGTCCTCATAAATTACTGCATTGAAACATTGAAGTAGAAATATATGATTATCCTTCAAACTGCTACAAACATTAGTGAAAGCCACCATACGCATGTATTTCCAACTTAAGAATTTTCCCATTAAACAGCGGAGTTTAAATTTTATAACCTTTTCATAGAAATATATCAAATAAATTTAAATAGTGAACAATGGCGTTATATCTTGCACATGCATGTTTAAATTTTCAATTCATTCTAATTCTTAAATATATGTATGCATTCGATGCTAATGAAATACAAGCATACGCGTGTCTAACTTTTACATACGTGTATAAAATAAATAAGCGGATTTTTTATTCAGTTTAATACATAAACTGGTTTTAATGTGCACTTTAAATATATGAATCGTGTATGAATTACAAGGTAACCTTAAAAAATATTTTAAAACTACACAAAATTGTTTATAGTATTTTAAAGATTTAGTTATAGTTTATTTCGAATGTTGCAGAACCTTATGGTGATAGGATTGATTCCAGATTTTTTTATCATTAATTTTAGCTAAGTAAGGATCCTCTCTGCTTAAAGATTTAACGATTCTTTGCGGAAGATAAAACCACTGGTTGTTCTCAAAATGTGCTTTAACTTTGGATCCATATTGTGTGACCTTCTACACAAAACATTTTGCATTGTTATATTAAAGGAATATTATAAATTTTCCTGTATTCTGATTTTATTCCTTGGGCTATATTAATTATTTGTTGATAGATCTAAAAGCAAATACAAAATATATATATGAAATAATTGATATTTAAAACATACATGTAAAACTTTGTGTTTCTAATGCAATCATATTATAAATATAAAACGGATCATTCTAATTAGAAAAGATACATTGCGCCAATATCTCTAAATCTATACTACTAAGGTAAGTCGATTTACTTTTTAAATCAATCGATTTCTATCAGTTATCTGATACTTACATATTGTAGACAACTACCATATTTTCATCTGGAATTAAACAGAATAAAATTCAAATAAAAAAAAAAAATTAAAGTTGGTCAAGTTATGGGGGAACTATGCGATTGTGGAATTTCTTTCTATAGGGTAAAAGGTATTTTATTCTATTTCTAGAGCCACTTTCCCACGTTCAATCATTTCAAGACTTTGTTGGTACGTTTATTTTGCTCTAATAGTAACCAACAGCAAGTCTCAAGAAAATCATTACTGTTAATATGTTAATATTACTGTTAAATGTTAATATTTTCCTTTTTTAGTAAGGTTAATTTTGTTCTAATAGTCACCCACAGTCAATTTGAACACATTAATTATTATTATTTCCCCAGAATTTTGTAAGAAATTATTTTGGACCAAACTGAGAGGAAACAAAAAAGAATTATTAAAACCAGTTCATAAGTAGGGGAGTTGTTCGATGACACTGGTCATCACAACTCTTGTACCTTTTTTTTCTGTTATTGAGAATTTCTATAACCCTGAATATTAAAAAAATACTGGAAAATTTGCTAAGTCCAATTATTTTCACATTGTCTTTTGATAAGTCATGCATTTTGGCAAGCTGCATCTAAGCCGAAAGCAAACAGAGAAAATCAAAATTTTTTCCGCAGAGAGCCCATGTGCTTATTGTACATTCGAACGAGTGCTGGACAGTCAACTTGATTTTTTTTTTTTTTTTGTATTTATAAGTCCAACCCGGTCTACTTTTGTGCTAGGATCCAATGCATGCTAGTTGAAAATAAAGATTTTTCAACAAGAACTTTGGTTTTCAATTGTCGCAACAACAACAAAATGATAGTTTTGACATTTAGTTTTTTGACGCATTCGTAGTAGATTGGCAATTGAATTCAATTTTGCTCGAAAATCGCATAAAAATAATTAAAATCCACTATGAAAATGGTGGTTCTGTTAAATTTACATTTAGTAATTCGTGAAATTTTCGAAAAACTTAATCGTCTTTCTGAGACCGCTATTAAGAATTTGCATGCTCAATGTGTCACTGTATGGCCTATTATTGATGACGTAGATATCACTGACATGTAGTTTCAACAGGACGGTACCACATGTCACACAGCCAATGAAAGCATCAATTTATTGCAAACCAAATTTCCCGATCGCATAATTTCACGAAAATCAGCTGTTAAGTAGCCAGCCAGATCTTGAGATTTAACACCACTGGATTAATTTTTGTGGGCCAATGTTAAAGACAGCCTTTTCACACTTATAAACATCTAACATCTACCATTAGGCTTGCCAACCGTACTTTATAATAAAGTATTGTACGTTTTTTTGATTAATTGTACTCTATACTTTATAGAAACAATAAAGTACACCAAAATACTTTATTTCGCAATTTGATTTATCTACAATTCAAAATAGATTCGGGTTATATTAGTCATTTGTTGACGTTTTTTTACAGTGGCGATTCTTTCTTAAGACTATGTCATGGCAATTTGGCTATTTGGATATGAAACAAGCAAAAAAATTAACCTTTTGTCTGCACCGGAACTGACCATGGAAATTCACATAAATTTTTTATTATTTATCGATAAATGGTTTGATTTTAAAAATACAAACTGGTTATTTACAATTAGCAATAAAAATTTAAAGAGCAAAGTTGAATTTGATAATATTGTTAGCATAAACGAAAATTTAAATCTGCAAAAACTTATTATATAAATATGGATGATCTTTATGGAGAAATTGCGTCATTAAACAAAATTTATTATCAGATATACAGTTCTCAAAGTTTTGCGGAATTATCTACAGCAAGTAAATGGCAGCTATTAATTAATAAGACTGATGATAATTTATAAAATCTGTATAAAGTAATTTCATTTTTAATTTCTATTCCTGCCACGTCAGCATTCACAGAGAGAGTTTTTTCTGTAATGAAGAGCAAATGGCGAGACGAAAAAAACAAAGCGTCTCTGAATCTGATAAAAATAATGAATTAATTATTTATATTAATTTAAATATGATAATTATTTGATAAAACTTGCGAAAAGCAATAAAAAATACGTTTTCAAATATAACAATAAGAAAAAATAAATTGTACTTTATTTTTATACTGTGTACTTTTTTTCCTAACCTTTAACAACCAATGTACTTTAATTGCAAAAATAAAAGATAGGAACCCTATCTACCATCAACTTTCGAAGATGTTGAAATTTTCCCATAAGAAATATACAGGGCTGACTGGTCAACATATTGCAACATCATTACAAAATGTTCATTTTGTTCCACTTTCCATCTTTCGATAATTTTAGTGTCCGCTCTAGTAAATAGTATCTAATGGATTGTAGTTGCATCACTGGAAGTTGACATTAAAATGAAAATGTAAAAATGTTCCAATCAGCCATCTTTAAATGAATTTTTGTGTAAAAAAAAATCTGTGTTTTAAAAAGAGAATTTTTATATTTTAAATTTGGTTGTGTGCAATAATTGTGTAAATTTTATTCGTGGCAGAATAAATATGTGTTTGCAAATACAGATTGGTTGGAATACAAGAAATATTCTGTACTAGGCTCTTCAATTATTGCCTTACAAAATTCGTGCAACATGTTGCAAACACTATTGGATGAAACGCAAAAAAAAACTCCCAATAGTTCTATATTCGGATGACGACCCTATAGTATAGAAAGGTATAGCAATGCGCTTTTCTAAAGGTATAGCGTTCCTAAACGTTTTGTCCTTTTTTGCAAGGTTTTCAACCTTTTTACAAGCATTGGAAACAAAGTTTGTTCTACGCGAAAAGCTTCCTTAAAAATATCCTGCAGCTACATATATTCTGTAACTCGCTAAAGCTAAATCTCCATCGCTAAATATGTATGTATAAAATCGTTTTAGAGATTTTTAGCTACATATTGAATTCTGTAATGCGTATTGATAAATTAGGCAATGTCATAAAAATTGAATTTGCCGCAATTTTGGCGTTTGCTGTCATCGCTAAAATGTTATAAATACATTTGTATTCTCTAAGCACATATGTGACAGAGAAAGGGACCTAAGGGTAAAAAATCAATTTTCACTTTTTTTTTTTTTTTGATGTGGACAACATCTGAGCATCGAATGAGACCGATCCCATGCCCCAAAAGTGTTCCCTCCCAGAGATATGCGCGTTTGATGAAAGTGATGGTGCACCAAAGATACACGTATTTAAGTCTTTAAAATGGCTCTCCTGAACAAAACCGGTTTTTACCCTTAGGTCCCTTTCTATTTTGCGCGGCACATATAACAACTTTTCTAGTTAGAAACCCTAAAATTTAAGCAACGTTATTTTGAAGGCGTTAAAACGTTATTTAAGCAAAATATTTTTTATATCATTGTTGCTTATGCTTTTTATTTAGAAAAATAATGTATGAAACTACAAAAATTATACAAAAAAAGTGCAAAAATACATTCTCATTTAGTATTTGAAATATCATAAGGAGTTTGCCCATCACAGGTTGAAGTCTTTTAGCTGTTATGAGTAGTTTAATTTAAATAAAACTCAAATACTAAATTTTATATAAAAAATTTATTTAATATGAAAAAAGATTTTTACAACTTATATATTTGTCAAGCAGTGAACAAATATTACAAAAATTTTAAATTTATTATAATCAAAAACATTTTTTTACAAATATATAAATACTTTCAAATAATTTCGCCACACTACCGCTAGCAAAAACCACAGTTTTAACCTAGAAAAAATTTTAAATTGTTTACTGAAATTAATTTTTAATGGTGATGATATCTCTTATATATGTTCCCTTCACTTTCGGACATAATGCTTTCATGAGAAAGTACTACACAAAAATCATGTACTTTACAATTTTCGAAATGCATGTGCTGAAAAAAACCATAAGTTTGGACTAGAACTTTGTAAAATAGTATTTTATATTATTACTAGATGACCCGGCAAACGTTGTTTTGCCATACAAAATATTTCTAGTGCATATTTTGGGTATTATATAAAAATTTGCGAATGTATTGGAAGTGTGTGACGATGACCGCCGATGAAAAAAATACCGAACAATAATTTTGTTCTGTTTTAAATACGAACGACGACGATTCTCCTGCATGAGGCGGACGTAGCACCATCTGTCATTCAAAAACAAAAATGATTATGAGGCGGACCTAGCGCCATCTATCATTCAACAACAAAAATAACCCTCCACTACACGTGCCATTAACGGTTTGAAAAATAAATAGTAGCCGATTCTCAGACTTACTAAATATGCATAAAAAAATTTCATAAGAATCGGTCAAGCCGTTTGGGAAATACAGAAATTGCACCCTCCCACCCCTCTTCTAGCCAATAGTGGTTTTAAAAATAGATAGTAGCCGATTCTCAGACTTACTGAATATGCATAAATAAATTTTATAAGAATCGGTCGAGTCG
Organism: Lypha dubia; assembly: GCA_947311025.1. Lineage (NCBI taxonomy): Eukaryota > Metazoa > Arthropoda > Insecta > Diptera > Tachinidae > Lypha > Lypha dubia. Next base: position 94,120,203 of record OX371260.1, on the reverse strand, counting down.
TTTCGGAAATACAGAATTTTCCCCTCCCTCCCCTCCTTGTGCCCTTAGCGGTTTGAAAAATAGATAGTAGCCGATTCTCAGACTTACTGAATATGCATAAACAAATTTTATAAGAATTGGTCAAGCCGTTTCGGAAATACAGAAATTGCCCCTCCCTCCCCTCCACGTACCCTAGCGATTTAAAATATACCAAAGACCTATTTTTATTCCTACCAAATATGCATAAAAAATTTTATTAAAATCGGTCAAACCGTTTCGGAGGAATTCGATAACAAACATCGTGACACGAGAATTTTATATATTAGATTTCGAATAAACGTAATTATTATTTCAACTGTAATAATGTATAAATGAGAAATTATTATTGTTAAGCTACGTTCACATTTATCAAATATTTGTCGAAAAAAACCTAACCAAGAAAAAAACTAATAAGTTATTTCCTTTAATTCCAATATTTTTTTAATTTTGGATTCGAACTTTTTAAAAACTGTATAAAAATACTCTTTTGGAGAAGAATTAATTTTATTTTGTAATATAAAAATCGTGTTAAATGACACTATCCCTAAGCAAAACTATTGGTTACGTTTTTTTGGGCAAATATTTGATAAATGTGAACGTAGCTTTAGGCTTAAGTTTAGTTTTATTGAATTAATGAAAAATCAAATTACTATGAGTTTTTTATTTTTGAAAAACATTAGCATGTGCAATTAGATTAGCACAACGTATCAGTATACCAATTTCAAGGCCGCTACACCTCTAATCAGCGTTCATTTGTCCATCTTTACAATAAAATAGTTTCAAAAAAAAGACTTTGAAAATTTTTTTTTAACAAAAACACAATCATTATTACAGAGTATAAATTATAATGTAAGGTAACGCTAATATAAAATGTCAAATGTACACGCATATATGTATATTTGTCTCTTTTCAATATTATATTTTCAAATAAGAAAGAAAGGAATGGTCTAATGATAGCAAATTAGCTACGGCGAAAAAAGTAAATTTTAGCTAATTTTGTTATTGAAGACATATTTTTCCCAAAATGTTCCGTAGAGATTCTTAAGTAAAATTTAAATATATTTAATTGAAACTGGGTTTACATTACTCGTTTACTTTCAAACATCCAAATTCCTCTAGAAATAGGAACCGTCCAGTACGATGTCCTCGGCATTTTCTTCCTCCAGTAAACTTTTTAGATTCAACAAAAGGGATTGCTCCTGCAAATCAACAATTAACCCAAATATTAATTGTGCTTCCAAATCCATTTTATTTAATTAATTTTTATATTATTACAAAACCTGTTTCTTTTTTTTTGACAAATTAAGCGATGTTAAATGTAGCAGATGTGATCGCATGTTTCTTCATGTTTTCAACATCTTCCATGCATTCCGGCAAGTGTGAAAAAGCCTATTAAAGCTCAAAATGCGTGATGTGATTAACGAAATAGACCCGCCATTTTGCCAAAAAGTGATTTAAAACTTTGATGAAAGAATCTATATCTATCAGCGTGCTTGTGGTGGACATTCGCAGACATAATTTTTCATTCATAATTGCCGAACTCTTCTCTTCTTAATACAATCAAAATTAGAATCATCTTCATATAAATTTTTTGTTTTAGAAAACAAAGTTCTTGTTGAAAAACCCTATACTGTAATCATGCCAATTAGCTGCAATAATTTCTTCGAAAAATTTATAACAAAGCGTAGCTCCATGATTACGGTGACCATATTTTTCGACAAAAAAAAAGGACACTCAAAATTAAATAAAAATGATTGGTATTAACTTAATTACATAGATATATTTTATATCAATAAAATAAAAATATAATTCAAACAATGTAATATTAGTGACTAGTACAAATAGTTACATATGTACATACATATGTACTTATTTTAATGTATAACACAGAAATTAAATATGCCTAGAAGTTCATACGTCGTTAAAACAAAAAATTAATTAATTAATCAAAATTAACAAAGAAATTAAATTTAGCCAATAATACAAAAATAACAAAATTTAATAAATAAAAATTACTAAAAAAAATAGTTTAAGGATTATATATTACTAGCTGATCCCGGTGTACTTCGCTACCCCCCTCGTTATAAAATAAAATTAAAAGTATTTATATATCCTATTGTGAAAATTTAATGACCATCGGTCCAATAGTTAAGACTATATTAAGATTTTTTATTTTCCTATAAAGGGGCGTGGTCCCACTCACTTTTCTCCTAGTACGTATTCCTAATTATGTCAATACTATATGTACCAAATATCATCGGCGTAGGTCAAAAAATGCCCAAAATATGGCGATTTCAATTTTTGGGTTATATGGGAGCTGCCACGCCCACTTGTCCGATAACGCCCATTTTTGTCCTGATTACTCACATTAGTAACATATGAACTATTGCAATGTTTCAAAACTCTTGCTATCACAATAGTCAAGATATATGATGTTATTCAATTTATGTGGGAGGGGCTACGCCCACTTGAAGTATTAAAAGCCTAAAACCATCCTCTATAAATTCCCTTTTGAATGACACCAGTTTGGGTCAAATCGGTTGGATAGTTTCCGAGTCTATAGCGAACATGGGTACAAACATTTTTTGTATTTTATATATATAGATTGATATTTTTCTGTAGAATGCATTTTTTTTTTATATCACTGTTATTTGATAAAAACAATTTAAATTCTGCACAGTCCATTTGAAAGCCGACAGAAAATTTGACACATTGAACATATACTTTTCAGTGTTGCCAGGCAATTCCTGTCTTGGGTGGTTATAAACTTATATTGTATAAGTTTAAAATGCTGGTATTTTGAGAAAATAAATCTTTTCATTTTGGAAACTAAAGAAGAACATTAGCCATCAAAAAGAAAGGACAAAAAAGGACAATTCAATTAAAAAAAGGACAACTTATTTTGTTTAAATTTAAAAGGACATTGTGTCAAAAAAAAAGAGGACCGTCCTTTTTCAAAAAGGACGGATGGTCACCGTATCCATGGTATAAAAAAACAGGTAAAACTGTCCTGCCTGTTGTAAAAGAATATTTTTGTTTTACAAATGTCAAATTGTATGTAGCAGAGCAACAAGCTGATCAAAAATTTATAGCGGCGTCTAAGCAAAAAAAAAAATTATTTCAACCCGCCGGTGAAGTATAAAATTTTATTTGGAAATTTTATATATGTATTTAATAAAAAAAACTGTTGTAAAAAAGTCTAATATCACATTATGAAACTTAAACCTAACAATGCATTTTTAACACCCGAAATCTTATAAAAGCAGTAAAAAAAACCGATGTGTTTGGCAGCGACTCGAATTCACTAAAGCGGCGATGATGTCCGTCTTCGAAGCGATCGGCTTGTTTTTCTGATTTTGACACACAGAAAACATTGTTGTGTTTGTGACGTTGTATTTGTTTTAGGGACAAGACTACCTTATTTATTATACCATGGCTTATCTCTTGATTCTTTTTTCATTTCTTTTGAGCTTGGTATGATGCAAGTCTCCACCGGGTTTCCTTTCTAGTACCAGTTGCCCCAACATTCTGCTCGCGTAAATATTTTAGTAATGGTAAACCGTTAAAAATATTATCGAAGTATAAATTGTAAGGTCCCATATCTTGGGACAATTTTGAGTGGAACTCTGAAATGACAGCAGCTCCTAGGCCTAATATGGGCTGTATCTTTAGACCTGGTCCCGACGCTTCCATAATACTTCTAAATTCACTAAATAGCCATGGCGACCAGAGCTTGTAACTGAACCTTATTGGTTTTCCGTGTATACGCTGTTTAGTTCCATGTCTCATCTCTGGAGATATGAGAATAACCACCTTTTTTGTAATTTTCAGTGAAATTCACGTTTAGCTTCGTGAAATATTTTGAATATCTTTTAAGCAATAAAGATGGGTAAAAAAATTATATCATAATTTTAAAAATTATTTTTGTTGTATGGCCAATGTAAATTTTCTTAGTTGTAATATTGAAAATGAGCTAATACGGCCTAAAATTCTTCATGTAAATAAAACAAAATATTTTATTTCATTTTTCCCGACGTTTCGTCAATTATTTGTTGACTTTATCAAGGGTTGGGAAATCTATTTAATTGTTTAAAAAAAAACTTTCCATTATTATATGTACATAAAAAGCTTTAATATCGGTTAGAATATAAACTTACATTAATATTTAAATTTTTATCCACAATTTTTAATCATTCCAAAAGATTTGGTTTGTAAATATTGTAAATTAAAAAAACCTTTTTATATATAAAAAACAAAAGTTAAAAAAGTTAAAAACACAACTTAACAAACTATATCACAGTTTTATTTTATTGCTACTTTGTAGTTTGCGCTAATGTTGTCTGTGTCTTCTTTTAGATTCATCGTCCTTTCTCTTTTTTGTTGTATTCGCAGGCTTTCTATTGTGTACCTTTTCTTTGCGATATTCTCTTTGTCTAAGATTTTGACGTTTTCAAAATCAGCTGTGTGGCCAGTTTCCAGTATGTGTTGTGACAACGCTGTTGAATGTTTGTTTTTATCAATATCATTTTTATGTTCTTTTATTCTTGTTTCTAGATTGCGCTTTGTTGTTCCAATGTAGAGCTTATCACAGTTGTTGTTGTTGTTGCCATTACAGCTTATTTCATAAACTACATTACTTTGTTGTTGGTTATTGATTGGCGTTTTTACTTTTGAAAATATTTTATTTAGTGTTGTATTGGCTGTGTATGCAAATTTAATGTTTTTGTTTTTTATTGTGTTTCTGATATTTTTATTATCTGTTAAGCCAGGGATGTAACTGACACTATAATATTTATTTTCTTCGTTGTTACTGACATCTTCATTTGTGGTGTTGTTATTTAATTTTTTATTTGTTTCTTCAATCAGTTTGTTAATGAGTACGGTAGGAAAACTATTTTCAATTAATGTTTTTCTAATGTATTTTATGTTACTTTTGTGGAATTCTCTATCACTCAGATAAAGTATTCTGAAAATTAAATTTTTGGCAGTATTGATTATTTGATTTTTGGGTTGATTGGAATTGAAATTGATGATTCTGCCAGATGCTGTGTCTTTTTTATGCCAATTTAATACTAGTTTGTTTTTCCTTCTGTATATTTTGGTATCTAAATACGCGATTGAGCAGTCTTTTTCCATTTCCATGGTAAATTGTATTTTCGGGTGAAAGTTGTTGAATAAATTTAAAATTTTACTCTTTTCTTCTGTTTTTACTATAGCCAGTATATCGTCTACATACTTAGTTATGTATTTAAGTTTGATGTTTTCTGTTTGTAGCTTTTTTAGAGTTTCCTCCAATAAATTGTCAAGCACTAAATCTGCAATTGTTGGCGACAGAGGGTTCCCCATTGGCATACCGAAGATTTGGTTATAAATATCCTTTTCATACATAAAATAATTGTTGTCGTGAAGGCAAAATCGTAGTACTTTTAGGAACATAGATTTAGGCATTTTAGTGTAATTTTTGATAATTTCCCATTTGTTTATAATAATGTTTATGGCTTTGCTTACTGGGATATTTGTAAACAGGGATATGACATCCAGAGAAATGAGTACTTCGCCATTTTCTAATTTGATATTACTTAATTGTTCTTTAAGTCTTTTAGAATTTATAATGTTATATTCGGTGGAAATAGTATTCTTGAGAATTTGTCCCATATATTTTGATAACTTATAACAAGGGACTTGTATTGATGAGACTATGGGCCTTAGAGGGATTTCCGGCTTATGAATTTTAGGGAGTCCATATATTCTGGGAGCTGTTGCAGCTGAGCAGAGTAATTGTTTTCTCTGCCAATTATCAATGTATTTATTTTTATACAGCTCACCTATTATATTATTATTCTCTTTTTGGAGTTTATTAGTGGGATTGTTTCTAAGTTTCTTGTATGTGTTTTTTTCCTCCAATAGTTTTTCCATTTTTAGCTTGTAGTCTTCTTTATAAAGCGCAACTGTTTTATTTCCCTTGTCTGCTTGTATAATAACGATGTTTTGATGTTTTCTTAAGAATGTCTTTGTTCTGTTATATACGGTAAGAATAAATTTATCTTTAGGTGTGCTTTTTAAACTTCTTTTGAACCGTGTAATATTGTTGGCTATTATGGTTCTTGCTACATTTTTTGCTTGATCTTCGTTTTCTTCCATTGTCTGAATACATTGTTCCATGTCTGCTATTGTATGTAGTGCAGAAAAACTACTTTTGTCTATAGGCAGTGCGAATTTTTTCCCGAGAGATAATAGCCATCTTGACTCCATAGGAATTGTTATATCGGTTTTATTATCAAACCAGTTATTGTTATATTTGAATCCGTATATTTTAAACTGATTTTCTTTTAGTTTATCTAATTTTGTGTTTTGTTTATTTTGTATGTTTACTGCTATACCTTTCTTCCGGTTTCTTTGTTTATTTATAAAAGTAATGTAGTCTTCGTCTGTCAGCATATTTTCAATATTAGCTTCTAAATGATGAATCTTCTTCTTTATTATAGTAATATTTAAATATGTCTGTGATATTTCCAGGTTTACAATTTTTTTATGAAAGTTATATTCAATTTTCTTTACTTTTTCTGTTAAATTTGTACTTGTAAATAGTTGTGTTACCTTTGTGGTTGTGTTTTTTGCGTGGTTTGGAATTATACCATAATTCCTGCACGATAAAATGAATTTCAATCTACTTTCTTGATGTGTTAGTTTTTTAATTTGATTGCAGTATTCTTTTAGAGTTCTGCAAGTTTCTTTGTCATACTTTAAAGCTATGTGTGTGAAGTAGCCTTTCATGTTGTTGTTGTTGTTATTATTATTATTGTAGGTAATGTTTTGTTGACTTTGAATAGATTTGTGTTTCGGCAAGCTCTCCGATGATGTTTAATTATTTTTGTTGTATGGCCAATGTAAATTTTCTTAGTTTTAATATTGAAAATGAGCTAATACGGCCTAAAATTCTTCATGTAAATAAAACAAAATATTTTATTTCATTTTTCCCGACGTTTCGTCAATTATTTGTTGACTTTATCAAGGGTTGGGAAATCTATTTAATTGTTTAAAAAAAAACTTTCCATTATTATATGTACATAAAAAGCTTTAATATCGGTTAGAATATAAACTTACATTAATATTTAAATTTTTATCCACAATTTTTAATCATTCCAAAAGATTTGGTTTGTAAATATTGTAAATTAAAAAAACCTTTTTATATATAAAAAACAAAAGTTAAAAAAGTTAAAAACACAACTTAACAAACTATATCACAGTTTTATTTTATTGCTACTTTGTAGTTTGCGCTAATGTTGTCTGTGTCTTCTTTTAGATTCATCGTCCTTTCTCTTTTTTGTTGTATTCGCAGGCTTTCTATTGTGTACCTTTTCTTTGCGATATTCTCTTTGTCTAAGATTTTGACGTTTTCAAAATCAGCTGTGTGGCCAGTTTCCAGTATGTGTTGTGACAACGCTGTTGAATGTTTGTTTTTATCAATATCATTTTTATGTTCTTTTATTCTTGTTTCTAGATTGCGCTTTGTTGTTCCAATGTAGAGCTTATCACAGTTGTTGTTGTTGTTGCCATTACAGCTTATTTCATAAAAATTGTGGATAAAAATTTAAATATTAATGTAAGTTTATATTCTAACCGATATTAAAGCTTTTTATGTACATATAATAATGGAAAGTTATTTTTTAAACAATTAAATAGATTTCCCAACCCTTGATAAAGTCAACAAATAATTGACGAAACGTCGGGAAAAATGAAATAAAATATTTTGTTTTATTTACATGAAGAATTTTAGGCCGTATTAGCTCATTTTCAATATTAAAACTAATCATAATTTTAAAGTTATTTTCTTCTCGGTTTTTGTGTTATTGGTAATTCAAACTAAAAACTAGTTGTCGAAATATTACAAATTATGTGGTGCAACCTCCTCTTTTTTTAATAATAGTAAATCTCGAAAACCTGCGTCAATCTACAAAAAAATAAATAAGTTATAGAATAGTCAGGCAAACACATAAATCTTTAAAATGTTTATGTATTCAAGAGGAATATTCATTCACTGTTCTCCCGCTCGCACTCCACTGAACAAAATTTACGGCGCTTTATTAATTGCTTCATAACTATTAGTAATAAATGTGTCGATTTTAATGTACATATATACAAATGTAAATAAACATAGTTTGTTAAAAAAAATTTACATACACATATGTACATACATAAAAATAAAAAATAAATAGAACTTGTATAATGTTTTTCATAAAAATTAAAAAATAATCTTCATTATTATAATTATTAATTAAACATTCAAGAATATAAATATATTCATCAAATTTGTTTATATTAGGAGATTTATTAAAAACTTTTCAAAAAATGGCTTCTACAAATCTAAAATTAAAGTTTCTTTGTCATTGTCAGATACATTTATGTACATACTCACTATGACAAAGGGTAAAATGCCTATTCAAATAATATTTACGTTTGTGAGGTGCGATTAGCTGACATATCAAACATTAAATTTTACCAAAAAAAATTTTCAGCAAAAAAGATTTATTAAACATTCATCATCAGAGATTTCTTTAAGTGTGCTCACAATAAACAGCGTCATCAGAACCTGCTTGTACGAATGCTGATTAAGAACGTGTAAATAAGAGCTTAACGAAGTGCCCATGGGCGCCCTTTTGCCTCACTATGATTTTATCTCTAATGAGTACCATATGTATTCAAATTGGTTAAGAAACTTCAGGCAACACGAAAAAAATTTTCATTTGTTGACTTGTGTAATCCATGTACATATGTATGTATTTAAATTTGCTTGAGGCTTTATGTCTGTTAATGAGGGAAACAAATTGTGAAGTATAAATTGTAAGGTCCCATATCTTGGGACAATGTTGAGTGGAACTCTGAAATGACAGCAGCTCCTAGGCCTATTTTGGGCTGTATCTTTAGACCTGGTCCCGACGCTTCCATAATAGTTCTAAATTCACTAAATAGCCATGGCGACCAGAGCTTGTAACTGAACCTTATTGGTTTTCCGTGTATAGGCTGTTTAATTCCATGTCTCATCTCTGGAGATATGAGAAGAACCAGCTCTTTTGTAATTTTCAGTGAAATTCACGTTTAGCTTCGTGAAATATTTCTGAACTTTAGTAACCTATGTTGCATATGAGCATACAAAATATATTTGTAGTGTTAATAAATTAAGTACTAAGAATACCCAGAGACACTTGGTATGGATTGCTTTTTTGAGGGGAGCCTATTTATTTTTTTTCTAACTTCATATAACATAACTAAAGTGAATATTTTCGTGGGTGGTGGTGTTGGCTGAAGTGGTTAGCGCGTTGACTACTAAGCAAACAATGACGTGGGGCCTGGGTTCAAACCCTGGCCAGAGCAAGTCAATCAACATCATTAATTTCTGTAATGTACATTAGTGAGACATTGTATTAATTTGTTGTCGGACTATTTAAGTGATGAAGGCATAGCACTGGTTACTAAAACACTGTTCCGACAGCGATTGATGATGTTCCAAGCTAATGTACACAACATCGCCCTCCTTCGTCGGTTAGCAGAAACATCGGCGAAGTAAAACAATTAATAAAATGCCTGCCAATACAGCTTATCAAAGTTAATGCGTCTACCTAACACCGGAGGCGCCTCAACACTGCCTCAAAAATTAACATAACGCGCAAAGCAGAGTTGTAAAAGAGTTAAGCCTTCTACATTTTCAACATCTATCTTCTCTACTCTATCCCTCTCTCTGAGTTCCGGCACAATGCACTGCATACGTAGGGATCATCCCCTGAGTGCTGGTCCTAATAAAAAAAAAAAAAAATATTTTACAATATTAAACAATAAAAATTTTTAATTCTTACCCTATTGGCATTTTTATAAAAAATGTTTAGCACAAGACACACTAGTATGTAAATCTCGAAACCACTGCTTAAAAATTTTTAAAAATCCCCTAGTTTAAATAATGCCAGCGATGCCAAAATAAAATCGGATGACAACGGGCTGGATATTAGTAAAATTTATATTTTCCAGTGATGTCTTTATTTAAGTTTAAAAATTCCGTTAATCTTTGTCAACTGTAGATGACAATGGGAATTGCCGGTTTAAAAAACAGCTGTTTCACATAAGTTTTTAAACTGAAGTTGATTTGGCCGCAGCCAAAAATTTTTTCTTTCTTTTAAACAAGAAGAAGCAGTCAAAATCGCATAGTAGTTGGTTAATATTTGAATGGATTTTAAATGTGCATGGTTGGTGATCTAATTTTTATTTAATTGCCTAATAAAAAACAATTTAAATTAAAAATAACGTTTAAAATCAAACATAAAAATTGCCCACAAAAGTAACATATTTTTCGCGGCAATGAGGCGATGCCGAACACGCTTCAAAATTGTTGCGTTTGACAAGAAGTACCTATGTATATCTGACAACCCTGGGCATAATACAGATCTTGGAGGTAATAGCTTAGTATTAAAAGTTTTCAACACGTACCTTAAGTATATGGTTTTGGTAGAGTGGTTTTATTAATGTGTACATTAGACATACTCAACTTAAATACAAAATTGTTTTTGTCGTCTCATATTTTAATTAGTTTTTTATGTCCCATAAGAGTAGTATTTTATGATGATTTCTATAGGCTTAACTTCTGGAAGTTATATTGAAAAAAAAACATTTGATATTGGAAATTCTTCAAGGAAGCAAAGGACAAATTATTCAACCACGTGTGCATTTTTGGTAGCTGAATTTAATTCTTATATATTCATATTCTCATTTGCCATGTATGTACATATATTGAAATCTGAATTTGTTGTTGATTTTTCCGTTGTTTTATTGATACATATATTAACCATGAGTAATACATTCTAACAAATCAGCACCTATTAAAAAGCAAATTAGTAGCATTGATTCATCCATAAAAGTAGTTTTTCTTGGAATTTTTCACGAAAGATAACAAAATAAAAATTTACTGCTAGTCACTTATCGATACAAAAGCCAGCAGTATGACTATTAAAGCAAATGCCCACCAACAAGCAGGCAACATACGGACACGTAAAATCGACAAAAATAAGTCGGTTCCTTCTAACACATATGAATGTAAATAAGTATGTATTGATGAGTTATCGTTGTGTATAAATTTAGCATATTCAGAATATTAGAGAACGGCAGTTCGCACAAGACCCAGAAATTTATTTATATGTATATCGAGGGAATGACGATTTTATATTATTCAAAACGTCAGTGCCTACCCCAAATAAAAAAAATCTGCATATGTAGGTGCTACTTCTTAAATGTGAATAAAATAAGAATTTATGAATGGATTTTAATGATAATGGCTCATTTTTTTAACACATTCAGGTATAAAAATGAAGAACAAAATTTAAGATTTTGTTTTCAAAGCATTTTGAATATCCTTTAAGCAATAAAGATGGGTAAAAAAATTACATCATAATATTAAGGTTATTTTCTTCTCGATTTTAGTGTTATTGGTAATTCAAACTAAAAACTAGTTGTCGAAATATTACAAATTATGTGGTGCAACCTCCTCTTTTTTTAATAATAGTGAATCTCGAAAACCTGAGTCAATCTACAAAAAAATAAATAATTTATAGTATATCGTAGTCAGGCAAACATATAAATCTTTAAAATGTTTATGTATTCAAGAGGAATATTCATTCACTGTTCTCCCGCTCGCACTCCCCTGAACAAAATTTACGGCGCTTTATTAATTGCTTCATAACTATTAGTAATAAATGTGTCGATTTTAATGTACATATGTACAAATGTAAATAAACATAGTTTGTTAAAAAAAAATTACATACACATATGTACATACATAAAAATAAAAAATAAATAGAACTTGTATAATGTTTTTCATAAAAATTGAAAAATAAAAGTAATCTTCATTATTATAATTATTAATTAAACATTCAAGAACATAAATATATTCATCTTATATTCAACTTTTTTAAAAGAATATGCGTATTTATTTATTGCTTAAGAGGTTATTACTCGCTGTCTACATTAGCTTATTATTTGTTATAACATTAACATAGCGCCAGCAGAATAACAGTACTAAATTTGCTCATTTTTTTTCTATGTGGGGAATATTAGTAAATGTTCATGTGCTGTTTTCCCACAATTTTAAGGTGGAGTGGCAGAGACAGCAAATAGCTTTTGTTTGTTGTCTCGTTTTTTCATATTGGAAAATGACATTTGATGTCTGACATCGTTGTTCTGATAATTGTTCTGATAACGATGTTATAAGAGTAACAAACTGCGGTCTATACTAGCAAAATTTTTCTCCTGATAAATGTTATAACAAATAATAAGCTAATGTAGGCTGCGAGCTAGAAGAGCAAAATGTTTTTCGTTAGGTGTGTCAGAAAAATTTAAAATATTTTGGAGTATATCTCGGGAACAATAATTATTGCACTATTATGTGAAATTTAAATAAAAAAAAAATAAATATATAAAAAACAGATAGTTTTGAAAGCTATACATTGAGTTCTATGACATCTAACAGAAACTTAAGTGTTGAAAATTACTTATAAACATAGACAATTGCAATTTTTATTCGGTGTATGGACACAACAACAACTTTGAAACTTAACGGTATATATAGAATTTTTACAGTTCTTCTCATGTTTTTTCCATCACAATTGAAGTATTTTTATTTAAAAATAGTTGGAAATTCAACAAGCCTTCAACATTAGAATGACTTAAATAAAATATACTTAAATCTTTTATTAAATAACACTATAATTTATTAAATTTTTATTGTTTTCGTTCTGCAGAATAAGAGATTTTTAAATATCAATTCATTTTACATGGTTTATTGCATTGTTATCACTTTATTGTCGCCTCTAAAAATAGAAATAATTTAATTGGACAGCTACGACAAAATCAGCTCAGACAAAAACCTGTTGCCGTGTTGCCTTGCTGTCGTCAATATAATCATTCTCATATGTACACATGTATCCTAAGTTTGAGAGATGGTAGTCGGTAGCCTGCTGTGGCGAATGTATTTAATTTAGGAGGGTGGCGCCGTTGGAATAATCGATTGTATGGATTTGTCAGTCGGTCAGTCACGCTGTCGAGACATTTTTTAAGAGTAATGATTCTTACGTAATTCCTCGTCGACAATTTTGTTCAAAGTTCGGTTTTGGAGCGACGAGGCTCATTTTCACTTAAACGCCCACGTCAACAAGCAAAACTGATATAACTAGTCTCCAAGAATCCGCAAGCCACGATTAAAACATCAAAAAACATTGCATTTCCCCAGAATCGGCTGAACCGATTAACATGATCTTGTTATCATTAAAAAGATATTTTAACAGCCTTTATGACACGGTAAAAAAAAAACAATTACATTGTAAAAAATTTATAACAAAAAGAAAATTTTAACTAACGAAAAATCCAAAAAGATCAAGGGTTTTTTTTACAGTGTATGTAATCATTATTCGAATTATTTCGAAAACTTTCGGTACGTATTACTAGAAGTGACACTACTTAAAAAATTTGTGTTAAAACATATTCACAATTTTCCTGGGACAATGTTTATTTATTTTACCTGTAAATATAAAATATAAGGGCAATTACTAGAAGTGACACTACTTAAAAAATTATATAAAAAAAACTAAGAAAGAACCCATTTTTATTTTTTGATATGGTATAGGTGAAGGATAAACCTTTCTAAAAAAAATAATACACTGTAAAAAAACCCTTGACAATGTTTATTTATTTTACCTGTAAATATAAAATATAAGGGCAATTACTAGAAGTGGCACTACTTAATAAATTATATAAAAATAAAACTAAAAAAGAACCCATTTTTATTTTTTGATATGGTATAGGTGAAGGATAAACCTTTCTAAAAAAATAATACACTGTAAAAAAACCCTTGATCTTGTCATAAAGCCTGTTAAAATATCTTTTTAATGATACCAAGATCTTGTTAATCGGTTCAGCCGATTCTGAGTTATTGTAGTTTAAATGGAGCTCTTTTCGACTATTTTCGCGTTTTTTCGAAAACTTTCCCACTGTGCCACGCCCAAAAAATCGCAAAACAGTGATTTCTAAAAATGAGAGTTTGTTTGTATTGATCAAATTTAGCTATGAACAAAATTTCAAAATTTCAGTTTTATCTCGATTTTTAAATGAAATTCATCTAACATATAAAATTTTATTAAAGAATTTATGCTTCAACGTATTACATTTTGTAAATGCAGGTTTATTTTTTGGTTTGCCTTAAAAATAGTTTCATTGTCAACCAAAGATAGAATAAAAGATGAAAGAAAATTAACATATATGTAGAAGTGGTTTAAACTGCTTGGCTTGTGCTTCGGTAATCCTCATTTCTCACTTCGGATTTTGTGTATAAGCAAATGAGTTTGAAAAGATCTAATAATGAGTTAATAAATTTACGAACCAATGATATTTAGCATATACATCAGCTAACCCATAACAAATAAATTATTTTTTGAAAATTTTTTAAATATTTTTGAGAGTTTGTGCAAAAAATTATTATTTGTTATTATTTTCTTTTTGTTTCAAGAAACACAAGTGACAAATATATTTGAATAGTGGAAGCACAAAAAAAAAATATGTAAGTAAAATAGGCAATTGTGAGCAACTATATTTGCAGGGAACGTTTGACGAATGTGACCGTACCTTTATATTCATGATAGAATTTTTGTGAATTGATCTAATGTGCATATAAATTGCTTCATATTAATACAATGGAAATGTTTTAAAAGCCTACATTTTTGTTCAACGGAAATGTCTCCAAATTCTATAAAAAGCTTTTGCAAATGCAGCGCATGTATCAGTTAACAATCGTTACAAAAGGTGTCAAAAGAAAACATTAAATATTAAAAATATAATAAACTTCAAAAAGACTACATATATATAATGTTTCGCATTAATTTTATATCGCTATGTTTGTTTGTTAATTTTATACATGGAATTGTGTGTGCCGTTCCAAAATATGACACAGGTGAAAAGTGAGTATTAGAAAACTTCTAGTTTTAAATATGTTTTAAATAACTTGAAACTTCAAGGAAATTATGCAAAACGTATCAATAATTGCTGAAATTAAAATGCTCATTAGTGAAAATTTTGTTTGTCATGCCAAGTACGTTGATTCAACCACGAAAACGGAATTTCGTTTTAACTGCCTGTTTGGAGCCGACGATTAAAAATTTGCAAGAATTTATTTAAAACAAAAAAATTTTTTGGTTTTTAAAATAAATAGACGATTGAACATTTAAAATCAACTTCTACAAAGAAGCAGTTTTCAATAACTTCTTGCTATATCTACAAATATTGTATACTTTACATAAAATATTATGCAGCCAAACACAAAATAAATAGAAATTTCATTTAAAAACCATACCGCCAACATTAATTTTGAATCAAATAAGTTTCTCAATTAATTTTGTTGGTAATTTTTGAGATTAATCGAAGCGAAAGTGCAATACACAAATACTTCGAAGTAAAAAATTAAAGACCGTGGCGTTCAATTCAAAAATCTTTAAATTACATACAAGTTTATACTATGTTCAGAAATACAAATTATATTGAGTCAATTTTGGTTAATTGAAAAATTATTTTAGTATTCACACATACAGAATTAACCTAACTCAATAAAAATGGAAAATAACTTTGTTTTGTGGTTGGTACTGCATCTGAAACTATCACTTCCCTTACCTTCTGCAAATTCTTTTCAACACTGTCACTATTTTCACTCATCAATAAACTTTTATATTTTTTTATTTTATATCGGACTCAAAAGCCCTTTTTTCTTTTGAAAGACAATTTTGAAGATGTCTTTTCTTCATTCTTATCTTTTTTATTTAAATTTGTTTTTTTTTTATTAATATTTTAATATTCAATTTTTTATTTTTATTTAAATTTGTTGTTTTTTTATAAATTTTTTGCTATTAAATTTTTTTAAAGTTTTTTTGGGTTTAAAAGTCAATTTTTACATGCACAGTTTACATTGAAACGAACATTCACAAAAATTAATATGACATTTGCATGCTAAACGGCAAAAAATGCAACCCTGCATTTTACATGCAGTTTTCTTTCTCATACTTATTAATTTTTCGCCTGTATAAAATAGCGTTGCCATTGCGTAACATTTTTTATTAAAAGTCTTGTTTAAAAAAATCCCCACAATTCCATAATATATAATATAAAATAAAATATTTCCATGAAATATTTTTTAAAAAAAACTAAAAATGATTCGAAATTAAGATTGAGTAAAAGCGAAAATTAAATAAAATGTTAATCAAAATTTGGTACGAAAAACCCCACTATGGCAACGCCGACAGCAAAAATTTAATACAAAATTGCTGCAAGTGTGTTAGTAAATAAGTTTTGTGTGTGTCATTGTACGGTCACATCTGACAAACCAAACACTATAAATATATAAAGATATTGCACGTAGAACATTGTACGGCAAATGCTTAATTTGCTGGTGGTTTTAGTAGTAAAACCACTTTTTTCAAGAGAGTCCTTTATTTTCTCAGAGAATTTATTATTCTCATGTCTCTACTATTCATTTCGATATGTATACATGTGTTCATACGTTTGTGTCTTTGCATTCACAAGTATGTGTGCATGTGTGTACATTTAATAAACAAACGAAAGATTCCATATAAACAAACAAAAAATCTTGTGTGGCAGGAAACGAATTTAAAGTCTAGAATTTACCTATAAATCAATGGTAAAATATTCTTCTCCCAAGAGAATAATAAAATACAAATATCTTTCATATTTGTATGAAAATTTTGGACAATATAAAAATTGATATCGCGATTAGTTATATACATATTAGCTCAAAAATGACATATTTTGAATTATGACGCTTTTGAAGCAAAGGCTCGTTTTGTGTTCGCACAATATAGTGGACATAAGATACGTATAGCTAATGTCGCTGATTGTTATTTGAATGGCAAATATATGTATTTTATTGTTGTACTATTGCAAGAACATCGATTCGCACCGAATTTAATATTATTTAAAATTGGAAATTTATATAACTATGTATATCTGCATACATATATAAAAATAAAGTGTCACGACGTTTGTTCTCGCTAATCTCCGAAACTACTGGACCGATTTAAATGAAATTTCGCGCAGATATGTTAACAGTGTATAACTTGAAATATAGGCTATATATGTATTATTTTGAATTTGAAATAGAAAAATTTGCTTTTTGAATAACCTGGTCATTTATAAACAGATTTTCAAAATTATTGTTTTGTTTGAAAGGTGTTGCCTGCAGTTGGGTCTCATAAATTTATTTTTGGAAATCTGTTAATAACTCTGCTAGCTCAACGGATATCTTGTGCTCGCTGCCGTATGGATATAATAAAACCCGCGCAAATTTTGTCATATCCATCAGAAATGTTTGTACATGCAAAAAGTTATGATAAAAATTCAGATTTTGGAAGTTTGTGTGCTCCATCAGACTTATTTTTTGCAGTATGTAAGATTCATATAAAAGTTTTCGAAAAAATTTTTTATGAATCCAAAGAAATAAAAAACATAAAAAAAACTATTGTTGAGCAATGTGTAAATTGCACCAAAAATACAATATATTCCTTTTGGTTTCAAGAAAACAACGTATGCTATAAGCACAGAATGGAGATGCTAAATTTATTAATTCTTACACTTTTACGAAAACATACAAATACAAATTAACGAGCGCAGAAAAACTTAAAATTTTGAAACAATAAAACATATGCTCAATCCAGAAAATTATTAAATATGTATCAATCACCAAAAATAATTACATTTCTTGTGCTAGTTATCACTTATTAAAAAGATTTTAATAAATTTTATAATAGTTTTGTAAACAAAATAATAAATTTTATGGTTTTCGAACTCAGGTAAGCGCACGTTTTATTTGATTTATGCATATACATATGTACATACATAGATATTCTACCTACATATACAATTGAAAATTCTAAAATAAAATATTTAATAAAACAAATGTGTATATGTACATAGTTCGGTGCGAATCAACATAAATGCAATAGTACAATAACAAAAAACGTAATTTTACCCTACAGCCATAGGAATCGGTCGCATTGTCTTTGCACTGTTTATTTGCACATGTTTTATATGAAAACAAGAAACTGCTTTTAGTTGTTAATATTGTTATTGAATGTGCTTTGCACAAGAAATATGACACACACACAAACACATTTCTCAATGAGCATCATTTATATGTGTAAACAACAAAAAAAACCATAATTTCTCTGGAAAATAATTTCTAGTAGAGTTAAAAGAAACAAAAATGTTTCAAAAACAACAACAAAATAAACTTGACAAAATTATTACTACATACATACTTATGTACGTACTACGTACATATGTATGTATGCCTAAAATTTTTGTGGTCTTTTCTCTTGCTACTTCCCCCCACAGCATCTACAAACGCAAACAATTTTTGTTTTTATTCAATGTTCTACGTGCAATATCTTTATATATTTATACAGTGTTATTCATAAAAAATTCTTATTGTAGAGATAATGTACACATTAGTTAATAATCAGTTTTTGTGTTATTACCCGGTAATAATAAAGATTATTCACAAAAGTTTAATAAAGCCAAATTAACTATTGTGTGATTTTTTCAGTTTTGTGATTCTGTGTTAGCAACATTGTTTCATTTTAATTGTCAAGTTATAATTAGTGTTGTGTACAATAACATACTCGATAAGCAAGTAGTCTCTAATGGTTTGAAAATGTGAAAATAATGTCATATAAATTTTATTTAAACAAGTTAGAGTAATATTAAAATATTAAAATTTTTTAATATGTGTTGTATTGATATTGCTAGCAATGTGTTTTCATAAGTTATTACAAAAGTATTCAAATACCGAGTTCGTTGCAATTGATTACACACCACTAAGTTGTTTTCTTTATTTATTTGGAAATATTTTTAATCTTGTTGTGGTTGAAATGTGACAAATTATGCACAAAGTCATGAAAAAAGATGTAATAATATTAATATTTCAAAGAGCATGTAGAATTTAAGTTATGTACGCATGTGAACAAATATGCATGTAAATGCATATAAGTACATAAAGACACATTTGTGTACATACATACGTAAACAATCATGCATATGTATGTACATATTTACATACATACATATATATATTCACATTCATGTATTTCTTCTTGAATTTTCTTATTTTACGTACATACATACATATGTACATATGTATGTAAACATTGCAGAAGGACTGGAAGAATCGGGAGAGTTGAAATACATTATCTGCAAAATATTTAATTTAATAAAAAAATTATAGTTTTATGTAAGTATGTACATATATGTATATATTTTGTATAATACTAACGAATGTCGAAATTATATTTATTACAATCATTACTTTATTCGAATCTTTTTTTTATTTTTCATACTTTTTGAAGTAAATAGTGATTTGTTTACTTTAAAAAATGCAAATGTCAACTTATTAAACGGCTAAAGTAGCGTGATGCCTACAATAAAATTTTCGAGTTTATTAGCGTGTAATAACCGCGTCATAGCGCTATTAAACGTTTGTGAATACTACTTTAGCGCATTTTGCTTATTAGCCTCTAATAAAACGTTTGTGAATAACACTGATAGTCTTTGGACAAACATTTGCCCAAAAAAAGCCACTAAATACCAATGAAAAACTAGTGTCGTCGAATAAGCGGATATATACATATTTATATATACAAATTTATTTTGTTTCACAAGTATCGCTGTATTAAAGGTAGGTGGTGCATTTTTGTTATTGAAGTGAAAACTCCTTTTAGCGCGGTATGCATATTTTTAGATGAGACCAAATCTCTGAACTCGACACCGTTACGAGACGCAGCTATAGTGAGTACTTGTACATATTGAATGAAGATATGTACATATGTATGTATGAATAATTTAATATGTGTGTTTAAAATAAATTTTGTAAAATTTTTGTATGGAATATTCATTTTCACGGAAGCTATGTATGTAGCTATATACTAATTAATATATATACATACATACATTGGCTTTTCACATTAAAGTGTTACATTTTAAGACACTAAGAATATCTATGCGCACGGTAGTGCGCCAGGCCAAGTTCGTGTATATTTACACGAAATCATTCGAGCTGTTTTTACCCCCCTCATAACTTTGCTCCCCCTGATCATGAAACTTGAAACATAAGGTCTCCCCACAGAGGTGACCTCACAGGTTAAATTGATTCTTTCCCATATTATAAAGGCAAAAATATTTTGCCAAGCTTACAGGTTGCCTAGAAATGAGATGGAATTGTACCTATCAAGAACTTGGTCCTTATTTTGATCTCAGTACTTTTTACGGCCGAAACTTTTTGGATACGAACTTGGCCTTATTTTCACATTTATGTTTTTGTGTGGATAAAACTTTCTTCTGAAAATTTCAAACCTATCCCATCAATTTGTGCTTATTCGCATATTCTCTTCAAAGTAACCTACTTAAAATTTCAAGACTCACTATAGCAGCTCTCAAGATGTATGATAACAAACAATTTTTTAGTTTGAGATAAACCCAGCTTCAATGCTATCAGTTTGGCGCCCAATTACGCACATTATTTTAAAAGTGGTCTTCAGCTAATTTAAGGACTCTTAACTAAATATTAGAGTTCTCCAGATATAAGATAAATAAAATTGTGTGTTGTGTACTATTCTCCCCAATCTTATTCCGCCTGTTTTTGCTTCAATATTTGCATTATTTTGAAAGACTTCTATTGCAACTCTTTAGACGTGGAACAACTAACAAATTTTTGCCTGTCAAAATTTTCGAATTTTTTCCTATGCAAATCGTCTAGAAATTTCAAACCTATTACAAGATGTTCCCACACATCGGTCCAGCCGTACTCAAGTGATGCGATTACATACATATGTAGATCGACCATCTCATTTTTAAATTGTACAAATTAATTTAAAATTTTTTTTTTCTCCGTTCTTTTTTTTTTTTTTTTTGTTACTCAACAGATAGAAAATATGTTTTGTTTGCTTTTATTGTGTTTGAACCATAAAAAAAGAAAATTTATTTCGTACACAGGAATTTTGAATTGTAAATGTTATATATATTTTCTTTTAAATTTTGGAGTTCCAACAAAATTTACAAAATTATAGCCATAATTCTTTACAACATTAGAGCGTTGCGTAAACAACATTTGAATTCATTTTTTTGTTTTAGAATGTACAAAAACTATGTAAACTGTTGCTTACGCGACGTTCAACACTCTGATTTAGGTATGGCTATTATACATACATATTATGTATGTACATACTAGATATTTTTCGGTTCTTATTTATCAGACATAAAAAATTTTGCGTTCAATAGTAAAATTTGAAATGTGACCTACACAGTTTGTATCTGTGAATTTTCAACAACACAACTTAAATTAATTTTCCAAACTTTTTATTTTCCAAACTTTTTATTTTATTTACTGCAAATAAATCCAATTCGTGAGATATGTACATACATATTTACATACTTATATGCTCGAAAAATTTGGGTTAATTACTAAAGCATTATTATTAAACATAAGTCGAAAAATCGTAACTAAAAAAGAAACTGATAATTTATTTCCTTTATCTCTAATATTTTTTTTTTTCATTATGGTTTAGCATTTTTTGAAAACTGTATAAAATTACTTTTTTTGTAGAATAATTAACATTAAAAGTTGAACTCCGTGGTGTCAGGGTAATAAAATGTAAAAGTTAATCCACAATTAATGACCCACCTAAATAACAAAGTTAAAGTTTTTCGGCAAATAACTTTATTCCCATCTTCAAGCGGTAAACTATAAAAAGTTTTATTAAATTTATGTACATATAACTAAATTTCAATGATTAAAAAATTAATAAAACTTCATTCAATAATTTTTACAAAGGACAGAAAATACAAACCTTTTACAAAATATATAAACATTTTTTTTAAAACTTATTTTGAAAACCAAAGATAAAATTGACTATAAAGATAAATCAGGGATTTATTTAATTAGCTGCAAAAATTGTAAAGAGTTCTATATAGGACAAACCAAACGGTCAATTGGTATAAGGTTTAAAGAACATACAAAGTCATTTGAGAAAAAACAGAAAAATTCTTCTGTAACTAAACACATGTTCAACAATAACCACTCTTATGATGAATCCAGACTAAAATTAGTCAAATATGTTCAAAATCCACTACATTTGAACGCCTATGAAAGCATAGAAATAAAAAAACAAAAACTAATGAACGGGCCATTACTATCAACATTAATTAAATTATGTGGAAGAAGACCAGCTGTAGCACCAGTCACGTGATTTCGACCAGTTATAACACCATTCAACTGCTTCAGAAATTATGAAATCCTGGTAATAAGCCCCTCCGGGTCCTTGATGTAGTTGTCGACAACTGCTAAATTTCGTACAATTTTTTTTAGCTATTGCGCGGTTAGAATATCCTTCAGAACCACAGGTAACCAACCAGCTGCAACGAAAAAAAAAATTGGACTTGGATGATATTTTATTTGTATTAAAGAGGCATCGTGAAAAAGAGACAACATTAGTATGTTTGTTATGAAAGTAAACAAAACGAAAAGCAAAAGAAAGTTTAGTTTTTAGTGGAAAATGCTACATTAAAGCACGCTTAAATTTAATAAAATGTACGAGGGCGGTTCGGAAACTTCTTAGCCTAGCACAAAAAGCGCGGTATAAACAGAAAAAAGTTAAGTGTTTTGGAAACTTCCATCTCTGCTATGAACACATGTTAAATTTTGTTTTGATCTGGCAACTCCTTCATATATAAACAGCTGTTCACAAAAGACGCATCCGCGATTTTTTTACAATGGAAAAATTAGAAATGCGTGGTGTCATTAAATATTTACATAAAAAAGGTTTATCGGGACAAGAAATTCATAATGATATGGTGAATGTGTTAGGTGAAAGTGCTCCTTCATATGCAACAGTAAAAAATTGGGTTGCTGAATTTGAACGTGGTCGTACAAGCATTGAAGATGAACCACGTAGTGGACGTCCAAAAACAGCAACAACAACAGAAATTGTAGCAAAAGTGCATGATATGGTATTAAATTAGCGACGAATAAAAGTGCGTGAAAAAGCTAATATCATGGGCATCTCAAATGATCGAGTCCATTTAATTTTGCATGAAGAACTACAGATGAAAAAGCTTTCTGCAAGATGGGTGCCGCATTTGTTAACAGTCGACCAAAAACGCATAAGAATGAACATTTCTCAAGCTTGTTTAGATCGTTTTAAGCGAAATAAAATGGATTTTAAGCGTCGTTTCATAACTGTTGATGAGACATGGATCTACCACTATACTCCAGAGACAAAAGAACAATCCAAACAATGGACTGAAGCTGGAGGAAGTGCCCCAAAGAAGGCAAAAACAATTCAATCGGCTGGTAAGGTTATGGCAACGGTTTTTTGGGACTTAAAAGGTATTTTATTGATTGAATATCTGCAAAAGGGTAAAACAATAAATTCAGAGTACTATTGCAACCTTTTGGATCAATTAAATTTTCAAATTCGAGAAAAACGTCCTGGCTTACAACACAAAAAAATTATTTTTCATCAAGACAACGCACCAGCGCACAAGAGTGTTTTAACAATGGCTAAAATCAACTAATTAAAGTACGAGTTGCTTGACCACCCACCTTATTCTCCTGATTTAGCTCCCAGTGACTTTTACCTGTTCCCAAATCTAAAAAAAATCCTTGCTGTCAAGCGTTTTACCTCAAATGAAGATGCAATTACAGTTGTAAACCACTATTTTGAAGACCTTGAGGAAAACTATTTTAATCAAGGGATAGAATTGCTAGAAAAACGTTGGACTAAGTGTATTGAAGTTTCAGGAGATTATATTGAAAAATAAAAATATTTTTGAAAAACTAACTATTCTCTTTTATTGATAGGCTAAGAAGTTTCCGAACCGCCCTCGTAATAATATTAAGTATTTACGGCATATAATTCGAAAATAAAGTGATAAAAAAACAATTAAGTGTGTACTTATATACTCTGTATATTAAATTTATATACATACATACATATATGCTGTAAATTTGCTAAATAATGGTGGGGGTTTTTTGCTTACATACACACATACATACATACATACTTGATAAATTATGATATTTTGCAGATATTAAGGCCTATTTAGCCGACGGTTGAAATCGTAGATGTAAGCTAAATGTTGATGTAATGTAAGAGCCAACATTTTTGTAGTGACACATGAATGTGCAGACATGCATATGTATGTACACACATACTTAAAAAGAACAGAAATTCTTATTAAACATATTAAATCATATTTTTCTGTTCTTCTCCGAAATCTTGTGCCCCGGAGAATTGTTATTGTTCATTTTCCTTCACCAGTAGTATTAATTTCTTGTCGTCCATTGCAACTTTTTATCACTTTGAAAATTATACAAAAAAAAATCTTTTAAATAATAAGTAACACTAATAATCAAAACAATGATGTACATACATACATAGATATGAATGTTAAACTATAATTTAAACAATTATCAAATTCATTACAATAAAATATATAAGCACAAACTATCGGTACAGTCTCTTGCTAGATATTGAAAAAAAATTATTTAGAAAACTTTCTTTACTCAATAAAGCATGCATGTGTACATATTTAACAACTAAAACTAGTCAAAACAAAAAAAAGTGCTAACAAAGGACTTCTGTGCCCCATTGCAATTCAAAATACAACCATCCCATCACTGTCTACAATTGTCACGTAACCTCGTAATGAAATTCTATTTTCTGCAGGTTGGTACGTTACGGCAACATTTCATTTCAGACAAGTAAGTATTTTCATAGCTTTTGCATATAACAGAAGCAATCAGCTGACACATCAGCATTTACATTTCTAGAGTTACGGTCGGCTAAAGCAGCCTTTATAGTGATAAAATACAAACGATCAGTGAAAACCAACTTAAATTAATTAATTAATAATATTTTGAATGTGAATTATACAAATATATGGATATTTAATTAGTTTTGTGATTTATAATTTTAATTTGGATAGAAAGACAGCACAAAGAAAAAAACCAAAACGAAGGACTGTATGAGTGTATACAAACAAGTATGCAAAATCTTCCGTCTCGAGTCACTTCTCTATATTTTGTGTTCAGAACGGTATACATCGATTTTAGTTTTTTCCGATCGATTTAAATTTTCTTGTTTTGCCATTTTGATTTGTAAAATGAGAGTAATAAATTGTAATAAACAAATTCCACCTACAAAATATCATCGCTTACTTTAAAAATAAAGAGTGCCTTATTCAAGAGAACCAATAAATAATAGCACATTTTTGGACTTTTTTTATAAATTGCTCAAAAAAAGTTCTTTAGTAAAGAAACCACTATTGTCATGATATTTTTTTATATCTCAACAACGACTTGACTCAATTTGTGTTTGTAACTGACTCAGTGTTTTCAAAATGGAACAAAACATTACTATAACGACAATTAAACCGTTTCATAATGCAGCAGCTGGAATATAAATCATACCTAGCTAAGGGACTCCATAGGGGCAAAACACCAATTAATTTAAAGAAAGAGTGGGAAGAAATTAGAAATGAACTAAATTGTATTGGACCAGCAATTCGAGATAGCGATGGATGGCAAAATTTAAGTTTAGAAAGAGATTGTATGTTCACTTCCAAATAAAAATATGTTTGTTTATATTATGACCAAATACTTGGGTGAAAAACAAGGAATAAATTCGTTGATTCAACTAAGAAACGGGTTCTTTGATTCAACGTATGGCAATTCATTGGCTTGTTGAATTCAACGTTCCAGTTGGTTGAAGTTAAGAAACCATACGTTGATTTTTAAGAATTTATTCCTTCATCCAACGTATACATACAACAAAATCAACGTACATTACTTAAAATCAAAAAACAGGTTGTTTGATTCAACGTATAGCAATTCATTGAGTTGTTGAATTCAACGTACCAGTTCGTTGAAGTTAAGATACCATACGTAAGAAGAGAATAAAAGAGAGTAAGAATTAGAATTTATTTAAAAAATCAAACGTATATTACTTAAAATCAAGAAACAGGTTCTTTGAATCAAACAATTTGTTCATTTTGTGTTTAAATAAATGAATGATTTTCTTAAATTCAACGAATTATACGTTAAATTAAAAAACTAGTTTATTGTTTAATTCAACGAATAAAATCAAATAATGGTTTCAACGTTGAGTTCATAAATACATAAAATTTTACCTTTTCAAGGAATATTTTACTGAAACAACGTATAATACGTTCAAGGAACGTGAGTTCGTTGAATTTATGTAAAACTGTTTTTTCAGTGTGAGGAAAGATTTCAAATGCAAGGTGAAAAAAATTTTGATGCTGAATAAAGCAGTAGTTATTGCAAAAGGAGGAAGAACTTGCAAATTATTCACCATTTTACCTTTGGAAGAAGCTGCTGCCAACTAGGTCCAATTTTAAAAGCAACGTAATCTTGGTTAATTTAAGGAATTGAACCCTTGTGAAACAGAGACACTAAACATTTCTGAAAAAGAGTTTTATATACTTAAGAATACAGAAAAGTTGCCCTCAACTTTTGCACATTCAGCTGCAGTGGAAGTCAGTGAAAACATAGAAAACGAAGTCAAAATCATGAAAGCTGAAAACGAAATGAATTTTTGAGCATCATTATCGCCTGATTTCACAATGTTCGGTAAAATGTCTGTTAACAAAAAATTAACTAATTGCTGGTTAGGCTAACGGGCACTATTTAATCAACGGTTACGTATTTTCGTTTCACCATCTTTCGGTTAAGTAACAAAAGCATTTAATAAAAATGTGGCAATACTATCGGTTTGTTTACATAAAAAATGAATTAAAAAGACAGTTCTTGCAAATTTGAGAAACAAAACTTTGTAATAATAGTAAAATTCAGGTAAGTAATAATTAAAATATTGTTATTTGTACATAAATACATATGTACATGTATATAAAGCATTAATATAAATTGTTTGTTTGTAGTATGTTCTCCGGCGACGACGTATTTGGGACATACATATTTGAAGGAATCTAGTTTGGATGTGTCCAGAGGTAATAAATAAATCAAGAGACGGAATTTGCCATGGTAAGATGATGTAAATATATGTACATAATCGTATTTAACGTCCAATACTTTTATCTATGATTTAAAAATACCGACCGGCAAAATTTGATGAAATTGTAGGCAATGGAGATACTGTAGCTAGTTTGTCCGAACTTGCTACGCTCCTAACATTATTATAGCGGTAAGTAAAATGATGAATAAAAAATAAGCAAAAGCTGATTTTTTTTTTGGTATGGTATAGGGTCCAACTGGTGTGAGCAAACCAACGAATATTCATTGAATATTACTTGGTACTAGAATATTACTTGGTGACAGCTATAAGGAAGTAGTATTGGAATTAAATGCCTCAAATGAACGTGGTTTGGACGTTGTGTGGAATAAAATTAAAATGTTTGCTTAAAAAAAAGTCACTCTCTCCCGTGGACATCATAGCATTGTTGTACTAGATGAAGCTGACAGTATGACTGAGGGTGCACAGCAAGCACTGAGGTGTATTATGAAAATTTATAGTAAGACCAAACGTTTTGCATCAGCTTGTAATACAAGTGAAAAAACCATCGAACCCATACAGTCTCGATGTGCCATGTTGCGTTTTACGAAATTATCAGATGCGCAGATTTTAGCTGAACTTATTGCAGTTTCTTTCTTTTGTTGTGAATAGAAATTTTTAATTTAAAAATATTACAAACATATAAATTTGTAGATTTTGTAGATAAAATGAAGTGTCTCGGTGTATTGCTTGACAATGGTCTTGGTTTTGGGGGCCATATTAGTGGATTAACCTCAAAAATCAATTTCACTCTAACGAGACTATATGCGTTAAACGTATACTTGCCACTGCCCATAAAAAAAAGAATATCTCACTCCCTACTGATGTCTAACCTATTGTATTGTATAGAGGTCTATTCTGGTTGCAATGCAGAAGATCTTAATAGGTGTGTTCTACTTTTTAATAGAATAATACGCTTTGTATACCAATTAAAAATTCATGACCATGTTTCAATGTATGTTGATGATTTTTTGGGCTGCAGTTTTAAAAGCTTCCTCCACATTAGATCACTTCTGTTCTTCTATAAGGTTATGGTTACAGACTGCCCAGAATATGTCCGTAGACATTTCATATTTTTGCAGAGTGATAGAAACCCTCAGTTGCTTCTCCCTACTACAAATCGAACTATTGGAGATAGGTGTTTCATTGTTCGTGTTGCCAAATGCTGGAACTCACTACCACTCACTTTAAGAGAGTTCCACTTTACACGTGATTCATTTAAGGTTAAGCTTGTTGAACATTTTAGGCAGCTGAAGCGACCTACTTAGATATCTTGTAATTGCGAAGTTTAAATAATTAATAATTACAACTATAAAATTAATTGCTTTTCCTTATAATAAATTTGTATTTACAAACTATGTATAATAGTGTATATATATATATATATATAGATTTACATTGTAAGGCCTCCAACTATATAAGGCCCTATGGGCTCGGTTGGATATAAATAGATAAATAAATAAAATAAAATAAATAAAAATTAATATCGATTTGTATCTCTATACATTTTGTTTTATTTTCCTCCGATTAGAGTGCTAACCGGCAAATTTCTTTCAGTTAAATTTAACATCAACTTTTTTGTTAAATTCTGTCAGTTAAGAGTTAATCATATATTGTGTAATACAATTTAGCCAGACTTTCGGTTAAAGTGTTGATTATTTTTTAATCGAACATCGTGAAAGCGGGCGTATGTTATGCAAAAGGAGGTTTGTATTGAAATATCTATCTACATATGAGCCGTTTATTTTAAAAGTGGCATAAGTTACTTTTTCAAAAAAATCGAGTTAATGGCAACACTACATACAAATGAACGGTATCCTTTCATTTGTAAAAAAATGCAATAAAAAAAGTAACTTATGCCACTTTCAAAATAAACGGCTCATATATAAAAGAGAAATGGTCCATGTACATATGTTATAGCATCACTTGAATACGGCTGGCCCGGTTTTTCTGATTTTTTTTTGTATTTGGTTTGGAATTTTCAGGAGGTGGTTTGTATAAAAAAAAGTTAGAAGAAAACTTTCGGGGAAACTCGAAAAATTAAATTTTCTTTTCTAAAACTAACTTATACATAAACAAGTTGTACACCGGACGAATAGGTTTTGGTTTGACTGCAACTTTTATTAAATTCCGAAGTTAAAACAGTGAGGAAGTTGTTTGTGTATTTCTTTTAATTTTGCTATATGAGTTTGTATATGTATATACATATGTACATATATAGTTATGTGTACAGTCTTAGCATACGTCGATCAAATCAAAAGCAATAAAACATACATACAACTGCGGTCAAAAAAATTGTTAGAACATGTCAATTGATGTTTTAAATTAGCAGTATTTTTTAGGAAAAATAAAAACAGTTCATTACAGTAAAAGGTTGATAATGCGAATAATTGATTGTAGACCCTAATCCGGATTATCGAATTATCCGCGTTAACGAATAAAAATTTAAAAAAATTAATTTTTGCATTAAAAATTCTTTTTAAACACATCGAAAAAGAGTTAAAGTTTTGTGTAGTCTCTTTACTGAAAGCATCCTTCGCAAACACTAACCTTTAAAAGAAAAAACAGGAAAAGAATTAATAAGTTCTTGCAAGAATTAATATATATATTTTTTTTATATGTATGTATGTTTATATTTAAGTATAAACATATGTAGGTACATATATTAGTTTCATGTCATTTAGGTACAATTCAAAACAAATTTAATTATTTTTAACAAAATTGTTTGTGTTTTATATATTTACAAACATAAACATTCTTAATTTTTTAACGCCAAAAATAATGAGGCAATTGTATTTGAAGCTAGGACCGGAAAAACTTTTTTTAGTTTTAATTTTTTTTAATTACACAGATGCGTACGTATACATACATATAGTATAATTGAAGACGAAAAATATTTTGAACTTTAAAAAACATAAAATTCTAAGAAAAATAACAAAATTGGTTTTCAAAAAATAAAAGTTTTCAAGAAAAACAAAAAAAAAAAGTTTTTATATACATACCTACATTTGAATGAACATATGTACATTAGGGGTATAACCAATTTTTGGCCCTAGCACCACGCGATGGCGAAGGTTGTGTTATTTACGAAAAAATAATTTTGGGGTCATTTCGGATAAAAAACCTCACCCACGAAAACGATTTTCTAAAATCTCCCAAAAAAAAAACATTCATTTTAAATAAAAATTTTTAATTATTTTATTAATAAAGTAAAATAGTGAACTGAAAAATTTTGTTTAATTATTAAAAGACATAAACTTCAAATTTAACGTGCGCGTTGTTTTGCATAATGGATAAATGTCCTGTATTACTTTAATACCAAACTTTTGCATTTTTCAAAACGCTTAAACGACTTCTTTTAAAATCCATTGTTTTTAAGTATTAAACACAAACTCGGAATATTTGAAACACATTAATAATTTTATTTGAATAATAAAAACAATTAAGGTACATAACGTAATTTTCAATGACATACATTCAGCTTCCTAAGTATTTACACAAATGTTAAATGCAGGTTGATATATTGATAAAAAAACTTGTTTGCGCCTTTTAGGTAAATAAATAAAAAAAAATCATTTAAAAACTTTACCGCGTTTGGTGGGTGAACTTTTTTGACAACTGCGAAAAAGTAATAGCATTTTTTTATATAATTTTCTATGGCCTATTCGACTATGCTAGGGCCATTATGATATTTGCAAAAAATTGCAAAAAGTTATATCCCTAATGTACATATGTATGTATGAATAATTTAATATGTATGTGTGTTTAAAATAAATTTTATAAAATTTTTGTATGGAATATTCATTTTCGCGGAAGCTTTGTAGCTATATACTAATTAAAATATATACATTGGTTTTTTAACATTAAAGTGTTACATTTTAAGACACTAGGTTAGGTTAGGTTAGGAAGGGTAGTGTGAAACACACATCCACTCGGAAACCTAATTGGATCCATTGTGATTCCCTTCATTTATAATTTATTGACTAATTAGAATTAAAGAGCCGTTATCATCCATCATTCAGCCAGTTAATTCCCATGATGAAGCCCCTGATATCGTTAAGTATGCACTTCGTGATATCACTAATGCCCTCATGGGAACGTCTGCTCAGCCATCTTTGCCTATGGCGTTGCAGCCTTGGGTAATGACAGATGATATCCTCTATAGTTTCTGGCTCCTCTGCATGCCCACACATTCTACAGAAATCCGGAGTGTCATTTTCCCATATGCTGGTCCTCACTCTAACCGAGCAATGGCCAGTCAAGGCACCTACTAAGACTCTCAAAACCTTTCTATTCATACCCAGCAGTAGATTAGATTTATCTGAGTCTAGTTCTGTCCATATGGGCCTCGAGACTCTACAATCTTCTATATTCCTCCAGAAATGGTTAGTTCTGCTAATTACCCAATTACTGAGTTGCAAGAATTAATATATATATTTTTTTTTGTGTATAACGAAAAACAAAACACTAAAGAACGTTGAAGCAAAGACTATAAATATATAAAGATATTGCACGTAGAACATTGTACGGGAAATGCTTAATTTGCTGGTGGTTTTAGTAGTAAAACCACTTTTTTCAAGAGAGTCATTTATTTTCTCAGAGAATTTATTATTCTCATGTCTCTACTATTCATTTAGATATGTATACATGTGTTCATACGTTTGTGTCTTTGCATTCACAAGTATGTGTGCATGTGTGTACATTTAATAAACAAACGAAAGATTCCATATAACAAAACAAAAAAAACTTTTCGAGCCTTTGCTGCAATAGAGTCATAATTCAAAAAATCTTGTTTGGCAGGAAACGAATTTAAAGTCTAGAATTTACCTATAAATCAATGGTAAAATATTCTTCTCCCAAGAGAATAATAAAATACAAATATCTTTCATATTTGTATGAAAATTTTGCACAATATAAAAATTGATATCGCGATTAGTTATATATGTATATATAAGCTCAAAAATGACATATTTTGAATTATGACGCTTTTGAAGCAAAGGCTCGTTTTGTGTTCGCAAAATATATGTGGACATAAGATACGTAAAGCTAACGTCGTTGATTCTTATTTGAATGGCAAATATATGTATTTTATTGTTGTACTATTGCAAGAACATCGATTCGCACCGAATTTTATATTATTTAAAATTGGAAATTTATATAACTATGTACATATATCTATGTACATACATATATAAAAATAAAGTGTCACGACGTTTGTTCTCGCTAATCTCCGAAACTACTGGACCGATTTAAATGAAATTTCGCGCAGATATGTTAACAGTGTATAACTTGAAATATAGGCTATATATCGCACTCGTTCAACAATACTGTATTAACTCAAAATTTTTAAAATTTCGTTTTTTGCAAGAAATCGATGAACAGTGGTCATATCTATCCACTGTAAAAATTTTACACCATTTTCTCCACTCTTTCACCCAAAAAAATACAGTTGTATCTCTCTTTGTGATAGACGAATAGTATAAAAAAAACAGTTTTTTGTCTCTCCTGAACACTTTGAAGTTTTTGAGTTAATACAGTATTGTTGAACGGGTGCGATTTGTATTATTTTGAATTTGAAATAGAAAAAATTGCTTTTTGAATAACCTGTAGTGGGATTCTCTATTCAATTTTAACGTCAATTGAATTGTTAAAAATTTTTAACAGCTAAATTAACGTCGATGTTATTCAGTAAGGATTTTAACAATATCGTTTAACATTATATTCAATTATAACGTCGAATTTTTCAGTTAACTTAACATCAATAATTTTTTCATTGTTTATTTTTAAAGTTGTTGTTATTTTGAAATGTGCAAAAAATATATTTTGGAACAAAAAAAAAAAGAGCGCACTCTCCTGTACACTATTCTGACTAAAAATTTATTGTTTAAATGTATTGATTTTTAACAAAAAATAAAGAGAGCGCCCTCTCTTGTGCACTCTTCTGGCTTAAAATTCATTGTTTTCCAACAAATATGCCACCTGATTGAATTTTTTAACAATGTTTGTTATACTGAGTTACAGAATTGATGCATTGTTACCACAAGTAATAAATTGTGTTGGTAAAATTAACGTAACGTTTATTGTTAAAAGTTACAGAATCGCACTACTGGTCATTTATAAACAGATTTTCAAAATTATTGTTTTGTTTGAAAGGTGTTGCCTGCAGTTGGGTCTCATAAATTTATTTTTGGAAATCTGTTAATAACTCTGCTAGCTCAACGGATATCTTGTGCTCGCTGCCGTATGGATATAATAAAACCCGCGCAAATTTTGTCATATCCATCAGAAATGTTTGTACATGCAAAAAATTATGATAAAAATTCAGATTTTGGAAGTTTGTGTGCTCCATCAGACTTATTTTTTGCAGTATGTAAGATTCATATAAAAGTTTTCGAAAAAATTTTTTATTAATCCAAAGAAATAAAAAACGTAAAAAAAACTATAGTTGAGCAATGTGTAAATTGCACCAAAAATACAATATATTCCTTTTGGTTTCAAGAAAACAACGTATGCTATGAGCACAGAATGGAGATGCTAAATTTATTAATTCTTACACTTTTACGAAAGCATTCCTCGTGGAAAACATACAAATACAAATTAACGAGCGCAGAAAAACTTAAAATTTTGAAACAATAAAACATATACATACAATACAATCCAGAAAATTATTAAATATGTACCAATCACCAAAAATAATTACATTTCTTGTGCTAGTTATCACTTATTAAAAAGATTTTAATAAATTTTATAATAGTTTTGTAAACAAAATAATAAATTTCATGGTTTTCGAACTCAGGTAAGCGCACGTTTTATTTGATTTATGCATATACATACATACATAGATATTCTAACTACATATACAATTGAAAATTCTAAAATAAAATATTTAATAAAACAAATGTGTATACATAGTTCGGTGCGAATCAACATAAATGCAATAGTACAATAACAAAAAACGTAATTTTACCCTACAGCCATAGGAATCGGTCGCATTTCTTTGCACTGTTTATTTGCACATGATTTATATGAAAACAAGAAACTGCTTTTAGTTGTTAATATTGTTATTGAATGTGCTTTGCACAAGAAATATGACACACACACAAACACATTTCTCAATGAGCATCATTTATATGTGTAAACAACAAAAAAAAAACCATAATTTCTCTGGAAAATAATTTCTAGTAGAGTTAAAAGAAACAAAAATGTTTCAAAAACAACAACAAAATAAACTTGACAAAATTATTACTACATACATACTTATGTACGTACATATGTATGTAAGCCTAAAATTTTTGTGGTCTTTTCTCTTGCTACTTCCCCCCACAGCATCAACCAAACGCAAACAATTTTTGTTTTTATTCAATGTTCTACGTGCAATATCTTTATATATTTATAGTCTTTGGTTGAAGTATTATGTGCGTACATACATATGTATGTTTATATTTAAGTATAAACATATGTAGGTACATATATTAGTTTCATGTCATTTAGGTACAATTCAAAACAAATTTAATTATTTTTAACAAAATTGTTTGTGTTTTATATATTTACAAACATAAACATTTTTAATTTTTTAACGCCAAAAATAATGAGGCAATTGTATTTGAAGCTAGGACCGGAAAAACTTTTTTTAGTTTTAATTTTTTTTAATTACACAGATGCGTACGTATACATATGTATAGTATAATTGAAGACGAAAAATATTTTGAAAACATAAAATTCTAAGAAAAATAACAAAATTGGTTTTCAAAAAATAAAATTTTTCAAGAAAAACAAAAAAAAAAGTTTTTATATACATACCTACATTTGAATGAACATATGTACATATGTATGTATGAATAATTTAATATGTATGTACTTATGTGTGTTTAAAATAAATTTTATAAAATTTTTGTATGGAACATTCATTTTCGCGGAAGCTTTGTAGCTATATACTAATTAAAATATATACATTGGTTTTTTAACATTAAAGTGTTACATTTTAAGACACTAGGTTAGGTTAGGAAGGGTAGTGTGAAACACACATCCACTCGGAAACCTAATTGGATCCATTGTGATTCCCTTCATTTATAATTTATTGACTAATTAGAATTAAAGAGCCGTTATCATCCATCATTCAGCCAGTTAATTCCCTTGATGAAGCCCCTGATATCGTTAAGTATGCACTTCGTGATATCACTAATGCCCTCATGGGAACGTCTGCTCAGCCATCTTTGCCTATGGCGTTGCAGCCTTGGGTAATGACAGATGATATGCTCTATAGTTTCTGGCTCCTCTGCATGCCCACACATTCTACAGAAATCCGGAGTGTCATTTTCCCATATGCTGGTCCTCACTCTAACCGAGCAATGGCCAGTCAAGGCACCTAAGACTCTCAAAACCTTTCTATTCATACCCAGCAGTAGATTAGATTTATCTGAGTCTAGTTCTGTCCATATGGGCCTCGAGACTCTACAATCTTCTATATTCCTCCAGAAATGGTTAGTTCTGCTAATTACCCAATTACTGAGTTCCCTATAGTAGTAACCGATTGGAGGTTTACATACGTTTTTGACTGCTTGTTCTTCTTCTTTTTTAAAAAAGGAAATTAAAAATTCGTGGATGCTGACAAGTTGCATAACATTTTGGCATGTTTTTTCGCTATTACCCTTTTAATCGTTCTAAAAGTGGCTCTTATTCTTTTAAAACATTTCACCAGTTCTTAATTTTTCTTATTTTTAGCAAATCTGTTGAGAGTTTTTGTATAAATAGATGAGCTTTGGAACTTTTTAAACATAAAGGGTAAACATCTACTGATGAGTTGGTGTGGCAATCAACGAAATATATATTTAGACCAGATGAGCCGGCACACGTTATTTTGCCATACAAAATATTTCTAGTACATATTTTGGGTGTTATATAAAGAAAAAAAGCGAATATATTGTAAGTGTGTGACGATGACCCCCGATGAAAAAAAAATACCAAACAATAATTTTGTTCTGTTTGAAATACGAACGACGACGATTCTCCTGCATGAGGCGGGCATAGCGTAATCTGTCATTCAACAACAAAAATAATTATGAGGCGGACATAGCGCCATTTCTCATTCAACAACAAAAATAATTATAAGGCGGACATAGCGCCATCTGTTGGGTTAATAGTTTAGTAAATATAGAAAATGCCTCCCTCCCCTCCTCGTGCCCCTAGCAATTTAAAATATACTTTAGAAACTATTCTCATACCTACCAAATATGCATAAAAAATTTTTTTAAAATCGGACGAGCCGTTTCGGAGGAGTTTAATAACAAACATCGTGGCACGAGAATTTTATATATTAGATATTGCTAACCCGCAACAGATACATAAATAAAATTTAAAAACATAAAATAAAAATATATGTATATATATTTTTTTTATTTTTCTTTGTTTGCTCTAGTCAATTATTCTTTTGGAAATTTTTTTTGTCTTTGGAAAATTGATTTCACGTACAGACAGACGGACAAGGCTCACTCAACTTCCCTATCTATAAGGATTCAGAATATATATGCTATATGGACCTCTTATAAATATTGTGGAAATTACACACGTAACGACAAACCCATTTTCGGTTAAGGCTATAAAAACTATTGATGTGCCTTGAAGGAATGAAGCAAATAATTGTTTTAGTAAAATTTTTCAAACAGCAACAGCTATTTGCGATGCAATTTAATTCCAGTTGAAAAGAATTGTTTTAAAGGAAATATCCTATTAAAATTATCAAAAAGTAGTACCGCTTTATTCTATTAACTGAGTTTAATTTGGAAGATTTAAAAACACGATTCTCTAGACGTTCTAAATTTATTGATATACTGTCTCCATTACAAATAAAAGTACGTTTAAATCTAAACTGGCTAATCAAATTATTAAGTTTGAGAAAATAGATAAGAAATTGCTTACAGCAAAACTAGAAGCGGAATTATTGCAATGGGCACAAATATGGTAAAATTTAAAAAATATCACGGAAAATGTGATCGACACATTAACAATTTTGTATAATATCTGTCTGTCTGAAAACAAACCACCATCATTTACCAATGATAGAAGAAGTTGTGCCCGGATTAATTTTACTGAATGGGTATAGAGGCACAATCTCAATAGACAAAAAAGAATTTCCCCTTAACGGAACGTTCTTAATAAAGTACCATAACACCACTGTAACGGTGGGGGACATAACTTACTTTAGCAAGGAACAAACAATGGCGCGCCCATTGCCCGCTATAGTTCAATCTCTGAACAAAGTGTCTTCATACGAAGAAGTACTCTCTCTAAAATCTTTAAAAGATTTACATATCAAAAATCTAGTAGAAATTCATGATCTGACCCAAAAAAATAGAGCAGCATTCATTACCAGTCTTACCTTCCCCGTAATCATTATCTAGGGACTGATCTTCTTTCTGTTAAAGAAAATCCTGGTCAAAAAGGAAACCTTGAAAATCGAAACGCATGTTCATCGCATGGAGTATCAAACTCATGACCCATCCAACGTGGACGTTGGAATCTTAAGGATGAAGAGTTAACAATTATATTATTTAAAATAACTTGTTCCCATATCCGCTAATATAATTCGCGGAATCCAGGAAATGTTAGTCGAACATTTCCAAATACTTTGCTTAGTTAACAACTAAATTATTTAAAATAATTTGTTCCCATAGCCGCTAGTATAATTCGCGGAATCCAAGAAAGGTTATTCGAACATTTCCAAATATTTTGCTTTTGTTAACAACTAAATTATTTAAAATAATTTATAGCATGTGTTGCAATACCCAAATTGCATTTCACACGAAAGTGCGCTAGCACCTTTTTCAATGTCTGTCTGTATGAATGAAATTCCTAGAATCCAGGAAATCATAACGCAAGTCAACTCACACTCTGTTTTGCACAAAATACAAAAACGCTGACAAACGTCTGCACTAATTATTTTTTATTTCCATTCTTGCTTTCCAATTAATTCTTAACAATAATATTAAGCATAATTGTAATTACCAAAACTATAAAAACTCATATTGATTAATAAATAAAGTGAGTTCAATTTAAGAATTCAACAAAGAATAAACTTAGTTTTATTTAACTGTATACAAACAGTAAAATGCGGTAACTTCTTTTTGTTTTTGTACTTAAGAATGCATGTACATACATATGTACGTTTTTTTGTACATACATACATGCTAGCACATAAAAGTAGAATGCTTTTACATACAGAAATGTACCGTTTATTTAATTGTAATAAACATTCAAATCAAAGTAGAATATGAAAATTTTAATGTTAATATTTTATGAAGTTATTTATGTACATAAGTATATCAATTGTAGGGTTTGCAGTTTATGACTTTTATAATAATGTGTAGTTTGGGAAAAATCCCAAACAGTACCTTTCGGTAACATTTTACTATAATTTGTACAATGCTCTTGGATTAATAACAAACTGAAATACTTTATATCAGTGTTTTCAATAATTTTAGGTCATATAACGACAATAATGAATGGAATCGTTCGTTTTACAGCGAAAATAAAACACAACAATCCGAACAAAATTTCGCAACTACGAAGGATCGATTGCAAAGGTTGGGATATACTACGGGCTATGGAACAATAAATGTAAGCATATAGTACTCCACAATAACTAATGGCCAGTTTTTGACTACGTATTTAAGTTTGTAATTAGTTAATTTTTATTTAAATTTATGTTGTATTTAAATTTTATTCCATTTTTTAAGTGAGTAATTAAATTTCTTATTTAATTACGATGAAAATATGGTAGCACAACGTAAAATAAAAAATTTCCCACATATTACCGTAAAGAACAGCTGACTAGAACAAATAAAGAAAAATAAAAAAAAAGTTTTTTATTATAGCTTAAAATAAGAATAATTAAAAACTGGTGAAATGTTTTAAAATAATAAAAGCAACTTACAATATGATTAAACGGTTAATAGCGACAAAACAACACAAAATTTTATGCAATTTGCCAGCAGCCTCAAATATTTTATTGGCTTTATGTTATATAAGAAGAATAAGCTGTCAAAAACATATGGAAATTGTTAAATCTTTATAAATGTTTAAATACACAAGGTTGTACATTTAAACATTATTAATTAAGTATTTTTTTTTTAATATGCAGTCAAAAACACAATAACAACTTAAAAATAATTATAGCTTAAATATCAAGAAAAAAATTGGCCCTAACTACTTCTAATATTGAACCATCTTCAAAAAAATTTTGTTTGTTATGTGCCAGCATTACATTGGCGCATATACCAAATCATCAGTAGACTTTACCCTCATTTTGAAAAGTTCCAATACGCCTTAGCGTATAGAAAAACTTATTTGAAAATAATTTTGAGAGATCGTGAAATATAAGAGGTTTTGCAACTTTTCAAAATGTGGTTAAAGTCTTCTGATTATTTAATAAAAAGTTTAATGAAATGTTGGCATATATATACATACATATGTAGATATTCTTGATACACAAAACTGGGCCTGTTCGTAAATGCAAAACTGCGCTGCATATTATGCGCAGTACGTTCATATATGCAAACAGTGGCAACTGTGCAAAAGGTATGTGTTCAAAAATGCATCGCTAAAGTTTATTATGCGCAAATAAACACAAAACACTAATTATAAAAATGGCTGATGCAACGGCTGATGTTTTGTTTATTTTTTCTTAACCTTTTTCTTTCTTGTAGATTAGATAATTTTACATTAGTTTTATCGTCCTGCTCAAAAATTAAACTTATCATTAACTTTTCCATTTTTGTTATATTTTTTCGTTCATATATGCAAACATTAAAATGCGCAAAAAGAAGCATAAACGACAGCTGATTAGCAGTGGCAGTGCAAAATAATCATATTATGCAGCGCAGTGATGCATTTACGAACAGGCCCACTATTTTTCGTTTGTAAAATGAAATTAGGTCAATATCTCAAATAACAAATTTATTAAAAATTAGAGGTTTAACGCAAACACAATTTTCCTAGGGGTATCCAGCTGGAACAGGAATTTCAGCTTACAGTCCAATTAAACTTGATTTAGGTGGTGTTGTACTAGGAACATTGGTAGGCATTGGAGCTATTATTATTATACCTAAAATACTGAGTGCTTTTCACAGCGGATATACTGGATATGGAAGAAGTATTATCTTGCATTCATATATGTATGTACATTTATTCAATATAAATTTTATGTTTTAGGTGAAAATGAAAACGATTTGTCATCATTGACTACTTTCATGAATAAACTCGATTATATATTAGGTCAAAATGATATAGATTCAACAAGTTGTATGCAACGTGCTATTTGCAGCTATGTACGTTCAACATCATATAATATGCAGTTTGGTGTATCGGATCAAATAGACGAATTTATTAACATGATGTCTGAGTAAGTTTGCTTATAATATATTTTACTTGATATGGTATTATACACTCGTATATATGTATGTATGTACTAGTGATGTTACGAATACTCGTATTCGTATTCGACTATTCGCCTGTTTTAAGATATTCGTATTCGTATTCGCCAAATTCAAGCGAATATTTTTCGAATAATTTTCCCATACATTTTCCAAAAAAAAAATCATACAAAAGTTTAAAAAAAGTACATAAAATGTAAAAAAATATATTACTGCCTGTTCGCCGATATCGAAGAAGTTCTTTCTTTCGAACAATTCAAAAATTTTGTTTTTGTTTCAAATGTAATTGCTCGAAAGAAAGAACTTCTTCGATATCGGCGAACAGGCACTTAATTTTTATTAAAAAAACCCATTGTATTTCACGCAGAGTAAGAAAAACGCAATCTGAAAGTATGTAAGTAAAATAATTAAAAAATGTTCTGTAGAGGTTTTCAAATTCGGCATCTTAATGCAATAATAATGTTAAATAACTAAATTTTTTTTCATTTATAGCTACTAACGCAAAGGCAGGGATTTTTTCCAATTAAATTTGATATATAAACTTCAAAAGAAATATTCGTATTCGTATTCGGCGAATACTGTTTTAAATATTCGTATTCGCGAATACTAAAAATTGATATTCGTAACATCACTAGTATGTACATATATTATATAGAAAATCAGTTTTTTTTTGCAATAGTAATTCCGCAATTAATTAAACAAAAGTAAATTAGCAAATGCGTATTTTTTAGATATAAATAAAAGTTACATATAGTAGTTTATTTGCAGAAGACATGATTTTTTGTAACATATTAATATATTCTTGAAATTGTTTTTTTAATAAACTTTTTGTGAATCAATATTTTTTATTGGTTAAAAAATAGCTTTTTATCATTAGGTGGTAACACTAACAATAATGCTAGTCTTATCAACCCACAATGAAGATTTTATTAAAATAAATGGTAATAAATATTGAACTTATAAGTTGCTGCATGTAAATGAAACTTAAAATACCTTAGGAGGAGCAGTCAGGCTGTATAATCACGTATTTGCGGACTTCTTGTGAAAGCACGAGAGTAGCTATTGTACGCTAAGTTGGCTACCTGTGGCTCAAAAAAAAATTTTGTACATCGTAATTTTTGTAAATGGGACCCGATTTAAAATAATATCACCTTTCGCAGGTGCGGATCCAGCTTTATCGTTTGGGGTGGGTTAACTTTTTAGAATTTCATATAAAATAAAACTACGTAATTTTTGCTATTAACAGTTTATTTAAATATGAAAAAAGTATAAGAAAAATAATCAGCAATAAAATTCGGGTAAAATTAAATGTAGTGATATAAATAAGTATAAAATTTCAGAACGAACTTGTTTCTTGTTATATCAGTAATCTATTATTTTTTTTTTTTTAACTTTATTTATAAAATAATTCATTTACAAAATGTTGCCTCAGCGCCTGAAATGCATGGAATTTTATCTGCCGCAAATTTATCGAGTACTTCATTTGGGTCAATTTCAATACCTTGATGAATATGCATTATTGCTAATCCATTCAGCCTGTCTTCGTTTATTGTTGATTTTAACCACGTTTTTATTCTCCAAAAAGTAGAAAATGACGTCTCACTTGTGGCATTACTGACAGGCAATGAAACGAATATAATGAAAATTTTTCGTAGATTTGGGCATATATCCGAATCTCAATTTATTACATCTATTACATTATCCGTGCTATTGGTGCAATTTTTCCACTTTTGCCACCAATGCAGTAATTCTGCGTCTGTTTTTGCGATAAGCACCTTCTTATCTATTTTTTCACACCTAATAAGTTGATCAGCCAATTGAGGTGTCAAAGACTTATATCTGTTAGTGCAGATGATATTTTTTGTGGTAGTAGATTGAGGATATTAAATAAATTCAAAACGTCTTTAGAAAAACGTGTTTTTAGATCTTCTAAATTAAATTCAATTAAGGGAATGTAGCCCACCACGCGGTAGTACTCTTCGATGTTCTGAATAGTATGTTTCCTTTGAAACCTTGGCTTTTTAATTGAAATTTGCATTGCGTTGCACATGGCTGTTGCTGTTTGAAAAATTTTACGAAAATAAATATTTGCTTCATTCCTTTTGTCTTCAAGGCACATGATTAGATTTCGAATAAGATTTTACCCCTATTGAAGGTCTAAATCTTGCTTTTGCAGAGTGATGCTTAACGGTTGAGTATTTGAAGTCCGCAAATAAATTCAAAGCTGCTAAGAGAATCTTGCAATAAAAGTGTTTTGCAAGACGTATCTCTATCTATCCACTGAGATATATCTTCCAAAGCCTATATTATTTGCTCTAGATTTCGTTAAAAATTCCAAAATAGAATAGTGACGATCAACCCATCTTGTTTCGCATAATAATGAAAGTCGAGATCCCAAATACTTAAGTAAAACAGCATTTCCCTTAGCATGGTGATTTTTAAGAAATTTGGTTTGGTCTTTTACAAAAGAAACATTTTTTTCAATTATTGGTACTTTGTTGCTCTTTGAAGTGGAATTATTAAGTTTGTGCGAATAGCAGGGCATTTGTTTTGCATTCGCCGCGGACTCAATTATTTTCTTAACAGCTCAATTTTCCGCCAGCATTAGTGGACATCCGTTACAATTCGCAAGTTTTTAAATTTCACAAAATTTCGATAGCGTCTTTGAATCAATTGATTATTCAGTCTCTCCTTCGATATCCTTTGCAGCTTCTTCAAATGCGTCTATAAAGCCAATAAAATGTTCTTGCACTTTATTATCGTGGGCGCTGAAATATCTTAAAGCTAAATAAATTTGGCTTTTGCCTGATAAGTCCGTGGTTTCATCAAAAATTATCGAATAGAATTTACTTTCGACAACGTTTTTTAATATTTTTTCTAAAATAAGAGTCTGACAACATTTGATAATATTATTTTTCGTTGTTTTTGAGATATAAGTATGTATGTTTCATTTGATGCGCTAAATTTTAAATGGTTGTGTAATATAGGATATCCAGATTATATACGAAATCGCGAAAGAGATCGAAAAATACCTTCGGAGTTCATATATTCAGATGATAACAATGGACCATCGTCGTGATGCCCACTGAGTGCTATATTATTTCTACTAAGAATAATTATGGTATTTAAGATCTTTTTTTATATTATTACGAATAAACGTAATTATTATTCGAACTCATATTGATGTACATATGAAAAGTAATATTAGCAGGCTCAAGTTCAGTTTTTATTGAATTAATGAAAATTCAAATTACTAAGAGTTATTTTATGTTTGAAAGTATTATTATTATATCCAATCAGTTTTTAGCAGAAGCTGTAGTCTTAGGGTGACTCCAGTGGTTTGTTAATAATTTTTTAGTATCATCATCTACCCTTTTACCTAAGAAATTTCCAATATCTAAAAATATTGCTGCCTGTATATCTGAAATAATAAGTTTTTGAAGACAAATGCACTTTATTCACACAAATAATAAAAAAAAACCAACGTATCATTGTAACGCACTTTGAATTGGCACGCATTCTTAAACTCACCGGAATTTAGCAATTTATCTTCAACATATTGTGTATTTGCAATAAAAGAATTATCGCCCCTGAACATATTGCTTTTTGGCAGATGACGCAAAGAAAGCCGATATAGGTTTGTGACGTTTTTCCTATAAAAAATTAAATGAGATCTGGTTAAAATCGCTGGATAGGACCTTAAATTTTACTTTTTTACTTTTACTTTTCACTGTTTTT
Organism: Lypha dubia; assembly: GCA_947311025.1. Lineage (NCBI taxonomy): Eukaryota > Metazoa > Arthropoda > Insecta > Diptera > Tachinidae > Lypha > Lypha dubia. Next base: position 94,075,847 of record OX371260.1, on the reverse strand, counting down.
CACTTTTACTTTTTTATTATAAATCTTTTTTAAAATTGGTAACTTACAACACTACTTTTTTACCTTATATAAAACACCTGCTAATTGCAATATTATTGTGTTAAATGTGGAAAACTTTGTATACAACAGGGATGGCAAAGTTGGTACAATTGTACTTTTTCTGGTACAATTAAACTCGAAAATACAATGATACACCAATAGCTAATTTAGTACAACTAAGGAATCTCCCCAGCTTTATTAATTTTATATGGCAACTCATCATTGCAGTCATTTTACATTAAAATAGTTCGGTAAATTTAGCCCAGAAAACGTAATCAGTGGAAAAACTAATAGTATAGTACCACGATTAGTAAAATTGTTTCCAAACGAGTACCAAAACTTTGATATCATAAATTCGCAACTTAGAGCTCTTGTTGATGTTCAAATATTAAAATCTTACAAAGATTCGAATATTAGGGATTTCTGGGCAACAGTTGCTAAAATAAAAAATGAGGCAAATGAATTCATGTTTCCAGAACTTTCAAAAATTGTAAGAGGAATATTATGAGTTTCACATTCATCAGCAAATGTGGCAAGAATATTTTCTTACCAAAATATAATTAAAACCAAAGAGAGAAACAGATTACAAACTGCAACTCTTTGTGGCTTAAACCAAACAAAGAATTTACTGAATTGTGAAATGATATTACTTTACGGCACCAAGTTGGGCGCCATTATGTGAAATATCATTGTGAGTTTAACCTCTGGACTTCGCGGGAGGGCGGCAACTCAGGCATAGTACTACTGTACTTTCCAGGACATATGATATCTTAGAGAGAATACTCGCACTGAATAAGACAGCTAGAAATATCAAAAATTAACAACTAATCAGTGATTTATGATTCAGGATAACGTCGAAACTCAGGCATGGTACTGATGTACCTTCCAGGACATACGTCAACACCGGAATCACCTCACACTGCTTAAAAACAAATGAAAATTTTCTAGACTGCCCCACGTTGGGCGCCATTTTTTGTGATATGATATTACTTTACGGCCCCTCGTTGGGCGCCATTTTTTGTGAAATGATATTACTTTACCATGCTGGGCGCCATTATGTGAAATATCATTGTGAGTTTAACCTCTGGACTTCGCGGGAGGGCGGCACGCTGGTAGTTAGCTGCGGCTGTAGCTCGCCGGATATGGGTGGTTCTTCCCCACTTTCAGGTTCTCACACAATTATTCGTGCCTGATGTTTTGTAGAATAGTCCATGACAGAAAAATAGAAACAAGCTAATGAAAGATCGGGAGGTACAGACATCTAGACAAGGTGGTACCTTTATATTTTCGGACGGACATGGGACACAATTGTTTCTTCATCGCTTGATACGCTAGGATCGCAGGAATAGCTGGAAAATTCTGCACAGGCTACCCACCCCTTATGACTTAATCTTATAAGTCATCCTTGACGTTGTTCGAGGCCTGAATTAATTACAACGTCCCTAAATCAACACTTACCATATGTTCATCTCCTTACACCTACCTCATCAGCCACACTTTTTAATAATTTAATACATGTTATTATTTGTATAAACTTTGTAAAAATTTGTTAATTTTATTCAATAATAAAATTATATATCTTAGTAACCAAACTACTATAATAATATAAGTATTTTTAAACTACTAGTATTGCTATGTTTATTGTTTTTCAGTTTTTCTTTTAGTTCAGGGTACTGATTGTTTGTTTTTCTTTTATATAACTTTTTTTTTTTTTAACGAAAATGCATTTCCTTGTTTCATCTATGTTTTTCTCTACGGTTAAATGTATAGTCTTTTAAAATTAACTTTATTATTTTTACTTTAAGAAATCTTTACTTTAAGTAATTTTTACTTTACTTTAAGCAATCTAAGTATTTTCCTTATTTAAGTAAATTTTTAATTCTCTTTTTTTTTGTTTTATTTCTTTTAGATATTTAATATTTAAGAAAGTATCCTATTAATATATTTCTTTTATTTATTCTAATTTTCTGCAAAAATATTTTTTTTTTTATTTATATTTAGCTTCACTAACTTTCTATTTAATTCCAGTATTACCTTTTTTCATTAGCTTTATTGGCGCTATTTACTTATAAATTTCAATTTTACTTAAACGAACGGGTGATTACGAATGAGGGTCGGAAATCGCGTAAAAAAAAATCAATGTGGGGGCCAATCTATTATGCATACGTGTAATAATAGTAAATAAATAAAAAAAAGATACCTGTTGTTTTATGGGCAAAACTGGTGAAAAATCCGGTCCGATGAAATTGTTGTTGGTGCAGTTGTAGCTGTTATTGGAGTCGCTGTTGTAGATATTGTTGTTTTAGATATTGTTTTTACAGGTGTTGCTGTTATAGATATTGTTGTTACAGATGTTGTTGATATATATCTTGTTGTTACAGGTGTTGTTGTTATAGATATCGTTGTTGTTATCGATTTTGTTGTTACCAGGTGTTGTTGTTATAGATATCGTTGTTATAGGTATTGTTATTATATATATTGTTGTTACAGGTGCTGTTGTTATAGTAATCGTTGTTGTTATCGATATTGTTGTTATCGATTTTGTTGTTACCAGGTGTTGTTTTTATAGATATCGTTGTTGTTATCGATTTTGTTGTTACCAGGTGTTGTTGCTATAGATATCGTTGTTGTTATCAGTTTTTTTGTTACCAGGTGTTGTTGTTATAGTAATCTCTGGAATCGATTCCTTCTGGTGCTATTTGGTAGTTAATGGGTGGAAATGGATCATGTATATAAAATAGGCATATTTATCCGCATGCCAACCAATAAAATGAATAGGTAGAGATTAGTAGAGCTACCTACGCTCGTTGCAGGATCTGCAGAAAGTCGCCACAATGTCTGGTATTGTGCCGATTACAGCAACATGGGTGTTGCTTCCCACGGATATAAAAATGTATCCGAGTATTCCAAAACTTCTCAAAATCATGCAGACATCATCCTGTCAAAACCTTCTAACATATCTTGCCAAGGCGTGACCACGTTGTTAAAATTGGTCTTCAAAATCCAATATGTGTTAATCTTTAGCACCAGATTATAATTATATTACCCACACAACACTTGCACGTTTTATATCTTTAAAGGTTTATTGAATATTTTGTCTAAATATTTTTTTGCAATAATTTTCAAACAAAATTATTCACTTAATTTAAAAAAAATGATGGCGGCTACAATTGGTGTGTCGATCTCCAGATCCCAAGCAGTAAAAAGCGAAGTTGAACAGAAAATATTATCTGACTTGGCTTTAAATTTATTTACAACACTCTACTTACGTTCTTCTTTCTTATAGGCGTTTATATATTTGTCTTACTCGTCTTTATGTTAGAACCTACAACAATCTCGTTAAAATGACATTTTCCTTCTAGAACATTCTGCCTATAAGTCATGCGTTGCCAGCTTGACTCACCAAATTGACGCAGGGTTGTATTTATCCCAATTCGCTCTGGGTATTCTCATGAGCAAATACTGATTGCATGACATTGACATTGGTAGGGAATCGGGTTATGCCGTAATAAGTCTTCAATTTTTGCTTTGCTTGTAAGGCAGTCGTCACAAAGCCAGCTGTTTCCATACAACTTGTGAAGTGGAAAGAGTTGGGAACTTGGTCTTATGTTTCGTTCGGCTTCGCAATCGTTTATTTACCCACAGTATCAATATCCAAAAAAAAAACTTTCTTCTAAATGTCCAATATTGGGAGAATCCCTATTCCTTGATTTCACATCTCTTGATGAGTTGATCCAGTTTTTTCAAAAAAAAATGCAATGTTGTAACGGTGTATTATTGTTTTAAATGCTGGGCATGAATTATCCTTATTAACTTTCCATTAAGGTTTTCTATCTTGTGCAGGGCACACGGGGGTTGGACAATTCAAAATGTCTAATTAAAAAATGAAGACTTACCGTTGACTTCTGGTTATGGATGTGGGGGTTCTTACTGTGGTAGTAAAGCTGTGCTGTTGCAGTTATTCTTACTGGTGTTGTTGTTGTTGTAGGCGATGGAATCGTCCCTACGAACAAGTTGAATAAAGTTTGTAGATGTTGAGAAATAGGAACCAAAATATGTTGAAAATTGCTTGCAGAGCAAATTACACTTTTAATATTTTTGTGTAGTTTTTCTTTTCTTTTATAGAGTTTTTTGATGGATGGGTTATTAAGAAATCTTTATTCTAACACTTTAATTTTGACCAAAATGGTTGAATTTTTCATTTATTGTTAAAATATTCTTAATTTTGTTTGTTCTTACAAAAAAATATGGACATATGTATTTTTGTTGTTATATAAATAAATTTGTTTATTTTTTATAATAATTTTTGTGTTAAATGAATTTAACTTTTTATACAATTTTTATGAAGGTTTATTGCGTTTTCACATGTTACTCGTCCAACGTATAATACAAGAAGAACAAATCTTTTTCAAACAAACTCTTTCTTTCAGTCACCCAGACGACAGAAAAAAAAAGAGAGGGGAAAATACTCGTTACAGAATAACGAGCACCACACAGGGTTACCATGCGTAAACATCCCGCCCCCCTTGCTATATTGCAATAGCAACGAGGGCCGGCGTATAATGATATGAAAAAGAAATGCGTATACGCTGTATAATACTATTTATAATTCAAATATGAAATAAGTGCAAAGGCATATAATTATTAAAAAATGTTAGGGTATAATTGAAATAAGGATATAATTCAAATGTTGATATGTGAGTTAGATATAAAATGCATATAATTATTAAAAATGTATAATGAAAATGTTTAAATGTAATGGAAATATAATGAAAATGTTTAAATATAAAATGCATATAATAATTAGAAAAATATTGTAGTATAATTGAAGGGTTTAAATGCAAAGTAAATATAAATGCGTATAATTATTAAAAAAAAGGTATAATGAAAATGTTTAAACGGCAAATTTGCCGATAATCACCCATCCTAATGCAGTATCCTGTGCCAGCGGAGATCCTATAGCAGCTGTTTGCAGTCCGCTCCTGATCAGTCTGGGATATACATCGGCTCCCAGAACAAAATTGATGGTGTGACTTTCAAAAAAATCTGGATCAGCCAGGCGCAAGTTGCGGTAGGTGTCAGTGACACTACGATCCAGGCGTTTTGCTGGAGGCCTTTCAGGCAAATCGTCTGCAATACGGGCCTTCACAGTGAAGGTCCCTCCTTCTTCATCAAACCGAGTGCGAAACTTGAAATGGCACCATTTGTCCTCGTTAAATCTTTCAAACGGCAGATGATACCGGTCAACCAGAAAAGCCGCAATCGAACTCGTAACGGCGCACGGATTTAACAGTCCGCGAACTAAATTCCACCCATTATCCAAATACATGCGGATAATGACGGTAGGCACAACAGTGGTTGGGTCTGCTCGGCTCAATGGCTCGTTCACTCTAGTGATTTCAGGAGGATGAAGAAGGGTGTGATGATTGAGGTTGCAATGGTTGCAGCGTTCACGACTACGGCAATTTTGGAGACGATGCGAATGGGCAAGACAATTCTTGCAATAGCGATGGCGTTGGACGACGTCCAGCCTGGCTGATACCGTCATTTTATTAAATTTTACGCATTTTCTCAACGGGTGGTCTTTTCGACATAAACGGCAGTCGGGAACTTTAGCCTTGAGATGAATGGCGAGCTTGCGTTCCTCAAGTGGGGAGTCGTGATTGCGGCGACGATGATGCATGTTTGCTGCAACGGGGAAGAAGTAAAGGGGGAAAATTATTTGTCATGTTGACGGGGGGATTGTGAGTAAAATTAGTTTTACGATCGGCCGAGTAATGGTGCCATTGGCAGTGCGTACCTCGGCAACCCGTACTTTGCTATCGGAGCCGTGAAAAATCTTATCGACACGGCCGAGACGCCATTGATTAGGGGGTAAATTTTCTTGCTTGACAACTACAAGATCGCCAATTTCTAAATCTCTTTGGGGGAATTTCCATTTATTTCGTTTATGAAGTTCGCCTAAATACTCTTCTTTCCACCGGCGGGCCAAGTGATGATGAAGTATTTTTAACTTCTGCCAACGATTTACGTAATTAAGGGAATGGCTGGAGAAGTCAGGCTCTGGCGGAGATAAGAGTGGAGTGCCGACGAGAAAATGACCTGGAGTGAGAGCGCATAAATTGCTTGGGTCGTCACTCATTGGGCTTAAAGGTCGTGAATTGAGACATGCTTCGATTCGAACGAGCATGGTGGTAAATTCTTCGTACGTAAAACTTTGAGTGAGGCAAATCTTTTTAAAGTGCGATTTAAAGCTCTTCACCCCTGCCTCCCAGAGACCGCCCATATGAGGAGCCCCAGGAGGGATAAAATGCCATTCGACCGGGCTAAAACTGTCCTGAGATAAGAGGCCTTTTTTCAATAAAGACATGAACTGTTGCTTATCTTGACGTAATATATTAGAGGCGCCGACAAAGGCGGTGCCATTATCGGAATAAATGGCATGAGGTGTTCCTCTTCTTGAAAAAAAGCGCGCGAATGCGGCTAAAAAGGCTTGTGTTGAAATGTCTCCGGTGGCCTCTAAATGTATTGCCTTGGTGGAAAAACATACAAAAACCAGTACGTAGCCCTTAGTAATTTTGCAGCCGCGACCCGCATACGATTTTATGTCAAAGGGTCCGGCAAAATCGACTCCAGTGTTGCAGAAAGGGCGAGACAAACTTGTCCGTTCGGGGGGTAACGCCGCCATAATTTGTTGGTTGATTTGGCGTTTATGTCTCACACAAATAAGACAGTGAGATAATATCGTTTTTATCAAGGTTTTGAGTCTTGGGACGTAATAACGTAGTCGCATTAGACGAGATAACAACGCATTTTGACCATGAAGAGAATATTGATGTAAGTATTTGAGAAGTAATCGCGTAAAACTGGCATGATATGGTAGTAGAATGGGGTAACGTTCATCGTAAGTTAATGTGGGAGAATTTGCCAAACGGCCATTAATTCTCATAGCTCCATTAGAGTCCAAAAATGGGTTGAAAGTTAAGAGCGAACTTTTGCGGGATAGCGGTTTTTGTTCCGATAACTGGGAATATTCGTCGAAAAATAATGATTTTTGGCAGACCATTATCAAGCGATTTTTGGCGAAAACGATTTCTTTAGCTGATAGCTCGGTATTGATGTTATATGAAATTTGTTTGGCGCGTAAACGGTTGTAGAAACGAAAGATGTAACAGATGACTCTTAATGCACGAGGAAGGTCCGAAAAGCTTGCTAGAATATCTTCGGGGTGAATTGTAGTAGTAAGCACTCGTACGGGTCGTTTTTCTTCTTCAGTTTCAAAATCAGTTTTTCTTGATGGCCATTCATCATGGGGACGTTTGAGCCATGGAGGTCCATGCCACCACAATTCATTTGATGACATTTCAGTAACCGTAGTACCGCGAGATGCCAGATCAGCTGGATTATTTTTGGAGTCCACGTGAGACCAACAATCCATGCCTACCTTTTCAATAATAGAGGAAATTCGATTTTCGACGAAAGTTTTCCACTTGTGGGCCGGTTTTTGCAGCCATGCCAACACAATGGTGGAATCTGTCCACAAGAAGATGTTGTAATCCTTGAGGTTGAGCTGAGCTTGAGTAGATTCTATCACGTTAGCTAGTAGTTCAGCTCCGCATAACTCTTTCCTAGGTAAGGAGACAAACTTCACTGGCGCAACCTTTGTTTTGGCTACGAGAAGTTGACTGGTGACATATCCTTGGGACTCAGCGCGAAGGTGAATGGCTGCTGCATACGCCTTTTCCGACGCGTCACAAAAGCCGTGTAATTCGACCTTATAAGAGGGATCGAAATCAATGAAACGGGGAATTTTAACGTGCTCGATGTTTATGTAGTCGTCGAGAAATTCATGCCATTTTTGCATCGTCAGGGGGTTCAAATCTTCGTCCCAGTCAGTACCATCTTTCCATACTTGTGGCATAATGATTTTCGCAGCGATGATTTTTGGTGAAAGCCAACCGGCTGGGTCGAATAATCTTGCTATTTCAGATAGCACACACCTCTTAGTAGCGGAAGTACGATTGGGTGTAGATTTGAGTTTAAAATAAAAATAATCGCCTCCTGCGTTCCATCTGAGTCCTAAAGTTTTGGTTATGCTGGAGTCTGACAATGTGAGGAATTCTTCATCCAGCAAATGTGTCGGCGGTAAACCGTGTAGTAACATTTCATTGTTTGCCGTCCATTTACGAAGCGAAAAACCTGCGGTAGCAAGAACTTTGATGAGTTCATCGCGTGATTTCAACGCCGATGATATTGTATGTGCTCCATAAAGGACGTCGTCGACATACATATAGTTCCGTAGGACTCCGGCGACGATAGGGTGAGTGGTTTCGTTCTCCTTGGCGAGTTCTAGCAACGTCCTGATTGCCAGATAGGGTGCACAGTTCACGCCAAATGTGACTGTGTTTAACTCATAATCTTGGATAAATTCTGTTGGAGAATTGCGATGCAAAATTCGCTGAAGGGGGGTATGAGAGGGTTGTACCAAAATTTGGCGGTACATCTTCTCAATGTCCGCGTTAAAAACGTAGCGGAAAAATCTCCATCTTAATATTAAGATCATTAAATCTGCTTGTAGAACTGGACCAGTATGAAGCAGATCATTGAGACTTACGCCGTTTGATGAGGGATTTGATGCATTAAACACCACACGTAATTTTGTTGTGGTGCTGTCGGGTTTTAGAACAGCGTGGTGGGGCAAATAATATACGCCGCTGTCACCAATTGCGGGGGTTACCTTGGCCATTTGGCCAAGAGCAGAATATTCGGTAATAACCCGATCATATTCAGCTTTGAGTTGGGGGTTTTTGGTCAATCGTGCTTCATTTCGTAGAAATTGTGATAACGCGATTTTTCGGGATTGACCAATATTTAATTTTTCAGGGTATTCCTGTTTTAAAGGTAGTGATACAACGTATCGACCATCCTGATTGCGGAAGGTAGTAGAGGTATACAGGTTTTCGCAATATTTATCATCTGGTGAGGATTTTGTTTTCTTTGGTAGATCTTCCAGCTCCCAGAAGCGTCGGAGTTGATCATCCAACGCGACGGTGTTAAAAAATGATGAAATTGCCTTTTTACATGGATTTACGGTTACTTTACCGGTAATTATCCATCCGAAAGCAGTTTTCTGCGCAACCAAAGACCGTTGTATATCCCAGTGCAGCCCATCTTGAATTATTTGTGGGTAAACATCTCCACCGAGAAGAAGGTCAATGTCGGACCCACCGCTGCGATAAGTATCGGCTAACTGCAAATGCGAAAAACTGCTGTTTGCCAGCGATGATGGGGGGTAATATGCAAGCTGACCTGTCAGCTTGCTGATGACTAATGCCTCTGAAAACAGTTCAAAGGATGGATTGATAGGAGACCCTATTTTAATGGGACATGTCTGCGCTGAGGTAGCAGTTAATGAATCACCTAAACCATGTATTTGTGCTTGGGAAGATCGCGTGCTGAGGCCTAAACGCTTTTGTAATTTGCGTGAAATGAAAGTTGCCTCAGACGCAGAGTCGATTAGCGCGCGAACAGTGTATTTGCAATCGTCCTGATATACATCAACGAGAGCAGTGCCTAATATTACGGATTGTGTATTGGGGTTTAAATGAGTTGAAGAAGATTGCAACGTTCTGTCAGCTGCTTGTGCTGACGTTGATGGGCTCCTATCTAACGGAGGCCGATTATTATTCAGATTGGCCTGCATAGGTGGAGAAATTACGGGGGTTATATTGCTAGATCGTTGTGAGGGGTTGCGATGAAGCAATGAGTGATGTTTTCCTTTGCATGTCTGGCAGACGTATTTGCTTTTGCATGTTTTAGACCCATGAGAAGTCCCCAGACAATTTGTACATCGATTTTGTAGTTTGACCGTAGCATAGCGCTCGTCGATTGGCATCGCTAGGAAAACTGAACAAAATCTAAGGGGATGAAATTGTGGGCAAAGGGCACATTTTTCCATCCTTCCTTTAGAAATATTAGTCTGGTAACTTTGAAGTTTTTGCTTAGAAGCCGAATTAGATTTATTCAGCTTAGCCAGATGCACTGGTTTCGAAGTGTTCGAACTCGCAAATGTTGATCGAATATCAGCAACGGATTCTAATGTGTGAAATCGAGATGTCAAAAAACCATCCAGCTCCTTCCAAGTGGGCAAATCGGTTGTAGGCGGCAAAGATTGTTCCCATAAATTAAGGGTAACTTCAGGCAAGCAGGTCGAGCAGATATATACAAATATTGGGTCCCAATTCTCGGTTTCAATTTGAAGCAAACGGAGATTGGTAATACAATCGCTGATGGTACGTTGCAGACGCCTAAGATCCGAACTAGTTTCCCGCGACATCGGTTTGATATTGAAAAGGGATTTCAATTGTGCGTTGACTAGGACCCTCTTGTTTTCATAACGATGCATGAGATTCTCCCATGCCATAGCAAAACCTTCGTTGGTCATGGGACAAGTTTTGAGAAGCTCACGTGCTTCGCCTTGCGTTTTCTTCATCAAGTGGCACATTTTCTCTACGGGCGATAAACGTTTGTTGTTGCGGTACAGGGCCGTGAACATATCACGGAATGTCGGCCAAGATTTGTAGTCGCCATGAAAGACTTCAGTATCGCATGGTGGTAAGGAAATATGTGGGGTCATATCCACGTGTTGTTCCACTGATGAAGTGACGGTGGCCTGGGCTCCCAGAATTGCGCTACGTTCTTGAATATTTCCGCGGATATCAGTATAGGCCTCAAAAGTGGAATAAAAACGATTCTCTAATGCGGCCATTTCGATTTCATCCATCATTGTTTCATATTTATCCAGCGCTATTTCGTAGAGTGTCTCGAAATTAGACCATAGCTTCTCAAGCTGTTGGTTTTGAGCCTCCAAGGTATGAAGAGTGGGCGTCTCTTCTTTCAAGCCTTTAAAATAGCTTTGAAAACTCACCACGCGATCAGAAGCGCGTATTAAATTTTTTAACGCTGCCATTACAATGAAAACGTTCGGCGTGATGGATTGTTTGACAATGTATGTTATGGGGGCTTAAAAAATCGTCACTGATCTTACAGGTAACGATCAGTTTATCGGGGGTTATGAAGATTTAAAATAATCTTCAAAGGTGCTGATTATAAGCGACCTTTATATATGGGTGAAAAATTTTCAGAAAATTTTCAGTGGTGTTTCGTATAAGCGACCAATGTATGGGGGTTATATATTTTAAAAATAATGGGGGTTATATATATTTTAAATATAATGGGAGTTATATATATTTTAAAAATAATGGGGGTTAGTAATATGTGTTGAAAATAGTTAAATAAATTTTCAACTTATTATTTTCAGGATTGCATGTAGCGAAAAATATTTATTTAATGCTCTGACATGTGTGTGACGGGGGTTAATTACGTAGGAAGTCTGTATTCAATAGTACATTTCGGTTTATTAATATAAAAATATAATTTGTTTTTCCTTTGGGTACTTGCGGTGCTGCCCTCGTAACCACTTGTTAATAAATGTTCTTATGTATCAGCTGTTGCGTATGTTCTACTGACCTATTTATTTAACAGAAGTAAATGCAATCTTACATACAAGTATATATATGTATGTATGCTTTATTATTTTTTGTTGATCGTTCACTCGCTCTTGTAGTGAAAATATATCATCCACCGTAAATGTATTCATACATACAAACGTATGTCTGTGTGTATGTTTTAGTTGTGAGCTTGATCGTTCACTCGCGTTGTAATGAGAAAAAAATCATCCACCTTTTATACGTAAAGCATATCAAGTTGAGAGATTCTTGTTGGCATTTACTTTTGAGGGGCAACAACGAACCACAACATTAGTTGCTTTGGTAACTTTTATTTATTAATGCTGTTGGTATGCACTGCATATAGTGACGTGGTTAATGGCACAGACAATCTTTATTTACTTCCTTAGGTATGTATGGATATCTGTTGCGATGTGATGTGACATGTACATACATTTGTACTTGTTCAAGGGCAAACTCATCAGCTTATTTTTTCCTTTATTATGTTTGTTTCTCTTTGTGCGAGAAATATGAATGTATGGTCTGCTTCGCAGGTATGAAGATACATACATCTGTGTATGTATGTTTTATTTTTTTTTTGTTTTGGACCGTTAGTGTTTTTTTTATAAAAAAATAGAACACTAATGTAATACAAATGGACAGTTTTTCCGTTAAACAAACGTTTTACGACGAGACTGTACACACATGTTCAGAACGGGGTTTAATTGCCATTTATTGCAAAAATGGCATATCTCAGTATTTGTTCGAAACAAAGGGGGTTAATTACCGTTTATTACAAAACGGCATATCTCACAAAATGAAATAAAGGGGGTTAGTTGCCGTTTATTGACAAAACGGCATATCTCAGAAAATGAAATAAAAGGGGGTTAGTTGCCGTTTATTGGTAAAACGGCATATCTCAAAAATTGAAATATTTAAAAAAAAGGGGTTTTCCCGATAGCAAAAAGGGAGGGGCCGGGTTATAGATGACCCGGATCCGGCTCGAAGGACCAAAATGTGCAGGGCACACGGGGGTTGGACAATTCAAAATGTCTAATTAAAAAATGAAGACTTACCGTTGACTTCTGGTTATGGATGTGGGGGTTCTTACTGTGGTAGTAAAGCTGTGCTGTTGCAGTTATTCTTACTGGTGTTGTTGTTGTTGTAGGCGATGGAATCGTCCCTACGAACAAGTTGAATAAAGTTTGTAGATGTTGAGAAATAGGAACCAAAATATGTTGAAAATTGCTTGCAGAGCAAATTACACTTTTAATATTTTTGTGTAGTTTTTCTTTTCTTTTATAGAGTTTTTTGATGGATGGGTTATTAAGAAATCTTTATTCTAACACTTTAATTTTGACCAAAATGGTTGAATTTTTCATTTATTGTTAAAATATTCTTAATTTTGTTTGTTCTTACAAAAAAATATGGACATATGTATTTTTGTTGTTATATAAATAAATTTGTTTATTTTTTATAATAATTTTTGTGTTAAATGAATTTAACTTTTTATACAATTTTTATGAAGGTTTATTGCGTTTTCACATGTTACTCGTCCAACGTATAATACAAGAAGAACAAATCTTTTTCAAACAAACTCTTTCTTTCAGTCACCCAGACGACAGAAAAAAAAAGAGAGGGGAAAATACTCGTTACAGAATAACGAGCACCACACAGGGTTACCATGCGTAAACATATCTCATATTTGTTATTACCCACTTTCTTACGTATGCGACATTTCAGCCATGGTCTACAAAGTTTAGCGTTTATCCTTTTGCAAAATTACTTTGGATAAAATTCTTCCGAAATACTTCTTGACCTGGTGAGTAAACGATTTGTCTGCTTCTGCGGTTGTATGACTTAACGTTTCTTTGGTATGCATCCTCGAGTTTTTCATTTACTCTTTGGTGTATCAATTGCATCTGGGAAGCTTTAGGTATGACTAAAATGTCTCCCTCCTCAATAGCTTTTAATTTCCGAAGTATTTCGTAAGCGTCAGCATGTGTAACCATATTAAAACCCGTTAAAGCGAAATACGGTGTTATACCCGTGGACGCGTGAACTGTGGACCTGAGTGAGCCTTCAATTTTGGACAGGTTCTCATCCCACCTAGACTGATCTGACTGTAAATAACTTCGAATGGAACTCAGAATTGATTGGTTTACCCTTTCACTTGCGTTCGCTTGTGGTGAATACATGGGTGTACGGATGTGCTTTACGCTAAATGACTTCAAGAAATCGCTAAATGCTTCAGATGTGAATTGATTGCCATTGTCATAATGTATAAGCTCAGGCACGCCAAACTTGTAAAATACCTCATCCCACAAAAACTTTACTGTAGCCTTAGTGGTAGCTTTCGGCATAGCTTTTAATAACACAAATTTAGTTTTGTGATCAAGAACAATAAAAATATAGGTGTTTCCAGCTTTAGTTCTAGTATAAGGGCCTAGAAAATCAACATATATTTTCTGAAATGGTCGTTGTGTTTCGACTTTCTTTCCCATTTGTGGTCTCAAAATTTGTTTTAGATGTTTGATTTCTTTGCAAATGTCGCAGTTTTGTATGAAAGACTTGATTTGTTTTACCATAGCAGGCCAGTAGAAAAATTCTCTGATGTTATGAAGAGTCTTAGCAATGCCCCCATGTGAAGTGTTATTGACGTGAGATCTCTTGATCACGTCGTTAGTTAACTCAGGCGGCAGCCATATTTTCCAACACTCGTCTTCTTGATCAGCATCATTACGATTGAATTTCACTCTTTTATATACTAGACCGTCCTCAACTTTTACATCTGGTATTCTGTATTTTGTTCCACTATATCAATCAACGACAAATATTCTTTGCCTTTAAAAGCAATGGATTGGAAATCTAAAAGAGGTGTATCGTCAGTTACTAATTCTTCCATATTCAGTCTTGAAAGCATATCTGGAAGGACGTTTTTGGAACCCTTTCGGTGTTCGATAGTGAATTGAAACTTTGTAGTTTTAAGCTCCAGCGAGCTAAAAGTCCGTTTAGATCTTGCTGGCGCATCAGCCACTTCAAACTGGAATGATCTGTAATCACTGTAAAATCCATTAACTCAATATATTGCCTAAATTTTTCGATGGCCAACACGACGGCAAGGCATTCCTTTTCAGTTGTCGAATAATTTCTCTGAGCACTAATAAGCTTTTTCGAGAAATATTCAATTGGATGTTCTCCATCATGATCATCTTTCTGAAAAAGAACGGCACCTATTCCAACATTGGACGCATCGCATTGAACGAAGAAGGGTTTATTGAAGTCTGGGCTACTAAGGATTGGACTAGATACTACACGATGTTTGAGTTCTTCAAATGATTTCATTGCATCTGCGGTGAAGTTAAATTTCGGGGATTTTTTTAGAGTATCGGTAAGAGGTGCTGTCAAAGTGGAAAAATCAAGGATAAAACGGCGATACCAGCATACAGTGCCTAAAAACTTTCGTACATCCTTTTGGCTTTTAGGGGGTTGTATATCCATAATGGCTTTCACTTTGTCTGCATCTGTTTTTAGTTTCCCTCCACCTACAATATAACCCAAATACTTCAATTCCCGATAACAAAACTTAGACTTCATCATATTGATGGTTAAGCCTGCTGCTGTTAATTTGTGACCTACGATCTTTAACATGTCCATGTGTTCTTCAAAAGATGATGAAACAACTAACAAGTCATCGTGGTAGACAAACACTCGATCCTTCAACTCAGATGGCACAATTTTATCCATCAGTCGACACAGACGCTGGGCAGCGTTGCACAGACCGAAAGGCATTACCTTAAATTGATATTGTGGCCTTCCCGGAACTGTGAATGCTGTCTTCGCTCGACTGGCCTTGTCTAATGGGATATGCCAGAAGGCATCCTTCAGGTCGATTGCAGAAATAAAATGGGTATCTCCTAGTCTCGCTAATAGTCCATCAATATTCGGGAGGGGATAGGCATCCTTCCTTGTAACTTTATTTAGATCCCTCGCGTCGAGACAAAGTCGATTTTTGTTTGGCTTGATGACAAGTGTTGTTCGGTTGTTCCATTCAGCGGCGGTTGCAATTTCAATCACATCTAGATCGATCATCCGATCCAATTCAGCAAAAATCAATTTTTGTACGGCTGGACTTACGGAATAATATCGGTTCTTTTTAGCTGGGGCCTCACCCGTATCAATTACGTGAGTTTCCAAATTCGTTTTTCCTAAACCATGCATTGTATAACATTTAAACGCTAGTTTAACTTTTTCTAAAATCTTTTCTTGATTACGTGTCAATTGATGCATCTTCGGATCTTCGCAAGATAATTCATTTAGTGAATTATTCTCGAAACAAATTTTGATACCGGCTTTCTTCCAGAAATCATAACCTAAAATCAATTCTTGGTTAAGATCAGGCACCATATATAAAACAGTTCCCACCGATTTTGTTCCATAGCAAATATTTACTGCAATTTTTCCAACGATTAAATGGTTTTTTCCATCCGCTGTTTTTATTGTTGATTTGTAATCCAAGATTTTCGCGTTGATATGTTTAATGTTATCCAAACAATTTCTTCCAAGGCAGCTCACTGTGGCTCCGCTATCTAATAACCCTTGAAATAATTTGTCGCTGATCTTGACTTCCATATATGGTCGAATATCGTCTTCACATCCAATCGTTGTTGACGCTATAAATTTTCTTTCTTCTTTTCTTTCGGTGTAACGTTTTCTGGTTTTCTCGATCTTTTTGCTGGTAATAGGTATATAGTCTTTAAAAATTTCGGCTCGCTTTTGTTCGTAGCGTTTTAACCGTTCATCAAGCGAAAGTTTAGAATTAAGTCCAGATTGTAAAGCGATGTTGCTAGCGTAATCTTTAATTTTAGAAGTTTCTTCCTTATGCATGTTCTTTTTTTCTGGAGAATTTGGTAAATCATATAAGCTGTTATCCTATTTCGTTCGGCGTAATACTGTCGTTGGTTTGAATTCCGTTTTGCGAAAATTATTTGATTTAATTATCATTGAGTTGCTAATAGGGTTTTCAATAAAGATAGATTTATCAGGACGATTTAAAGGACATTGAACTTCTAATGGGTTATATTCTGACTTTAACATGCTGGCCCAGTTTTCCGCATGTTCTGCTGTCGGTTTCCCAGACATCTAGGACATGAAGGACTGGTTACGTCTTCGAACCCACATTTGTAGCAAAAGATGTTCCTCTGCACCACCGGGCATTCGATAAATGAGTGTCCAGGCGCTTTGCAGTTCCAACAAGTCAATTGTTTAGCAGCAAATGTTTCCCATCTAGGACATGAAGGACTGGTTACGTCTTCGAACCCACATTTGTAGCAAAAGATGTTCCTCTGCACCACCGGGCATTCGATAAATGAGTGTCCAGGCGCTTTGCAGTTCCAACAAGTCAATTGTTTAGCAGCAAATGTTTCCCGTTATAGAGCTTCAATTTGTAAATACTGATCATCCTCGTCAATTGATGTTTCAAGTTCGTAAATCTTCCTATTGCTTCCTGTAGTTATACGATTAGCTGCTCGTTTCGATATGTTTCTTTCCGCTCTTTTGCATTCCTCCAACAGTTGGTCTAGTGAATCCATTTTAATTGGAAAAACCAATTGCGATAAATTGTCCTTCAAGTTGTCTTTGACAATCTTTACCAGTTCGCTTTCCAATACGTGTACCTTCATCTATATCCGAATAAGAAGCATCCGCTGACTCGTTATGCAGCTGTTTACGTTCCATAATTCTGCGTTGTATCTCAAAATCACTTTCGTAATTCCTAAACTTTCTAATAATATGATGTTTAAACGTGAACCAATCACACACGGGATATTTCATTCGAAAGGCCCAAAACCATGTACTAGCAGCTCCAGTTACTAAATGATGAAATCCTTTCATCACTACGTCCCATGAACAGTTGTAGTCACTTCTCAACAACTCAACTCTAAAAACAAAATCCTCAACAGGATCTGTTGGTCCCGTCAAACTTCACGCCCCATTTTTCCAATTGGTTTGGTGACATGGGTGTCACGTTGTTGGCAAGATCCTGTGGTAACAAAAGGTTGCGGTACTTGGTTGTCGAGTACTGGCTGTGGAAAATTATTGAATAAAGGTGGTATACGCGGTTGAAATTGTTGTTGGTTGATACGAGGTGGATTTCGAATTGGCTGGTTTGGCAAGAAATTTGGCTGTCGTTGTCTTTGATTTATCTCTGGTGGTATTTGGTATGAAAAGTTTTCAAATTATGTCCTTTGATTCCTATTATTCCTTTCTTCAAACGATGAGTTCTTTTCCGAACGTAATGATTCCCTTATTAGCTGAGGTAACATCAGCTGCATATTCTGCACTTCCCTCCTAAAGGTGGCGTGTACAGCTCCTACCGATGCGGTTACGTATTGCCTCATTTCCTCATTATTGATGTTTACTGCTTCTGCATTTGCTCCTTGCAAATTTCTATCATCCGAACGTTGGTTTCCATTTATTCGCCTCATGGTGTTATTTGCCTCTTCCAGGCTTTCTCTTACCGTTAAATTGCTAAACGAGGGTCGAGTTATTGTATACTCACTTCCTGGTGAAGAGTGTGTTCGCGGTCCAAAACCTGGTGGAAAATTAAGCGAAAGCAAAGATGGTACAGTGCTTGTAGACGCGAACGGGGTTGTGCTCTACGTCGTAGTGGTAACTGTTGTCGTTACAACAGGAGCGTTATTATCTACAGCGCTAACCGGTACGTCAACGATGACTAATCAAAATAATATTGTTCAAAAACAAAGCTGTTCAACGAGGACAAAGTTTCTGCCAAAGGTCTAGAATTCCAAAAAAACGATATATTTACCCGTGAAGTAATGAACTAGAGTTATCCAGGATATTATTATCAAATATGTTTATATAAAAAATGACTCGGGATTATTAACTTGACAATACAAAAAAATTATTATTTTAATTTTTTTTCTTTTTTTATAATTACCCGTATTAAAAAAACAGACGACTTATGCTTAATTGCTGCGCGATCAAAAAGATGAAGGACGATATGTTAACCCGTGAAGCGATTTCAAAAGTTACAAATCATTGTTAATAAAAAAAACGACAATAAAGCAAATTTATGTATACAAGTTAGTTCATACCTACATAGTATGTTTTTTTTTTTTTTTCTATTGTTATTCTGAAAATCAAAATGAATTAGAAAATAGAAATGTATATGTTTATCTTTTAATATAACATGTGTTTCTTGATATATTGTACGTGTATATTGTTATTGTTGTAAATTTCATAAAAGGTTTTATATGTCAATAGATTTATTTCCATATAATGTATAATTTTAGCAAATTACAGAATTGTTAACATAAAAAATTTTTGTTTTTTTTTATTTTTTTTTTTTTTATTTTGAAATTAGTATTATTTTAGAATTTTTCAAAAATAGCTACAAAAGATTTTAGTGTGTTTATTTATATACGTTTTTATTTTGATGTGGTTGAATTTGGGTAGTGAATGAAATGAACGTGTGGTTTAAAAGTAAAAAGAATAAATTTTCTTTTTGTTTTATTTTATTTATTTAGATCCTTTTTATTTTGCGTATCAAGGTTTGATTGAAACAATAGTGACCCGATTAGGACTTAACTCGGAAAAGTTTTGCCATTTGCAATAAAAAGAAAATGATGAGTTGTTGAATTGCTTGGAGTCTCATCGCCTCTCCATCAAAACAAAAACAAATGTTCTCTTTGCTTTATAGCATCCCAGAACATGATTCCCGTTTTAATTTCGAATTGACTTAACTCCAATTAACTCATCAGTACTTGTAAACTCTTTCAGACAACGTCGCAACTCAGGCATAGTACTACTGTACTTTCCAGGACATATGATATCTTAGAGAGAATACTCGCACTGAATAAGACAGCTAGAAATATCAAAAATTAGCAACTAATCAGTGATTTATGATTCAGGATAACGTCGAAACTCAGGCATGGTACTGATGTACCTTCCAGGACATACGTCAACACCGGAATCACCTCACACTGCTTAAAAACAAATGAAAATTTTCTAGACTGCCCCACGTTGGGCGCCATTTTTTGTGATATGATATTACTTTACGGCCCCTCGTTGGGCGCCATTTTTTGTGAAATGATATTACTTTACCATGCTGGGCGCCATTATGTGAAATATCATTGTGAGTTTAACCTCTGGACTTCGCGGGAGGGCGGCACGCTGGTAGTTAGCTGCGGCTGTAGCTCGCCGGATATGGGTGGTTCTTCCCCACTTTCAGGTTCTCACACAGTTATTCGTGCCTGATGTTTTGTAGAATAGTCCATGACAGAAAAATAGAAACAAGTTAATGAAAGATCGATGAAATTGTTGTTGGTGCAGTTGTAGCTGTTATTGGAGTCGCTGTTGTAGATATTGTTGTTATAGATATTGTTGTTACAGGTGTTGCTGTTATAGATATTGTTGTTACAGATGTTGTTGATATATATCTTGTTGTTACAGGTGTTGTTGTTATAGATATCGTTGTTGTTATCGATTTTGTTGTTACCAGGTGTTGTTGTTATAGATATCGTTGTTATAGGTATTGTTATTATATATATTGTTGTTACAGGTTATTGTTGTTATAGTAATCGTTGTTGTTATCGATTTTGTTGTTACCAGGTGTTGTTGTTATAGATATCGTTGTTGTTATCGATTTTGTTGTTACCAGGTGTTGTTGCTATAGATATCGTTGTTCTTATCATTTTTTTTTGTTACCAGGTGTTGTTGTTATAGTAATCTCTGGAATCGATTCCTTCTGGTGCTATTTGGTAGTTAATGGGAAGAAATGGATCATGTATATAAAATAGGCATATTTATCCGCATGCCAACCAATAAAATGAATAGGTAGAGATTAGTAGAGCTACCTACGCTCGTTGCAGGATCTGCAGAAAGTCGCCACAATGTCTGGTATTGTGCCGATTACAGCAACATTGGTGTTGCTTCCCACGGATATAAAAATGTATCCGAGTATTCCAAAACTTCTCAAAATCATGCAAACATCATCCTGTCAAAACCTTCTAACATATCTTGCCAAGGCGTGACCACGTTGTTAAAATTGGTCTTCAAAATCCAATATGTGTTAATCTTTAGCACCAGATTATAATTATATTACCCACACAACACTTGCACGTTTTATATCTTTAAAGGTTTATTGAATATTTTGTCTAAATATTTTTTTGCAATAATTTTCAAACAAAATTATTCACTTTATTTAAAAAAAATGATGGCGGCTACAATTGGTGTGTCGATCTCCAGATCCCAAGCAGTAAAAAGCGAAGTTGCACAGAAAATATTATCTGACTTGGCTCCAAATTTATTTACAACACTCTACTTACGTTCTTCTTTCTTATAGGCGTTTATATATTTGTCTTACTCGTCTTTATGTTAGAACCTACAACAATCTCGTTAAATTGACATTTTCCGTCTAGAACATTCTGTCAATAAGTCATGCGTTGCCAGCTTGACTCACCAACTTGACGCAGGGTTGTAGTTATCCCAATTCGCTCTGGGTATTCTCATGAGCAAATACTGATCGCATGACATTGACATTGGTAGGGAATCGGGTTATGCCGTAATAAGTCTTCAATTTTTGCTTTGCTTGTTAGGCAGTCGTCACAGAATTCACAAATTGGAATTGTTATGATATAAATTTATCAAGTAAGCTATTACCAAAATTGTAATTGTGATGTCGAAATCGATTTGAAAGCTAGTACGTGGTACTTTAATTTTCACTATATGTAAATGATTTATACATATTCAATGCTGAATTGCTTTTTGTTATATTATAGTACAAATAAAATTTAATGTACCGTTTTTGTTAGATTCTTAATAAATCTAAATAAAAATAATATAAAATTTAAAAAAAAATGTGTTTTATTAAAATTAGGGTAAAAAAAAGTACAATTTTTCAAGTTATTTGGTACAATTTGCCATCCCTGGTATACAATATCAATTCATAGAAGAAAAAATCAAATTCAAAGCCTGCTATGATTCATATAAACCAAAAAAACATTAAACTCAAATATATTTATGATCTATGTATATTGTCTACTTCTAAAATAATTGTTGCATATCATAAGGCTTCTTAAGCTACGTTCACATTTATCAAATATTTGTCGAAAAAAAACGTAACCAAGAAAAAAACTAATAAGTTATTTCCTTTAATTCCAATATTTTTTTTAATTTTGGGTTCGAATTTTTTAAAAACTGTATAAAAATACTCTTTTGGAGAAGAATTTTTTTTTTTTTTTTTTATTTGATAAATTTTATTATTTATTGAATCTTCAATTATAAATTAAATTATCAATAAGTTTTTCAAATCTTAAATCTAAAAAATATTACATATAAATTTAGCCAATGCTAAACAAAATTTTTAATTTCAACGGTTAATTTATGTTGTTTTACATCTCTCGTGTACTGCTGAGAGAAAGAGTATCCATCCTCCTCAGCCGGTTGTGACCTCAATACTGTATAATATTGCGCGCATGTAGATTTGGGTGCAACTCAAGTTTTTTTACATATTTTTTCGCGTGTTTTGAAAATACTGTCTGCACCAACGGAACATAAAGATCTTTATGAATTCGATGATTTCTGACATACCAGTGGGCTGCTGTAATTGTACGTAGAATTGTTTTTACTCTCGATGCTGAGGCAGTGCCCCATAACTGGATTCCATAGAACCATATTGGTTTCAGGATCGCGTTGTATAATAGTAGTTTACAGTCTAGGCTTAGTATAGAATTTCTTCCAATAAGCCAATTCATTTGGGCTGCTTTTAATTTCATTTGTATTAACTTTGCGTCTATATGCGATTTCCATGTTAAACGACGATCAAGATGAACGCCTAGATATTTGACAACAGTGTGTTTCGGTATGGTCTCAGTGTTAATTTTTATAGGCGGGCATGTTTCCTTGCGCAACGTAAAAGTTACGTGCACACATTTCTGCTCGTTAACTTTAATACGCCATTGTTTGAGCCAATTTTGCAATTTTGAGAAGTACCCTTGTAAATTGCGGGAAGCTTCCACAGGATTTTCGTGAACGCTTAGAAAAGCTGTATCATCGGCAAATGTTGATGTGTGAATGTTACTGCTTGACGGTAAGTCAGAGGCATATATTAAATAAAGTATTGGACCGAAGATAATCCCTTGGGGAACTCCGGCTTCGATCGACTGCGGTGGGCTTAAGAAATTGCCTTCCCTAACTACAAATTTTCGTTCCTCTAGGTTGCTTATTAAAAGCCTAACAATGTTTGCGGGTAGATTTTGTGTTAATTTATGTATAAGACCTTCGTGCCATGCTTTATCGAAAGCTTGAGAAACATCTATAAAGAGCGCAGAGCAATATTTCTTCTTTTCGAAAGTGTCTCTGATAACATTCACAAGTCTGTGAGTTTGTTCAATTGTGCTATGTTGTCTGCGAAAACCGAATTGATGATCTGGAATGCATCCACTTCTAGTCGCTATAGGCATCAGCTTGCTCATATACAGCTTTTCAAATAGTTTTGATTTTAGAATTAGTGTGTGACAACCAAAAGTCGGCCCTCGTTTTTGGTTCATCGCACGTTATTAAAATTGAATTAATATTTTTATTTCTTATCTTATTATACACAAATATTGTCTGAATCAATATATTATTTCTGATTTATTCATACATAATTATTGCCTGTATATACCTAGAGAAAATGAATTAATATTATTGTTTCTTATATATAAGTTCTGCATTTATTTATATACAATGAACTTATACTGTTTCGTTAGTTATTATTGTCTGTATATAATTATATATAAGGAAGTTATACCCCTGATTGTTTATTCTTTTACACATACCTACTGACATTTATTTTAGTAGTTATGTACAACTCATTGAGAATTTGAGAGAAAACACATGTTCGCTGCCGGTGCACACAGACACACACGGTGAGTAATATGTTTGACAACACAGCATATGATGGTACATGCGAGTGTGTATTGTTCGTACAGGCAGTTTTGCTATAAAAGGCTGAACACAGAACATGAAGAGTTAGTTAGTCTGCGGATCGCAAGGTAGAACAACCACTGGTAACTGCGCTTCATTACCATTTCTTCGTGCGACTCGCAAACGGACTCATATAAAATATTGGTGGCGACGTGCAAACAATATTGTCGTTGTAGTAAGGCTCGAATAAGTATTAGTAGCTGGATACACTGCTATTACTTATTCTCTTTGATTTTGAGAGCCAACATTTTCTCGCGAACGGTTTGAAGGCTCGAATAAGTATTAGTAGCTGGATGCACTGCTATTACTTATTCTCCTTAATTTTGAGAGCCAACATTTTCTCGCGAACGGTTTGAAGGCTCGAATAAGTATTAGTAGCTGGATGCACTGCTATTACTTATTCCCCTTAATTTTGAGAGCCAACATTTTTCTAGCGAACGGTTTGACGGCTCGAATAAGTATTAGTAGCTGGATGCACTGGTATTACTTATTCCCCTTAATTTGGAGAGCCAACATTTTCTCGCGGACGGTTTGAGGGTAAAACAAGTACTAGTAGCTGGATACACTACAAACACTTGTCCCCTCTAGTTGGTAAAGCCAACCTTTTTTCCCGCGGTCGGTTTGAGTTCGAACAAGTATTAGTAGCTGGAACCACTACTAGAATTTGTGCTCCCCCTCTCCCTCAAATTTCGGGTTAAACAGTCGTTTGGTTTGTACAGTCGCTACCTCGTACGTAATTTATATCGTATATATTTCTTTTGACTTTCTATATACTAATATTTAAAAGAAGAATTTTTTTTACAACGGTAGCAGAAGAGTACCGTACCATTTACCGTAGAAACTTAAAGACAAATTGTTTTAATAAATTTATTATTAATGAAAAGAAAAGATTTATAAGAAAATATTTGTGTTTTCATTATTGTTGAAACTTAAAGACAAATTGTTTAAATAAATTTATTATTGATGAAAAAAAGAAAAGATTTATAAGAAAATATTTGTGTTTTCATTATTTTTGCAACGACCCTGAGCCCCGCTGAGTTCTACCCCAGCACCCAGCGAAATCGTGTCGTTACATTGGCGCCCGAGCAGGGACTATTGTCCAAAATCAAACAAACAAAAAAGAATTTTTTTTTTATAATATTATTGACAAAAAAAAAAAAACAAATTGTTGATTTAGTATTTTATTGAATTTTAAGACATACTAAAACCACTGATATTCACCTCCATATACGCTGCTATTCAACCTCATCCAGTTTTTTTTGAAAAAAAAAATAAAACTAAAAGAAATATAAGAAGACTTGGTTCTTACCGTGGTGTGCTATGACTTCGACCGGAAATATGTTACGATCCTCCTGGGTTTATCTCCTGAAGAAGGAGGAACTAGTAAATTACCTGGGGATGTTTGAACAGACTACCAGTGGAACAGTCGAAGAGCTGAGAAAGCGATTCGCCAAATTCATTGCCTCTGTGCACGATGACGAACAACTCAAAACCCTGTTGGACATCCAGACAACACATGACCACCAAGCGTCTGCCTCATCCGCGCCAGGCCTCCAAATACCGGGAAAGAGTGCCGAGAGCCAAACAGCATCATCGCCGAAATCTGAAGTCAGAGAAAGGTCTACGACGACAGCTAAAGCAGAAGCGGAAACACGAGGCCTCGCCATAGAAACAGTCCGCAAATGGGGTCTGAAGTATGATGGTGGGAAAGACCCCTTGGGTTTCATCGAGAGGGTAGAAGAGTTAAGCGAAATGTACGCCTTAGAACTGAACGATGTGTTGAGGTCGATGACGGAGCTGTTCCGAGACAGAGCGCTTATCTGGCTGCGGAATAATCATAAACACTGGGCACGATGGGATCAGTTCAAGTCCGATTTTTACGATTTTTTTCTTCCTCCCAGATACTTTGAGAAGCTGGATGATGAAATCCGAAAGCGGATCCAGCGACAGCGTGAACCTTTCAAGGACTATGTTTTGGGCCTACAAAATCTGATGCGACACTCGACCCTCGATGCCGACCAGAAGCTCGAAAGAATATTTCGCAACGCCTTGCCCGACTACCAGTGGTATATTCGCCGGAAAGACTTCGAAACGCTTGACGACTTAATTCACCTGGCGGCTGATTTGGAATGTATCCCTACAAACTCCCACCCAGGCCGGGGGGAACAACACCGCATGATATTACAAGAAGAGCCGACCACAAGCGGATCAAAACCTAAAAGTGTCCCGGTGTCTCACAAGAAACCAACTAATCTCACCCGGTTGTCGTGGGACGATAAACTCAGCGCAACAATTTTGGTTGAGAATAAGCTATGCAATGCGCTCATCGATACAGGGGCCACCAAGAGTTTCATTTCGCCAAAGATGGTGAAACATTTAGTGCGGCACCCCACCTTCATAAACGTAGACATTGATGTTGTTCTGGCCGACGGCTCCAAAAGTATCATCACAAAGGGAGTAAACCTCGGTGTTACCCTGGGGAATATGATGTCCACGTGTCAATTTTTAGTTATGCAACAGGCTACGGTCGATCTGGTCATAGGACTAGACATACTGCACGCCTTCAAGGCTACGTTTAGCTGTGCAAACCTTACTGTGACATCGGGCGCATCAGATAGAGAAAAACCGGGACCGCGGGCAAGCACTGAAAAGGTAAGCAAACAAAGACGAAATAAAACTCCCGTTCTAGCAATCTCTATGGCACATCACAGCCAAGCTGACCAACAACGGGCAATCGATGAATTTCTAAAAAGGGAACTACCAAAATTTCAAGAAATTCGCGAACTCTCTACTGTAGCTACACACCGTATTGTCATGAAGGACACCCGTCCCATAAAGATCCGCTACGCCCAGCGTAATCCAGCGATGCAGAAGATCATCGATGAAGAAGTGGATAAGCTGATAGAAAAGGGATGTATCGAGCCATCACGTAGTCCCTACAGCTTCCCGATCACCTTGGTACGTAAGAAAAATGGGTCTTGGCGCACCTGCATGGATTTCCGACAACTAAACGCCAGATCAGTTCCAGATGCGTACCCGCTGCCAAGAATAGATGCAATCTTAAACAGGCTTCGGAATGCTAAGTTCATCAGCAGCCTGGACCTCAAGGACGGGTATTGGCAAATCCCCATGGACAAGCAAAGTAAGCAGTACACCGCTTTTGCAGTCGCAGGTAGAGGTCTGTTTCAATGGAAGGTTATGCCATTTGGCTTGCATTCCGCACCGGCCACCTTCCAAAGGGCACTCGATAACGTCATAGGGCCAGAGATGGAACCCCATGCTTTTGCTTACCTAGACGACATCATCGTTATCGGCACTACGTTCGAAGAACACTTAAAGAATCTGCAGGAAGTTTTCCGTCGGCTCCGCCAGGCAAACCTAAAAATCAATATCGATAAGTGCGAATTTTTTAAGGACGAGTTGAAATACCTAGGCCACGTTGTGACTAAACACGGCATCAAAACTGACCCGGACAAGGTATCAGCTATAACACAGATGATACCCCCCAAGTGTGTAAAGGACGTCCGACGTTTCCTGGGTGTGACTTCATGGTATCGCCGTTTCGTGCCAAACTTCGCGGAACTGTCACAGCCTTTGACTCAACTCCTCAAGAAAGGCAAGCACTGGAAGTGGGGCGAGGAGCAACAAAAAGCCTTCGAGACACTGCAGAGTAAACTCACACAAGCGCCAGTTTTAGCCTGCCCCGATTTTTCTAAACCCTTCGTGCTCCAAACCGATGCCAGCGAATTTGGGCTTGGCGCCGTGCTGACTCAAGAGCTACAGGAAGAGGAACACGTTATAGCATACGTGAGTCGTCACCTAAATCCAGCTGAAAAGAACTATTCTACCACCGAAAAGGAGTGTTTAGCCATAGTCTGGGGCATACGTAAACTACGACATTTCCTTGAGGGATATCCGTTCATGGTAGTTACAGACCATCTAGCGCTAAAATGGCTGAACTCGATCGAGAACCCCACGGGTCGGCTGGCGAGATGGGCGCTGGAATTACAACAATACCAATTTACCATCTCGTACCGAAAGGGCAAACACAATATCATCGCCGACACGCTATCCAGGCAGCTACCAGAAGAAGTAAATCTAATGCAAACAGATCCCTCCACCACCCACTGCTGGCTATCTAAGCGCATGGCCGAGGTCAGAGAAAATCCCGGTAAATACCCCGACTATGCCATCGTAAACGGACAATTGTACCGCCATTTTCAAAGGGATAATAACGACGAAGAAAGTAACCCGTGGAAACTTTGTGTCTCCACCGAGTTACGAAGCAAGGTACTTGGAGAAAATCACGACGAAGTTGCAGGGGGTCATTTCGGGGCGCGAAAAACGTTACACAAGATCGCCAGTCGGTATTATTGGCCGGGCATGTCCCGCGATATCAACCGTTACGTCCACAGCTGTGAAACCTGCCAGCGGTATAAAATAACTCAGCGAATGCCTGCCGGAAAAATGCTCACGCAAATTCCAAATGAACCATGGTCGTGTTTATGTGCCGATTTTGTCGGACCTTTACCTCGAACACGACATGGCAACAGTATGCTGCTAGTTTTCTTCGACAAATTTTCTAAGTGGTGTGAACTGGTACCCATGCGAAGAGCGACAGCAGAGGGCGTGATCAAAGCACTACGAGAACGAATCATAGCCCGGTTTGGTGTTCCAAAAGTGTTGCTGACGGACAACGGTCCACAGTTTACAGCCCGCATCTTACAGAAACGCCTGAAAGAAATGGGTATACGCCAGAAATTTACCGCCCCATATTCTCCACAAGAGAACCCAACCGAAAGATTTAATCGCACCGTCAAAACCATCATGGCTCAGTACGCGAGACAGAACCATACTACTTGGGACGACATATTACCAGAAGTCATGTTAGCGGTAAACACCAGCGTATCGGAATCAACCGGCTATTCGCCCGCCTATTTGACCCAAGGGCGTGAGCCAAGATTACCCAGAGCGCTCTACGATGAGGTCACTATAGGGACCGGGGCTCGGAATGATGAGCCGGAGGGGCGAGCGAAAGAACTTCAGGAAATCTTCAAGATTGTTCGAGGCAACTTGGCAAAAGAGTCCCAACGTCAGAAACGTTATTACGACTTACGACGGCGCGACTGGCAACCTAAAGTTGGAGACCAGGTGCTGGTACGCCAACATCCGCTCTCGAGCGCGGCAGACAAATTTGCCGCCAAATTGGCACCTAAATATGGGGGACCTTATGTCATTAAGGGATTTGTGTCCCCTGTCATAGCAGAAATTAATAAAGTAAACAGTAGCGATGTGCGGACCGCACATATTAGCGAATTAAAAACATATGCCGTACCAGCACATTAACCAATTCTTTTTCCGCATCAGGGCACTACCCCCTGCCGCATCCGGTGGAGAGGGGAGGTAGATGTGACAACCAAAAGTCGGCCCTCGTTTTTGGTTCATCGCACGTTATTAAAATTGAATTAATATTTTTATTTCTTATCTTATTATACACAAATATTGTCTGAATCAATATATTATTTCTGATTTATTCATACATAATTATTGCCTGTATATACCTAGAGAAAATGAATTAATATTATTGTTTCTTATATATAAGTTCTGCATTTATTTATATACAATGAACTTATACTGTTTCGTTAGTTATTATTGTCTGTATATAATTATATATAAGGAAGTTATACCCCTGATTGTTTATTCTTTTACACATACCTACTGACATTTATTTTAGTAGTTATGTACAACTCATTGAGAATTTGAGAGAAAACACATGTTCGCTGCCGGTGCACACAGACACACACGGTGAGTAATATGTTTGACAACACAGCATATGATGGTACATGCGAGTGTGTATTGTTCGTACAGGCAGTTTTGCTATAAAAGGCTGAACACAGAACATGAAGAGTTAGTTAGTCTGCGGATCGCAAGGTAGAACAACCACTGGTAACTGCGCTTCATTACCATTTCTTCGTGCGACTCGCAAACGGACTCATATAAAATATTGGTGGCGACGTGCAAACAATATTGTCGTTGTAGTAAGGCTCGAATAAGTATTAGTAGCTGGATACACTGCTATTACTTATTCTCTTTGATTTTGAGAGCCAACATTTTCTCGCGAACGGTTTGAAGGCTCGAATAAGTATTAGTAGCTGGATGCACTGCTATTACTTATTCTCCTTAATTTTGAGAGCCAACATTTTCTCGCGAACGGTTTGAAGGCTCGAATAAGTATTAGTAGCTGGATGCACTGCTATTACTTATTCCCCTTAATTTTGAGAGCCAACATTTTTCTAGCGAACGGTTTGACGGCTCGAATAAGTATTAGTAGCTGGATGCACTGGTATTACTTATTCCCCTTAATTTGGAGAGCCAACATTTTCTCGCGGACGGTTTGAGGGTAAAACAAGTACTAGTAGCTGGATACACTACAAACACTTGTCCCCTCTAGTTGGTAAAGCCAACCTTTTTTCCCGCGGTCGGTTTGAGTTCGAACAAGTATTAGTAGCTGGAACCACTACTAGAATTTGTGCTCCCCCTCTCCCTCAAATTTCGGGTTAAACAGTCGTTTGGTTTGTACAGTCGCTACCTCGTACGTAATTTATATCGTATATATTTCTTTTGACTTTCTATATACTAATATTTAAAAGAAGAATTTTTTTTACAACGGTAGCAGAAGAGTACCGTACCATTTACCGTAGAAACTTAAAGACAAATTGTTTTAATAAATTTATTATTAATGAAAAGAAAAGATTTATAAGAAAATATTTGTGTTTTCATTATTGTTGAAACTTAAAGACAAATTGTTTAAATAAATTTATTATTGATGAAAAAAAGAAAAGATTTATAAGAAAATATTTGTGTTTTCATTATTTTTGCAACGACCCTGAGCCCCGCTGAGTTCTACCCCAGCACCCAGCGAAATCGTGTCGTTACAAGTGGATATAATTTCTACGACACCAAGGATCCTCGAGGTAGAGCTTGTGGTGGCTCGGGAATTCTAATAAAAACGCGAATAAAACACTACCTGTTAAATGAATTTTGTGAAGATTACCTTCAAGCAACAAACATCTGCATTGAAAATTTTTATCAAAAACTTGTGATATCATCTGTTTATTCTCCTCCCAGGTTTTCAATTTCAGAGAGTCAATATACCGCATTTTATTCAACACTGGGGTCCCGTTTTCTAGCAGCTGGCGACTAATATGCTAAACACACATTTCGGGGTTCACGTTTAATCAGTCCCAAGGGTCGTGTTTTGTTTGACACAATTTCAAAAATGGGTTTTAATGTAGTTTCAAGTGGTCAGCCAACATATTGGCCAACGGATCGACAAAAAATTCCTGATGTTATCGACTTTGGAGTTATGAAAGGTGTGCCCAGCGAAATGATTGAAGTTGAAGCATCATTGGATTTATCTTCAGATCACTCGCCTACTATTATCACTATTTACTCACACACAACTGCAAAATCAACATGCGATTTACCGCTGACATCTGCACGTATTAACTGGCTGAAATACAAAAAATATTTGAGTGCTCATTGCACGGAAAATATGCTGTTGAGAACACCTACTGACATAGAAAATTCTATTAGGTTGTTTGAAGCACATGTTAATCAAGCTGCTCTTAATGCTTCTTCAAATCAACCAAATCAACAAGTAAGATTCAACAACATTTCTTCTGTAGATATAGAAAGGCTATTGACTGAAAAACGGAGAGCGCGACGAGAATGGCAACGTTACAGATCCCCCCAGCTAAAGCTAAGGCTAAAGGAATGCACCAAACAGCTCAGAAAAGTTTTACAAACACAAAAAACAGCTTCGCTGCAAAAATTTCTTCAAGAACTCGATGCAACACCACAAACAGATTATTCGCTATGGCGTGCAGCCAGAGGACTTAAAAGGCCAGTGATTTGCAAACCTCTGTTACGAGATTCGAATGGTGACTGGGCAAGAACTGATGCTGAAAAAGGTGCTCTTTTTGTTAAGGACTTAGAAAAAGTATTTAACCGAATATTTCTACTGATATTGTTGAACTGCCACCAGTCATCACTTTACCAGAAATACCGTTAAGATTTAACGTTGTGGAGATTGAAAAGGCCATCACTAGTCTTAACACCAAAAAAGCCCCAGGTGTCGACAAAATAAGCAACAAAATGCTTCAACAACTGCCTTATATTGCAAAAAGAATTATACTATTCATTTTTAATAGTATACTACGGCTGCAATACTATCCTGCAGAATGGAAGGTTTCGATGATTATTATGATACCAAAGCCCGGCAAGGATCATACGAAGGTTGAATCCTATCGGCCTATTAGTTTATTGCCCAACATTTCAAAACTATTTGGAGAAGAATTAATTTTATTTTGTAATATAAAAATAGTGTTAAATGACACTATCCCTAAGCAAAACTATTGGTTACGTTTTTTTGGGCAAATATTTGATAAATGTGAACGTAGCTTTACAAGCATATTTTCAACAAGGAATGTACATATGTATATGTATGCTAAATTCACAACAATTTGTTTCGTCTATCTTGTATGAAAACACTTTTGTTTTTATGTGTGTGAACACCTATTGTATCGACTTGAATCTTGTATTGATGGACGAAAGAAGAACAACCACCATACAAATACTCTCTGAGAGTATATACATACTCGTATACTCTCTGAGTATTGTATGAAATACGATTTTTGCAAAACATATGAAATAAAAGTGTAATGGTGTATTTCCGTTTTATATGAAAATTACCAACAACAAATTTTACACTATTGTATATGATACTATAATACACTCGATACAATGATACAAGAGGTTTTGGGAATTCAGCAATAGATGTATAATCCTAAAATGATGTTATTTTAAGTATTATTTTTTTTTTAATGCTAGTAATTATACCATTTTAAGTTGATCTAAAAATACCGAAGATATATTTTCGGTTTATTTTGTAGATTAACAGCCCGGTTTTGTAAAATGAAAACGTGAGCTCGTTTGTTAAAAAAACGAACAAAAACTAATTTCGTTTTCATAACAAAAACATACTACTATCATGTGATTCACAAAAAAAGCTTTATTTTTTCCATTGTACTTTTGCTTGTTATAACATGAAAGTATCTGTAATAACGATAGCAAATGTTAAAAACAACACTAAAAGGCTATCGTTTGAAAAATTCACACAATAATAACAAGGAAATGTATGTACAAACATACTTACATATGTATATACATATGTACATATACTCAGGTTCACTTATTTTAAGGCACTAAAAATTCCATATTCAGCAGCCTGTATCTCTTGCAATTTTTAACCGATTGTAGAATTTTAAAATGGAAATGGAAGCTAGACATCTTGAGATATAAAAAAAATCATGACAATAGTGGTTTCTTAACTAAAGAACATATTTTTATATTATTATTACGAATAAACGTAATTATTATTCGAACTTATATTGATGTACATATGAAAAGTAATATTATCAGGCTCAAGTTCAGTTTTATTGAATTAATGAAAATTCAAAATTACTAAAGGTACGGTCACATCTGGCAAACATTTGCCCAAAAAAGCGTAACAACTAAATACTAATAAAAAAACTTTTGATTTAGATACCTGTTTATTACGTTAAACGGTTTCTTATATAATTTATAGAAAATGTAATAGAATCTTATCTTATTAGATGCTGTTTAACTTAATAAATAAATGCATAAATCAAAAAGTTTTTCATTGGTATTTAGTGGTTACGCTTTTTTGGGCAAATGTTTGCCAGATGTGACCGTAGCTTAAGAGTTTTTTTATGTTGAAAAATATTATTATTTATATCCAATCAGTTTTTAGCAAGACGTATCAATACTGATTTCAGTTCATCTTCTGACAAAAACAACAATAAACCTACAAGCAGTAGAAATGCTTATTTAACTTTTGTTGCTGATGACGACAATAAAAAAATGAATTAAAAACAAACCTGAATTTAACAGAAAACGAAAATACTCGTGTACTATCATTATATCTGAACATTTTAAATAGTGATCAAGAAGGAACAACATTTGCACCCATCAGCAAACTTGTCAGCTTAGCTGTACAAACAAACAAACAAAATATAAGTAACAAGGTGACCAACGTGCACAAAATGGTATATGCAGTGATTACAATAAATGATAATAAAATTCAAACAGGTATGGACAGATACAAAACCGTGTTAAAAAGGGGAAGAAGTCCAAAATCAGCTCAAATAGCTTCAACACCGGAAGTTCTCAGATGTGGAAAAAACAAAATAAAAAATTCCGAAAATCGTTTCGCGATTTTATCTCAACAAGACAATGAAGACACAACTACAACAAGGTCGAGTAAGCCTCCACCGATATATTTAAGAGAGCAGAACTTTAGTTATTTTGTAAAAAGCCTTATCTCCTTAATTGGAGGAAATGAGTTCTATGTAACTCCAATTAAGCGCGGAAATATTAGCGAAAGTAAAATCTAGGTAGTGCAAGAAAATAATTACCGAAAAATAGTTTCTGACCTTGAGTCAAAAAACAAAAATTTTTATACGTACCAATTAAAGAGTTCTAAAGGTCTAACCGTCGTAATAAAAGTGTGGATCCAGAAGAGGTAAAGTCTGGCCTTTCAAATAGTGGCTTCAAAATTAAAAATGTTTCTAACATTAAAAATAGAGAAAAAATCCCCCAACCTATTTTTAGAGTCGAGCTACAGCCAGGTGACTTGAAAATTAAAACAAATGAATCGCACCCAATCTATAGTTTAAAGTACTTGTTGCACAGCACAGTTACATTTCAGCTGCCAAATACAAAAACTGGACCTATCCAATGCATGAACTGTCAAGAATTTGACCATACCAAAACTTATTGCAAGTTGCGTACCGTTTGCGTTGTATGTGGTAAGTTGAACAGTACCGCTAACTGTGACAAAATAAAAGCTGATACCAAGGCAAAAAATGTGGCAATTGCGGTGGAAACCACACTGCTGACTATAGAGGCTACCCTCTTTACTTTTTTTTTTAAAAATTCGTCGAACAGAAAATCAAATGCTACTCCCACTCAGCCCAACACCTCTTTAAACTACCCACAGTTACTTCAACCGTCGTCTAGCCATAATCAATACTCAAATGTTTTAAAGTCTAATACGACTCTTACTCAACAAAAACCTAATAGTCAATTTTCATACGCTAATATTTTAAAAAGTAACCAGACTACGGCGAAAAAACCTGTACCAGCAAATGATGAATCAGGGCCTAATTTTAGTCGTATTGAAGCATCGATAGAGAGCCTTATACAAACAGTAAATACTTTTACACTCAACATGTCCTGTATGATGCAGGAAATGTTGAAAATGCAGTCTACCTTGTTGCAGGCTGTATTGAAGAAACAATGAACTTAAGAATCTGTTTTTGGAAAGCAAACGGCATCTGCCAACATAAAAATGAAATAGAATATTTTCTTCTGGATAAACAAATCGATGATTTGCTTATCTCAGAAACTCATTTGACGTCTCGAAGTTATTTTAGAATTACAGGATATAATTTCTGCGACACCAAGGATCCTTGAGGTAGTGCTTGTGGTGGCTCTGGAATCCTAATAAAAACTCGAATAAAACACTACCTGCTAAATGACCTTCGTGAAGAATATCTTCAAGCAACAAATACCTGTATTGAAAATGTTTACCAAAAGCTTGTGATATCATTCTCCTCCCAGGTTTTCAATTTCAGAGAGTCAATACACCGCATTTTATACAACACTGGGGTCCCGTTTTCTAGCAGCTGGCGACTACAATGCTAAACACACTTTTTGGGGTTCACATTTAATCAGTCCTAAGGGTCGTGTTTTATTTCACACAATTTCAAAAATGGGTTTGAATGTAGTTTCAAGTGGTCAGCCAACATATTGGCCAACGGATCGACAAAAAAATCCTGATGTTATCGACTTTGCAATCTCGAAAGGTGTGCCCAGCGAAATGATTGAAGTTGAAGCATCATTGGATTTATCTTCAGATCACTCGCCTACTATTATCACTATTTACTCACACACAACTGCAACACCAACATGTGATTTACCGCTGACATCTGCACGTATTAACTGGCTGAAATACAAAAAAATATATTTGAGTGCTCATTGCACGGAAAATATGCCATTGAGATCACCTACTGACATAGAAAACTCTATTAGGTTGTTTGAAGCACATGCTAAACAAGCTGCTCTTAATGTTTCTACAATTCAACCAAATCAACAAGCGAGATTTAAGAAAATTTTTTTTGCAGATATAGAAAGACTATTGACTGAAAAACGGAGAGCCCGACGAGAATGGCTACGTTACATATTGCCTTAGCTAAAATTAAGGCTTAAGGAGTGTGCTAAGCAGCGTAGAAAAGTTTTGCAAACACAAAAAACAGCTTCGCTGCAAAAATTTCTGCAAAAACTCGATGCAACACCATCAACAGATTATTCGCTTTGGCGTGCAGACAGAGGACTTAAAAGGATAACCTCCATTACGAGCCTCTAATGGTGACTGGGCAAGAACTGATGCTGATAAAGTTGCTCTTTTCGTTAAACATCGAATGTAGAAAAAATTCAAAGGCGACAAAATAAAATTCTACGTACAATAACTGCAGCCCCCTGGTATGTCAGAAACCATAGAATTCATAAAGATCTAAACGTTCCGTTGGTAAAGACAGTATTTTCGAAACACGCGAAAAAATACATTAAAAAACTTGAGTTGCACCCACTTGCGCGCAATATTCTAGAGTATAGAGGCCATACCCGGCTTAGGAGGAGGGATACTCTTTCTATCAGCCGTACACGAGAGATGTAAAACAACAAAAATCAACCGTTGAAACTAAAAATTTTGTTTATCATTGGCTAAACTTATATTTAATATTTTTAGATTTAAGATTTGAAAAACTTATTGATGTTTCAATTAAATTGAAGATTCAATAAATAATAAAATATATCATAAAACAAGTAAGAGTGCTATATTCGGCTGTGCCGAATCTTATATACCCTTCACCAATGCATATATATGTGATTCGCAGAATATAATAAGCCTGTATATCCTTTGTTAATATCCTTTGATAATACTGTAAGCAGTATGTGTGCATGTTTTATCATTACTTTTTTTCTCACTGAGTTTAAAAGGAATCTAAAATTACTTCTAAATACAAAAGCATTTTTAACATACACACATATATGTACATACATATATATATAAATTAATATGTTTTTGTACATTTTATGTACTACTTTTTTATGATTTTTTTTTTTTTTGGAAAATGTACCTACTCTGTGCAAATTATTCGAGAAATATTTTTAAATGAAATATGTAGCTATTATACATATTAGGTACAAATGTACATACTTATGTATGTACTTATATTATCCAATCAGCCTAACAGAACGTATCAGTTTATCGATTTCGAGAAGGCTAAAACAATATTCATTGTTCTAACGTAGGGCTAGTTCAAATAGTAATTATGTAAGTTATTTATTCTTCGTTATTGACCTATTACATAGGTACTTATGTATGTATGTACATATCAAAAAACACCTCATAAAAGGGAAAGTTATTTTACTGGTGACAAAATACTTTTTAGCGACGGCTCATTTCAATTATGTATGCAGTATTTTTCGGTTAATTGACCCTACGGTTAATTGGTTTCCACGCTTAATTGAACCACATGATCGGGCAAAAAAATATTGCATACGAAAACACATGTAAATTTCCTCGGATAATTGAACCCGGTTAATTGATTTTCCCGCTTAATTGGTTCAAAATTCATGTCATCAAAAATAAATTTCCTCTTACTTTTACCCGGTTAATTGCAAATGAATTGTTTTTATTCTTTAAGTATATGTTTTTTTTTGTAAAACCAATATATGAATTGTTTTTTAGTTTATAAATTTTATTTTTTTGTAAAACTAATGTGCACATAAATAGTGCATTTAATAGTAAATATGTACCTACTTACAATAATAAATACCTGCGTATACACATATATGTACATTTTTTTCTGTCACTTGCATTTTTTTCGTTTAAGGTAAAAAAAAAATTATTTTGAAAAACTTAAAGTGCACATATGCGATTTCTTTTAATTCATTAGTAGTTCCAATTATGCGGATTCTTGTAATTGAACGATTTGTTGAATTAAGCGGGTATCGGCTAATTGGTTCCCCGGTTAATTGAACAAAAAGTTGTGCAAATTTTGATGTGCAATTAACCGAAAAATACATATATACCTATGTATATATATATACACAAATGTATATTTAGCGTGTAGTACCTACACCTGTATCATACCATAGCGTTTTAATTTACTTTAGCAAAAATAAAATTTCGGTTCTGATTTTTGATTACATACATATATACAATTTTATAACCCTTTCAGAAATAAATTTAAAATAAATAAATACTCCAGTATTGAACTGAGGAATCGCTCACAATAATCCAACACACGACCCATCGTGCTACTGAGGCTAGATAGTTCTTTGTGTATATTAATTTAAAAAAAAATATATATATATATATATATATGTATAAAATAACCTGTTTATTATTTTCAAAAATAGTTACAAGCCTATGTACATATATTTCAATTTTTAAAATGAAAAACAAATTGACAAATATACAACATTTTAAAAGATAAATACAGAAGCATTTTTAACATACATATAAATACATCAGAGTATATATGTAATCATCAGTGTGCGACATTTTTTTCCACAGAGTTTACTTGTCTGGTACGTATGTATAGTGTTCTAAAAACGATGTGTGTGCATACATACATACATGTTTATAATGTGCTTTGGTGAAAAACAAATTGAAATTTTTATATGTGTGTAGAATAGTGCTTGGTTCAGAGCTGCCGTTTTTTGTTATTTCTAACAAAAATTGGTAATTTTATTTTTCAATGTGAGATGCGAATATTTTTTCATTTTGGTGACTTTTTTTCGTTTGAATATTTTTTAACTATATATATAACTTGTTAAACTTTGAAAACAATTTTTAAAATTTTTAATTACCTGTTCATAGTAAGATTGGGTCCCAACACTGTCAACACCTATCCGTACTACTAAATGATCTGCTCTGTGTTATTAAAAAATATTCAATGATTCACATCTAGCTAGACCTGACAACTTTCAAAACAAAAATGGGACGAA
This sequence comes from Lypha dubia, assembly GCA_947311025.1. Classification (NCBI taxonomy): domain Eukaryota; kingdom Metazoa; phylum Arthropoda; class Insecta; order Diptera; family Tachinidae; genus Lypha; species Lypha dubia. Next base: position 94,037,151 of record OX371260.1, on the reverse strand, counting down.
CGAAAAAACTTTTGAACAACTTTTTTATTTCGTACAAAATTTATTATCATTGCCACATAGTTCTGCTGCAGCCGAAAGAATGTTTTCACAGCTTAATTTAAACAAAACCAAATTTCGTAATAGTCTTGATTTTAAAACTATTAACAATATTATCCAATCGAAATATTTGTGCAAAAATCAAAATGTTGCCCATTATTTATGGTCTGCCAAAGATATGAATTGAAAATTCGTACATAATTTCTAATCTCAATACTGTGAATTGTAAATCTATTGATTTTTTGATTTAAAAGAAAAATTTTGTAAAACAATTACATTTTTTTCTGAAGTACAAATATTGCTTATTTTAAATAAATAAACACTTTAAAAAGTTTGTTTAAATTTAAGTTTCTTGTTATGTTTTTCACTTATTAATAAGAATTTTATTAATATGTAAAAAAAAATTTCTTTTTTTCCTTTCTTATTTTTTATAAATGTGCAGTACAAATTTTGTTTATTGTAATGATCCTATTCAAAAAAAATTTTAATTTATAAACTTTCAATCAAATGAATTTTGTATAAACATTTGGCGGGTTTAACTCCTATAAAAAAACTATTTTTACGAATAAGGGCTCAAATAAACAAAAACTGATTTCAATTTAAGTTTCTCCTTTTCATTTACTATTAGTATGAATTTTTTTTTTTTTTTTGTTTTCTTGTTTTGCAATTATTATTTAACTATGTATGTATAAAATGCAAATAAACTGTATGTAATGCAACTTTAAATAAATTTAAATATTTTTTGTTAATAAAAAATGCATTTTAAATTTGGTTATTTTTTCACATTTGGTAACTTTTTCAAAAAATTTGGTTGTAATATTTTTTTGGTCGTGGCAGCACTGCTTCTTGGTATGTTAAAAGCAAATAACGATTTGAATGTGTTGATCTTTCAAAAGCAAATGCCTTGTATTTTTACACACACATGCTTAGATGTGTGACAAAAAGGGGTTTGTACGAAAAAATACGTAAAGTTATAATTAAGTTAATATACATTCAACACTAGCAAGCCTCTGTAGCACAATGGTTAGTGGGTAGAATTATAGTAAACGACTCCTCAGTTCAATACTGGAGCACATAAGTATTTATTTTAAATTTATTTTTGAAAGGTTTATAAAATTGTATATATGTAATCAAAACTCACAACCGAAATTTTATTTTTGCTAAAGTAAATTAAAACGCTATGGTATGGTGTAGGTACTACACGGTAAATATATGTGAATAAAGTCGAATTCGGATAAGAACGCACTGTTTATATGTAAAAATCGCTTAATTGAAAATAAAAATTGTTATTTATTATTTTTGATCAATCTCAAAGCACTTGCTTGCATTTGCTTAAAAGAAAACCTGCTGATTGAAACATATTTTGTTTAGAAATAATCTAATTTATATGAAACAAACATCCCATAAAAGGAAAAATGTTTAATTTCTGGTAACAAAATACTTACTTGTCGAACACGAATAAAAATATATTAAAATAAGCAAATAGTCGAAAAATCGAATACGAGTATTCGTAACATTACTAGTACGTAGGTACATACATAAAATAAAGATAATCGAAATTTTTTCAACATCCATCGACAGCTTCTATTATTTATTCATGGATAGCTCAAATATATTTATTAGATCAACATCAAGCTTAGTTAGAACTTTAAAATTCAACAAACATTAACATTTTCAACACAAATACTTACATATATATGTAATGCTGCTTCTGTGTGTATAAATATTATTGTTTGCAAGTATTTTAAATACCCTGCAGTCGGCGTAGCTAGCGAATGTCTAGCTATTTCGCGAGCTACCAGTCATTTCCTCTAACTACCAGCCTAACAACTAGCAATGCACTCGACTGACGATTTGAACATACGGATGACATTGACGGTAATCACTTGACACGATCAGACCGATGAGATCACTGGTGAGCAACTCCCAACTATTTCTCTAGTCAAAATGTACCAGTTAGATCAACAATGATATTTCCTAAATGAAAATACTACAGAAATTTAATTTTTTTTTGATACATATTTCTTTATTTATCAAATTTCTTTTTCAATAGTTATAAAATATTCAATTAATTGTTCTTTTTCTTTGTTTATGCAACGTTTTAGTTGACTTCTGCTCATTTTACCTTTAAAAACACTTTTTTTACATGTATATGTGTGAGAGAGTCAAAGGCGAACTCTTGCATTACTTGTGGCCACTGTAGTATTTAGTCGGATTTTCGTTAGGGAAATACTTAACGATTTCGATTAAAATTCTACTTTTAAAAATGCAGGGTATGCCCTTTTTATGAAAACATTCAGGCATACATACATATATATATACATACATATAATTATATAATATATATTTGTACGTATGGTTGGGCGCATGGGCAATAATACAAAATATTTATTTTGTTTTTCTACCGTAAGACATTTCTGTATTATGTCTGAAGTTATACCTATTTGATGTTTACAAGTTTTAAATTGAGTTTGTGAAGAGAAACATTTTTTTAAAAAATTTAATTATTAAGTAAGTATTGCAAAATCAGGTAAAATTCGTTAATACAGTCTTTTTCGGTTAATTGCACATCAAAATTTGCACAACTTTTTGTTCAATTAACCGGGGAAGCAATTAGCCGATACCCGCTTAATTGAACAATTCGTTCAATTACAAGAATCCCGTTTAATTGAACAATTTGTTCAATTACAGAAATCACGCATAATTGGAACTACATTCTAATGAATTAAAAGAAATCGCATATGTGCACTTTAAGTTTTTCAAAATAATTTTTTTTTACCTTAAACAAAAAAAAGGCAAGTAACAGAAAAAATGTACATACATATATGTATGTGTATCGCATGTATTTATTATTGTAGGTACATATGTACTATTAAATGCACTATTTGTGTGCACGTGTGTTTTACAAAAAAATAAAATTTATAAACTAAATAAATAAAAAACAATTCATATATTGGTTTTACAAAAAAAACATAAACTTAAACACAAATTTTTTCACAAATGATGTCAAATATGTATGTGCAAAAATGCCAGATTATTTTTCAATAATAATGCAATTAACCGGGTAAAAGTAAGAGGAAATTTATTTTTGATGACATGAATTTGAACCAATTAAGCGGGAAAATCAATTAACCGAGTTCAATTATCCAAGGAAATTTACATGTGTTTTCGTATGCAATATTTTTTTGCCCGATCATGTGGTTCAATTAAGCGTGGAAACCAATTAACCGTAGGATCAATTAACCGAAAAATACTGTATTATTTTTAGTTCAATAGATAAATATAATTAACATGAAAAATTTAATAAAATTTACAAGATAAATAGTGTTTTATCACGTGCAGATCTTTAGTCAATTAAAAATGATTACGAAAACATTAAGAATAGTCTAAACGACATTGTTAAGACATATTTTTACAAATCGAAACTTTCAAATTCGTTACAAAATCGAAGTTTTTGGTTTGATGGGTAACTTTGTTTTATATTTATACGCACATTTTTACATATATATGGACATACATATGTTTGCCTAATTTTGGCTTGTTACTTTCATTTCAGCACGGATTTAAAGTTGATATTGTTATATGTACATATTGATATAATTGCTATGTAGGTACCTACATATTTATGTATGTATATTGTTATTTGTTACACACATAATTACCTATTATGTTAACTGTAGGTAATAATTTGATATTTGAAAAGTCAACACTATTTTGAGTTAACTTAAAGCTTAGTACATATGTACATACCTACTTGCTTAGATGAAAATTCAAATTACTAGGGGGTTTTTAAAAACACATACATATGTACATACATATGTATGTAGCTATTATACATATTAGTTACATACATATGTACTTACTTAGATTATCGAATCAGCCTAACAGAACGTATCAGTTTATCGATTTCGAGAAGGCTAAAACAATATTCATTGTTCTAACGTAGGGCTATTTCAAATAGTAATTATGTAAGTTATGTATTTATTCTTCGTTATTGACATATTACATAGGTACTTATGTATGTATGTACATACATATCAAAAAACACCTCATAAATGAAAAGTTATTTTACTGGTGACAAAATACTTTTTAGCGACGGCTCATTTCAATTATGTATATATATATACATATGTATATATATATGTATAAAATAACCTGTTTATTATTTTCAAATATAGTTACAAGCCTATGTACATATATTTCAATTTTTAAAATGAAAAACAAATTGACAAATATACATACAACATTTTAAAAGATAAATAAAGAAGCATTTTTAACATACATATAAATACATCAGAGTATATTTGTAATCATCAGTGTGCGACATTTTTTTCCACAGAGTTTACTTGTCTGGTACGTATGTATAGTGTTTGTGTGCATACATACATGTTTATGTTTATAATGTGCTTTGGTGAAAAAAAAATTGAAATTTTTATGTGTGTAGAATATTGCTTGGTATATAAAAGCAAATAACGATTTGAGTCTGCTGATCTTTCAAAAGCAAATGCCTTGTGTTTTTATACACACATGCTTAGATGTGTGACAAAAAGGGGTTTGTACGAAAAAATACTTTGAGTTATTATTAAGTTAATATACACAAAGAACTAACAAGCCTCAGTAGCACGATGGGTCGTGTGTTGAATTATTGTCTCTGACACATATTCAATGCGCTTAACCCCGTATTCAATACTACTGAGGCAACTAGTGTATTTATAAATTTATTTCTGCAATGAATATATATCTTCATTTATTTGTATTTATATATCCATTTCAGAATCGATATTTTTATTTTTGCTGATTTTCAATACGAAGCATCCTTAGAAAAATCCCTACATTTTACTTTAAGAAACAATTCTCTAGCTCTTCTAGTGTCTTCAGAAAATGGATTTCACGTACAGACAGACGGACAGTAGGACCGGCCGACAGACGGACAGACAGTTAACTTTTTTATCTATAAGGATCCAGTATATATATACTATATGGACCTCATATAAATATTGTGGAAATTACACACGTAATGACAAACCTATAAATACCCTTACCATTTTTGGTGAAGGGTATAAAAAATATATTTTATTTTGGTGGTTATTTTTTTTTCTAAAATTCTGGCTTTCAAGAATGTATAAATAATAAATAAAAGATTTTTTATGTATTTTAGGGTTTCATCCTAAGTTTCGTTGGGATTTTTCAACTTCTTCAGGGATGTTGTGTTTATTACAATTTGGCAACCATAATTTATATAAAAGCAACAAAAAGAAAAGAAATACAGTAATATTAATTTTTACATATTATGTGCTAATTGTATTTATTTACATTTAATCTTTCTTTTACATTATTTAAAATATCACGGTGTTACTGTAAACGGAACAAACACAAAAACACAAACTTAATATATGAAAAATATATAATTAAAAAACAAACAATTTTCGTCACTATATGAAAACTAAATTATAGTTGGCATTAATGTTTTCAATGTCATCTTTGGTATTTATTGCACTCTCAGCTTTATATTGCATTCTTTAGGCCGAGACACATAGAATCCGTCATACGTTATACGTCGCCTTTTGCAACTGACAGCAAGGTTAAAATACATGTTTTCCTATGAACTTTATCACATACAGTACTTCTCCGTCAACGCAAAGTACAAAGTTGGGCAACTTTTAACGTACGTTGAGTACTTTGACAACTATTAGTTGATTTGTTCTTTGTATTGGTATTGTTGTACGCTCAAAAATAAAATAATTTAAATTGAAATTTTTTCGATTTGATAAAGCTTTGGTGGTGTGTTATAAAAAAATAAGGAAAAAGTTTATAATTAAAATGGAGTATAAACTTATTGAAGCTGTGCAGGTGCATCCTTGCTTGTTCGATAAAAGCAAGCAAGAGTATCGGAACAAACTAAAAAAGGAAAATGTATGGGCCTCTGTATCTACCACGACAGGCGCACCGGGTAAGTAATGTTTTGGTGTTATGTAAAAATGTATGGATATTCAATTGTGATCTTTTCTACTATTTTTAGTGGAACAGTGCCAAAGTCGTTAGAGATCTCTTCGCGATAGATACGTCAGAGAAACGGTGTCAGCTAGGCCGAAATCTGGAGGTACAGCAGATGAAAAACGTAAGTGGTGATACACGGATGCCATGTCTTTCTTGCAAAAGCACGTTGCACCTCACAGGTTAGTTTCTATTGTATGTAAAAGTATGTACATATGTACGTTCAAAATAATTACTCCTTTTCAGAAAGCTTTCTAATATGAGCTGGTCGGAACAAGAATCATGGGAAGAATCTGAAGAAGTCGACTTCTTAAACGACTCTAGCTCTTGCTCACTGGGAAACTCTACAAAGGCAAATACATGTTGTATAGAAAAAAAAAGCCAAAAGTGTTTCAATGGCGCAAAATTCAAGCGCATGAAAAGTTTCACCAGCTTTGTGGTGCAGTGAGCAACTTGATTGCAGCCAAAAAAGTAAACACCGAAAAAAGTCGTAACGCAGACTTCTTTAAGGTGTTGGACTCTTACTTATTGAAGCATTCAGAGGAGGAGCAGGATAAGCTGAAAAATAGAAATTTTAAATTTGGTTTACGAAACACGCAAATTTTTTTTTTAATATTATTTATTTTTCTTTTTGTTTTATTTTGTTATGAATTAATTTTTAGTTTATTGTTCTAGTCACTATTAGCAATATTTTTCATGAATTTTCTTTTATTTAATAATTAATTTTATAATAATTAATATAATTTTATTGTTAGCAAAGAAATAAATGAGATGTTTTTGTTGACATGTTGGCTGTCTTTCGCTTTTAACATTTGACTTCCATATACATAATTTTTTAAAAATCGAATTGTTTATTAATACATCAATAAAATAGTGATAATTAAAGGGGATGTGAGAAGATGTAGCGCATTAGCTCATCTCTTAATTTGAATGCGTCTCTTGATGCATTGTTAGATAACATTTGGCCATGTCTTTGTAATGGAAAACTAATTTCATTTCGCCACAATCCTTTAATTATATTTCTACATCGTAATGGTCCACATAATCTGACGGGCAGTAGGTGCCATCGTTCATTTTCAGAAAATTATGTAAAACAACTGCCGCTTTCACTATTTTTTCGGCTGATGATGGCTGCATTTGTAAAGGTGACAAGAGAATCCTCCAGCGGGCTACAAGGATGCCAAAAGCGTTTTCAATAACCCGACGAGCTCTTGATAAACGTTTGTTAAATATTTCCCGTTCAAGAGACAAGTTTGCACTTATATCCAAAAAGCATTAAAATATGTTCTTACAGTTAAGACTGTTTACAAACCTGGTGTGGATACCTTTGGCTACTTCGAAATTAAAAACTGAAGCCCCCTTTTCGATTGATATGAGCGAAGTATTTATTATAATTTTAAGTGTTAATGCCTTTAGTTAAATTTAGTACATTTCAAGTTAGCGAATATGGATAAAAGGAAGCTTAAAAATATTTTTTTTCCAATTTTATTATTTATTGAATCTTCAATTATAAATTGAAACATTAATAAGTTGTTCAAATCTTAAATCTAAAAAATAAAAAATGTTAAATATATGTTTAGCCAATACTATACAAAATTTTTAATTTCAACGGTTGATTTTTGTTGATTTACATCTCTCGTGTACTGCTGAGAGAAAGAGTATCCATCCTCCTCAGCCGGTTGTGACCTCTATACTGTATAATATTGCGCGCATGTGGATTTGGGTGCAACTCAAGTTTTTTTACATATTTTTTCGCGTGTTTTGAAAATACTGTCTGCACCAACGGAACATAAAGATCTTTATGAATTCGATGATTTCTGACATACCAGTGGGCTGCTGTAATTGTACGTAGAATTGTTTTTACTCTCGATGCTGAGGCAGTGCCCCATAACTGGAATCCATAGGACCATATTGGTATCAGGATCGCGTTGTATAATAGAAGTTTAAAGTCTATGCTAAGTATAGAATTCCTTCAGTGAGGGTGTTTCAAATTCCGTAGAAAATTAAAACAAACTTGGAGTTGAGAATTTAAAGTACATATATTTTCTAAGCTTCTTGCTTGTTCAACTTCAATATTACAACTAACTAATACAAAAAAGGAAAACCGTTTGAACCAGTATGGTACGTGACAAAGAACATGTTGTTATTAAAAAGAGTGTTTCGTTATATACAAAAAGCGGTACATGACCAAATATATATAAAATGAATTTATGAAAAAATAAGGAATTCAGGGGGTGCTACCTTTGGCACGCATTTAAAAAAAGTTTAAAAATATAAAACTTCAATTAAAAATACAAATTAAATAAAAGGGATATTATCATTGTTAAACTCATCTGTTGAACTCGGTTGAACATACTCCGCTATCCGAACGATGGCAAATGCATCCCTTCCAAGTGACCGATACGGAATGGGAAAGGTGGTTTTTACGGGGCGACTGTTGGAGGGAGGCATTCTACGGATGACCTTACGTCCCAAAATGCCGTCGACTTGTTGACATCTTTGAAGTTCGGGATGTGCAAGCGGCTGGTATAATTTAAAGTGTTGCTCAGTGTTGGCATCGTTCGTCGGCATTGGGATGCTCATATTGAGGTGGTTTACAAGCCGCAGTTGGGTGGCAATTTCGACTTCCTGAGGGTGGGGAAAAGCTGGTATGAACTGTCCCATAAGCTCATCTGTTTCTCCCATCACGGGTTCAAAAGTGGGTATAATACGGGCCACTGCCGTTAACAATATGAATTCCTGTGCTTGCGGATGGAACCAAAATGTTGGGTACATTTTGAGTCCTTAGTAGCTTGGATTCACCCTGGGGTGAAGGACAGGAATGAAAACCTACGGCCGCCGAGTGGGCGACCACGTCGTTGTGTTCCCGACGGGAAATTAGCTTGTTGTGATGGGAGTTGAGGGACCTCAGGTGGAGGTAATTTTGTCTCAAGTGGAATTGTTGGTGCCTCAAGTGGGGTTGTTGGTGCCTCAAGTGGAGTTGTTGGTGCCTCAAGTGGAGTGGTTGGTGCCTCAAGTGGAGTTGTTGCTCCTTTTTTGTCACTTCCGGTGTAGGACATCTCAACTTCGTCGAAAGGGTCGTCTGGAACATTGTCATCTTCAAAACAGGATGACCCTCCTTCACGTATCTCGCGGTGAAGAAGTGTGGATGCCGAGCATTGCAGAACCTTTCGCCGAAGGACACTCTGCATCGACCTCGAGAGGTACACGAGAATCGGGTGTGTGAGTGGGCTAGGCAGTTCAGGCAATAACCCTTGGCTTGGATGGAACGACGGCGAAGCTCAACACTTAATTCAAGGATCCTCGGGCAATATCGCAGCGTGTGATTTTGCCGGTAGAATACAAATACAAAGGAAATACATACAGTCAACAAAAAAATAAGATGTGCGAAAAAATGCTTATGAGGGTTCTTGATTTTCAAGGTTATCAGAATTTGGTAACTTATGAGGTGACACATCGGGCAATAAGCAGAGTTTTGTAATGGGTCGTCGGATGACTCCATTTTGGATAAATATGTCTGCCACTCTAATTTTACTATCCTTTCCCCGTATGACGTTGGTGACACGTCCGAGGCGCCATGCGGTAGGGTGATTTTTCTCAAATGACTTTTCATGCTCTTCACTGCCGCTTTCCATAGTCCACCGATGTGGGGTGCATAAGGGGGAATAAAAGACCAGGCGAACCCTAACAATCTGTATTTGCTGATTAAAGCTTGTTCGGCTGTCTTAAGAAAACTCTGGTGTAATTAAAGCAAAGCTTGATTAGCTCCTATGAAGTTTCTTCCATTATCGGAGAATAAGGTTATCGGGAGACCTCTTCTGCCTGCAAATCGGGTGAAGCAGACTAGAAACGCGTCTGGCAAACAATCTTTTCTGAGCTCTTGAAGCGTTCGTATGGCCAAAGAGGGGGCGCAATTTACTCCAAATGTCTCTGTAGTGAGCCTGAAGGCTTTCACAGCGTCTTGACCTTCTTCTCTGAACAAAATGTGTTGATACGGTTGATCAAATTTGTTTAAATGAATTTTTTGAATATCGCCGGTGAAAACGTATTTGTAGTGTTTCCAACGAAGTAAGATTTGCATCAAATCTGTCTAGAGTGTGGTACCTTGGTACAACACGTCGTTTAACGAAAATCCGGTACTAGTTTTCTTTGAAGCATTAAATACCACTCTTACTCTCATGGTTTGGCTTTCAGGGCGTATTACAGCATGATGCGGAAGATAAAATGACGTTTGTTGCATCGTTTGAGGCTCGTTATGAGTTATGGGTACCATATGACCTAGGTCGAGATATTCTTGTAGCGTTTTAGAATACTCCGCTTTTAGTTCGGGAGACTTCTCGAGAGTTTTTTCCATTCGAAGATATTGCGCTAAAGCCTTGCTTCTTGAAGGACCTAAAGACATGTTCTGTGGAAATTCTTTTTTAAAGGGTAGACGTACCTCGTACATTCCATCCGCTTTTCGGGTTGTTGTTTCCTGGTAGAACTGTTCGCAGTAGCTATCATTTTCGGATTCTAGGGTTTGTATCTCAAGCTCCCAGAATTTCTTGAGCTGCCGCTGGAAGGCCATACCGTCCGAGGGACGAACCAGTGTCGAATATGAGTTAAACTCGTTGATAGGTACGGGGCCTGATAGATATCAACCGAAGTGTGATTCTCTTGCTTCTAGGCAATTCGCAATATTAGATTCAATACCAGTTAAATTTATACACGGGAGGTAAACACTGCCAATATCATATCGATGGTAGATGGTTGGAAAAAATATGGGTCTGCTAGGTTTAAGTGGGCAATAGTTTCAATACTATTGAGTTTGATTGTTCGCGATGGCAAAAAGTGGGATAATTTCGGTACGATGATGGCTTGTATATTTAATTTAAAGTTGGATATCCTCGATACAATTGCAACGTGACATTTCCCTCTAGATTTGCCTACCACTGTACCTCCTAGTCCTGATATTCTTGCTTCGTAATTTTCTATTGGTAGGGATAGGTTTTGTTGCATTTTAGTAGAAATGAAGGTTTTTTCAGACCCAGCATCTAGCAAGGCTCTGCATATAAATTTCTCGCCTACATGCTCAAGATTAATTAGCGCGGTGGGAAAAATCTTTGTCCCTTCATTTCTTGCAAAGTAAGTCTGTACCGGTTCCGTATGATCTCCCCTGGGAGAGAATGGCTTAGTATTTAAAGTGTTTCTTGGCCACTGTTCCCCAGAACACGATGGTTTTTTCTCCATCTCGTGGAAAATGGTTGGATCTTGCGGGAACGTCCCTATTCGTGTGTTGCATCCTTGGCAAGTCAGAGTGTAGTAGCGTGTGGTGCTTTTGATTGCTTATGGTACAAAGGCTTGTACTGGATTTGAAATGACTTGGTGACAGACATCTCGCACAATGTTTATTCGCATACACATATTTTAACCGATCTTTGGTTGATAGTGATTTAAAATGTTTACAAAATCGTAGCGGATGATTTTGTATACAATTTTTGCAACTGAATTTTACCATTTCTTGCTTAGCGACGGATTTGATTTCTACTCTCGTCATTTTCTATAATACTTGGTCTTTTCATGTCTCCGACCGTTTCTAACATTTCGATTCTGTTTGAGAGATAATTAGATATTTCTTGCCAAGTGGGCCAACGCTTGTGATTCGTTAAAGAATCTTTCCATGCTCGCATTGTGTCCTCTGGTAGTTTCGAGGAACATAAATAAATCAATATTGCGTCCCAATTGTCTGTAAGCCTGAGTGAGTTAAATACTGCTAAGCTTTCATTTAATGTGCTCTGAATATTTCCAACTGCTTTCGCGCTTTCAATGTGAACTGCCTGGAGGCCAAACATTTGTTAGATTTGTTGGTTAGCTAATATGCGCTGATTTTCAAAGCGATCTTTCAATGCTTGCCATGCTAGCGGAAAATTTTCATCCACCAAATCAAACTATTTGGTTGGCTTCCCTTTTTGGATGCAATTAAACCCAATTATCTTGCTTTTAGTTTCATTGCGCTATCATATGCTTTTTCAAATAGCGTTGTTGTCTCTTCTTTCCGTTCTGGTTCTTCATCTTTAATTTCTTCCATCATATACATCTCGTATGATTCTGTCGCTTTGCTCCATTTTTTTTCCAGTTCACTGAGTGTTTTAGTGAATTTAACATAACATAACAACTTTAATCCAGTTTATGCGCTGTAAGTAAAACCTAGACCAAATTAACAAACGAGTTAATTTACATATTGGTGACCCCGACGTGATTCTGTGACAAGGCACAGGATCCTTCTTCAAATTCGCATAAGAGGACTCCAGCAGTCCTTACAACAGGACATTAACAGTCCTAGAGCCAAATCAACCAATATCAATTTTTTGCAAATTCTTCAGCCCGGCATCAGGACATCAGTCCAAAGGGTACAACAGGCCACATTTGGTGCAAATGATCCAACAGACCATGCATATTTTTTTTTTTTAATTAGGACCAGCACTCAGGGGATGACCCCTACGTATGAAAAGCATTGAGCAGGAACTAGGAAAATATGTTTTGGGAAGGAGGATAAAGGGAGTAGTGTTTGTGGACATTCGATTTGAACCCTGACACATTCACTGACATATCGACCATAAGGAGATGTGCTCTTGATGAAGAGCGTGTTGTACGTGAAAAGTGATGGGTTTCGGGAACAAGTTCCCTGAGTTCATTAGAACACATTCCATTGTAGTAGCGATAGAACAATGGAACACACCCAACGTTGCGTCGATGCTCCAGTGAGTCAATAGAGTAGGCTACCCTACTGTCACCAAAAAGCTTCTTCGCCCTTTACTGTACGCGGTCGAGTAACTTCAAAATAGATTTTGAAGCACCGGCCCATACATGAGAGTTGTATTCCATTTTTGGTCGGATAAAGGTGGTATAAATATTAAGGAGAACAGATGAAGTGAAGTATGTCCTACACCGTCTTAATAAGCCGAGGCACTTGAATGCTTCTTTTGAGACATGAAAAATGTGATAATTCCATCGAACATCACAATTAATTTTCATGCCAAGAACATCAAGAGCTTCTGATTCCTCAATATCTATACCATTCATGTTTACAGATGGAGCAGCATGTCCGGTCATACGTCTGTGCGTGAGCATAGCGCATTGGGTCTTTCGTGCATTAAAATTTACCATATTAGCATGACCCTAATTTTAAATTGTCAGGAGATCGCGATTTAGTGTATCATTCATATTTTGCCGCATTGCCCGGATCTCCGACGGTTGTGGCCTGTTGCTGAATGAATACGAATGAACTAAGCTGCTGTCATCTGCAAAAAAGAGTAGATAGGGTTGGGTAGGAGAAAGAACGGAGCCTTGTGATACACCTGAATTTATCTTGAACTCGTTTGATGAGACCCCACTTACAACAACTCGTATAGTGCGATCTCTGAGAAAGCTCGATACAAATCGAGTGAAGCGATCGCCGACACCAAAAGCAATGAGTTTTGATATAATATGGAACGATTCATAACACTGGAAACCAATGTAAGGAAAGTGGTGAAAAAGGTCACCAGCAGGTCCACAACACAGCCATCAGCGTTCGCTTATCATCAGGCAGAAGCTATTCCTATGCCAAAAGTCACTATACCTAAATTTGATTGAAATCAGTTAAAATGGCAGGAGCTTCACGATTTGTTTTTATCACTGGTGGTCAACCAGCCGATCATGAGAGTACAACAAATTTGGTATTTAAAAACTTACTTGGTAGGAGAAGCAGAAAACTTAATAAAACATTTTGCTGCAACGGAAGAAAATTTTGAAGCCGCATGGACGATGGTTGTGTCAGCAGACTAGTACATGAATTGGTCGATGATTCAGATGATAGAGTAAACGACAACTTTAAAGAGGTTATTGACAAGACTCAAGAGTGCCTTTTAGCACTACACAACCTTCAAATTGATACATAATCTTGGGACCCGCTTCTGCTGCACTTATTACTGAAAAGATTAGACCAAGTCGCACGAGTGCGCTTTGAACAATCACTATCACAACCACGATAAGTTCCAACAATTAAGGAATTTTTGAAGTTTTTGGAAAGACACTTTCAGTCGATGCAATGCAATTCGATCGAAGCAATGGCAGCCAAAAAAAAAATGGGAGCCCAATTTCACAACCGAAGGTTTGCACTTCACTGGTAACTCAAGACCAAGCTTGTGTCATGTGTCAAAACGGTAAACACCCATTATTTTCTTGCAAGATGTTCCTTCAATTATCACCGGTAGCGCGGATTCAATTGGTTAAAAAGAAAAAATATTGCTTTAATTGCTTAAAAACGGGCCATAATGTAAAGAATTGCATTTCTAGAAGGTGCATGAAGTGCAACAAAAGGCACAACACACTTCTTCACCTAGAAACTTTAGAACAAAACAGAAGCAACTTGGGTTCAAAAACAATTGGTGCATCTGAAGGAAGCTTAACAATTTCAGCACAAGAAGCTGCAGCAATTACATTCTTTTCACCACAGCATTGATCATCGTTAAGGCAAGCGGAAAGGAAATACAATGCCGAGCAATTCTTGGCTCTGGATCTCAACTGAATTTTTTCAGCGAACGATTAGTTAAGCGCTTAGGCCTTTCTGTATAAGTGGCATTGGAGCAGCATCACTAAGGTTCGGTACAGAGTCAATATCGCATTACATTCGAGGCTCACGACACAAATCGAAGCAGCGGTTCTTCCTCAAATAATCTCCTCACAGCCTTCATAAACAATTGACATTGATAATTGGCCAATTCCCAAAAATATTAAACTTGCAGACCCGGAGTTCAACCGTCCTGATAAAATAGATGTGCTTCTAGGTGCAGAATTTTATCACCAATTATTGGCAATCGGACAAATAAAATTGGGTAATAAGTTGCCGACTTTGCAAAATACGGTATTAGGATGGGTCATCTCAGGTAGGGTTGGTGAAAGTCACCTATCATCGGCAACCTGTGGGATGTGTACTGAAGAAGAAATCAATCTAGAAGAAACCATTACTCAACTATGGGAACTAGAAAATATGGAAGCAGCAGACAGGACGTTTTCTCCTTCAGAAAAGCTTTGTGAAAATCATTTCGCAAATAACTACACAATTGATCAAAATTGAAGATTATTGGTTAGACTGCCATTTTTCAGTAATCCCAAGGAAATAAGGGAGTCTCAGGGCATAGCCTTTCAAAGATTTCTTGCATTAGAGCGCCGACTTGCAAAGGCACCAGAAACTAAAAAGCAATTCATACGATTCATGGAAGAGTTCGAGTCATTAGGCCATATGACCAAAATAGAGGTCAATTCCTTAGTTAAACCTAACTACTTCATTCCTCACCACTGCATACTCAAGCATGAAAGTTCGACAACAAAATTAAGAGTAGTATTTGATGCCTCTACTGGTGTATCATTGAACGACTTAATGTACACTGGTCCAACTCAAAGTGAACTGTTTTCCATCCGTTTTCGACTACGACGCTTTGTATTCACCACGGGCGTCGAAAAAATGTATCGGCAACTATTCGACCCGCAGGGAATTGTGTCACCAATCGTAGTGACAGCAAAGATGTTCATTCATGAATTGTGGAAGCTGAAACTTGCATGGGATAAAGCCTTGCCAGCAGAGCTACATTTAATGAATTTTTGAAACGACTTAAAACACATAGACAACCTGAAGTTTTCGAGACATATTTTTCAAGGCCAGGTTGCATCAGAAATACAAATTCATACATTCTTTGATGCCTCGGAGAAGGCATATGGGGCGGCAATATACATAACGTCAGTTATACGAAATGATCAAAAAATAGTAGTATCCTT
This sequence comes from Lypha dubia, assembly GCA_947311025.1. Lineage (NCBI taxonomy): Eukaryota > Metazoa > Arthropoda > Insecta > Diptera > Tachinidae > Lypha > Lypha dubia. The sequence continues at coordinate 94,021,326 of OX371260.1, read as the reverse complement.
ACTATATGCGCAAAATCACGAGTAGCACCTTTAAAACAACAAAGTCTTCCCCGTCTGGAACTCTGTGCAGCACAGTTGGGTGCTCAACTAACGGCCCGGGTAAAGAGAGATTTAAAACTTGAAGATACGCCTACCTTCCTTTGGACAGACTCAATGATTGTTTTTGCCTGGATCAATTCTCGCATTCATCATCATATCAAACGTTTGTAGCCAATCGAGTATCCGCAATTCAGGAGTTGACAATGCCGGAACAATGGCGACATGTAAGTTCAAAGGAAAATCCTGCTGACATCATATGCCGAGGATTGTCTCCGAAGGCATTACCATCATGCAACTTATAGTATTATGGGCCAATCTTCCTACATGGGCAATAAGCAGCTTGGCCACAAAGATACTCAAAGGCCACAGAAGTACATGAAAACAACATGGAGAGAAAGAAAACAGCTGCCGTTCTAGCAATTTTTTATACAATTAATACTCGTATTGTGCTTTAGTTTATTTCGTTGTTAAACACCTCTGTTATGATCTAACTGCCTATTTCACTATGTCGAAAGAAAATTTCCATATGTTTTCATTCGTATAATTACATTTGAAGCAAAAACAAATTCTAAAATTTTGTTTTTGTATCAAATGTATTTGTACGAATGAAAATAAAATTCAAAATGCTTTCGACATCGTGAAATCGGCAGTAAATTTTACTGCTGTTGCTAGCAACTTTGTATTATAGGAATATTTATTTGGATTCTAACGAGTAAATTCCTAGCGGTTCGATTAAGCTTTGCCTTCGCCATCTATGTATTTTACTCGTTGTACTTACTAGTTCTTTGAATCTTGAACGAATATCAACGCCATTTTTTTTTTGCTTCTTTTAAAAGTAATATTTGAAATAAACAATCAGAATTTTCTGAATTTAATATACGAAATTGATTGTGTTTTATTTGCTATAATATTTCTTTTCACGCTTTGCCACTAAACAGACTTTATGAATATTTCTTATGAATTGACTTTTGTGATGTTTAAAATTTAGTTCTTAGTATTTTATAAATACTTTTCTTATTCTTAGTATTTTATAAATAATTTTATTTACATGTAGAAAATTTTTTATTTTAGGAATTCGCTGGTAGGTTACCTTTTAGATGGCACTGCTGTTAAAGAGGCATTAGAACATGGCAAACAAATTAATACGAAACCCTGTGAAGAGCTGTACACCAATTGCCCACTGGATAGCAAGAAAGCTGCAACAATGCTCATAAAGTTGTTGCCCAAAAAGCCAAAAAGAACAACAACATCGGTTGCTGCAAAAAAAATTAACTAAACTATTATTATTTTATTTCATATGTACATATGTATGTATTTATGTATGTATGTATGTATTGATGTTAAAGATTTTATTAGGGTTTTTAATCATCAAATAATAAAAGCAGATTTAGTATAAATAATTTGTTACATAAGCACTAAATAAATATTTGCATGCACATTTTTAGATATGTACATATGTGTGTATGTAGTCGATGAATGTAAAACAAAATAAAGCATATTTAGCAGACATAAAATTTAGCTTATTGGAAGCTTACAGCCTGGTTTTTTAAAACAAAAGTCTTCTCACATGAACTTTCGTTTTAAAGCGATATCGTTTTAAATTTGGTTCTTATAAAATGTTTCAAAGCTTTCATTTCTTCACTTTTGACATGTAATTATAAAGCCTTTTGCTTTCGTGAAGGAACATTATTGCCAATGCGTTCGTTTTCATAATTTTTTGAAGTGAAAACTTCTTTTAGCACGGTAGGCATATTTTAAATGAGACTAAATCACTGCACTCGCGACCGTGAAGTTTTTTGACACTTGTAGCATCTCTGTATCTGCCAATCCTAACCTAACAAATTACTGGTGTACTAAAACAAGTGACATTTTGTAAAGATGGACAATTGAACGCTGATGAGAGGTGTAGCGGCCTTGAAATCAGTACTGATACGTTCTGCTAAAAACTGATTGGATATAAATAATAATATTTTCCAACACAACAATAAACTCTTAGTAATTTTGAATTTTCATTAATTCAATAAAACTGAACTTGAGCCTGATAATATTACTTTTCATATGTAAATCAATATAAGTTAAAATAATAATTACGTTTATTCGTAATAATAATAATATAAAAATATAAATTCCGCTTGGGCACGAGCTATAAATACCCTAATAACAGGGGTCACAGTAATATGTGAATCTCCCTAATATAGAGTAAAAACAACAAAAACGTTAAAATACAAAGTAGAATACTTTGATGATAACGGACTATGAGTTTGTGTTGATTATTAGTTCCAAACAGTAATGAGGGAATTTCGTACTAACCTGCACTGTTTCATTGTAGAATAAAAATTGAATTAAAAATTAATTTTCATATTCTATTTCTGTTGAAAAATGGTTAAATAGTTGATATTCTTCTCAATTAGTATCCACTTTACGAAAATTGTAAAGATGGACAATTGAACGCTGATGAGAAGTGTAGCGGCCTTGAAATCAGTACTGATACGTTCTGCTAAAAACTGATTGGATATAAATAATAATATTTTCCAACACAAAAAAACTCTTAGTAATTTTGAATTTTCATTAATTCAATAAAACTGAACTTGAGCCTGATAATATTACTTTTCATATGCAAGTGGCATTTTGTTTGTGTAAAAGGTGAATTCATATCCTACGCTATCAAAATTCTCCATGCATAAAAAATTACATAAAAATGGCGTCGAAAAAAATTTGCACCAAATTTGACAGTGTGGGAAAATTACAAATTCGCCTCAATTCACCAATGCATGCACCTGGTAATGAATTCGTCACACACGACTATTTTAATTGCCCAACTTTTTTAGAATTCTCTTTTGAACTTGCTTTTATGTTCACACACGACGATTACAGTTTGGCAATTCTTCTGTTTTGTTTACCTTTTATTTTCTTACAAATTAACATTTGTGCTTTCAAAAAATTAACAATTTCAATAAAATAAACAAAATGTAGTAAGCTATAAACTACTTTTACTCTATAATATATTTTTTTATTTTTACATATTTAAAACGTGTAATTTTTGCGTTTAATTGAAATTATAAATGATTTACACACGAAGAAGCGAAAAACCGAATGAAAAGAAATGTCAAATATTCAAATAAAAAAAAAAACGAATGAGAGAATTGCTGGAAATAGCCGGGTTATTTTTCCCTTTTTATTCCCCTCACTGCAAACTGAAAGAAAATCTCTATAAACTCAAGAACTGCCCAACTAAAATCGTCGTGTGTAAACATAGACTAACAATCCCCACCTAACAAATTACTGGTGTAGTAACGGCCGGAGATTTGAAGAGAGCGAGCTTAGTTAGCTGCGCTTGTAAGCTCACCTGTTGGATACACCTTGATACCAGATGAACGCACATCACATAGACCAAGGCGAATTCATTACCAGATGGATGCAGGGGCGAATTCGGGCGAATCTATCCATTGCCCACACTGTCAAATTTGGTACATAATTTCCGGCATCATTTTTAAGTAATTTTTTATGCATGGAGAATTGTGACAGCGTAGTATATGAATTCGCCGTTTACACAAACAAAATGCCTGTTGTTTGTTTTGTTGGTTAATTGTTGTAGTCGTGCATATATCTGGTAATGAATTTGCCTTGCTATAGACAACCTTAATTTTACTAAAGGGCACTATACATTCGTCAAAATCACATCAAGCATTATGGTGGTATAAGTGAAAATTTGTTTGTATGAGTGACACCGACGATGCTAATTGAAAAATCAAAAAATTTTGATTTTTGGCATGCTTGACTAGTGATTTTGATGAATATATTGGTTTTACTCTCCAAGCACGTACACATTTTTAAATTAAAACGAAATTTCAAAGAGAACAAACGCTAAATATGTCGGATGAAAAAAACAATACATTCAATACCAATGTATCATTGCATTGCATTTAAGGAAATGAAAATATAAATCAAAAAAGTAGATTATTAAATATTCAATAATAAAATACAATTTAAATAAAAAACTAAATAAAAGTTAATTATTATTGTTGTTGTAACATACAAGACATTTTTTTTTCTATTTTGTTCATAAATATGTTAATTTTTTTGTTAGTTCATATTCAAAGTTCCGTCGGCAACAGACATATTCAACACTTTTTCTCTATACTGTCTCGTTGTTAACACTTCAATATAAAATGAAAAATGAATGCTGGACAGGTCTTCAAGCAAATGAATGGGTTAACGTCAACAGATAACTATCGGACGGCTGCATATCGGACATAATTGCATCGGACAGTATAAAGACTAAATAAAAGATAATTTGCACACGCAAACAAAACAAAGAAACATAACCAACAACCTACGTCCAAACATACATATGTATGAATTATGGGAATACCAAAACAAAAGAAAATCACACACCAAAAAAATAGAAAACAAACTACAGAATAAAAAAATTGAAATAAAACTAGATATCATAGAAAAAACTATTCTTTTTTTTTCAATTTTATTATTTATTGAATCTTCAATTATATATTGAAACATCAATAAGTTTTTCAAATCTTAAATCTAAAAATATTAAAAATAAGTTAAGCCAATGCTAAACAAAATTTTTAGTTTCAACGGTTGATTTTTGTTGTTTTTACATCTCTCGTGTACGGCTGATAGAAAGAGTATCCCTCCTCCTAAGCCGGGTATGGCCTCTATACTCTAGAATATTGCGCGCAAGTGGATTTGGGTGCAACTCAAGTTTTATAGCTTTGCTATTTATGGCGCGGTAGGGGTTGAATTTTATTTTTCGTAAGATAAATAATCGACACTATTCCCGTTATGTTTTTCTTTTTTTGTTTTGATTAACTCATCCTTTAAAAGCGACTTTGTTGTTGTTTTTTAAAATCAAGACGAGAAAATATGTATGTACATATATAGTGTGTTACTCACATTCAACCGCAATAACAAAAACAAAACAATAAATATACTCATATGAATACATATGTATGTATGTTTGTTTTCAGTGATCGTTTGTATTTTATCACTATAATATCTGCAATATATCAGAATTTATCAAGTATGTATATATATATGTATGTATATGTACATATGTATGTGTGTATGCAAGTAAAAAACCACCACAATTTGGCAAATTTACATCATATTCGCCTTGCAAGAAACGAAATTGCTTTTTTTTATTTTGATTTCAACTTTAACAAAAAACCGAAAATATTATGTGTACATACATATGTACATACATACTTACTTCTTCTTATTCGCCTTCGTTCCTTATAAAAAAAAATGAGCAAAGCTATATCCGGGTGTCCTAAGACACCTCTCTTCTTTTTTTAATGTATTTGTTCGCGTGTTTAGAAAATGCTGTCTTAACCAACGGAACACCGAGATCTTTGTGAATTCGATGATTTCGGATATACGAGTACCATGGGGCTGCTGTTATAGTACGTAGAATTTTGTTTTGTCGCCTTTGAATTTTTTCTACATTTGATGCGGAGGCAGTGCCCCATAACTGGATTCCATAGGCCCATATTGGTTTTAGGATCGCATTGTATAGTAGAAATTTACAGTCTAGGCTTACTATAGAGTTTCTTCCAATAAGCCAATTCATTTGGGCTGCTTTTAGTTTTATTTGGATCAACTTTGCGTCTATGTGCGATTTCCATGTTAAACGACGATCAAGGTAAACGCCTAGATATTTGACTACAGTGTGTTGCGGTATAGTCTCGGTGTTGATTTGTATAGGCGGGCATGTTTCCCTGCGTAAAGTAAAAGTAACGTGTACACATTTCTGCGCATTCACTTTTATCCGCCATTGTTTTAGCCATGTTTCCAATTTTGAGATGTACCCTTGTAGATTCCGGGAAGCTTCTACAGGATTTTCATGAACGCTTAGAAAAGCTGTATCATCCGCAAATGTTGATGTATGAATATTACTGCTTAACGGTAAGTCAGAGGCATATATTAAATAAAGTAAAGGACCGAAGATACTGCCTTGAGGGACTCCGGCTGCAATCGACTGCGGAGGGCTTGAAAAATTGCCTTCCCTAACTACAAATTTTCGTTCCTCTAGGGTGCTTTTTAGGAGCCTGACGATGTTTGCGGGTAGATTTTGTGTTAATTTGTGGACAAGACCTTCGTGCCATACTTTATCAAAAGCCTGTGCGACATCAATAAGAAGCGCTGAGCAATATTTCTTTTTTCAAAGGTGTCTCTAACTACGTTCACAAGTCTGTGAGTTTGTTCAATAGTGCTATGTTGACTGCGAAAACCGAATTGATGATCTGGAATGCATCCACTTCTACTCACTATAGGCATCAGCTTGCTCATGTACAGCTTTTCAAAAAGTTTTGAAATGTTGGGCAATAAACTAATAGGCCGATACGATTCAACCTTCGTATGATCCTTGCCGGGCTTTGGTATCATAATAATCATCGAAACCTTCCATTCTGCCGGATAGTATTGCATCCGTAAAATACCATTAAAAATTAGTAGTATTATTCTTTTTGCAATATATGGTAATTCTTGAAACATTTTGTTGCTTATTTTGTCGACACCTGGGGCTTTTTTGGTGTTAAGACTAGCAATAGCATTTTCAATATCCACAATATTAAATTTTAGCGGTGATTCTGGTAAAGAGACGACTGGTGGCACTTCAGCAATATTGACAGAAATATTTGACGTAAACACTTTTTTAAGTGCTTAACGAAAAGAGCACCTTTTTCAGCATCAGTTCTTGCCCAGTCACCATTAGAGGCCCGTAATGGAGGTTTGCATACCACTGGCCTTTTAAGTCCTCTGGCTGCACGCCACAGCGAATAATCTGTTGATGGTGTTGCATCGAGTTTGTAACGATCCATACTACACTTGGCCCTATCTCTTAAGAAACTGAGCTACCTTTTATACCGGCTGTGCTCAGGACAATGGGATGGAGTTCTTGTCTTTTAAGAAATTGGTTAAGAATCGCTAAAATTAAAATTTAAAATAGGTAGCTAAAAGAAAGCGATGTTAACCTAAAAAAAAATTAAATAAAAAAAAACTACAAACAAAAAAAAAAATAAAAAATCTCAGCTTGAAATAAAGTAAAGGAAGAAGATGAAGTTTCTTCCTTGTGAACAAATCCCTCCCAACCATGCTATCATATCACTAAAATTTCTGATATCCCTATTTTAGCCTAACCTTTGAAAATTATCTGTTCATGGAATAAAATAATAAATATTCACGTGTTCATTAACAATATTTATTAATAAAATGATAAATAAACATATTTGCGCAATATTAATAATAAAATTTTTAAATTATTAATTATTAGTTGTGCAGTATAGGGGTATTTAAAATTTAATCAAAGCAATTGTGAACAAAAAAAAAAAACTATAAAGAGAAAAGAAAAAAATATATTTATCACTCACCCAATTATATCCAACGATGACAACAGGCCTGATGTATTGCTGAATTATGGAGACAAACTATCGATTTCTCTTTTTTTTTTCTAATTCATGTGATTTAACATATACTTTTTTCTTGTATATATTCAAAATTTTGTTTAATTAAAGTAATCTAGTCTTAATTTGTAAGTACTGTGTTGGTGTGTATTTTTTTCTTCATGTGTTTGTGTAAAATTGTGAATGGGATTTTGTTTTGCAAGTGTTTATGATTTTAAAAGATTATCATTAATAGAGTTTATGTTTTAAATTAAGTTATATCATATTTGCAATTAAATTAAAATTAATATTAAAAGTTATTGAAATTAAATTCTTGAACGGATGTCGCAAAAAAAAAATAAATATATGTATATATGTATGTATATATAGTACATATGATATGCAATATATGTATACATACATATGTACAAAGAAAGAAAATCCCGATCCTTTTTCTCGTATAATAATAAGATAAAACAAACAAACAAAAAAAAAATGTCACCAAATGCACTAAGACCTCTGCTTCCGCAGAATATCCCAATGCGCAAACAATATTAATGACTGATTCAGCTTCTGTTCGTTCCAATACAAAAATTTATTTAAATATTTAAAATGTTTATGGTCAGGAACTCGATAGAATTATAATTTCAGGATATAACACCTCGAAATAATGAAATTCCGAATGAAATCTTCAATAAATTAACACTAAATTAGCCAAGGAAAGAAAAATTAAGAACAAAAAAAAATTTTACCTTCAATATTTTAAAAGTCTCTACAACAAGCTCCAAATGAAAGATAATTAACATCCAGATAAGCGATAAAAAAAATATTTTCAAAATCCTTGGTATTAAAATCCTTGCACGTATCTGATCACTCTCTTTTTGTTCTATTTTCGTTTTACTTCACTTTTTATATATGTATTTTATTTTCCGAAAAAAAAAAACAATTCGAAATCTTTTCTGTTCAAAATTTATATTCAATTTAAATTATTTGAAATAAATTATTTGAAATACAAAATTTTCAATACTTATATAATAAAAAAATTTATTTTTACAGAGTATCGAAAACCCACAAAACAATTTATATACTCATAGTTAGCCCTCACAAGTTCTTGCAGAAATTTTTGCAGCGAAGCTGTTTTTTGTGTTTGCAAAACTTTTCTTAGCTGTTTGGCACACTCCTTGATAAAAATTTTCAATACAGATATTTGTTGCTTGAAGATATTCTTCACGAAGGTCATTTAGCAGGTAGTGTTTTATTCGAGTTTTTATTAGGATTCCAGAGCCACCACAAGCTCTACCTCGAGGATCCTTAGTGTCATAGAAATTATATCCATTAATTTGAAAATAGCTTCGAGACGTCAAATGAGTTTCTGAGATAAGCATAACATCGATTTGTTTATCCAGAAGAAAATATTCTATTTCATTTTTATGTTGGCAGATGCCGTTTGCGTTCCAAAAACAGATTCTTAAGTTCATGGTTTTTTCAATACAGCTTGCAACAAGGTAGACTGCATTTTCAACATTTCCTGCATCATACAGGACTGTTGAGAGTAAATGTATTTACTGTTTGTATTAGGATCTCTATCGAGGCTTCAATACGACTAAAATTATGCCCTGATTCTTCATTTGCTGGTACAGTTTTTTGCGCCGGAGTCTGGTTACTCTTTAAAATATTAGCGTATGAAAATTGACTATTAGGTTTTTGTTGAGTAAGAGTCGTGTTAGACTTTAAAAAAACATTTGAGTATTGATTATGGCTAGACGACGGTTGAGGTAACTGAGGGTAGTTTAAAGGGGTGTTGGGCTGAATAGCATTTGTTTTTCTGTTCGACGAATTTTTAAAAAAAGAGTAAAGAGGGCAGCCTCTATAGTTAGCAGTGTGGTTTCCACTGCAATTGCCGCATTTTTTTTGCCTTGGTATCACCTTTTATTTTGTCATAGTTAGCGGTACTGTGCAACTCACCACATACAACGCAAACGGTAGGCAACTTGCAATAAGTTTTGGTATGGCCAAATTCTTGACAGTTCATGCATTGGATAGGTCCATTTTTTTATGTGGCATCTCAACTGTAACTCTTCTGTGTAACAAGTACTTTAGATTATAAATTGGGTGCGATTCATTTTTTTTAATTTTCAAGTCACCTGGCTGTAGCTCGACTCTAAAAATAGGTTGGGGGATTTTTTCCCTATTTTTGATGTTAGAAACATTTTTAACTTTGAAGCCAGTATTTTCAAGGCCAGACTTAACCTCTTCTGGATCCACACTAGAGTCTACACCTTTTATTACGACGGGTAGACCTTTAGCACTCTTTAATTGGTACGTATAGAAATTTTTGTTTTTTGACTCAAGGTCAGAAACTATTTTTCGGTAATTACTTTCTTGCACTACCTGGATTTTTGTTTCGTTAATATTTCCGCGCTTAATTGGAGTTACATAGAACTCATTTCCTCCAATTAAGGAGATAAGGCTTTTTACCAAAAAACTAGACTTCTGCTCTCTTAAATATATCGGTGGAGGTTTACTCGACCTTGTTGTAGTTGTGTCTTCATTGTCTTGTTCAGATAAAATCGCGAAACGATTTTCGGAATTTTTTATTTTGTTTTTTTTATTTCTGGGAACTTTCGCTGTTGAAGATATTTGAGCTTATTTTGGACTTCTTCCCCTTGTTAACACGGTTATGTATCTGTCCATTCCTGTTTGAATTTTATTATCATTTATTGTACTCACCGCATCTACCATTTTGTGCACGTTGGTCACCTTGTTACTTACTGTTTGTTTGTTTGTACAGCTAAGCTGACAAGTGCAATTGTTGTTGCTTCTTGATCACTATTTAACATGTTCAGAGACAATGATCGCGCACGAGTATTTGTGTTTTCTGTTAAATTCAGGTTTTTGTTTAATTCATTTTTTTTATTGTCGTCATCAGCAACTAAAGTTATATATCCTACTGCTTGTAGGATTATTGTTGTTGTTGTCAGAAGATGAACTCATCAGAGTTCTCTTTTTTTTATTTTCACTTATATTAGTTTGTGTATGCAATTATTTATGTATATTGCACACAAGAAAAAAATAAAATAAAACCAGTAAAATAACTGTTCAATAAATGTTTTGTTTTTTTTATATTTTTTGTGACTTGAAATTTTTTTTTTCTTTATATTTTTTTATATTCAGTTGCGACGATTATAAAAACGCGTCTGTTCACTACGAAATTTGAAACTGAAAGGGAAAAAACTATTCGATCACAATAAACAAACAAAACTAGAATAAAATACAACAATTCACCAACAAAACAAACAACAGGCATTTTGCTTTTGTAAAAGGCGAATTCATATCCTACGTTATCAAAATTTTCCATGCATAAAAAATTAGATCTAAATGGCGTCGGAAAATATGTACCAAATTGGACAGTGGGGGAAAATGAGAAATTCGCAACTGCATCCATCTGGTAATGAATTCGCCCTGATATTTATCTTAAACTTTTGTAGCATCTCTGTTTGTGCCAATAATTAAAATTGTTTATTTCCTATTTTACACCCAATTCACATGATGACTTTTGCGACGTCGTTTTTACTGAATTCCCTTTTGAAGTTGCTACCAAAATCTTTGTGTGTTCAGACGATGTCTTTTAGTTTCATGTCTTTTTTGCCATTTTTGTTTTGAAATAATGAAAGTAACAAAGATAAATAACAAAAGTAAGAAAAATAATTAAAAGTAACAAAGAGAAATGAAAGAAAAGTCTTGAAAAACACAAATCAAGACTTTTTGTTTACCCCTCTTTCTTCCCTACACCGCTCATCTACAAGCAAAAAGAGACGTCGAAAAAGCGACGTCGCAAAAGTCATCATGTAAATCGGGTGTTAGTTACCATGAACCTATAGTTTCTATTTTAGATTGTAATAATTTTAATGATAATGATGATGATACAAGAGTTGTCGAAATTGTTAACGATGATTAATAAAAGAATATTCATTTTATTCATTTATTCAATCAATGTAATATAATAAGCCACATCTGGCCAAATAAAATATATATTACAGTAGCAGTTTCTCGAATAACTAAATACTTAAAAGTATTTAAAATAATAGAAAATAATGATAATAATTAAGTCTAAAAGGTGGCCCCCCAGCCAGAGAAAAAATAGAAAAGATAGTAGATTAAAAGGTATCACAAAAATGCATATCCTGAGGGGTGGTTCGTACAGACAAGTATAGGAAATCACTATTAATAAAAATACAAATTAACGTGAAATCCAATATCAGTATCGTTGGAACAGTTAAATTCAATGAATCGTATTAGTCATTTCTCAGCAAAGGGTAAAAAATCAATCAATCAAGGGTAGAAAAATATGCTAAGACTTTCAGGCGGAAAGCATTGTTGGAGTGAGAAAATAAACGGAGTTCAATAGGTAGAAAGTTCTAACACCTAGCCACTCGTACAATAAATGATCTTTCAAAAAAGTTGGATCTAATTCTGGGAATAACAATCTGGGGGTTTCTTGACGAGCGTGAGAAAACAAATCTTGAGAGAAGTTGACCTGGTTGTACACTCTTAATAACTCTGAAAAATACTAATAGGTTACGATAAGTAATAAAACGGAGAAATGAACCACCAATGAAAGTTCTAACAAACCCAGAGATATGGCATTAAGAGCGCATGTGCCAGCCTATGCTTGACAAAAAATGGAAGAAAAACATTATTCGAGTAAATTCTAAGTAAAGTGGCAAACACCCTCGAACAAACTTGGCCAACATGGCCTTCAAAAGTAAGCCGATCATCAATGTATACACCTAAACACTTAATTCTATCGACAAAAGATAATTTATCGTCGTTAATAGCAACATCCAGTGTCGGATAATTACGTCTCATAGATCGGAAAAGAATGGCTATGGTTTTAGAGGAATTAACAGTCAAGAAGTTACGTGAAGACCATAGTACAAAACGTTCCAGGCTATAATTCATATTAGCTTCCAAAACATCAGGAGAATCACTGTCAGAATTGAATAGCAGGAAGACATCATCTGCAAATAGAAATGTAGTGCACATATTATTGTCCATATAATTCGGAAGGTCGTTAACATATAGAATAAAAAGTAGCGGTCCCAAAACAGATCCCTGAGGGACACCTGAAAACAAAGAAAGTGTCCCAGAAAACACGACATTAATATCTACAAATTGTTTCCTACCAGCCAGGTATGAGTAAATTAGTCTACACGCTGACTTAGAAAATCCAAAAAACGTACCTAACTTATTGAGCATAACAGAATAATTAATAGAGTTAAACGCTTTAGTTAAATCAAGAGACACTAAGGACGATAGTTTATTTTGGCTAATGTTATCACGCACGGCATCCGTCAGGTTAATCAGCAATGTTGTAGTATTATGGTATCTGCGAAAAGCATATTGCGAAGGTGAAATACCCATTTGAAGTGAAGCAAGAATCTGATCTTTAATTATATGCTCAACAACTTTAGAAAGAGTTGGGAGAATCGAGATGGGTCTTAGGTCATTCAAACTGCGAATTACTTTAGTTTAAAGGATAGGAACCACACGTGCTACCTTCCATGAAGAGGGAAAATCTGATGCGGTCAAAATAGAGATGACATGATATAAAATAAATCGAGAAATAAAGGGGTAAATAAGCTTAATAAACTGAACCGGAATCTTATCAATACCGACTGCCTTAGATTTAACCCTACATAGAGCTAGATACAGCTCATTCTCAGTAACATTTCTGAAAGAAAAAGACCCACGAAATTCATCAAAGTGAATCGCATCAGGATTTCCAGTAAGAGATATGTTCGCAAAAAAACTGTTAACATTATCAACGTTAAAGTCACACTGTAAACCGGAGTCCTAAGTAAAGCCATGTACTTTCAAAACTCATCACAGGGTGCAAGAATCAATTCCGGAAAACATCTTAGCAATATATTTCCTCCTCTCTTTCCTAATAATGCTTTTCGCCCTATTCCGGTATTTGCAATATATTTTCCAATTAGCATCGGTTGAAGGTAATTGAAAGGCAGAGTAGGCTAGATCTCTCAAGGAAGTAGCCAACACAATCAGCCCAATCACGAATATTCCCTCGGAATTTCTCTCCCACGGAAAATACTTTTCTCGAGAAAAATTTCCTCCAATTATAAATTCCGCGGGAACAAAAAAGTTAAAAAGTGGCATCACTGAATTTTGAAGCCAGCTGTTTTGCTTATTGGCATATAATTTTCTTGTTTTTGTTTCCAATTTGCGGTTTTGTGTGTGCAAAGATAATTAAATAAAAATAAAAAATACTGAAATTGAGCCTGATAATATTAATTTTCATACGTCTATATATAAATTAATTTGTGTTAAAAAAAATTTGAAATGAATAATTTAACTTTACGAGCACTTGTTGTTGAGGAACAACACCAAGAAAGAAATAACCAACGGATCACCAGAAGGCAGTTGCGGGATGCATCTAATCCTCTTGAGTTGCCGCTGTCACTGTAAGTACATATGTAAATACAATTAATTACTCGATTTAAAGTTTTTAGCTTGCAACAGGTTTCAAAAGTACTATAGAGTAAATAAACCGGCTTTTCGGTATTTACTAGGTATTTGCTACCTTTATGGAAACCACAGGCAATGGCTGCAATGGATTCCATTAATGTTACCAAATGTTGCAATTGCGCTTTATTTGTGCTCTTCGACCTAAATAAACAATTAAATATTTTTTTTATTTATTTAAACTGTGTTTTATTAAAAATTACTTACATTTTTATGTAAACTCCCTTCAGTTTCCTAAGTGAAATATTTTTAGGGAAAAAACTGTATTCAAAGGCATTCAGAATAACTACTTTTTTCCCCATTCACTTTTATTCTCTTTCACACGGTTGATAAAAATCGTACAAATATGTAGAAAAGGTAAAGTGAGAAATCTCATGCGGGATTTTTATTCATAATAGGAGGAATGGGGAAAGGGAGAAAACTCACGCGGCACAAATAGGCACTGTCCAATCCTTCCAAAATTGACCTGATTCCGTTCAAGTTGGTCCTATTAAAGTCCCTATAAGTAACAAATTTCGGCAGAGCAAACAATAGAGCTATCACTTACCAGCCAGAAGTCCAGAAGCGATGTCGAATTATGAATAATATCGAAATAAGTAGGGCGAGAATTATGTACAATAGAATTATCAAGTCTATGGCACATAGAACGAAGGAGTCTAGCTTTAGCCACATCAAACAAATTGGAGTTGAAATCTCCGACAGTGATAATATTTGAAAAACGTATCAACATATCCATATGAGTATCTTCAAAAGACGCCAGGTTACCGTTAGGTAGATAGACAACACCAAAGAGAACTATAGAGCCGCAGTTATCAATCTGTATAAAAAGGGATTCACAGCGTTCAGGTTCACTGAGTTTAAAGACAACCTTATATCGCAGAGCATCGGATATATAAACCGCAACACCACCCCCACGTTTATTTAGCCTATCATTCCTTACTAATGTATAACCAGAAATTCTAAGAGCAACACTAGAGATATACGGCTTTAACCAAGTTTCTGAAATGGCGAAAAGATCAAAGTTAGTACTCACAATGTTTTTAAATTCATCAAATTTAACAGAGTTACCAACGGGCCTAATACTCTGGCAGTTCATATGCCCAACTCTTAACTTGTCCGATGAATTGCGTAAACACGCCTTAAGCAAGGAACCACTACTCACAACGGGACCCAAATTAGCACTATGCAACATCATAGAAGAAGACTGGGATGGGGAACCAAGAGATAAAATTAAATTCTAAAAAAAACATTAATGTTACAGTTTTTAATATATACATATCCATTATCATAAGAACTAACTACCCTTGGTTGAAGCCAGTCTAAGCAAGTATTAACATCATGAAACAATGACGGTAAGGCATATGCCAAAAAATATTAATATATATTATTCTGTTGGTAGAAAAAAATTCAGATTTCGGATCTCAAAGGAACAAATACATACGTGTGTGTTTATGTTTCAACTAGTGACAGAGAAAAAATATATAAATAAATATTATTTATTCATAAGAAGAATAACAATAAAGCATTTGCTATAAATTTGACACCCGAAATAAAAAACAAGTGGTTTACCACAATTGTCAGCAGAGCTTGCAAGATTACCCTACAGTCATTGCATCATGCATGAGAAAAAAATAAATGATAAATACAAAGAAACACGTGAAACAATGACAGTAAGGCTCATGCCAAAAAATATTAATATACATCTATTATTCTGTTGGTAGAAAAATTTAGTGCTGATTTACACACATCAAGCTTCCCCGACCAAGCCCTAACCCAGCTGAGAGAAAGACAGAGAAATTGTTATTGCTTTCTTTGTTTTCCCCCAGCCGAACCAAAACCTGATTAAGGAAACCCGACGTGCATAAATCCGGACTTAGATTTCGGATGTCAAAGGAACAGATACATACATACGTGTGTGCTTATGTTTCAACCAGTGATAGAAAAAAAGATATATAAATAAATGTTATTTATTCATAAGCAACAAAAAGCAGTAAAGCATTTGCTATAAATTTGACATCCGAAATAAAAAACACAAGTGGTTTACCAAATTTGTCAGCAGAGCTTGCAAGATTACCCTACAGCCATTGCATCATGTTTGAGAAAAAAAATAAAAATATAAATGATAAATAAGAAAAGGTAAAGAAAAAATATATATAAAGTTAGACAATTTCATTTCAGTCGCCAGGTTTCATAACATCATCTTCTTTTAATAGGGCCGCACATTCTGTAGCATCGTACGTTCCATCTTCACCGTTCGCTAGCACCAATTTTACCTTCAGCTTGCCAGTATTTAACACTCTGAATTTCCTTATGATTTTAAGACGAAGTAGACGCCGACAAATTGAATTAAGTTTGCCCGCGGCAGGTACACTCGACTATCAATATCACAATCCACTAAATGACACACTTTGAGCAATCTGGTTTTAAAATACTCCTTCATTATATTATCTCTCAGAAAAATGTTGTTGAACTTTACCAATACTGTCTTACGATGAAACATAAAAGATGCATGGTGAATATCACTGCGAGAAATGTTATTTATGCTGTAATGTAAACCCTAATGGCAATCGTTGAATTGACCGAAAGAAGTAAGAGAAGAAAAACTGAAATCTTGCGAAATAATTTCGATGCTGTTTTATTGACACATGCTGCCCAAACACAATTACAAACGTGTGGAAAAAGAAATGCCTCAAGTCTGCTTAAATAAATTGTGTCTTCTGCGAAAAGAGCTACAAGGTTGAGAAAAGCATACAAAGCTTTACAAGAAGATAAAGTGAAACACCTAACATCTCTAAAAGCTTTATATATTTGTGGAAGCAGATCTTTTTCGAAAACAATATGAAATAATCCCAAGTGCCGATAAGAAGTTTTATCCTAGCTACAACATTCTGCAGAGAGAAAAAAGTGAAGGCTATCCTCCAAAAGAATCATATAAAAGTAACGGAAACATGTGCTCAAATAAATCTTCAAGATTTGCTTAATCATACTGCAAGTAGATTACTAACTTATTTAAAAGATGTTTTGTGTGACTCAAGAATTGAAGGATGCAACTCCTTGGAACTAATAAGCAAGTGGGGATGCGAATAAGCAAAAGATGGAAAATGATGCCTTAGATTCTCATATTTTTCAGAGCAGTTTCATCCCACTTCAACTAATATATGTTAAACAAAATCAGCTCAATTACGAATAATAATTCCGTGGGAATTTTTTAGCTTTTCCCATTCCTCGTATTAGGATTTTTCACTTTTCCCTTTTATTTACATATAAAAATTTATAATTTTTTCTCGAGAAAAATATTTTTCGTGGGAGAGAAATTCCTAGGGAATATTCGTAATTGGACTGAATATTACTTCAAAATCCAACACCATCATCAACACGATATTGTCGACCTATTCGCATCAGATTTGTTAAAGAAACTGTGGATGTAATCCAAGAAGAAATTGACTATGTACAAGGGGCTATTTGTACATTACAAAACACAAATTTTTTACTACAAGGAAAGTTGTATTCCATAAAGCATTCAGTGGTATTTCCAATGATAGATGGGAAAGTATGTAACACCGCTACACAAACCAGATCCACAATAAAGTGCTATTATTGCTTAGACAATGCAAAACTTTACGTTACTCTATATCCCTGGCATCCTATGTCAACGACAATGCACAAGATTTTTATACATGGCGCAACTGTTGTGAATCAGGCATTGTCGATTACTGGACTGTTATCAGAAGAAGCAACTAAGGCACGAAACAAACATTTACAGGCAGAAATTTGGTAGAAAGTTTTCAAGGGTTCAGTGTAACAGATATTGTTACTACGCTTTTGTTCAGTTCTGACCCACTGATTACTAGCATAAGACCAACTCCAAAAACAAAGTCAATACCCTTTATCAAAGAAGCAATTTCTTTCATGCTTCCACCCGTACTTGACTCTGAAAAAGATTCAAATTCGGAAGAGGTTTTTGAAGAAACAGACGAAGAAGAACCATGCCACTCATCATCATCTTAGTGCCAAATAGAAGTTATTTTAAATAAACTAATTATTATTACATATCTTCAATTATATTTATTGTTACCATGATAAATAAGTTATTATTATGAATGAAGTAATTATTTTTAGATAAATTAAATACTATAAAATAATAAATTACAAAATTTTATTTTTATTAATATTTTTGGGTGGTGGGGATTGGATATGCATTGGGAAGCAGAGTACGAAAAAACGCAGCGCAGCGCCGCTCTTTTTCGCTCTTTACGCAAAGAGCGGAGCCAATTTATTATTGCGCTTGCTCCGCGCATTTATTTTTGCGCTGCGCATTTTTTTGCGCAAAAGAGCTATGCGCATTTACAGTGGTAAAAAATGTTAGTAAAGGAAATAATAGATTTTTACATCAAGAATAATACTCTTTAAAAAATACAACACCACATTATCAAGGACAATATATACATATCTATACATGTTTATAAATACCTTGATAATTGGTTTTTTACTTATAGGCAGATTTTGTAAAAAAAATCGTTTCTAAACGTTTTAAATTTGTATGAAAAATAACAAAAATTCATTTCAAAACAAAATTTTTCCATACAATTTCAAAACGAAAAAAACGTTTTAGGTTAAAAAATCTGCCCCTTATACAATTATACATACTCACATTGTATGTCTCTCAAAGTTATTTAAAAAAAATCTTTTCTTGGATTTCAAAAAATCTTGTTAATGATGGGTTTTATACACATTTCGTTACTTGTAAGAAACATACACATAAAATGTTGGAAAAACCCAAACTGCTCAAAAATTGAAAAAAGTCATAAAAAATATTTGCTTGCGAAACCACAGAAAGGGTAAGCAGGCCAAATATTTTTAAATATTTTTTGTGAATGTACATTCATTCATACCTACAGATGATGTAAATGTCATCATCAGGTTCACTACAGTGTTTTCGGGCTTGTCTTCTAGGAACATACATATGTATGTACATACAACAAAATATTAAAAAAATTACTCAGGAAAATATTCAAGTGCGTCTATTTTTAGAATTTTCGTCGCCTTCTTGTTATAAACGTACATGAGAAGAGTTACATACAAAACATACCTAAATGTATTTGTTGTGGATATTTCTTATTTAAACTGAAATTTAAAAAAAAAAATTGCATATGTGACAGCGCATAGAGAAAGGGACCTAAGGGTAAAAAATCAATTTTCATTTTTTTTATGTGGACAACATCTGAGAATCGAATGAGACCGATCCCATGCCCCAAAAGTGTTCCCTCCCAGAGATATGCGCGTTTTATGAAAGTGAAGTCACGTATTAAATACACGTATTTAAATCTTTAAAATGGCTCTCCTGAACTAAACCGGTTTTTACCCTTAGGTCCCTTTCTATTTTGCGCTTCACATATGAAATTTTTTGTGATTTTAGTTTTATTTGATTTTTGGGAGCTTTAAAAAAGGTTCATTTCCAATAGCTCTAATCTTTTGTACATATCACATCTATTTTGCTCAAATACAAACTCATATTTATTTCGTGGTTTGCAAGAATTGTCAGCTGGGCTTCTAAGACTACCTTATAGTCATTGAATCATGCAATCAGATCATTTTGTAGTGTATTTTATTTTATATTATTTTACCTATTTTATTATTTTATAGTATTTACCTATAATTAGTTCTACCCTCGTAGGGTACTGTATTTAAATTCCTTAATAACAATTACAATAACTATTATTAATATTGGAATTATAATTGGAATATGATTGGAATATTTTGTAGTTTTAAGATACAGTTAAGTTAGTATTTAAGTCCTTGTTTTTAAGTAAATAAAACATTCATTATTCAGCCTCAAATCGGCTTACAATTTTTATTTTAAACACAGGCATTTATCTGCATTGCAAAATTAAGCCTGTGGCGTTCTTAAGCGCCGGCACTCTATTACTACACATATTTAAAATTCTACACCTTTACCACGACATGGCGATCCTGCCCACGGACAAAGAGTCTATTCCCGTTGAGGAATACAAGCCAACTGGCCGAAGTAATGAGGCTCCACACTATAAGGCCACACCTATAGAAGCTGGCCCCAAGCCTTTATCAATAGAGGAATACCATAAAAGGCAGCAAAAAAGAAAAGAGGAGCAACTTACCGCGATTCCGGCAACAAGCAAGCCTAAACATAGAAGAGGAGGAGTACAGGTACGAATCCGTAGAAAAATAGCTGCCTTGAGGGCGTCGGTCAATGCCGATCCACCACCAGCATGGGACGTAGCATCAGAAATGTGGCTACAAATAGCAGCACTAGAGGCTTTACAAAGCTCATTTTTAAATAAGAATAAATAAAGCCACCTTTAAACTAATACAACAAAACTTTGAACTTTTAAAAATATTTATTGAAAAAAATAAAGAAATTTTATAAAAACAAAACAATTATTGAATTTATAACAAGAAAAGCACAAGTACACTTTATACTAAATGTAAAAACTTAATTAATTAATTAATTCACTGAATTTAAAAATAAAATTAAAAAAAAGAACAATCTAATACATACTATTAAAATGAACGAAATACTGAAAAGAAACAACGCGAGGAAGAAAACATGAAATAGAATGTCAAAAATCAATTTGAAGTTGCCAATTAAAACAAAAAAAAAACAATGCTACCACTGTATTATACATGGTCTAAATTTTTAAAGTTCACAAATAGAGGGCGATAAGAAAAATTTAAATTCAAAGTTGCCATAACAATTTTTTTCAAATACCAAATTGCATTTATATTTCAAACAAAAAAAAATATAATAATTTAAACAATTAACAAATAATAAAGACAGAATTTATTCCTTTGCTATTAAAAATCAAAAATAATCGCGACAAGTAAAGAAAGAAGATTAAGAAAGAAAGAAAATTAAAGAGAGAAAATTAAAGAAAGAAAATTAAGGAAGAAAGAAAATTAAGAAAGAAAGAAAATTTAAGAAAGAAGATTAAGAAAGAAAGAAAATTTAAGAAAGAAGATTAAGAAAGAAAGAAAATTAAAGAAAGAAGATTAAGAAAGAGAGAAAATTAACGAAAGAAAATTAAGAAAGAAAGAAAATTAAGAAAGAAAATTTCATTCTTAAGGGAAAGCGTCATGCACTTTTCATTTGGGAATGAACTTCTATAGCACACGTAGTATCGCGCAATTTGGAGATAGTGAGATGTAGCGATAATCCATCTAGCACACAGATGCATTTGGAGAAACTACTCTCAAGAATACTATTGATAAATTTTATGCTACAAACAAGGAAACATAATTAGAAGAAGAAGAAGAGTTAAGATAAATGAAGGAAGAAGAGTAAAGGTAATTAGAAGAAGAAGAAGAGTAGAGGTAATTAGAAGAAGAAGAGTAACGATAATTAAAAGAGGAAGGGCAAAGATTTGAAATTTTAAAGCAAAAGAGTAAAACAAATAACAAAACTTTCAATGTTCAAAAACGCGTAAACTAAAATTCAAAGAATAGTTTAAAAAGGAATAAAATCTGTCACACAAATATTTAAAATCTGTCACACAAATATTTAAAATCTGTCATACATATAATATACGGATTAAGAATAAATCCTTAAAGGCCAAATATGATTGATATTTTACTCAAAAATAAAACACACCATTTTAATAAACATTAAAAAATATTCTGGTTACTTTTATTCTTATTTAGTTACATTTTTTAAAGATTTTGGCTGCAAAGACTTTTTTCGTGGCAGCAATGAATAAACTCAAACGAACCACTGTTATCATAAAAAAGAGCATGCGCAATGCGCCGCTCAATATGCGCAATGCGCAGCTAGACAAAAAATTTAAATGCGCATTGCGCAAAGAGCGGTGCTAATAAATCGAATGCGCTTGCGCTGCGCATACCAATTGCTCCTTTTTTTTCGCTCCGCTCTTTGCGCTTGTGCGCCTTTTTAATACGCTTTTAAGAAATGCGCAAAACGTAAGGAGCAAAAGGAGTGCGCAAATCCGAACTCTGTTGGGAAGACACCTTTACTCGACATAAAAGTTTAAAAATTAATATTTTGTGGAAACTAGAAAAAAATTTTTTTGACAGGGACTTTTTTGGGGAGGGGGCGTTGGAGGTATACCTCCCCCTTCCTATAAAAGCTGAAAAATTAAATTTTTATGGTATTAAAGCGTAAGTAATTCATTTCTTTTAATATCAACATAGTTTTTGCAAATATTTTATGTCACCGCCCACAAAAGGGGGCAGGGAAAATGTGGCATTTTACGATGTCCTTGGTCCAAGTTTTGGTTTTTGAACTTTCGCCGACGTTAACAGTTCCATTTTCTAAGCAAAAGTAGGGAAAACTTAAAACAAAATTTCATTTATCGGAAGTAGGATTAGTTATTTTAAGGGGAACTTATTTCCTCTTGGTCCGATTTTTCTTATTTTCATACATGAACAGCCTATGACCATAACACAGGGGCACGCAATAACATTTTAGAAGCAATATAAACAAAAAAGTAATGTCCGGCTAGATTGGCAAAATAACCCTATGTGCGTCGTCTATTACAGCATTCAGGCGGCGTAGCCAATTTGCTCCATAACACCGTTAATTCTTTTTCAATGATTTTGAATCTGTATTCGGGTTTGTCGAATTTTTCGCTCCAAAAGCTCTCAAACGTGCTCTAAGGGATTTTAATCCGGACTATGCGGAGGGGTGTTGAGTTTCCTGGGCTCGTAATATTGAAGCCATTCCTTAAGAATAAGTGCAACATGCGTGGAAAAATTTTGAAAAATCCAACCATCCCCAAGACCCAGCCCAGCGTTCCACAGATGGTTTAAAAATTTGTTCCAACATACTTTTATATTAGAATAGGACCATAATGCATTCAACAAAATCCAAGTTTCCAACGCTAGATGCCGCTATAACTAACCAACCCTGAACGCTCCCGCCGCCATGCTTTATAATTGATAATACGTTTTTGAGCTGCATAGCCGCATTTCTTTTCCTCCATATTTTTGCACGGTCATCACTCCCGAATATGTGAAAGAGGTCAATATAGTTATT
Source organism: Lypha dubia (assembly GCA_947311025.1). Taxonomy (NCBI): domain Eukaryota; kingdom Metazoa; phylum Arthropoda; class Insecta; order Diptera; family Tachinidae; genus Lypha; species Lypha dubia. The sequence goes on along the minus strand of OX371260.1, from coordinate 93,998,319 downwards.
AGAGTAATTTTTTTCAAAAGATATATCAAAACAAAAGTAAATTTAAGAAAAGAAGTTCGTATAAGATTTTTCAAAGTTTTCCTAAATACATTTTTAAGAATAATCTGTCATTCCATAAAGGTGAATTTTTTATTGACGTATTTCATGGTTTTCTATTCATTATAAGCAACCGTATAAAAGAAGGATAAATTTTTTAATTTCGTATATTTATTGTTTTTTATAAAAAATAATTATTTGTATATTAATCGTACTTTTTGTAATTACTACGAACTGCTTATTATTATCAATATTTGTTGAGATTTCACACATAAATAATTCTCCCAAATATATGAATGAACTATAAAACAGACACAGAAAATTGAGCGCCTGTATATACTTACATACATATATTAGCAAAATATGAAAAAAAAGCTGTTAGTAATTTTCAAACTCTGTTTAAAGTAAGTGTTTAATTATCAAGCTTTATTTTATAAGTGAAGTATAATAGTTCAACTAATCTTATAGCTAAGGTTGTTAACAGGGTGTTTATAAAATACCTTGTATGGACATAGTATATTTACATGTTAATAATATTCATTGTAACATTGTAGACTTACTACGTACATACAAAACATCCTTCTTTTTATAAAGGAAAATTAAATATAATACAAATATGTTGGTTTAAAATAAAATTTTTTTTATATAATGTATTATTAGTTTTTTTTTTTTTTTAATTCATAATTCCCATATATCTAATATTTTTAATTATAACATTATTAAAAATTATTATTTTTTTTTTTAATAATGTAAACCATTGAGAAAAATATGTTACATAACAATTTATTTAAATCTGGCCGGCTTAACTATTTTTCTACCAGTTCTAGTCGTATAATGATTTTCACTATCGTCATTAATAACTTTACTACCATTGTCTTTCGTATCTAGAGTTTCTTCCTCATTCGCAATCTGACTAGTGGCACCCTCACAGTCATTCCTTAACAAAGAATCATCGCTTGTTTGGAAATCCGATAAGGGTTCTGGTTTTAAAAATATATATTGCTCATTTCTTCTATAATTTACTCCTTCATTATCCCTAATAACGAAGTATCTTGGTTCTCTGCAGCCTTCAACAACTTGTCCATTGAACCACGAAGATTTGTTGTTCTTTTTAAACATGACATTATCTCCCGTTTTAATTGTTTTCCTATTTACAGTGTTTTTATTATAATACTCAGCAGTTTTCTTGGTTCGTTGTTTTAATTGACTTTCATATTTTGTCGCGTTAACCAATTTAGGTTGAAAATTTTTTGAAAGGGATGGTACTTTCGGACATCAAAAGTGGAGAGGGACTTGGCATATTATCTTTCGGTGTGGTTCTATGTAGTAAAAGAGCCATGTAAGGATCCGATCCACTTTCTTGGCATTTGTAAAACATTTTCTTTACGGTCTGAATAGATCTTTCCGCAAGGCCATTCGACCTTGGCGAATATGGACTACTCGTCCTAAGGTCAATGCCCCATTCCTCACAAAACTTTTTGAATTCGTTTGAATTATATGGAGGACCATTGTCCGAAATAAAAATTTTTGGTATTCCATGCCTCGCATAAATTGATTTCAGTTTCATTATAACATTTGTATTTGAATAACCGTTCGCTAGCAATTCTATTTCAAAATATTTCGTGTAGTAATCTACCACTATCAAGTAATTCCTTTTGTTAAATTCAAAAATATCACTAGCAACTTTAAACCATGGTATGCTGTAGATCTCATGTGGTAGCATTTCAATTTTTGCATTAGAATTTTGAAATCTTAAGCAGGTTTCGCAATTTTTTACGATATTTGCAATATCGTTATACATATTAGGCCAGTAGACTATTTTTCGTGCTAAGCTTTGACATCGTATGGCCTTCATGTAAAAACTCAAGAACTTTGCGGCGTAGCTTACTAGGAATAAATACCTGAGTTCCTCTTAAAATTATGTTATCTAACATCGTTAACTCATCTTTAACTTTAAAATATGGACAAATTTCTTTTTCAACTAATCTTTGACTTTTTGGCCACCCACTTTGAATATATTGTTTAATCTTCCGACATATTTGATCAACTTCCATTTGTTGTTTTATCTCGCTAACATTAGAAAAAGGAATTTCTTGTGACACATCTTTATCAAACTCCGTCAAGGTCTGTTCTTTCAAAGGACATCTAGATAGCGTGTCAGCTATAAACAAATATTTTCCCGGTTTAAAAAATACTTCTAGGTTATAGCATTGAAGTCGTAACATGAAACGTTGAAGTCTTGATGGTATTTTATATAATGGCTTGTCAAACAGTGTAACTAATGGTTTATGGTCTGTGTCGACTTTAACTTGGTTTCCGTAAGTATACTGGTGAATCCTTACACATCTGAATAAAATAGCGAAAAGCTCCTTTTCGATTTGTGCGTAGTTTGACTGTGCACTGGTTAAACAAGCTGAGGCATAAGCAATAGGGATCAAAATATGTTTACACTGGTGTGTTTGTTATTTCCCGTTTCAAATCATTAAATTCTTTATTGTGATTGTCATTCCAATGCCATGCTATATCCTTTCGTAAAAGTTTACGTAAATTTTTATATTTTAAAGATAAGTTTTTAATAAAACCCCCAAGGTAATTTACCATTCCTAAAAAGCGTTGTAGATCTGATACGTTATTTGGAATTGGCATCTCTAAAACCGAATTTATTTTATCGTTATCAGGTTTAATTCCTTCCTGATTAAAGACATGACCTATAAATTTAATTTCGGGCATTAAAAATTTTGACTTCTCTTTATTAAACTTAATGCCAACGTGTCTGGCTCTATCAAGAACGCTTTTTAAAATACTGTTGTGTTCTTCAACTGTCTTCGCATAAATTAGGAAGTCGTCAATATATATAAGCAAACCCTTTATATCTCCAAACAATTTTATCATTTCGGAATGAAAAATTTCCGGAGCGGCATTGATGCCAAAAGGCAACCGTAAAAACCTGAATCTTTCATAAGGGGTATGTATTGAAGGTGCATAATTTTGAAGACGTTTTACTAAGTAGAATCATCCAAAATCCACAATTTGCATCTAATGTGCTAAAAAAATCTGGAGCCGCATAATTTTGCTTTGCAGTCATCAATGTTAGGGAATTGAAAATGAGGTCGTAAAATTGCCCTATTTAAGGGTCTAAACAGAGTCTTAACTTTCCGTTCGATTTAGAAACTAAAACAATTGAGCTAACCCATTCGGTTGGTTCCTCAACACGCTTAATTACGTTCACACTAATTAATCAGTCTAATTCCGTTTTTAAATCATGAAGTAATGAAAAAGGTACCCTTCTTGGAGGATCTACCACAGGATTTACGTTAGCCTTTAACTGTAAGTAACATTCACTTTTTATCAAACCGAGGCCTTCAAAAATATCTAAATTTTTTTTAACAATACTTTCATGTGTTAATATATTAACATTTTAAACCAATTATATTCTTACATTCTAAATTTACAATATAAAAATAATCATTATATTTTTTACCTTCATGTATAAATTCTATTTCAATTTTACCAGTTATCGGCAACTTCTCACCACTAAATGTATTTATAGCTGCATTTGTTTCAATAACACCACCGAGATCCAATAATTGCGCAGTACGATTCGATATGATGTTGGCATCAGTACCGGTATCAACTTGGAACTCCACTTTTGTGACATTTATTAATGCTGATATATACCAACCACTGCTTGGCGCTGACTTAAAACATTGTTGTATATTTGATAATGATCCAACCAAATTTTGTTGTTGCTGTTTTTGTTGAAGATCATTACCCAAAATATCTGGAGGTTGGCTCCGCTGTTGATGAATAGCTAAACATAGCTGTTGATTGTTATTGTTTTTCTTTTGTTGGATTTGATAATATTTATTACTTTGCTTTTGTTGTTGTTGTTGTTGTTGTTGTTGTTGTTGACTTTGATGATCAGAAGATCCAATCGTAACGGAAACATTTTGTTGTTGTTGTTGTTGACTATATGATTATGTACCAACAAATAGATCCGTTGATTCATCTTCATATGTGTGACAAATTTTTAACATATTTGCCAATACTGTGTTTTCGTTGTTGTTGTCGTTGTCGATCGTATGACTTATTCAGTGCGGTATTTCCTTGTTGTTTTTTCCAGAAACATACCTTTTTTATTGCAACTGTGGCAAATGGCGTTTTCTGCCGGACATTTATGTGAATGTACCTGGTCACATTTCGTACATTTTTGTTTAAAAGTTTTCTTTTCTGCCACTTTTTTCTTTCAAAAATTAACACCAAGTCCGTCTAATTGGACAGCTCCCTCACGTGCTAGTCTATACTTTTTGCTATGTTTATGGCTTTCTCCAATTTAATCTCACCTTCGCTCAATAATTTTTCTTTTGTGTTGCAAGCTTGGCGACAACCCACATATAAAGACATCCTTACCAGATCTTCTCTAATTGTTCCAAATGCACATGTGAGGCTAAGATTTTTTAGTGCAGTAATGAAATCGTCAATGTTTTCTCCGCCATTTTGTTTTCGTGTGAAAAACGCGTGGCGTTCCATTGCGATGTTCATGATGATGGAGTAGCAATGCAACTTTTCTGTTGTCAGGCTCCCCGTCTAACTTTGATGCTGTGAGATAAATTCTGAACTGGGCTAGCCAATTTTTCCATTCGGCAGCCATATTGGACGCTTGTATATTTAATTTTATTACAGAAACCATTGTTTCTGTTTTTGACTCTGTCATTACTTTTTCTAAATATTTGCTTTTAACTTTTTTTTATGTTTAGCTAATTATTAATATTTGCTTTTAACTTTTTAAATTTTGCCTTTTTTAGCTAGCAACACCTGACACCATGTTTAGTTATCAAGCTTTATTTTATAAGTGAAGTATAATAGTTCAAGTAATCTTATAGCTAAGGTTGTTAACAGGGTATTTATAAAATACCTTGTATGGACATAGTATATTTACATGTTAATAATATTCATTGTAACATTGTAGACTTACTACATACATACAGAACAGTAAGACACAAAGTTTCTGTTTTTTGTTTATTTTTTCTTTGTTTTTTTTTTAATATTAAACCCCTTGTTTTGCTTAGGAAAAGTGTCATTCAACTTGGTTTTTATACTATAAAATAAAATTAATTATTCTCCAAAAAAGTTTTTTTATACAGTTTTTAAAACATGCGAACCCATAATGAAGAAAATATTGTCATTAAAGGAAATAAACCATAAGTCTCTTTATTGGTTACGTTTTTTCGACAAATATTTGATAAATGTGAACGTGGCGTAACTCCAAATTTAATAAAACATAACAGTTTTAAAAATATATGTTGATATTTTTACAGGCTAATGTTAGTAAATTTAATAACTAGACATTTTTAACATATTTCAAGCAACACAGGAAAAATGACCCATATCGTGAATAATCAGGTGTGTCACAGAATTTATGTATATCAAAGTGAAAATTTACACCCTTTTCAATTCGTACCGTTTTTGATTTGCTTCTTCAGCTTTCATACGATTTCATAAGTAGAAAAACATCAATATATCATTTTTGGTATTAAATATTACATCTCTTCTGAACAGTTGCTTTGTAAACAAAAGAAAAGTGAAATACACTCATACATTGTACATATATTCATGTGTGCAAATAAAATAAGTTTGAGTTGCGTTAACACATTGCAATGATTTGTTTTACTTATTATTTTCACATTTTTTCTTGCTGATTTTATAAACTTTAAAAAGATATAAATTTCTTATCAAAACCGCTTGTACGATAGAACTTAAGAAACAACAGGGGGGTTACTATGCATATGCGATGCGAAAACAATGTAAATAAGATTGCTTTCACATCGCTCTTGCTATCGCATCGCAATAAAGAGTAAACCCCCAGGATTCTTTACCATTTGTAATATATTTTTAACATTTATTTTATGTAAGTACTCTAAATTTATCAATTTCACCATATTATTTTCATCGATATGAAAACGAAAAATTTTTGCGTTTTACGTTTTCTGGAGAAGGTAAAAACGTTTTCACTTTCGTACGAATTTGGTTTTTGTGACACCCCTGCATATTTACAATATTAAAAGAAAGCAAAGAAAAAATAAACAAAGCACGGAAACTATGACATGGAATTTTTGTTCCCGTGTAATTTTGATTCCCCTCGAAGTGAAAAATGCTATCATGAATGTCACGTGCAAACTTATTCCCGCTATCAGTTCTCAGTAAATGTAAGAAAAAGAAAGAAGATTAAACAAACAAAACATTAAAAAAAAATATATGTAAATGTATGTACATATATTTTAAAGAAAACTTAAAAAACAAAGCTAAATATTCACAGTGTTATTCATAAAAAATTCTTATTGTAGAGATAAAGTACACATTAGTTAATAATCAGTTTTTGTGTTATTACCCGGTAATAATAAACATTATTCACAAACGTTTAATAAAGCTAAATTAACTATTGTGTGATTTTTTCAGTTTTGTGATTCTGTGTTAGCAACATTGATTCATTTTATTTGTCAAGTTATAATTAGTGTTGTGTACAATAACATACTCGACAAGCAAGTAGTCTCTAATGGTTTGAAAATGTGAAAATAATGTCATATAAATTTTATTTAAACAAGTTAAGAGTAATAGAGTATTGCTTATAATATTTCAAAAAATATTAAAATTTTTTAATATGTGTTGTATTGATATTGCTAGCAATGTGTTTTCATAAGTTATTACAAAAGTATTCAAATACCGAGTTCGTTGCAATTGATTACACACCACTAATATGTTTGCTTTATTTATTTGGAAATGTTTTTAATCTTGTTGTGGTTGAAATGTGACAAATTATGCACAAAATCATGAAAAAAAGATGAAATAATATTAATATTTCAAAGGGTAGGTAGAATTTAAATTATGTACATGCATATTAGTACATACAGAACATACATACGTATACATACATATATAGGTATGTATGTACATATTCACATACATATATTCACATTGATGTATTTCTTCTTGAATTTTCTTATTTTACGTACATACATACATATATGTATGTAAACATTGCAGAAGGACTGGAAGAATCGGGAGAGTTGAAATACATTATCTGCAAAATATTTAATTTAATAAAAAAATTATAGTTTTATGTATGTACATATATGTATATATTTTGTATAATACTAACGAATGTCGAAATTATATTTATTACAATCATTACTTTATTCGAATCTTTTTTTTTATTTTTCATACTTTTTGAAGTAAATAGTGATTTTTTTACTTTAAAAATTGCAAATGTCAACTTATTAAACGGCTAAAGTAGCGTGATGCCTACAATAAAATTTTCGAGTTTATTAGCGTGTAATAACCGCGTCATAGTGCTATTAAACGTTTGTGAATACTACTTTAGCGCATTTTGCTTATTAGCCTCTAATAAAACGTTTGTGAATAACACTGTCAGTATTTAAGCGAGAGTTTATTTGCAGCGTTTGTTTTTTACATTCCAACTTTTATGTGGTAAAATAATTTTGCTACTTTGTAAGCTTTAATTTCGAATTATAAGAAGAACTATATTCAATTTTTCTGTTCTATTCCCCATTAAAAATACAGTGAAAATATCCGAGAAATTCTCGATAAGGGGAATTTTTTTCAGTGAAAATTTTTTCACGTTGTTAATCGGGACTGAATAAACTTTTTTCATGGGAGTTTTTCATGATTGCAAATACGTGAAAAGTGATAAAATTACAAGGGAAAAATGTATCTCGATAGCGGTGAATATCTAACGATCCCTTTAGATTTCCACTACACGGCTGAATAGATCAAACCTTGTTTTCGGAAGAAGCCATTAAATCTTGTCAGTATTCATGTGTAAATGCTTTTACAACTTGTTAGGTTTCTCTGTTGGACGTGATTACATATCCCATTTATACACATTTCGATTGCAAAAAGAATACGAGACTTCTTACTACTAAATTTATGTTAGCAAATATTTCTCCGATTACATATTAAATTTACGAACTTTACAAAAATTACAGAAATTACAATTAATATACATACATAAGGAAACAGTTTTATGATCTTGAATACAATTATTAAAATTTACAAATTTTAATGTCGAAGAAATTACATATAAAAATATAAATATAATTTTATGAACAGTGTAATAAAAAAATATAATTATCTTTGAGGTAATATAAAGGCTTCGGCAGAAATTCTTTTAAGAATTGTAAACCTGTTGGCAATAGATGAATATCTTCACGAAAATAGTGCAGTGGTGGAGAAACGATATCTTTGAAACTCAATTTCTTAAGGTTTAACAGTTCCAATTTTATTTCAATTTTATCGACATGTTTAAAATCATTACTAGGGCTGTTGACGACTTTACGCATAACTTTTCGTACGAATAGTCTACCTCCATCTCTGAGAAATTAAAGAAAAATATGTATTCACATATATAATTATTTTTTTAATAATTACATGAAGATTTTAGAAAAAATTATACCTGAAAATGGATGCCTGATTATTACAGCATAGTACCTGCAAACTATTTCCCATTTTAATTGTATCTAAACATACTTGATCAATTTCCTGTAGAAGTTTCAATATATCATATTCAGTGCTTCCTTTACATAGCCATTGAATATTGAAAGGCAAATTAAGTTTTAATTGAAACTCTAAAAAGTAGTCAATTGGTGTCCATTTCTCTGGAAGAAAAGATATAATATTGTAAATCATATACATGTGTGGTATATTTTATAGCGGCATATTTCTTTTAAAGAATAATGTATATGTATTATTTCGCATTTTTGTGTGGATAACTATTTTTCAATGGCAACAAATATTTTGCTGACTAATATACCACAGAGAATTTATTTTCATTTTGTATGATGTTAAAAATATTACTATGGAAACATTTCTGGTGTGTAAGCTACTTAATATCTCATTTAGTTTGCAAGTATTAAATATTTTTTGAAAAACTGAAAATGTATTATCAGTTAAATAGTTTTCTAGTTTTCATAAAAATTATTCAATATGAGAGTTATTTTTAGTAAATATATTAGTTGTTTTAAATCCTGGTATCATGATTATAAATGATATAAATCATTAAAAAATTCAATACTTACTTTTCGGGACATAACCTTTTCTTAGCTCTATAGATTTAAGGCTGATGTCGTGTCCTAAGGGATCCACTTCGTCAAATGTTAACAATAGGTTAAAAATAACGAGTTTCTTATGCGTAAAAAGTAAAATGCCACGACCCTGCATCTGATAATCGAAAATCCAATTAGCTGATGCGTTCCTTAAATGAATATTCATAATGAAGTTTATTATACAAGTTATTTCTTTTAATTTACTAAATTTTTTTTTACCTTAAAAGAGCATCTAATTTTAAAACGAATGGTAATTGCTCAGAAGGTTCTTTACATTGTTTTCCCATAATATCCAATTGATAACTTAAATAATAAAAACAAAAAACGATCATTCATTAATTACATATTGAAGAATAATTGCCTGTATAAATCTAAGTAGTACTTTTTTACCTTATCGTGTCCTGTCCATATTTCTTAATTAAGTTTGTTACGGCAAAATTGTAGTCTTCTATTTCGTTGTCGTCGTCTGACATATTAATGGCTGTGAACTCTAGTCTCATGTGCTTCACAAAAACAGTAGCTTCGGCGATAGTTGGTCGTTTACGCAACTGCTTTAGGTGATCCAATCCGATATCTGGAAGTTCAGGCAATACCAAGGAGAGATATGAACTTGAAGAACTTTCATTTAAATTAATTTCTTGGCAACGCTTGCATTTTCGACAAACCAGCGAAATATTAGGGACATAATTATCACTGTAGCGCTTCTTTCTTACAGGTATGTATTCAACCTCATCAGTTACATCTACATCATTTAGTGACAACGGTTCATCTTGTTCCATATTTTCATTGATATCTTCATATGATAGTTGAACAAGACTTAAGCGAGTTTTATCTAAGTCTTCTAAAGTGAGATTAATAAAACGATTTTCAAAATTTCTTTCTTCGTTATCCTTTGGCTTTGGTATACAAAACTCAGGTTTGTCCAAAGCGGATTTCGCTTCTCTTTGTGTAATATCGATATTAGTTTTTCGTAGAGGCTCAAAAAATACAGAAACATCGGAAATTGTTATAGGATTTCCTTCAAATTTTGAAAGTTGATCAGCTGGCTCAAGTTTTAAATCGATATGAGGTTGTACCAATGCCGAGTCTTCTCGTTGTGCATATAATTCTGTTTTTCGCAATAACTGAATGCTCTCCGCAAGATTCCCACTCTGCACATCAAATTCTTCTGTATGATTATTGATGCTCGTATCAGTTAACGAAAACGATTTACTTGTTTTAAGTTCACTGCTGATTGGTATTGGTATTCGAGATTTTCTTCCCTTCGGTGGGGTTTGTAGTATAGACTCATTTGGAATAATGCCGGATATATCCATAGCATTATTACTTATGAAGAATTTATTGAAAAATTCTTTCTCGCCCTTAGTCTCTTCCAAACCGTTCAATAGACAATCGTCAAATACTAATGTTTGCCTCTTTTTTGGCACTGAAAATATTGGAGTTAAATTAAACGGCCGTCGTTTATGTCGTTTGCAACACTCTTCGTCTTCAGTACGTTTTTCTAATTCTGTAAATTCCATAAGTGATAACCGTGGTGTCATGCAAACCAACAACTGATTTTTATTATCAAAATTTAAATTAGTTGGTGTCATGAAAGTATTTTCCTGTTTAATGAATAACTTTGATCTGTTTATTTGACGCGAAAGTTTCAATTTAGCAGCATTCATAGGAGTAGAGACAGTAAGAACATAATTTTCCGCCGGCTGAAATGACTTGTTAAGTGATATACCTTTATTAAGTTTAAAGTTTTTATATGAACTGTATGTGGAAGTTTTATTATCATATACAGCTGTATAATTATTGTTTTCTACCTCTGGCGTGTCAATATGGATAGCAACATCAAGCGATTTTGAGTTTTTCCCAATTTCTTGGGTTACATTTTCAACTTCGACTTTATTCAGTTCTCCTTCTAATGACAAGACCATGCTCTCAGGCGTGTATATACTTCTTCTTCCGTATTTATTCATATCTACAGAACCGGTGTCTAGAAGTTTGTAATCACTTTTTCTTGACTCATAGGCTTTCTCAGATTTTTGTAGAATTTTTTTTAAATCATAAATTTCATTGTCGGTTTTTTCGGCTGGGACATTTTTCCTAATATTAAACGATTTATTTTGTAATTGAATTTCGTTGTCAATGTAGAGGGGTAATTGATTTAAATTTTCTGTTTCAGATTGGATATTTTTTTGTTCGGTTGTATGGGAAGCATTATTGAAAGAAATTTTATTGTTGAAATAAAGAGTTCTTATTCTGTTTTCATCAATTTTAGTTGAAGTAAAATGTAAGTGTGGTGTATTTAAATTTTCAGCATGAGAGTTTGGTTTTGCCATTTGAATATTTTTTCGGTCGATTGTGCTGGATTCAGTTTTGAAAGAACTTCCTTGATTGAAAAACATAGTTTTTCTAATATCATTTTCATGATTAATATCTGTGTCGGCTTTATTAGTTTGAACAATATCCATTATTTCAGTTGATGTATTTTGCACGGAAAACTTGTTTTTAAAATACTGTGGATTTTCATTTTGAGCACTAAAGCTATACTTTCCATCTTGAATATCGATTGTATTGGGTTCAGTTTCAAAAGAAATTTCATTGTTGAAATACAGAGTACTTCTTATTTTATTTTTATGATTAATAATACTAACAGTTTTTTCAGTTTGTCCATTTTCCGTAATTTCAGTTAATGTTTGTTTAAAGGGAGTCTCATTGTTAAAATATAACTCCGATGGGTTTAAATTTTCAGAACTATGTTTTCCAGCTGCAGTATTTTTTTGGTCGATTGTATTGGTTTCGATTGAACTATCGTTCAAAGATTTCCTTATTTTATTTATATGATTAAAGTTTATATTAGACTTCTCGGCCAGAATATTTTTTGTTGATGTGTTCTGCAGGGGAATTTCATCGTTAAAAAACAAAGTTTTTCTACTTGGATCGATATTGAAAAGATGGTTACCAGCATTTTCTGCTCGAACAGTTTTAGAAGAAAACTCTTCACTTTCGATCGATATTTGCATATTTTTCTGAATTTTCATTGATGTTTTTTTAAGCAGACTTTTGTTGTTGAAATTCTTGTTATTCCTTGTTAAGTTTAAAGTGCTAGAGTCCATATCAATATTCTCTAGACGAATGAATTCTTTAACTAAAGTTGCTGATTTTTCAAACGGAATTCCGTCGTTAGAGTTCGATTCACTTTTTGGATTTGAATAGCAAATGTCTGTATAAGGGTTCAGAATATTTGGCTTTATTTTTACTAGTTCATTTTTATTAGTTTCATCCGGAATGAATACATGATTATACGTTAAAGTTTGGCCTATTTCAGCGTTTTCATGCTCTTTGCCTAAATCATTATCGACTTCTCCAAAGTCATTGTTAAAGTATATGGTTTCTGTAACACGATTTTTCCATTCATTAGTTTGTAATTGCATATTTTGAAGCGAATAAATATTATTGCAATCGGGATCTCTTCCATCTTGTTTTTCAATGTCCATAGATATATCCATTGCATCATTCAAATTAGCAACATTTTTGGAGTCTTTTATATATCCCAATATTGGTATGCATATTGGTTTGGCATTTGGAAACATGTAACTGAGTGAGTTTTCTTCATTGCTGGAATTGTACATGCATAAATAAAATACATACTTTAATAATTAGAATCAGCTATTTAAACTAAATGAAAAAGTACGGATCTTTTTATGACAATAAATAAATAAATAAATAATGATTCCTTCCATGTACAATTTTCAATAAATTTAGTATACAATTATTGCAGTTATTAACAACTTTAATTAAATTTGATAGCTTCTGGAGTGTCTGTCGGTTTATATAAGAGAATATAGGAATATAAAAAAAATTAAATAAATTTGTATTTTCCCAACACTACACAATAGTTCGTTGACGAATTTCTTTAATTTTAAGAATTAAAAGGTAAAACATTTCAGCTTTTTAGTTGAATAACAACTTGATATTTTGATAGAAGCGAGCTTGTTGCAACGAACAGTTAACTAATGCCTTTTCAGAGTTACTGCCTGTTCGCTGATATCGAAGAAGTTCTTTCTTTCGAACAATTACATTTGAAACAAAAACAAATTCCAAATTGCTCGAAAGAAAGAACTTCTTCGATATCGGCGAACAGGCACTTAATTTTTTTTTTTTTAATTAGGACCAGCACTCAGATGATGACCCCTTATTTTAAAAATATTAGTGGGCAAAGATATTTAGCTCTGAATTTTTCTTGTTGTTAAGACGTTAGGGGAATTTTTAAGTTTGAGCCCATTTTTCGTTGTTCATAACAAAGGGCCTGAAATTAAAAAAAACGAGTTAAAAAATTTAATGGTGAACATCCGAAGTAATGCCAAAAACTTTTGGTAGACATCAATGTTTTTGAATATTAATCACTAATTCCTATTAAGATATTTTATTTCCGTTACCAAAGATTATATTCGTAACCAGCTTTAAAGATTTTTTGTATAGTCAATAAACATTATTAATTTCTCTAATGTACATTAGTGAGACATTGTATTAATTGTTGTCGGACTATTTAACTGATGAAGGCATAGAACTGCTCACTAAAAAACTGTTCCGACAGCGATTGATGCTATCCAAGCTAATGTACACAACATCGCCCTCCTTCGTCGGTTAGCAGAAACATCGGCGAAGTAAAACTATTAATAAAATGCCTGCTAATACAGCTTAACAAAGTTAATGCGTCTACTTAAACCGGAGGCGCCTCAACACTGCCTTAAAAATTAACATAACGCGCAAAGCAGAGTTGTGAAAGAGTTAAGTCTTCTAAATTTTCAACATCTATCTTCTCTACCCTATCCCTCTCCCTGAGTTACGGCACAGTGCACTGCATACGTAGGGGTTATCCCCTGAGTGCTGGTCCTAATTAAAAAAAATTATTTTGAAAATATTTGTGGTGCAACAGTTACTGGAGAATAAAAAACAAATATAATAACAATATACTGGTGCAATATCAAAATTCAACTTTTATTGTTTATCAGTAACATGTGTTACAAAACCAAACAAATACAATGTTGTGTACTCTCTTTCGCTCTTTCGTATCAATTTTAACAGATATGTATATGGTATATTTGTTTTACAAATACTTTTAGGTATACTCTTGCACGTCTTTAACATCAAAATACAGCACAAAGGCAACGATAACCAACTTTGATAAAACATAAACTTCCAAAATCACTGATACCGTAGTAAACACACCAACAAAAGCAACAGACACACCATTATCTAAAAAGGCCAATATAAATACAACAAAAAACAGAGGAAATTATTTTTTATACATCTTGTAGTGTACAGACGCGTTTTTATAATCGTCGCAACTGAATATTAAAAATTATCAAATGTTAGTCACAAAAAAAAAATTTAAAAAAAAAAAATAAATTACAAAAACAAAACATTTTATTAAATAGCTATTTTACTGGTTTTACTGGCTTGTGTGTAATATACAGTGAACTCGCACAAACAAACAAACGTCTGAACTACAAAACAGATAGACAAGTGTGCAAAATTATATCGACACATAATAAATAAACATAAATAGGATAAACAACATATAGTACAGTGTCATTGTGGTTAAAAATATAAAATGTATGTAATAATTAATGTGTATTAAAACTATAATTATAAAATAAAAATTGTTTTTAGATTCCTTGAGAATATTGATATATTGAAAAACAAAAATAAAAATAAATTAAGAAAGTTTTTATGAAACAAAAATTTTAATTGTTTTTATTTGAGAAAAGAACTTAAGCCAAACAAAACGGATTTTCAACATATGTATGCTATAAAATATTAAAACAAATATAAAAAATAAAACAAAATAAGATGACTTACCACGACTTTTGAGTTTTCAAACTAGATCGCAAAATATCATCTTTACTTGCAACTTGAGATATTGATTCGTCGAATGTATCTATGGTGTATTTTATTTGGCTTACATCCCGTTTTGAAGTATTGGGCGACAGAGTTTTGTCACTCATTTTGGGTCTGGTTAAAAAACTTGTATTATCCAGCGTGACATTATCGGCTTGTGAGTAGCGACATTTATTATTTGTTTGTTGTTTTGCAATATCATCCAGTCCAGTATTAAAAATAAAAGAACTATTTTGCTTTACAGTTTTCCAATTGGTGTCCATTGCTTCATCGCATGATAGCGATATATCTGCATCTTCAAAAATCAGAGTCCTTCTATACTTTGCCCGTGATTTCCCGGATTGAGCATTATTCAAATTAAAATGAGATTCGTCAATACTACATTTACAATCAGTAATTGCAGTTTTGGTACTATTTGAAAACAATTTTATATTTCCAAGTTCAATTTCATCATTGAGTTCTTTTAAGGTGAAACCATTCAGATCTAAAGGCATTATAGAAAAAGTGGATTCTGGTGATGAGATTGTGGTTGGACTATCAAATGAGAAACTGGTTGATTTATACGACTTATGTGAATTTTTTTTTTCTATATTTCCATTATCTTCCTCGATATTCAGCGGGACATTAACTGTTTTCTTCTCTTTAAACTGTAAGAATAATTCGGGTAAATTTTTTGTATTAATTGTAAATGGCGCGAATTAATTTTCAACTTAAATTTTCAAATAAAAAATACATTTTTTATATTTTCTTAAACTTAAAATTGATTTTGAGAAGAAAAAATTTTATCAACGACTATGCGTTTCACCTCCTTATTTTTAACTTAAATTAGTTTTAATCAGCGAAACAGATGTAATAAATGTGTTTCTCCCATTCTCATTTTATTAATACGCACCACTTTCTAATAGAGAGAATACGACTACCAACTAGTAACAAAAACACGAAGCTACTTATCAATACGCACTCAAAGCAGAAAAAAACACCAACTGGTGTAAGCATATATATCTGTGCTCGTGTTAAGTATTGTAGTGTACCTCATAAGTTGCCACCGCATACCCTTAAACTACTCTTAAACCTATACATACCAACCTAAATAGAGTAGGGTAATTGTGCAAGATCAAATAACGGCATTTACCAAATGACGCACATCGATTGGAATGCAAGTTAATTGGGGTATGAATATGATAAACACAAACAATAAATTCTACTCAATAAGAATTGTAAATTGACTGACAAATAGCAATAGTATAATCACAAACATTCCTATTGGTCAGAATAATTGTAATCAGAGTGATTATTCATATGTCCATTATATCGACAAAGACAAATAGAACTTTATCGATAAGTAGAATAAGTAAGAGAGGCTAAATGTAAGTCTCATACATAGTATATAAGGCAATACAAAATTTAATAAAACCAGACTTGAAATCACAAAACTAATCCGGCAGTAACTTGCCTATGTTTTATTCCAAGACTCAAATTAATTCGGCAGTTCCTTTGAACGCCTTACAAATCAGCTGAAACCCTGACAGCTACTAAAAATAACCAAGGGCTATAGGGAAAGATTTTAACACACACACAAACACTACACATTGCAGTATGTACGTCGATGATGTCCTTTCGGGAGCTCATGATGTGGCCAGTGCTTTAATAGGGAGGAACGAACTTACGGCTGCCTTATAGTCAGCTGAAATTCGAATTGGGGAAGTGGACAGCAAACGATCTTTCTCTTCTACAAGAATTGCCTTACGCATATCTAGTGAACTCAAAACGTTTGACTTTTGAAGAATCGAGCAGCTCAAACCGTTAGCAATTTTTTGAACGCGCAATTAGATTCGTTTTTCTTTAGAACATTTCGTTTAGAACGGAAATCTAAATATACGAAAAGAGAAGTCTTTCTTCTATCGCCAAATTTTTCGATTCTGTAGGATGGGTCAGCCCGGTAATTATCACTGCGAATATTATTATGCAACGATTTGGCGTGGTTATATTGACTGTGATGAATTTCTTACAGAATCAACGGAAAATGGAGTAAATTTATCGAATTTTTCAATGAAGTCAATTTGATTAAAATACCAAGATGTCTTTTCAGATGCAGGAGTAATGTACAGAGTTGCAGAGTTGCAAACTCCACTGGAGGGATAGATATTATTTTGTTAGCTGCAAAAACGAAAGTAGCTCAAATTAAATGTGTTTCTTTACTTCATCTTGAGTTATGCTATATGAATTTGAAATTCCAATTTCTAAAATATATTGCTGGACAAATTCCACAATAGTCTTAGCATGGATCAAAAAGACTCGCAAGTGCTTGGACTACCTTTGTAGCCGTTTGTCGTATTAAAGAAAACTCTGGAAGACACAACTGGGGTCACGTCCGGTCTGAAGATAATCCTGCGGATTTAGGCAGCCGGGGGTAGACACTCGCACGTTATCAACAAGTGCACTATGGTGGCATGGCCCATCATGGCTGAGTCAAAATAAGAACGATTGGAAACGAAGAACGTATGTGTAACGTTAGAAATTCTTGAAAGGAGATAGAAAAGTAAAAGTCCATGCATCATTTATTTTAAACTTTGAAAATATTTTAGATAGATTTTAAATAAGCCGCCTCTATCACCCAAAAGTTCATTGCTATCATTAAATCCTTTTCTGATGAAGATAAAGTCAGGAGATCGAACGGGCGAATGTCAGATCACCCTCACTTTCATATCGTGAACAATACCCAATTATTCTGCCATACGCTTGTCGGTTTGCTTAACTAATGGCGAAATTTATACATTTATTGCCTAGTCATGGTGGAAATCAATTAATGTTGCGGATATATCGTTTTGAATATTGGGTACCTCGATTAAGAGCACGGTGATTCGTTGATGCAAGCGTTGTATCATTGATAGGCAACGTTCATGCAGTCAAATTTGAGGGTGGTGTTGGCTGAAGTGGTTAGCGTGTTGACTACGAAGCAAACAATGATTTGGGGCCTGGGTTTAAACCCTGGATAGAGAAAGTCAATCAACATCATTAATTTCTCTAATGTACATTAGTGAGACATTGTATTAATTGTTGTCGGACTATTTAAGTGATGAAGCATAGCACTGGTCACTAAAAAACTGTTCCGACAGCGATTGATGCTATCCAAGCTAATGTACACAACAACGCCCTCTTTCTTCGGTTAGCAGAAACATCGGCGAAGTAAAACAATTAATAAAATGCTTGCTAATACAGCTTAACAAAGTTAATGCGTCTACTTAACACCGGAGGCGCCTCAACACTGCCTTAAAAATTAACATAAAGCACAAAGCAGGTCTTCTAAATTTTCACCATGTATCTTCTCTACCTTATCCCTCTCCCTGAGCTCAGGCACAATGCACTGCATACGTAGGGGTCATCCCCTGAGTGCTGGTCCTAATTAAAAAAAAAATAATGGCTGCTCTTCCGGAAGATAGACCCTTCACTAATACTTTGGTTGGTTTTCAGATCCCTTCGATATGAAAACTCACAATAGTAGGTTCAGCAAAATGACAAAAGGTTACGTTTACCTTTTTGTCTGCTTTTGCGCAAAGGTAATACATATTGAGGCAGTGTCACACTTATCAACTAACACTTTTTTGGCAGCATTCAATCGCTTCATTTCCAGAAGAGGTTATCCTCAAACCATCTTTTCGGATAATGGTACGAACTTTGTGGGCGCCGCACACGAGGTCAAAAGCTTCAAGCTTTATTTTCGAGTAGAGATTCAAACTTGTCGTTATACATTTGAAGAGATCTCGACAATTTTGGTCAGAATAGAGGCGTGCTTGAGGTCGCTTCCTTATGTCCTCTGTCTGAAAATCCTGGTGAACCACTTGCATTAACACCCGGACATTTTTTAATTGGGTCAGCTATACTAGCTCCGCCGGAACCGAACCAACTATTTATGATACCCCACTCAGTATCGTCAATCGGTATCGTAAACTAAAAGCTTTGATTCATTAATTTTGCAAAAGATGGAAAGAAGAATATTTAGTAGTTACATAAACGTTATAAGTGGATTGTATTGAGTGATCTTAATTTACCAACCCATCTGGATATCTTGAGATATCAAATCATTCACTAAATATTGAAGTCCAAAATAAGTTGATTGGAATTTGGGAAAAGCTTGGTATGGAAATTATGGTGAAAAATTGTGTATATATTGAATTGAATAGATTGCTTGACAAATATCAAGACCAAATCAAGAGCAAAGAGAAAATCCCAAAATTTTCAGAGTTTCTAAAATCTCTGGAAACAATTTTTTACATTGGAACATGTAAATGCGATTTGAAGGCAGCTGCATGTGCATGCGGCGGAAAACTGAGCCGTCAAATCGAAACGTGTGAAACTCTTCCGGTAAGTTATTTCTATCACTCATCTATATATATAAAAGAAAGTCGTGTTAGTTACTTCGCTTATAACTCAAGAACGGCTGAACCGATTTAGCTGAAAATTGGCAGGGAGGTAGTTTAGAGCCAGGAATAGGAATAGGATACTTATGGGCGGGATTGGACAAAGGGGCGTGGTACCTCTCATACAAACCACAAATTAAAAATCTATTATTTCTGCTCCTGATAACGGTATTTGAACAAAATTTGGTACGTCGGTTTGGTGTGCATTTTTTAAGTGCTGCTGCAAATATGGGCGGGATTGGACAAAGGGGCGTGGTACCTCTCATACAAACCACAAATTAAAAATCTATTATTTCTGCTCCTGATAACGGTATTTGAACAAAATTTGGTACGTCGGTTTGGTGTGCATTTTTTAAGTGCTGCTGCAAATTTGGTACGTCGGTTTGGTGTGCATTTTTTAAGTGCTGCTGCAAATATGGGTGGGATTGGACAAAGGGGCGTGGTACCTCTCATACAAACCACAAATTAAAAATCTATTATTTCTGCTCCTGATAACGGTATTTAAACAAAATTTGGTGTGTCGGTTTGGTGTAAATTTCTAAAGTGCTGCTGCAAATATGGGCGGGATTGGACAAAGGGGCGTGGTAACTCTCATACAAACCAAAAATTAAAAATCTATTATTTCTGCTCCTGATAACGGTATTTGAAAAAAATTTGGTACGTCGGTTTGGTGTGCATTTTTTAAGTGCTGCTGCAAATATGGGCGGGATTGGACAAAGGGGCGTGGTACCTCTCATACAAACCACAAATTAAAAATCTATTATTTCTGCTCCTGATAACGGTATTTGAACAAAATTTGGTACGTCGGTTTGGTGTGCATTTCTTAAGTGCTGCTGCAAATATGGGCGGGATTGGACAAAGGGGCGTGGTAACTCTCATACAAACCACAAATTAAAAATCTATTATTTCTGCTCCTGATAACGGTATTTAAACAAAATTTGGTATGTCGGTTTGGTGTAAATTTCTTAAGTGCTGCTGCATATATGGGCGGGATTGGACAAAGGGGCGTGGTACCTCTCATACAAACCACAAATTAAAAATCTATTATTTCTGATCCTGATAACGGTATTTAAACAAAATTTGTTATGTCGGTTTGGTGTAAATTTCTTAAGTGCTGCTGCAAATATGGGCGGGATTGGACAAAGGGGCGTGGTACCTCTCATACAAACCACAAATTAAAAATCTATTATTTCTGCTCCTGATAACGGTATTTGAACAAAATTTGGTACGTCGGTTTGGTGTGCATTTTTTAAGTGCTGCTGCAAATATGGGTGGGATTGGAGAAAGGGGCGTGGTACCTCTCATACAAACCACAAATTAAAAATCTATTATTTCTGCTCCTGATAACGGTATTTGAACAAAATTTGGTAAATCGGTTTGGTATGCATTTTTTTAGTGCTGCTGCAAATATGGGAGGGATTTGACAAAGGGGGCGTGGTACCTCTCATACAAACCACAAATTAAAAATCTATTATTTCTGCTCCTGATAACGGTATTTGAACAAAATTTAATACGTCGGTTTGGTGTGCATTTTTTTAGTGCTGCTGCAAATATGGGCGGGATTGGAAAAGTGGATGGGACCACGCTCCTTTTTATTAAAATTAAAAATCGTAATATAGTCTTAACTACTGGACCGATCGTCACAATAGGATATATAAATACTTTTAATTTTATTTTATAACGAGGGGGTAGCGAAGTACACCGGGATCAGCTAGTTTACTATAAATGTCAACCGTTTTTAATTATTTTATTATTATATATTTCAGGTGGTGGACGGCTTTCAGAAAATTGAGTTGAAAAATATAAAATTGAATTTACCACCGATTCGAAGTACTTATACGACATGGCTCATGCAATTTCTAGCGGCGTGGTTTCGGTGGATCTGGCTAACATCAAACCAGGGAAAATTATACATTCTCGCTGGCTTACCAATGCCGGTAGATTATTACGATTGTATGCGACAACGGAAAATCCATCCGAAAATTTACGGATTCTGGTTGAATTTATAATTAAATGTTATGTGCCAATGTACTTCAATATCAAGTATTACAGCTCTGGCGTGTACGGTAGTGCATTATTTTTCAAGTTCATTAGTTGGTCACGGTTTCTACAACCTCATTTACGCAGTATTGTCAATAAAGTAATTAAAGATAACTCATATTATGCGCATTCGGAATATATCTTGCTATCAATGTTGTTTGATGATGGGAAAGAAAAGCGAGACTGTGCTATAAAGACACCCGGTTAACTATCATGTCGCGATGTGGTGGCTTTTTTTTTTTTTTTTTTTTAATTAGGACCAGCACTCAGGGAATGACCCCTACGTATGCAATGCATTGTGCCGGAACTTTGGGAGAGGGATAGGGTAGAGAAGATAGAGGTTGAAAATTTAGAAGGCTTAACTCTTTTACAACTCTGCTTTGCGCGTTATGTTGATTTTTTTAGCAGTGTTGAGGCGCCTCTGGTGTTAAGTAGACGCATTAACTTTGTTAAGCTGTATTAGCAGGCATTTTATTAATTGTTTTACTTCGCCGATGTTTCTGCTAACCGACGAAGGAGGGCGATGTTGTGTACATTAGCTTGGATAGCATCAATCGCTGTCGGAACAGTTTTTTAGTGACCAGTGCTATGCCTTCATCACTTAAATAGTCCGACAATAATTAATAACAATGTCTCACCAATGTACATTAGAAAAATTAATGATGTTAATTGACTTGCTCTGGCCAGGAGGGTTTGAACCCAGGCCCCAAGTCATTGTTTGCTTAGTAGTCAACGCGCTAACCACCTCAGCCAACACCACCCTCAAGTGTCGGCTGTGTTTCCTATTCCAATCCAGGCTCTGCACATGCTTCTTATAAGCAGGGCCTGTGTTGGAATACGGAAATAAAAAGTCCTTCATAACTAAAGGTTAACCACTCCCCCTTCTTATTTACCATTTCCTGATAGTCTCCTTCATCTACTGCAGTGGTTTTGTCATTAAATCAGCTAATTGATCTTGTGTCGAAATTTGTTCAACTTCAAGTTGCCTTTCACTAACTTTTTCACGCATCGTCTATGATATTCAGGATTTTGAGCAAGTCGAACAGCAGCGGAGTTATCAACATGCAATAGTGGAATATCATATAAACCAATTGATTCTTCATATAATCGCCTAAGCCAAATTACTTATTTTGTTGCTTCTGAATCTGCAACAACTTCCGCTTCTGTTGTCGATGTAGCAACCATAGTTTGTCTTTGACTTAACCAGGAAATGGCACCACCTGCAAATTTTACAACCACCCCAGTTGTAGATCTTCCAGTGTTTCTGCATAACTGTAGCATATAAGCTTTTGATTTGATCGGTTGTTATAAACTATACCAAACATTGCTTTTCCAGAAATATAGCGAAAAACTCTTTTCACTCGAATAACATAATTTTTTTTTGTTTTTCTAACGTTCTCGATAGGAAACCAATGCTGTTAGCTAAATCTGGTCTTGTTCCTAGCATTAAATACATGATGGCTCCTACTGCTTGCCGATATGGGAATTGAGAACATATCTCACTTTTTTTCCCTGGTTCGAAAATCCCTTCTTCTTTTAGCATTGGCGATAAAACTGGTCTACAATTAGAGAATCCAAACCTTTCTAGAATCCTTCTTGCATAGGCCTCTTGACTAATAACACTACGAGATAGTTTTTTGACCAAATGTATCTGACACATAATCTCTATGTAAAATTGTCAGCTGAGTCGGAATATGAAGTCACGGTTATTTTGGAATATCTCGAAAACTGTTCTACTTTTGACCATTTTGACTATTCCGACTCAGAGAACAATTTTACATAAAGATTAGGTGTCAGATACATTTGGTCACGACTTTGTTCAAAATTTCTCGCACAGTGTAATTATACCGTTTTCGTTTCGTTTTATTTGCAGTCCCAAAAAATATTTTGCATCTTTTGTTGTAATTTTAAATTCTTTTCTTTATTCACACAGAAAACGTTCAAGTTGCTTGGGATCTGTAGTAGCTACTAGGCCATCATCTACGTAAAGAGCAATTATTAACTTTTTACCTTCTTTATTTCTTATGTACAAGCAAGGATCAGCTTCACTGGCCTTAAAGCCAAGATTCAGTAAGAAATTTCCAAATCTACGATTCCAGCAGCGTGGGGCTTGTTTTAGTCCATATAAGCTTCTTTTTAACCTGCATACTCTATTAGTACCGTCATTAAAACCTTCTGGTTGTTTCATGAAAATTTCTTCTTCAAGTTTACCATAAAGAAACGCTGTTGAAACATCGAATTGTACAAGATGCATTTTTTGACTAGCAGCTATGGTTAATAAAGCTCTAATTGTTCCCTATTTAGCAATTGGGCTAAATGTTTCATTATAGTCTACACCTTTACGTTGTACAAAACCTTTCATGACTGATCTTGCTTTAAATTTATCTATTGTACCATCTGGATTTATTTTTACTTTAAAAATCCACTTTGTTGGAATTGTTTTCAATTTGTTTGGTAAATCAACTATTTCCCAAGTCTCATTTTCATTTAAAGAACTTATTTCGGACTTCATTGCTTCCAGCCATTCTTCCTTATAAGCACTATTCATAACATCTGAGTAATTTAATGGAGTTTCAATATGACTAAAAAAAACTTGAGCTGCCATAACATACTCATCAAACCTTGATTTCTGTAGTAAAGTGCGATCTCTTAATCGTTTGCTTATTGGCTCTTCTTTTTCTTCATCACTTAACGACCTTTTATTTTGTTCAAAACCGCAAAAATCACTTTGTTCTGATAATTCATCTTGAATACACTCTTCATATAATTCGTTATCTTCTACCGAATCATATACCTGGGGACTTGAATGGGAATCATAGCACAGCTCTTTGTCTTTTTCTGTTGTACTCAATTGAATGGGCTTTTCATAACTTTTGAATTGTAATTTAACTTCTTCAGTTTTATTATCTATTCTTAAATTCTGTAAAACTTTCACAATGTATTAGATCTTCATTAAATTTGACATCTCTCGATAAAATTAAACTGTGGTTTTCTTTAACGTAAATTAGATAACGTTCTTCAAATAACCTTTAACTGCTTTTGAATCCTCTTTCTTTTCTGATCAGGAATATGGGCATAACATTGGCTTCCAATTATTCTCAAATGATTGATTCTTGGCTTTCTTCTGAACCATAACTTATGAGGGCTTTTGTCACCTATAGACGTTTTACGAGTTCGATTTAAAATATATATCGATGTACGAACAAATTCAGCCCATAAGGATTCTGGAAACTTTACATTCTTTTTTGAATACTTAAATGTTCGAGCCATCTCGATGACTGTTCTGTTTTCTCGTTCACTAGAGCCGTTTTGTTGTGGTGTGTATGGAGCAGTTAATCTTTGCGTTACTCCATATTCTTTAAGAATTTTTCGCACTTCATAGTTATCAAACTCACCTCCATTATCACTTAGAAATTCTCTTAGTGGGTTCTGTTGGTTCTTAGCAAGAGCAATAACTTCCTTCAATACAATCTTGACTTCGGATTTTTCTTTCAAAAAATATCCAAAACAATATTTTGTATACGAGTCTTTGAAAATAACCAAATATTTCTTTTTGCTACAAGATACTGGGAGAGGTCCACATACATCTGCTGACATCAATTCACCTGGACTACTGACCTTCGCTCTGGTTCCAAATGAAAGACGATGAAACTTCCCATATACACAGGGTTCACAAAATGTTCTGTTTAATTTTACATTAATGCATAGTTCTGCTTTTAGTTTCTGTTGTACGTGCCTTTTATCTTGATGTCCCCATCGCTCATGGTACAATTGTAAGGAATTTTCTTCTTCAGTGGAATTAACTTTGTTAATTCTTCTTGGAATTATTGGTTTGATATCTGCTTTATATAGGGAGCCTCTAACTTCTGGATGACCAACTAGTAAAACATTATTATTCACTGATAATTTGCATTGTGTTGCAGTCGAATTAAACTGGCTGTTTTTCGTCTTGTGCACACAACACTGAGAATAAATTTCGGGAAATCTTGGGAACATACCAAACCTCTGTGAGATCAAAAACAAGTTCTTTGTTGTTTACCTTAGATTGAATCTCAATGGTCCCTTTGCCAACAAAAAAAAAATCTTTTATTTCATTAATTTCATCACAAATTAATGGAAGAATTTGATTGGATACGCACTTAGCTTCGCTATTATTTTCTTTTGATGGTTTGCCATCTCTGATCCATTTTCTACACTCAAGTATCCAGTGACCTATCATATTGCAATAATTACATTTATCAAACTTTTTATTTACCTTGCTGTTTGAATGTTTTGATGGCTTCTTTAATATTGTTTACCACTAAAGCTTCTTCATTTGTTCCAACATCTATACCTTTGAAATTTCTTTTATACAAATACTTTTATACAACTGTGCGCACATTTCATCAATATTGTTTTCTTCATTTTTGGTCAAAAGCATCCAACTTGACTTAAAAGTATCATATTTACTAGGTAAAATTTGAAGAGTTTTACACACCAACAAAACATCTGGTAAAGGATTTTATTTCCTTTCTTTTAAACCGGTATTCAGTTTTAGCCATAAGCTTTTTACCTTCGCTATATGTAAATTCACATCTTCGTTTGAATTCCACATACATAAATTGAAAGAAATCAATGCAAATTTTGAAAAGTTGATCCTTTGATCTAGCTTGAAATCGCAGCATTAATGATTCCCAAGCTTTTGCTCCAGTTTATTTATCCATTAGCTTTAGTGGTAAACAATATTAAGAAGCCATCAAAACATTCAAACAGCAAGGTAAATAAAAAGTTTGATAAATGTAATTACTATGTTAAAAAACATAAATACATAAATAATGACATAGCACATTAATTCAACAGTTGTAACTCTGTTTTTCTATAAATAACTTATTAAACGTTAATAAATTCATGAAGGGCATTTAAAAAAAACTTGGCTTACGCCATCACCATTTTATTTCATCATAATTTTTTAAACAACTGCTCCTGAGCAGTTTTAATTTCTTGGCAAGTTCTCCCGCACACAACAAGGGCTTTGTCTTTCAATTGTGGCACCACCAACATCATGATAGTTTTGCCATTTAGTTTTTTGACGTATTCGCAGTAGATGCATTGGGAATTGTTACAAAGAATTCAATTTCGCTCGAAAATCGCATTAAAATAATTAAAATCCACTATGAAAATGGCGTGTTCGACCGGGTCGTTCAAATGAAATCATCGCAGCCTGGTCTGGATTAGTGATTGTGCCGTTTTTTTCGAAGACGAAGCTGGAAATGCGGTAACAATCAATGGATCACGCTATCGCGAGATGTTAACAACTCAATTTTGGCCAATTATTGATTACGTGGATATCATTGAAATGTGGTTTTAACAGGACGGTGCCACATGTCACACAGCCAATGAAACGATCAATTTATTGCAATCCAAATTTGGCGATCGCATAATTTAACGAAAATCAGCTATTAAGTGGCCAGTCAGATCATGTGGTTTAACACCACTGGATCATTTTTTGTAGGGCTATGTTAAGACAGGAAGTTCTCGTCCCGCAAAGCCATTTCCGAGACTCGGGCCGCTCGACGCTATATCGAGCGGTTGGGCAATAAACCGGCGGCGAAACTCACTAGCGCGGAGAAATCCTCGCTAGCTTGGGCCAAGACACATCTGGCTACTGTAGACAGATCTTCTCCTGAGGGCACTGCCAAGCCGGCTTCAAGTTTTGGCCCCAAAAGACAAAGATCAGGAGAGGATTTGTCTCAGCAGCAGATGCAGCCACAATATAAAAAACCGAGACAGGGAGACGGCAAAATCACGAACAGGTCTTACAGCGAGGTTGCAAAAAATCCGACGGATCAATCGACCATGCTCAATGGGGATTGATCTGTCAAAAGCTGCTTGACGTCTACCTGCTCAATACCAGCGAGGTCTTCTATGGTTTTATGGGAATCAGGCTCAGTGTGTACCGCGGTGATGGCGAACGCGATCCCGACAACGCTAGCGGCCATGTGAAGGAGCTGGCAAAAACAACATCTGACAAGCCAGCCGGTACGGAGATCATAGGGGACTCCACGGAATCGGTCACTTCAGGATGTTCCCAATCAACTGCCGGTTTGGTTGGGGATCTCCTGGAGGGACTCATTTTTGGAGATGAAGAGGACGCACTCCTGAACCCGAGTCAGGGTGATTGTCAATTTTTAACGAAACTTTATTAAATAATAATACTTCCGGTTTTTAATAAAAAAACACTTTTTTTTTGCAATCGTCAAGACATCAAGACAAACCTTTGTGAATTTACATAAATTAAAAAACTTCAATTTGTCATAAATAAAAATTAATATGTAAGTTGAAATTGGAAAAGAAATACTTTGAAGTTTTATTTCTAAACCCGAAATATTCTCGCTACCTTCCTGTGAAGTACTAAGTATACATACCTACGTAAATCCATATCATATCCCCGTTCCTTTTGGTAAAGTATAAAGTTTAATTACACATACATTTAATTTCCAACTATATTTTAAATGGTAAAGATTAAAAATACACATTTAAACATGGTCCTTCGATATCGAGAAACAAATTAATATATTTTTTGTTAAATCAAATACAAAAAAAAAAAAAAAAAAAAAAAGGGAATCCTGCCAAAATTCAACAAAATTACTGATTTAATCCCGGTAGTTAACGTTGTCCACAGTGGCATCCCTTCCGAGAAACTTTGTCCACATTGGCATCTCTTCCGAGAAACTCTGTCAACATTGGCATTCCTATGTAATAACATAGTTAAAATACAGTCCACATACATATGTACATGCAAAACACAAAATGGCAAAATCTCTGGTATAAGCAGATTGTTAAAAACGCATAAAAAATCTATTCAAACAGATTTAAACATGTTAAGAAATGAAGACAGTGTAATATGATTATCGGAGTTGTAGAAGGAAAACACTAAATACATATGTACATACATATTTAAAAATAATAGAAAAGGAAAACCTAAGAAAAATACAAAAAACAAAATTAAATAATTGAGTTTAAGACAAAAAAAGGTGTCGGAAAAAGAAAATCATATACATTTGTACATACATATACAAGTGACATACACGAATCTCACATTAACATTCCGTAGAATAATAAATATTAATAATTATAAAAACCAACCTTATATACTTTCTGTCTTTTTGTCACTTAAAGATTGTTTAAGAATCAAATTATTGCTAGCTAAACAAAACAAAGGTTTTGTTTACATTTAAGAAATCATATTGCTTATATTCTTTCTGTCTTTTTGTCACTCAAAGATTATTTTAGAATCAAATTTCATAAATTTATAATCAATAAATTTAAGTAGCATAAGAGATTTTTAATAAAGTATTTTTCAGTTTTAAATCAACTCCAAATTGAAGCGGTTTGTTTTAATTTGTCACTGGCGTAGTCGGTAGGATCTACGAAAAAGATCCTTAAACGAACTTACCCGTTTACTAGTGAATTATAAAAATAAAATCACATAGAGTAAAATAAATAAGGGAGAAAGAAAAATTTTTTTAAATATTTAATAAAAAGTTAAATCCGTCTGGAAATTAAAAGAAAATTATATTAATTAAAACAAAGTAAAACTCGTTGTATTAAAAGAAAAACCTACATAAGTGATACAATTCTTATTTGAAGATTTTGCGAGTTTGTTAATGGACGAGATTATCAACGATCTCGAGAATCTAAACATTAATAACGAGAACAATATGAATAACAACAACAACATGAATAACAACGTCAACGTAGAGCAACAGAGGAACTTTATCATGCAGAACCTAAGAATGGTGCATCCTTTTACTGGAGAAAAAGATAAACTGGGAGTATATATAAGAAGTATCGAAAGTATAATACCTAATATCACAGTAATGCCCCGGGATGATCGGGTTCTTTTCTTTAACACTATCTTGAGGACTCTGAATGACGGAGCTTTGGACGTGGTGAGGAGAGAGCAGCCGACTGATTGGGCAACATTAAAGTTAATTTTGATTGACGAATTTGGACATCAACCAATACCGCAGTTAATTCTAAGTATTAGCAACATTAAATTTAAAGGTAATTGTAAAATCTTTTGTGATGAAATCAATAGGTTGGTTTGTGGAATAAAGGATACAATCGAATTATGTAGCGAAACGGAGGAAAGAAAGTTATTTTTTAGAAATGAAGTGAATTTTAATGCTTTGAATGTTTTGAAAAAAGAATTACCCATTCATCTAGTGGCTTTACTTAACGCTAACTTGGTGACCGATTTTAGATCAGGGATTAGGATCCTCAGGGAAAATAATGAAATTGAAAATAACACCCACATTTACTTTAAACCCAATAATCAAAGGAATCTGTCACGGAATAATGTACGCCCGCAGATGAATGAATTTCGTGATTTTCAACCACCTTTCCAAGTTCCACGAAATGATTTTCAGCCGCATCCCAGGAACAATTTCCAAAACCCTTCCCAAAATTTTCAGAATGGATTCCGGAATCATAATTTTCAAGGCAGTTTTCAGCCACATCCCAGGAACAATTTCCAAAACCCTTCCCAAAATTTTCAAAATAGATTCCAGAATCGTAATTATCAGAATAATTTCCGGAATCCTGATGGCAATTATCGAAATAATATTCCAAATCCAAAACGAATGAGGGAGCAGGATTCTAACCAGTCTAGGTTCCGAAGATTCGGAGTGCCAGTTCCAATGGAAGTGGAAAATTTTCACTCCATAGCCTCCAATCACTTCCCTCCATCGCAATGAGAATAAATATTAAAAATTATAGATTTCTGGTTGATACGGGATCGTCAATCAGCATAATAAAACCTAAAAGATTTCCAACTCCCCTGATAAAGGTAAATCCCATTTGCGTTAAAACTGTTGCCGGAAATATAGTTCTTGATCAGACACAGGAAATTTTTAGTCCTATAAAAAATGCTATACTATTATTTTTTGTTTTCGATTTTGGCAATAATTATGACGGCCTTTTCGGTTTTGACAGTTTGAAAAAATTAAATGCTTTAATAAATATCCCCATGGGATTCATAAGATTAAATAATATTAAATATTTCTTTTTGAATGAAAATCAAAAGGAGAAAGAAGATATTGAAAGTTTTCCAGTTAATAAAAATGTTAGTTCTGATGTAAGGTTCGATCAAATGGGAAAACCTCAATTTGAGAGTGAAAGAACTAGTATTCCGCAAATTAATAATCAAGAATTGGTGAGTTGCATTGATGGCAAGTACAATGAATCAATATTTAAATTGGAACACCTCAGTAGAGAAGAATTCACAAACTTAGAAAGATTATTAAAGAAATATAACAATATTTTTTTTCGAGAAGGAGATAAGTTAACCTTCACTAATGTTGTCAAGCATAAAATTAATACTGTCCACGAAGATCCAATATACTGTAGAACTTACCGTTACCCTCAAGTCCACAGAGAAGAGGTTAATAAACAAATCCAAGAAATGTTAGACCAGAATATTATACAACATAGTCAATCGCCATATTCAGCACCGATCTGGGTTGTACCCAAAAAACTGGATGGGTCTAAAATACAAAAATGGCGTATTGTAGTTGATTATCGTAAATTAAACGATATAACCATTAACGATAAATATCCGATACCAATTATGGACGATATTTTGGATAAATTGGGTAGATGCTTATATTTTACTACCCAAGATCTTAGTAAAGGGTTCCATCAAATCGAAATGGAACATTCGGATAGAAGAAAAACAGCATTTTCCACACAGACCGGGCATTACGAATTTCTAAGAATGCCATTCGGCCTTAAAAACGCCCCCTCAACCTTCCAACGATTGATGAATACAATTTTGGGAGATCTTGTAGGAAAGTATTGTTTGGTCTATTTGGACGATATAATTATTTTCAGCACTTCTCTACAAGAGCACATTAGCTCAAAGGTGTTTGGAAGGCTCTCAGATGCCAACTTAAAGGTACAGCTTGACAAAAGCGAATTTTTAAAGAGGGAAACAACCTTTTTGGGACATATTGTCACACCTGATGGCATAAAGCCAAACCCCAATAAGGTAAAAGCTATCCTCGAATATCCAGTTCCTAGGACTGAAAGGGAAATTAAACAATTCTTGGGATTGGCTGGATTTGATCGAAAATTTATCCAAAATTTTTCCAAAATAACAAAACCCTTAACTCAATGCCTTAAGAAGGGCAATAAAGTGAATTCGTCAGACAAGAGTTTTATTGATGCAGTAGACACAATTAAGCTTTTAATTACTAATGAGCCAATCTTAGCTTTCCCGGACTATGAGAAGCAATTTACTTTAACAACAGACGCTTCTAATATCGCCCTGGGCGCCGTCCTGAGTCAGAACAGACACCCAATCTGTTTCGTAAGCCGAACTCTTACTGCCTGTTCGCCGATGTCGAAGTAGTTCTTTCTTTCGAACAATTACATATAAAACAAAAACAAAATTTTTGAATTTGTTTTTGTGTCAAATGTAATTATTCGAAAGAAAGAAGTTCTTCGTTATCGGCGAACAGGCACTTAATGAGCATGAATTAAATTATTCAGCTACAGAAAAGGAGTTGCTTGCAATTGTGTGGGCGACAAAATACTTCCGCCCTTATTTGTATGGAAGAAGATTCTTGATCAATAGCGATCACAAACCATTACAATGGTTACAAAATCTTAAAGAGCTAAACCAAAAACTACAAAGGTGGAAAATAAAACTAAATGAATTTGATTTTGAGATTAAACATATTCCTGGAAGGGAAAATCATGTTGCAGATGCACTTTCTCGTATAAGGAGAGAAAACTGTAATTTCAGTGAAGAGATTGAAGAAAATAACGAGTTTACTGATGAAGTAGATGAAACAGAGGAAATTTCTTCTGTAGCCGCAACAACGCCCTCGGCTGACGAAGATAGTTCCGCA
Organism: Lypha dubia; assembly: GCA_947311025.1. Lineage (NCBI taxonomy): Eukaryota > Metazoa > Arthropoda > Insecta > Diptera > Tachinidae > Lypha > Lypha dubia. The sequence continues at coordinate 93,965,916 of OX371260.1, read as the reverse complement.
TATGTATCAATAACTGAAAAGCCCTTAAATATATTTAAAAATCAAATCAAACTTATCAGAGGTAATCAAAACAAAATCTTTACAAAAAAGATTTTTTCCAATAATGTTACTTCAATTGTATACAAGGATCTAAATACCGAATCAATGAAGGAAATAATTAAAACTTATTTACTAAATAAAAATATAGCTCTTTATATGCCAGATGATAATGATTTTATCGAATTCCAAAGAATTTATGTCCAAATTGTTTTGAATGGAAGAAATAGAGTCTTGAGATCGACCAGACTTTTGGAAAATTTGTGTAACTACCCGGATTTTAGGACAAAAGTTTTAGAAATCCATTTAAATGGATTGCATCAAGGTATAGAGAAAATAGTAAAAATATTTAAGATGAAATATTGTTTCCCAAACTATATAAAAGAAATATCCCGTATAATAAACGAGTGCGAACTTTGCAATCGTTGTAAAGTAGACCATATAGATTTTAAATTGCCATTTAAAATCACACCTCCTGTATACGAAACAAGAGAAAAATATGTGACAGACTTTTGGCAATGGGATAAAGAATACTATTTAACTTGTATAGATTTGTATTCAAAATTCGCGACAATTGAACCAGTAAAGTCACTGAATTGGATTGAAACTAAAAAGGCTCTTTTGAAAGTATTTAACACTATGGGTCCTCCAAAGGTTTTAAAGATAGATCAAGACCAGGGAATGAATAATATTAATATAAAAAAATGGTGTGAGGAGTTGAAAATTAAATTAGAAATCACTACAGGCAAAACAGGAATAGGAGATATAGAGAGATTACACAAAACATTGAATGAGAAGTTAAGAATCATAAACACGTCAAACGATAAGGAGTTGGATTACTTGAAGATAGAACAAACATTGTTTACTTATAATCACAATATAGTTCATTCCACCACTGGAGAAACACCTTATAATATTTTATTTAACAAACAAAAACCTAAAACCAACCCACAGATGGAAAAAGAGAAAAGAATAAATAAAATAAATAGATTTAGAACGGAAAAAGCCGTAGATACAAATTTTGTTAGTGCAGAAATTAAGAGGAAAAGATTAAACAAGATCGATAACCCTTTTAGAAAAGCAGAACGGCTAAGAACAGAAGACGACGGTGAACACTTTATAGTTAAGTTAAGAAATAGAAATGTAAGGAAATATACAAATCAGTTCAAAAGAAAGAAGAAGTAACTGCATAAGAAACCTCTTAAACAATAATAAGACCGAGTGTCAATTCAAAAGGAACATTGAATCCTTTATAGGATTTGTTGAACCAAATATTATTGTAACAACAAATTTTGAATTAACACAAATACAACAAAATTGTAATGAATTAAATGTAACAATTAAAAACAATAATATAATAAATTTATACAATTGTAAAATTAGAATAAGAGATTTTGAAATGGAAGTGCTACAAGTTAGGGAAAAATCTATCATGTTACCTAATGTTAAGAATATTGAAAACATTGTAAAACTAAATTTATCTCTGCCAATCTTAAAGAGGCACATTGAATATGTAAATGAAAAAAATGTAAACTATTTAATTGGTCTTCTAATTTCAATTTTTCTAATGTTATTTTTGATTATTTTGTTATTCATTAAAAATTATAAAAGCAAGAGATTTTTAAGGAATGGAGAAAAGACCAATGAGGACATTGTGCCTTCTAAAGAGGGGAGGAGTGACATACACGAATCTCACATTAACATTCCGTAGAATAATAAATATTAATAATTATAAAAACCAACCTTATATTCTTTCTGTCTTTTTGTCACTTAAAGATTGTTTAAGAATCAAATTATTGCTAGCTAAACAAAACAAAGGTTTTGTTTACATTTAAGAAATCATATTGCTTATATTCTTTCTGTCTTTTTGTCACTCAAAGATTATTTAAGAATCAAATTTCATAAATTTATAATCAATAAATTTAAGTAGCATAAGAGATTTTTAATAAAGTATTTTTCAGTTTTAAATCAACTCCAAATTGAAGCGGTTTGTTTTAATTTGTCACTTACATACTTATGTACATATATACATATCTACAAATAATTATATATTGTAACAGTAACAATACTACAACAACAACAACAATACTAACAAAACCGACAGCCTTTAAAACCACTCGCCCGGAATCCCAAGAAAGTCGTATGTAAGTAAAAGGTTATGGGTCGTTCTTAAAAAACATGACCATTCTGAATTTTGTAATTTTTAAAAATTAAGTTGGCCGAATATGTTTATAATTGGCCTCATGTGGTTACGGATCTTATCAACAATAAGAATCCATAACCAGCATTAGTTTTTTAAATTTTTGGAGTTTTTACAGATAAAAAAGTCACAGAGTGGACCGGTAACAGAGGGGACAAATTAACTCAAAAATACCATATTTTAGCTTTTTATTAGAATTTTGTAGAATTTATTTGTCCACTTAATTAGTGTACACAAAATATTTATAAAAAAATTATAAAATAAATAAAAAATCACTTTACTCACCGTTTTTCAACAGTAACAGAGTTGACACTGAATAAGGGTACGTACCCGGCCTACAATTATCTTGCTTACTCAACCACGCACTAAACAAGACTGAACAGTTCAAAGCACATTTTGTTGATTTTAGCTAAGTTATGATGGAGAAGCATAAGTGAAATATACGCGTCATAACGTTTAACAAAATTTTTTCAATAAAATGAGTGGACGTAACAGAGGGGACCTGAACCTGGGGACAAGATTTTTCTTCAAAAAAATTATACAAAAAAATTATTTTTCATCATTCTTTTCTATATATGGTATTAATATATACAAACTGAATAACAAAAATTGTAAATATTATTTTTTTTCAATTTTATTTTAGCTGAAAATAACTATTAAATTTTTATAAATTGGCTCGGGACACAGGTTTTTGCTAAACCTTTGACATTAAAAATATTTTTTAAGTTATTTTCAGATAATTAGTTATTTTTTTTTATAATATAGTTACGTAGAATCAATAATAATTTATAAAAATGCAGATATTTTTCTATTTTCTTTTTGGAGAAACAAAATATAAAATAGTAAAGTCTGGGGACACCAATTGGTCATGTTTTTAAAGAATGACCCTTATACATAAATTTACATACATACATACTGCATACATACTGTACATACATACATACATACTGCATACATACTGTACATACATACATACATAAAAGTGCTTAAACTTGAAAAATTCCTAAAAAAAATCCAAAAACAAAATACACGCAAAAAAAGTACCGCAAGTGCTGAGTATTTTGTTTTTGGTTGAAAGAATTCAACCACTTTATACAAAATAAATAAGATATAAAGAGAATAATCACTTGTGTTCCACAAGAATATTCTCTTAAGTGCTTACATATGTATGTTAAATACTCTGTTAATTAACAGTACGCAAATTTATTTACTTCATGTGGGATATTCGCACAGAACAATATCAACCATAAGTAATATTAAAATACCCAATAATAAAATTAAAAAGCCCCAGTTAGAACGCCCAAATTGAGTAATTATAAAATAAGTTTCGCAAATCCTAACGAATATTTATGTTGGTTCTTAAAAAAAAAAAAACGTGTGCATTTAAAAGTGATTAATAAAATTTATATAAAATTTATAACCAAGTCTAAGGGCCAATAATTGACTTCCTATTTAAATACTCATTCAGCTAATTTTCATTTAAATTTATGTTGCATTTAAATAAGATTCCATTTTTTCAGTGAGTAATTATAGTTCTTATTTAATTACGATGAAAATATGGTAGCACTGCGTAAAATAAAAAATTTCCCACAAATTTCCCTAAAGAACAGCTGACTAGAACAAATAAAGAAAAATATATTATTATTTTAGCTAAAAATAAGAATAATTAAGAACTGCTGAAATGTTTTAAGAGAATAAAAGCAACTTTCAATACGATTTAAAGGTTAATAGCGACAAAACAAGACAAAATTTTATGCAGTTTGCCAGCAGCCACAAATATTGTATTGGCTTTATTTTATATAAGAAGAACAAGCAGTCAAAAACATATGGAAATTCGTAAAACTTATGTAGTATTTAAATGCACAATGTTGGCTATTTAATGTTGACTTAATTTTGCAGTGAAAAACTTAATATTGTATATAAATAGCATTTAAAAATAAATGACATATAAATCAGTACTGAATTATTGGCCCTAAGTCGCGAATCCTAGCGAACACTCAGATTTTACCGGGAAATTCTCTCATATAATTTACATTTTGTAAATCCCAACGAACTCTGTGTGAACTATTATACATATGTGATATATTAATCAAATGTACATGAAATAAACTAATTCAATTTAAAATTAAGGTCGCTAATCCCAGCGAACAGTTAAATCTTATTCTCTTATTTTTATCTAATATAAATATCGCAAATCCGCGCGAACAATTATAATTGTGTGAATCTTTATATGAAATAAAATAATTAAATCTAAAATTAAGGTCGCTAATCCCAGCGAACAGTTGAATTTTATTCTCACTTATTTCATTTAATATAAATATCGCAAATCCCCGCGAACAATTATAATTGTGTGAATCTTTATATGAAATAAAATAATTAAATCTAAAATTAAGGTCGCTAATCCCAGCGAACAGTTGAATTTATTCTCATATTATTTGATGTAAAATAAATATCGCAAATCTCTGCGAACATTTTTTTTTTCATAAAAATTTTAATATAAATTCTAATTCGCAATTCCCAGCGAACATCTAGATTTTATATCACAAAATAAATTTCGCAAATCCATGCGAACGGTTTCCGGTACTATAAGTTTTGTAAATCCTTGCAAGGGGTAATAATTCTTTGATTTAAGGGAAGGTTTATAGTTCTGTGAATTTTCTGAATTTTTGCACCCACATAGCTTACAAATAAAAAGTCTGTTTCGAAAATCCCGGCAAAATATTAAATTTATCCCCGTATAAAATAAAATAAAGAAATCTATTATATAAAATTTTAAAATTTCTGAAGTTTAAGTTGCGTCTGCCAGCTGACCGTTTGATTTCATTTAAAAGTCTTCCCATATAATACAAAATTTGCGAATCCCCTCGAATATATTTAAAACTTGCAAAATTCTCTCCCGAATTAAACTACGCGAATCCCAACAAAAGTTTAATTTTATATACAAATTTTACCATATAATACAAATAATACCCAAAATAAATTCGCAAATCCCCGCGAATATTTACAACTAATTTAGAATACAAATACGTTTTATTTTCACACCTCATATTAAACGCCATAGTCTCAATAAACATTTAATAGCAGAATTTAACACACAAAAGTAATTCGGAATCCCTTCCCGAACTTAAACTTCGCGAATATTAAAACTCTAATTAAAATAATTAGGTACCAAATCCCCGCGATTACATATACATAGAATTTTTAGAATTTCTTCCACAAATGAAACTTCGCAAATCCCAGCGAACGTTATATATTAAACCGTCAAATAAAGTCGCAAATCCCCGCGACTATATTAAAAACAAAAAGCTCTAAGAATAGTAATACTTAGTCAGCACGATTGTGAAAACAAGACAGTCACTCTCCACTATGGCAGAAGAATTCATCTTTGATTCCGACGATTTAATCACCTTTTGCTCGGAACTCAACAATACTCCAATCGATGAATTCACAGAGACCCTTCTCGAGGTGAACCTCCAAGACCTGAACGAACGATGGGAAAATGTAAAAAAAATCATACAGACTGGCTTACCACAAAGGACGAGAAGCCCAAGAAGGATTTTTTAGAGGCGGCACGGGCAAAATACTTATCGTGCACACGAGAATTTCACAAATCTAAAGCCATGATTTTAGAAATACAAAAAACTTTTGTAAACGATGTCCCCGCACACCCTGTCCAACCCACTATCAGTGAAGACAGCTTTTCACACGTCAAAGTCCCCCCTTGCGATACAGATGGGTTTTACGGTGGTTACGAGGAATGGCCGTCATTCTGAGATATGTTTACCGCCGTATACATTGACAATCCGCGAATTCCCCCTGTACAGAAGCTTTATCATCTCAGATTAAAAGCGCAAGGTCAGGCGGGAAGTATAATTAGAAAATAGAATCTATGTGCTAGCAACTTCAGCCTTGCATGGGATGCTTTAAGAGAGATACGAGAATAAAAGGATTCTCGTCGAAAACCAGATTAAGATTCTCCTTAATCTGCCCTCCATAACTATAGAAAGTAGCAAATCCCTGCAGAAGATGCAAACTACCATCAATGACTGTCTATCAGCGATAAAAGCTCAAGATGTTCCAATAAGCGAATGGGATCCGCTCATAATATTTTTATGCTCCAGTAAGCTTCCATTGGAAACCCTGTTTTTATGGGAACAGTCTCTAGAATCCCATAGAGATCTGATTAAGTGGGAAAAAATGGAAAAGTTTCTTTCTCATAGATGCGAAGTGGTGGAACGCCTCGAATCTCGAAAACAAGATTCCCACCAAAATTCTCAACGAAAAGAAATTCATAGCGAACCCGCCAAATTAGAATCGTCCCAATATGCATGCAAGATATGCGGCGCTCAACACCCTCTTAAAAATGGTCCCCAATTTCTAAGTTTTGATCCTCAAAAGAGGAATCAATATGTCGCGAACAATAAAATTTGCCTCAATTATTTAGCCTACACTCATCTTAGAAATGAATGTCCGAGCAAATTCACTTGTTCTCAGTGCAAGAAAAATCATCATTCGTTATTGCACTTCCGAACTTTCACGCCCAATGCTTCAAGTTCATTCCAAGACGAGAAGCCAGAAACGTCAGCCCAAGCGAGAGCGAGAGCGTCTGCATCCACGAATGCTCATGTAGCTCATTCTAACGATAAGCTACATACTGAAAATACACTACTGCCTACTGCAATAGGTCACATTAGCCATCAAGGGGAAAGTTTTCGAGCCCGTGCTTTCCTAGATCAAGGTTCTGAGAAAACTTTCATTTCCAAGAAACTTCAGCAAAGCCTTATGCTTCCCACGCAGCCAAGATCATTTCAAATCCATGGAATTGGTGGGCAGATAGTAGCGTATTCAAATTCTTTATGTCATTTGACTTTATATTCCAGAAGAAATAACCGCTACGTTAACATTCAGGCAATAGTAGTTCCAAAAATAACTCGTATGCTACCCAGCTTTCCCCTTTCCAAATCCGACATTCCTTTGTCTACGTTAAAAATTATGGAACTGGCAGACCCTGATTTCCATCAGTCTGGTCATGTAGATTTACTCATTGGAAGCAATGTCCTTCCACAGGTCGTTCTAGAAGGAGTAAAACCTGTCTCTAAATCACTGATGGCACAATTAACCATATTCGGATGGATTATTAGTGGCCCTGTTCAAAGCGAATCTGTATCGACATTTTCAATTGGTGTCACTGAAGGTGATTCCGACACCCTAAGTGGCCAGCTAAAAAAGTTCTGGGAACAGGAAGAGGTCTCTCCTCACCGCCCAGTTTCAAAAGAAGATGTGTTTTGTGAACAACTTTTCCAAAAAACTACCTTCCGAAATAATGAAGGACGCTACGTGGTAAAGCTTCCCTTCAAGCCTGAATTCCCATGTGATGTAACTCTCGGAACTTCCCGATCCATGGCAAAATCTCAATTCTTTCATATGGAACGCACCTTAAACAAGAACCCAGAATTAGCTCAAACGTATAAGAGTGTGCTAGAGGAATACATAAGTTTAGGTCACATGGCACCCACTATTTCTTTTAATGCGTCCAGGAGAACAAGTTCAGGGCTGTCACTCAATGATGTCCTCCATGTGGGTCCCACTCTACAGGCAGATTTGATGAACTTGATTTTGAAATGGCGATTCTATAAGTACGTGTTCAACGGTGACATAGAGAAAATGTATCGTCAAATACTCGTTCATAAAGAAGATTATCAATATCAACGGATTCTATTCCGAAAAACATCAAATGAGCCGCTTCAAGATTTCGCTTTAAAGACAGTTACGTTTGGAGTAAACTGTGCCCCATATCTAGCGATTAGAACTCTTCATCAGCTAGCACGTGATTATAAAGAAATGTATCCCCAAGCGTTTAATATTTTAATGCAAGAAACCTATGTGGACGATATACTATCAGGCTCTCATGATGTACATATATTCGGTTATTAATGGTTTATCTCAAGTTATTGAAGCTCTGAAGTCTGCAGGTTTCCCATTAAAGAAAATTACATCTAATTCTCCCAAAATCTTGGCGTCAGTCCCGAAAGAAAACATTTTAGATTCTGAATTTCTCAAATTCAGTGAAACAAGTGCAACCAAAACCCTTGGAATACAATGGAATGCACTATCTGACTGTTTTTCATACACTCTTGAGCCTATTGATGCCAACAGCGCTATTACTAAAAGGCAAATTCTTTCTAATGTTGCTACTTTTTGACCCAGCCGGCTGGATCTCGCCTGTTATTATACAAGCCAAAATCATTCTTCAACAGCTCTGGTTAGATGGAACCGGTTGGGATGAGAATGTCAAGCCCGCTACCCTAAGAACATGGCACGAATTCGTAGAGAATCTCCCGATGATTTCTGATATTAAAATACCTCGATGGATTGAATTTTCTCCTGTTCTAATAACACAAATTCATGGATTTTGCGATGCCTCAGAGAAGGCCTATTGTGCAGCTGTGTATGTCCGTATACAGACTGATGACTCATCAGTTACATCCCATTTATTAGTCTCAAAAACAAAAGTAGCCCCTATTGATCCCATCAGTCTCCCCCGGTTAGAACTCTGTAGAGCTCTTTTATTATCGAAGTTGATAAAAAGTCTTACTAGCACAATCCCACACAACAATTACAGTATACAGCTCTGGACAGATTCCTCCATCGTGCTAGGGTGGTTAGACAAGCCCCCCAATACCTGGAAAACCTACGTTGCTAATAGGACGTCACAAATAATACGCAACGTTGGAAATATTTCCTGGCGTCATGTAAGGTCTGCTGACAATCCCGCAGACTTAGGATCTCGTGGTTCTAACCCTGTTCAGCTCATGAACAACTCCTTGTAGTGGAACGGACCAGTTTGGCTCCAAAAAACACCCGAGGAATGGCCAAAGCCCATACCTTATCAAGATCCCCCGGAAGCAAAGAACAAAGTCGGAATTTTTCATGTATCAATGGCCATTACTGATGAGAGCGAGGAACAAAAAATTGTGATATATGAAGATCTTTTAAATCGGTTTTCCAAATGGGATAAAGCCATACGTGTTATGACTTATATATTTCGATTTCTTGACTCCCTTAAGGTAAATCTCTCCAATCCTTCAGAAAATTGATCTTCATCCCCATCTCGCCCCCGGAGATTGTCTGCCGCCGAGGCAATAAGAAACATTCCGCATATAAACAGTAAAGAGTTTACGACAACCAAAATCAGATTTATACATATAGCGCAGTGTATTCATTACCCCAAAGAATATTATTGCTTAACAAAATATGGGAAAGTCGAAAACAAAAGCCCTTTGTCCCCTTTAAACCCATATGTAGATGAAATTAAAATCATTAGAGTAAATGGTAGAATTTCGAATTCCTCTCTTCCCTTCAGTGAATGCCATCCAATCATTTTACCCGTACATTCAACATTCTGTAAACTGTATATAGCGTTCACGCATGATCTCCTTATGCATGCTGAATTTAATTTAATGTTACGAACGATCCGAGCAGAATATTTCGTGTCTCGACTAAGGTCAACCATAAGATTTTTCATTCGAAATTGCCTTCCCTGTGTTCGTTATAAGCACAAAATAAGAGCTCAGCTAATGGGAGCCCTTCCATTAGAGAGAAGTACGTTTTCCCTCCCGTTTACCCATACAGGTCTAGATTTCGCCGGTCCGTCTCGACAAAAACCTCCATATTGCGAAATACTCCGTATCATAAATCTTATGTATGTGTCTTTGTTTGTTTGTTTTTGCACAAAGGCCATACACCTTGAGTTATGTTCAGACCTAACCACAGGTTCGTTCCTATCCGCTTTTACAAGATTTGTTAGTCGGCGAGGTTTTCCAAAAAAAATAATGTCTGACAACGGAACAAATTTCGTGGGAGGCGAACGCGCGCTTCGGCAAGAGTTTGAAAAATTTATAAAAGCCACTTCTCAAGACATCATGTATGTATCTCAAGGAATCCAGTGGGCCTTCATTCCTCCGAATGCACCACATATGGGTGGATTGTGGGAAGCTGGGGTAAAGTCTTTCAAAATGCATTTCAAAAAGGTTGCCCAGAATGGAAAATATACGTTTGAAGAATTCACCTCACTCTTAGCCCGAATCGAATCAATCTTAAATTCAAGACCTTTGTCACCTATGTCCAATGACCCAAATGAGTTAATCGCTCTTACCCCCGGACATTTCTTACGAGGTGCTCCTCTGCTCGCTCTTCCCGAAGTACTAACAGAAACCCTTACTTTTCGAGATCGCTGGGAGAGACTAAAGGTTCTACACCATCAGTTTTCGCAGCGATGGAAAGATGAATACTTAAAAGAGATTCAGAAGAGATATAAATGGCAGACTTCTGAAGATAATTTAAGTATCGGTCAACTTGTCGTTATTACAGATGATCTGCTGCCCCCCAATGAATGGAGATTGGGTAGAATAATAAAGGTATATGTGGGTAACGATGGGTTAGTACGCGTCGCCGACATTCAGACACAATTAGGTACGATCACAAGAGCAATTACTAAAATTTGTGTTCTTCCCGTTAACACTGTAGAAACGGCATAAAACCCCAACTTATTCGGTTACCATAATCCCAATCCCCATCCCACATTCACCACAAAGCTACATTTCAAACAATCACTCCCCTAATCATACATTTCATACACCAAGATTTATTATTACCACTACTTATACCTATCTATTTCACAGGTCAAATAGAAGATCAGACATTCAGGAATGTTTACTATGCCAGAGATTCCATCCATTGAGATTTTGCAAACGCTTCCTGATGATGACCGTAGAAGAGCGGAAACGGACAGTGCGAGTCCACAGATATTGCGGCAATTGTCTAGCCCGCTCGCACGCTACTGATGACTGCACTTCAGCCGAAGTATGTAGGCGGTGTGGTTGGGCGCACCACACGCTACTTCATCAACCGAACCGGGTGTCTACAACATCTCAACAGACCAGTGGCAACAGTTAACCCATCTCAAGCGTTGTGCAGCCTCCTTCACGTACGCATCGCCCATTATAATCAGCACCAAGAAACAATGTGTGAAAAAGGCTTGGTCCATATTCGCAACCCTATCAGCAAAGGCACAACCGCTCCAATGAGCACAACACACGCTCAACACCGACAGCAGCTACAAGCACAAGACGTGTCTTATTAGGGGCAATTCGAGCGCTTGAAAGGGTAGCCAAGACCCTATAAAGCAATTGGTCACATTGACCAAGGGGTGTAGTATGTTTAAAGTATAGTCCCCGACTTACCTTTTCTCATAATATGAAGTACATTCAGTGGAATTGTAAGTTAGAATTTTACTTTTATTTTCACTCGAATCATTATCTATTGTATGAATTAGTAGTCTGTTATAATCAAATATTTGTATTTAAGAATTTCATTTGTCCAACTCTGCATTAAGAAATTGTTAATGATTGAAAATATTCTGAATTATTGAAATTAACAAATGTCAATTTTTAACGAAACTTTATTAAATAATAATATGTACTTCCGGTTTTTAATAAAAAAACACTTTTTTTTGCAATCGTCAAGACATCAAGACAAACCTTTGTGAATTTACATAAATTAAAAAACTTCAATTTGTCATAAATAAAAATTAATATGTAAGTTGAAATTGGAAAAGAAATACTTTGAAGTTTTATTTCTAAACCCGAAATATTCTCGCTACCTTCCTGTGAAGTACTAAGTATACATACCTACGTAAATCCATATCACATCCCCGTTCCTTTTGGTAAAGTATAAAGTTTAATTACACATACATTTAATTTCCAATTATATTTTAAATGGTAAAGATTAAAAATACACATTTAAACAGTGATGCCGAGGCAAATGCCGTCTATGACCCCGACGCGGACAATGGCGAAAGTGCTGCAGGTTAATCTGCAGCACTCTAAGGCAGCATCAGCTGCATTAACCCTCCGCCTTTCAGAAAAAGGGGAGGACATTGTGCTAGTCCAAGAGCCGTGGACCAAAAACGGCAGAATACTTGGACTTAGCACCACTGGCTACAAACTGCTGTATGCAACAAAAACAGGTAACAACGATAAAAACATTCGATCCTGTATCGTAGTAAAAACAAATCTCAATATCTTCATTCTATTCGATTTTAGTGATGAAGACACTGTAACTGCAGCATGGGAGACAGGAGGATCCACCATATGGATCCTATCCTGCTACATGGCGCATGATCATGCGGACCAACCACCACACAATCTGGTCCACAAAATGGCACACAACGCCAACTTGAAAGGCATACAGGATGCGGACGCTAATGCACATCACCACATCTGGGGTAGCTCAAATACCAACGAAAGAGGTGAGTGTCTATTCGACTTCATTATTGATAAAAACTTAGTAGTGCTGAATCAAGGTTCAGAACCAACTTTTGTAGTCTCAAACAGACAAGAGGTACTAGACATTACACTTGCTAGTGCGAGACACGCTCATATAATTAGGGACTGGAGGGTCTCAGCTGACTGCTCCTTTTCTGATCACCGCTATATTGAATTCAATATCAGCTTAAAAACCGGAAGCACCAAGCTTTTCGTTAATAGGCGTAAAACGAACTGGGAGGAACATAAGAATATCCTCACCAACTCAATTGCCCATCCTCCAAACATAGAGGAAGTAGCCGATATAGAAATAGCTGTCAAAAACCTAACTAACGCTTTTAAGGAAGCAACAAGAATCTCTTGCAAATCTTCCACACAACGCAAAAATAGCAAACCACCTTGGTGGTCTGTCAGCCTAGAAGAGTCTGGCAGGAGCTGCCGCAGACTCTTTAATGGGGCAAAAAGAACAGGTAACTGGGCTCTTTACAAAGCCTCATTGAATAAATTCAAAAATCAGGTTAGAAACGCAAAACGTAAGTCTTGGAAAGATTTCTGCGGAAATGTGGAATCCCTCTCCGACACTAACAGGCTGCGCAAAATTCTGCCCAAACAACCATCCGCACCTGGATTCATCCAGAAACTAGATGGCAAATGGACTACTAACTCCTTGGAGTCCCTAGAAACCCTAATGGAAACTCACTTTTCGGGCTGCTCCCCTTTTATGGAGGTACAAAACGCTTCCCCTCCTGCCCGGAGTATGACGAACGTAGCAATAACTACTGACAGGCTTCACTGGGCTATTAAAAGTTTCCATCCGTACAAATCACCTGGTCCGGATGGAATCATTCCCGCAGATCTACAACACAATTTAGACCTTGTTACACCCTGGCTGCTCATAATATACAGAGCATGTCTTGACTGGTCCCATATTCCGCAACAATGGACCAAATGCGATGTAATTTTCATCCCAAAAGGGGGAAAAGCATCGCACTCGAAGGCAAAGGACTTTAGACCTATCAGCCTTACATCTTTTCTTTTAAAGACTTTAGAAAGACTGATCGACGTTCATATTAGAAGTATAACAATCGACAGAAATCTTTTATCAGCCAATCAACACGCCTACACCAAAGGCGAATCGGTTGAGACGGCGTTACATTCGCTCGTAGGTCACATTGAAGGGTCACTTGAGCATACGAATTATACTCTAGCGGCCTTCATGGACATTGAGGGCGCCTTTAACAATATCAACTCAGATGCTATTACCCAAGCTCTCACAGAGCTAGGAATAGACCAGTCACTATGTCAATTCATCAAGAATTTGCTTGAACGCAGAGCCATCACATCTACCATGGGGGAAGCACGCATTACCAGGTACGCCCGCAAGGGTACGCCACAAGGTGGTGTCCTATCCCCTCTGCTATGGAATGTGGCATTAAACGTCCTGCTTAGTAAACTGGAGGCCATGTGCGTCAATACTGTTGCATATGCAGATGATGTGGCAGTGACTATCTCTGGCTTCCATCTTGACACAATTACGCACAGGCTGGAAGATGCACTCAGCGAGGTCTGCAAATGGTGTTCACAGAACGGCCTCAGCGTCAACCCAACCAAAACGGAACTAGTGCTCTTCACTAGAAGATACAAAATTCCCACCTTCACTCTACCCAAAATAAATGGCACTACACTAGCCCTATCGGATAAAGCCAAACTCTTAAGCATTATCCTTGATAATAAATTAACATGGAGAGACAATCTTCATGCTCGTGCAACAAAAGCCGTAACGGCATTATATGTTTGCAAGAAAGCCATTGGTCCTACCTGGGGCATAAGTCCCAAGGGGATTAATTGGACATTTTAAACGGTCATCAATCCAACTCTTTTCTATGGTGTAACAATCTGGTGGAAAGCACTGGTCTTGGCAACAAACCGACAGCGAATTGAGAGAACTCTCCGCTTAATGGCAATCATGATAACTGGTGCCCTTAGAACTACGCCCACAAAGGGCCTTTTTGCTATGCTGGGCTGGCTTCCAGTCGATCTGTTGGCTAGGAAGCTAGCTCTACGCACTGCGGTGCGACTTAGTACAACTGACGCATGGAAATATCGACCATGGGGTCACGCTACCATTGTAGAGACCATGGGGACTATCCTTGATCTCATCGACTATTGCATTCCAAGACCTTCCTTTTATAGAGTATTTAACTACTCTCTATCTGAGGACCTCCCCCTGCACCGCACGGGGCCCTACGAGTGTTCACGGATGGCTCCAAACGGGGCTCCAGGGTTTGCGGGGTGTCTACATTGAAGAATTCGGGATCAGGATTTCCTTCAGACTCCCGGACGAATGCAGTATCTTACAAGCTGAAATATCCGCCATCAAAAAGGCAACAAACTGGCTACGGTACTATAGGATAACAAATAGAGTTATTCAAATTATAACCGACAGCAAACCTGCAATAATAGCAATTTCGGGTGTGTACACAACATCCCTCCTTACCCTGGAATGCAGGAAATCACTTAATACAGTGGCTAATTGTTCTAGTACACTTATTTGGGTGCGGGGACACGGAGAAAACACAGGCAATCTCATCGCTGACAATCTGGCCAGGAGAGGTACAGAGTTAGAGGCCGCTGAAATTGACAATTTATGTGGTCTTCCGCTCTTGGCCTGCTGGAGGCAAATCGAGAAAGCCCTTATGCAAGAGGCACAAACAAGATGGAACCATCCTGTACCACAGCAAGGACCCTATGGCCTTGCATTGATATCAAAAGAACCAAAAATCTGCTGAACTTTCCAAAAACGCAATTGCGCAATCTTGTGGCCACGGTCACGGGACACTGCACCTTCGGAACTCATGTCAGACGCATGGGTCTACCAGACAATGAGTATTGCTCCAGCTGCAATGACGAGGAAGAAGAAGAAAGCATCGCACACCTTCTATGCCTCTGCCCAGCTATGGAGGATCACCGCCTCCGCTTTCTAGGCAGCAGATCCTTCAGTACCCTCTCCGAGCTCTCAAATACGGAACTCGGTTGTCTTAGCTCCTTCATCAGGAGCAGTGGATGGTTCGCCCAATAGGGGGCTCGACATCCTGGCTGTTCTGCAAGACAACTTCTTGCTTTGGTTTTTCCCACCTGTTTTTGCTTTCTACTCTTCTCTTGCTCCTCTATGGTCTTCCCTCATCTACTCTTCTTCCGACTCTTCTAATCTCCTTTCCCCCATTACTAGCCTTCACTACAGGTAGCACAATGGGACCATATTAGGACCCAAGTGAGCTAGAATCTAATCTTCCCTTTACCAGCAGCCTGCTAACCTAACCTAACCTATGTTA
Source organism: Lypha dubia (assembly GCA_947311025.1). Taxonomy (NCBI): domain Eukaryota; kingdom Metazoa; phylum Arthropoda; class Insecta; order Diptera; family Tachinidae; genus Lypha; species Lypha dubia. The sequence goes on along the minus strand of OX371260.1, from coordinate 93,950,023 downwards.
AGGACAGAGTCAATACGGAGCCAATCGAATCGATGGCACTCTTAAAACTCAAAATCCGTGATGTGATTAGCGAAATATACTCGCCATTTTGCCAAAAAGTGATTAAAAACTTTGATGAAAGAAGCGAAATCAGTCAGCGTGCTCGTGGTGGACATTTGCCAGATATCATTTTTCATTCATAATTGCCGAACTTTTCTCTTCGTAATACAATAAAAATTTGAATCATCATCACTAAATTTTTTGTTTCATTTTCTTTTAGAAAACAAAGTTCTTGTTGAGAAACCCTTTATAAAATTTTCTATTTCATATCTAACCAATTGAATATAAACTGAAACGTCCTTTAAGGGCCAATCTTTGACTTGATATTTAAGTTATAATTATTTTTAAGTTGTAATTATATACCAAATCGTGTTTTTGACTGCATATTTAAAAAAGAGTACTTAATTAATAATTAAATGAACAACCTCGTGTATTTAAATTAATATTAATTAAGATTTACGAATTTCCATATGTTGTTGACTACTTGTTCTTATATAAAATAAAGCCAATAAATTATTTATGGCTGCTGGAAAATAGCATAAAATTTTTGTCTTTTTTTGTCGCTATTAACTAGAGTTGTCAATTATTCGCCTTTCAAATTTGTTCGAATAATTCGAATAATAGTTTTTGTTCGTTCGATCAAACGATTAAAGCTAAAAAATTATTCGATTAATCGAAAAATGCTTAAAAATTATTTATCGATAAAAAATAAATGTTTGCTGTTAACACAAAAATGCATATATAACCAAAATAAATTATATATAAAATAGTTAATATTTTTATTATTAAAAAAAAATATACATAAAATTAATAATTCATAAAAAAACTTAAAATTGTAATAACTGAAATTACTTTGAACTGATGTATGTCGATTTTAATACTTCAAATACACATGTTTTATTCAGTCAAAATATATCAAATGATTTTTTTTTTTTGTTAAATCAGACAATTTAGGTTGTTCTTAAAAAATAATCTTTTAAAAGCAATATTTTTTGCTTTCAAAAGATTTTTGGTTTTTGTTTTTATTAAATTAGATTTGAAAAAAAAACTCTTGCTAATTGTCGATCCACGATATAGTGAGAAGAGCATAAAATAGTTTACATATCTAATTTTTTTGTTATTTTTTTAGATTTTTCCAAATATACCATATCGTCTAATATACAGGGCTGGGCAGTATTTGAAATACATGTATTTGAAATACGTATTTAAAATACAAATAGGTATTTTGTGTTTGTATTTTAAATACATAACCTGAAAGTATTTTGTATTTTGTATTTTAAATACATGTCCTGCAAGTATTTTGTATTTTGTATTTTAAATACATACAATAAATAGAAGTAGTTTGTATTTTGTATTTTAAATACATACAAAAAATGGCAGTAGTTTGTATTTGTGCTTCACTATCCTACACAATCGTACGATTCATTCACAGGAAAATCTTGCAAAAATCTGACCGACTTTAAAAAATCGTTTCAAAGTGGTGTTGTAGGTGCCACACTATCATAGAAATCTGATGCCAAAACATCTGGTTGACAATAAATACTCATCTGATCGCATGAAAACTATCATTTTATGAAAATTTTCATAAAATTTTACAAATCGCACGACTTGCCAAAAAATCTGTCACACGGTTGCATTTTTAGTCCACACTACTATACATTTTTAGCACACATGTCATATTTTGCAAATCGCGCGACTGTGTAGGATAGTGCGGTGATGGTTGTTTGCATTTTGATCTATTTATAATAAGGGTAATCACGATGGTGATTGTGCAAATATGCATTTGGCAAATTTGCTGTGCATATTAGTGTACTTCGTGAGCGTACTTTTAAATTTATTGCATTTTTGTGAAGAGCATGTAATTTTGTTCACAAAAATGTGGCAGCCCATCAAAAATTCTGGCAACACTGACCTCGGATGTCAAGTTACAAATGCATAAATTTATTATTTACTAATAAATTAAAAAAAGAAGACTAAAACTTTTTAAATTAAATTAAAAGTAGTTACAAAATGAAATTTTCTTTTTCTAAACATAAAAATATGATAGTCTGTATGTCTCAAGTTATTGTTTATTTTCGTTTGCAATTGATAAAATATGCACTACTATCTTTGCTCATGGTTTTTTTAGTCCAAACGAAGCAAAATTAAGCAACTTGCAAATACTACATACATTTTGTTGTTATGTTGTGCAAATGTGTGTATATTTGCACACATTTGCATCGTTTGCACACTTTGCACTACCTATCGTGATTATCCTTAATGTATCATGCGTCAAACCAATAACCAAAAACTAGAATCGCTAAAAAATGTAACTATACAAATTCTTAGAGTTGGCATCAACGCAATTCAGCTGTCAACTCTAAAGCATTTTTTCACAATGCGATTTTATTTTGCAGGTAGTACTGTTACGACAACAAGTTTAACAATAAAAAAAATAGTATGGTTCTTTTTGCATTGGGAGTCAACATAAGGGCGAACAATTTTCAACGTATGTACGTGCCTCTCACTAGCAAGAATTGTGTGAGCCTGTGTTAGTAACACCACCTGTAAAGTGAATACATCTTCAGCGTTGGGCAGTATTTGAAATACATGTATTTGAAATACGTATTTGAAATACAAATACGTATTTTGTATTTTAAATACATAAATGACGTGGAAGTATTTTGTATTTTAAATACATACATGATGTGTAAGTATTTTGTATTTTAAATACATAACCTGAAAGTATTTTGTATTTTAAATACATGATCAGCAAGTATTTTGTATTTTGTATTTTAAATACCGCAAACCATGTATTTTGCCCAACTCTTCTAATATATCGCTAAATTCTTTTTTATTTTCTGAATTTTATTGGTACAAAAAATAGAAGAATAGAATTACAGTGTAGCCTCGTTGAACGCAACCCTCGATATGCGCAACCCCTCGCTTAACGCACCACCCAATTTCTTAATATTGGTGACTCTGTAAACGCAACTTTTCAAAAAAATGCCCCAATTAACGCAACTTTGCTAAAAAAGTAAGGCTTTTTTGTTTTTTTTTTTTAGTTTGGTTTTTGATAAATAAATTCAAAACTAAAACGTGTGTATGTAAAATCTTATGCTTTACATTTTAATGTGTATTTTATTAATTTTTTATTAGATGTACATATATTTTGTTTTTATTCTTTATTTCAATCAAATAAATAAGATTATTAAAAGCTAACCTTAGTTTTTTTTTTATAAAATTCTTGATTGGTTTAAAATAAGCTTTTAAATAGAAAAATATGACTAGAAGTTTGTGACTTGGTTTGCGCAACAACTCAGTTATCGCAACAGCCCAAAATTTCTATTGATTGCGTTCACCGAGGTTACACTGTTGTAGTGGCAGCACTGTCACTTACTACTATTTAAGCAACTACGTGTCGAATTAGTGAGTAAGCAAAATGAATAAATAAAATCACTCTTAACATACAAGACAAACAGTGCGTTTGTTCTTAAATCTATTACATGGCGACCGAGACTTGAGGAATGGAAAAAAAAAAAGTACAGTCTCGCATTTTTAAAAAATTAAAAAATTTTTTTTTAACACATCAAAAACCATTTGAAGTGATCAACTGTGACAAAAAAAAAATTAATTAAAGTGTGCAAAGAAAATAAAATTGCCCTCATAAAAATACAATACCTACCTACATGCATTCAATATTTTAATCTTACAATAATTACACTACGTATCATTAGTGTAAAATTTGGAAAAACTCAATTTGCATAAATATGTAGCAAACTATCTTGTAATATGTAATAGCTACCTACAAATCAATAAAAATATTAAGTGCCTACAAGCTTGCGTTAAAAACCAAATTTAAAAGTGTTTATAATCAAATCATATTAATACATACATACATACATACATATGTATGTACCTATGTACCAAAATAAAAATTTACTTTTTATTAAATTTCATTAAATATGCAATAATTATGTATGTACATATACATATGTATACATAACTAATAAAATTACTATGTTACATACATACACACATATAGGAAAAACAGTAAATATTTCTGTACCGTATGGACATATTCGAAAATTTTTTATATAAAACAATGAAAGAGAACAGTCTCGAAATTGCATAACAAACACAACACTCTCCAATATAACTTGGTCAGCTACAATTAAATTAAAGCTATACATACATTGTTATTCTAAATAACTACAGAAAACTTACGCAACAAAAATAAAAAGAAGTTTAGTAAGAACAATTCTAAAAGCCACAAATTCAACAAAAAACGAAGACAAGGAGAAAAAACAAAATGAAAATGAATAAGAGTAAATCAGTTTTGGGACGAACATACTTATAAATGGAAAAATAAAATAAATATTTCACATGTAAGTATGTATGAATGTGGACAACATGATATAAACAAAATCAAACTTAAAATAAATCCAACGAAAGAAAAATGTGAAGAAAAAAATTGGAAAATGAATTTGAAATGAAAAAATAGAGAAAATATATATGTAAAAAGAAACTGGAAAAATATGAAAAGAAACTAAATGAAAAAAGAATAAAACCGAAAAAAAAGCAAGTGAGAAGTTGCAACTTCTACATCATACAAAACTACAAACAATAAAATATCAACGAAATATTCTACAAGCAAGACACCACAACAATAGCCACACAACAACAACAAGAAAATAATAAACAGAAGACGAAATTCAACATCAACCAATTTATCGGCAGACATAACAACAATAGAAACAACACAACACATTAACCAAACGCAACAATAGAGAGATGACAGGCCTAACAACAAAATACACTATTTCACCATGGGTATTATTAAATAGCTTTATATAATTATACTATATATACATACTTATATTTATTTCTTAAATTTTTTGACACTTACACATAAATACATATATGTACATACACTCGCTAACACAATCACATACATGCATATACAGTCAAACACAAACAGAAACATACACACATAAATGACACAAATTTGAAATTTTATTTATTTGTTTACATACATATATACAATAAATAAATGAATGAGAAAAAAAATGAAAAAAATCTTGCGTTATTTATGTTGGAAATTTTATATACATACATATGTATTAAAGACGTGCACAGTTCTATCTGTTTGTACCAGTTTCTCTTAGTTTTCAACTTCTGGTATGTATTAGTAAATATTTTCTTGTATCAGGTATTAGTATGTATTGTTATTCTGCAAAACAGATACTGTATGAGTAGATAAACAGAGAATGAGAGGAACATATTTGCTTTTATTTGTTTTCATAAAACAGATATGAACAAATACTGATGTTTATAACATAGTTATTTGTGGTACTCTGGAAAGCTGTAATAACATGATAAGAAAAAAATTTTAAATTATTTATTTTTGTTACTGTTCTTCTATTTTATTCGACCTTCTTCAATTTTATATTGATCTATTTATTAAGGCTTTAGGTCGCTATTTTTTTTATAAAAAATTGTAATAATTTTCTAAAATAAGAGGGCAATTTTTCTATACAATTAATTATCTAACATGATAGGTATTAAAGGAACAGAGTATGTACATATGTACATACAAACATATTTATACACATTATTACAGAATTTGCATGCAACAAAATTTGTTATTTCTGTGTCCGTCTCATCTTTGATAGAAGCAAAACAATTCCATATATTGCTTCGCCCTCTTTTTTCACTAATTTTGTAATCCTTAGATTCAATTTTTTGTTTTATAAATAGATTATTCATTTTTAAAAAAAAATTTTAACTACACAAAAATTAGCTCAAAACACGACTTACGCACATGTACTTATATTACATACTATAAATATGAAAAACGAACCCAGTTTTTTACATTATGTTTTTAAATGTTTTCAAAGAAAAGAAACATCCATACACAATTAATATTTCTTATATTATGTTAATATTGCTTGGAAATATCTCTGTTACAACAATTATTTTGAAAATATTTGTGGTACAACAGTTACTGGAGAATAAAAAACAAATACAAATATATACTGGTGCAAAATCAAAATTCAACTGTTTTTGTTTGTACCAGTAACATGTGTTACAAAAACCAAACAAATACAATGTTGTGTACTCTTTTTCGCTCTTTCGTATCAATTTTAACAATTATGTACATATATGGTATATTTGTTTTGCAAATACTTTTAGGTATACTCATGCACGTCTTTAATATGTATACGAGTTGGACGTACACATGTATGTGCTTGCGAAGAGTGAAAACGAAAGGATAGTTTTATCAAAAAATTATTATTTCTCTCAAAAAAAAAAACAAACAAGAAATAAAAACATATATATTCATTTTAAACAACAAAAACAAAACAAACATAAACAATTTGAAACCTTTCACATATTTAGATGGGTATAAATATAAATAAATACATGCATAATTCAAGTAGGTAATTAAACTACTATGAAGTAAATTTTCCTTTTAAATGAAATTTAAATTTGAACTATTTGGTTATTGCTAAAATCAGTAAATGTCTACAAATGAATTTGATTATAAGACTTTTAATAATCTTTTAGGTGAATTTTACAAAATAAAGAAAAGAGTTTTGCAAAACCGTCCACTTTCGAATAAGGATAGTAAAATAGAAGAATACATAAATTTGCTAATATCATCCTATAATAATATTCTAGTATATTCAAAAATTCATATTGATCAATTGTCCGGCCATTTACAAGAGGAAATAAATAGTAAAATAATAAAAAGCAGGGAAATTTTACTTAGGTGTTTTTTAAAACTAGAATGCAAAACCAAAATTCCATTTGGTAAAGATTTATTTGAGATAATACAGAAAGACATTTTGGTAGAAGCAGCATCTGATACTGAAACAAGCGATAGGGATTCTGAAGCAGAAGTAGAAGTTAAGGAAGAGATTATCACTGCTAGAACATTCAATAGTACAAGTAGGGTAAACATGGCGTCCATAGAAGAAAAAACCAAATTTATTTCAATGTGCTCTAACATTATTCGTGAAAATTATGATGGGAAACCACAAACGTTGAATTCATTTATTGATAAAAATCAAGAGTCACTAAGAAATAAAATAAAACCAGATAGTTCCAAAGTTTTATCAAGCAGGATTGCAGCACTACAGGTTAAAAACAATAACTACGAAGATTTTTCCAAGAGTGTTGAAAGTTTAGCAGACGACTTACAGCGTTCTTTAACAGTAGAAGGCGTAACGAGGGAAAAAGCCCAAGAAATGGCAATAGAAGAAACTATAAACATTTGTAGGAAAAATGCCAAGTCGGACATGATAAAAGCGATTTTAGCCCCGGCAACTTTTAAAGAACCGAAGGACGTAGTAGCAAAACTACTTACAGAAGAAGCTACAAACGAAATAAAGGAACGTCAGGTGTTATCGTTCCGAACGCCAAATAAAAATACTCACAATAGATCAGTTAGTAACAATGAGCAGTTTCGCAATAATCCCAACCGTAACAATAATTACGGAAATTCTCGTGGTTCCTATTCTCGCTATAGAAACAACAATAGTTATTTCAACAATAACAATAATAGGTTTCAGCGTAGTTATCGCGGTAATCACAGATACCAACCCCCGACAAACGCATACCAAAGAGCTGCTGTTAGGACTTTAAATGTGGAGTCCCCTCAACGACCGTCGTTGAGGGAGGAAGAAGAAGAACAAACGCAACAGTAAATCTAACAAATAATATTTCAAAAACGTATATCTATGTATACGTTAAACCTCACATATTCTGATTTCATTAAAGTAAATTGTACTGACACAAAACAAACTTGCACCTTTCTCGTCGACACACAAGCAGACATTTCCCTTATCAAAATTTCTTGTCTTAATCATGATACTATTTTAAATAAAAACCAAGTAATAAGCATCACTGGAATAACAGATAATCCAATTTTAACGTTAGGTACAATATGTACAAATTTAATTATTTCAAACCAACTAATATCTCAAGTGCTTCATATACATAGTCAGCGATGACTTTAATATTCCTGCTAACGGCATATTGGGAAAAGACTTTCTAAAAGACAATAAATGTAAAATTAACTACGAAACCATGGCTATATCTGTTACTATCAGAAATACTAGAATAAATATCCCAATACAACAAGGGACAACAAATTTTTCTTGTATAATTCCTCCCAGGTGTGAAGTGTTCAAAATATTTAATTGAAGAAACATAACAGAACCCATGTTTATCGATTCCCAAGAAATTTGCGAAGGCGTGTTTGTAAGCAAAGGAATAATCGATTCGAACAACCCTATCGTACAACTTATTAACACAACTGATGAGCTCAAATGCATAAGAAATGACAAAATCAAATTGGAAAAATTGAGTAACTTTTATATATATTCCATTAATGAAAATAATATTGATACTGAGCGTATAGCCGAATTAAAGGCAATTTTACAAAATCAAATGCCAACTGAAGTTAAAGATAGCTTGTTACCTATTTGTGAACAATATGCAGATATTTTCTGTTTAAAGAACGATAAAATGACAATAAACAATTTTTATGAGCAGGAACTTCAATTAATAGATAAATCACCAGTTTACATAAAAAATTACAGACTTCCGTATACCCAACGAGATGAAATCGACAAACAAGTTGAAAAGTTATTAAAAAATGATCTGATTGAACCTAGTATATCGAATTACAATAGCCGAATAGTTCCGAAAAAGAGTGCCGATAATAAAAAAGCGTATCGAATGTGCGTAGATTATCGAGCAGTGAACAGAAAATTACTCGCAGACAAGTTTCCTCTACCACGCATAGACGACATCGTAGATAAATTAGGTAGGGCGGAATATTTTTCAATACTTGATTTGTTTTCAGGATTTCACCAAATCCCTATACAGCCAGAATCACGTAATATCACAGCATTTAGCACCGACAAAGGATCTTTTCGCTGGAAAGTGCTACCTTTCGGGCTGAATGTGGCACCTAACTCCTTTTCTAGAATGATGTCAATTGCATTTTCGGGTATTAATTCAAATAAAGCTTTTTTATATATTGACGACATTATAATTATCGGTTGCAGCAAACAGCATCATATTAAAAATATACAGGAAGTTTTTGAAACATTAAGGCGGTACAATTTGAAAATAAACCCTTATAAGTGCAATTTTTTTCGGCCAGAGGTCACATTCCTAGGGCACAAATGCACAGCCAATGGTCTTTTACCGGATTAGTCAAAAATAACGGCAATAAAAAACTATCCAATTCCATTTGATAAAGATTCTACCAGAAGGTTTGTGGCATTTGCAAATTATTATCGTAAATTCATTCCGAATTTTGCAATTATAGCAGCACCACTAAATAGAATGACGAGGAAAAACATCCAATTTAATTGGACCACAGAATGTAAAAACTCATTTGAAAATTTAAAATCAGCATTAATGAACCCTAACATATTGCAATATCCAAAGTTCTCAGAACCATTTTTAATCACAGTAGATGCATCTAAATCAGGATGTGGAGCTATACTTAGCCAAAATTTTCATTGTAACGATTTACCAATATCTTTTGCTTCAAAAACATTTACTCAATCTGAACAAAAAAAAAACCGATAATTGAATTAGAATTGCTTGCAATTCACTTTGCAATTAAACAATTTCGTCCTTACGTCTACGGAACTATATTTACAGTAAGATCGGATCACAAACCCCTAGTATATCTTTTCAATATGAAAGACCCATCATCAAAACTAACCCGTATACGGTTGGAACTCTCGGAGTATAATTTTGTAGTAGAATATATCAAAGGAAAAGATAACGTAGGAGCGGATGCTCTTTCGAGAGTCGGAATTAATGAACTAAAAAACTTAGATAACCAAGTACTGGCTATGACAACACGTTCGATGGCTAAAATGCCAGATAACAAGAAAAATACCATACAACACGAAATAGAAAAACAAAACATTCCCAAATTAAAAGTCTTCGACAAGTTTTCTTATAACTTTAACAAGAATAGTTCAAAAATAAGAACAGAAATAATCACTAGTGAAGAGAAAATTAAAATATTACGCGTCAATTTATATAAAAAATTTAAAAAACTGTTTAATATGGATTTTGAGATTATAAACGAAACAATTAGGCTAGACTATTTGTTTTCGAGGCTACAACTGGAAGCCGATAACCACAACATTCATAGTGCAGAATTACCAAAAAATGACATACTTTTTACATTTTGTTCAACTGAAGACTTTAAAAATTATGGTAATAAGTTTCTTAAAAATTTGGAAATAGCCTTAACGGATCCAATCGAAGTAATACTAGACGACGACAAAAAACTAAAACTCATGCAGATATACCACAACGACCCTATTTTAGGTGGTCACTGTGGACAAAAGAAATTGTATGCAAAAATCAAAACAAAATTCTATTGGAAAAATATGACGAGGGACGTAGCAAAATTTGTTAGGAGTTGTCCTGAATGTATTTTAAATAAAGTTAAGAACAAAAATATAGAAAAATTAATTTTTACACCAACTCCACTCAAGGCTTTTCATTTAGTTGTTTTAGACACAATCGGTCCATTACCACAATCAGCGTACGGAAACAAGTATGCACTTACTTTAATGTGTGACCTTACGAAATATTTGGTTACAATATCAATCCCTGATAAGTCAGCCCGGACTGTTGCGCGTGCAATATTCGAAAATTTCATATTAGTCTACGGTAAAATGAATTCCATAAAAACAGATTTGGGAACTGAATTTAAAAACGATATATTCATGGAACTTTGCAAAATTTTTAATATTGATATAAAATTTTCTACAGGGTATCACCACCAAACGGTAGGAACTGTAGAGCGAAACCATCGTGTGTTCAACGAGTATGTCAGAGCATATTTGAACGAAAATTTGTCTGATTGGGATACTTATCTCAAATATTTTACTTTTTTTCACAATACGTCACCCAATACAGTTTTTGACAACAAATTTACTCCCTACGAATTGGTATTCGGTAAAAAGTCAACAATGCCAAATGAAAAAAGTACTGAGGTAGAGCCAATTTATAACATTGAAAATTACAGTAGAGAAGTTAAATATAGACTAAAGAAATCGAATGAATTAGCACAGCAATTGATCAATAAACATAAGCATCGAAATAAGAATTATTATGACCAATTTTCCAAACCATTAGACATAAAAGCAAATGATACTATTCTATTACAAAAAGAACCATACGATAAGCACAAGAGCATATACGATGGTCCTTATCTAGTAACGAATGTGGATGGTACAAATGTAACAATTATGCATGAACTAACAAAAAAAAGAAAGACGGTTCACAAAAATAGAATAAGAAAAATGTAAACAAAATCAAATACGTATCAAAAAAAAAACCATTAATATAGCAATTAAAATAAAATTTTTTTAAAAATCTAAGTTAACCATGATGAGACAGACAGGCTGAACAATTGGAGGAAGGCGCTTCCTGGTGGGCCTTTGGCTCACCAGTCGAAGGGGTGGTGTCTGGTGGGCACTATCCCCTGATCCCAGTTGTTTCGCTGTGTTTGCTATACAACAAATTTTTAATAAACGTGACATTTTTTCATAAAAATAAAACAAAATTTGTAATGTTACAATTTGAAATGTTACAATAACTTTATTAATAACTAATAATAATAACATGTTATGAAAGAAAAAAAAAACAAAATTTATATTAAATTGTAATTTGTTTATTTAAAAACAAAACCTTTAAAAAAAAAAAAAAAAAAAAAAAAAACTTTTTTGGAATTAAACCTAACAAAAATAATATATTATATATTATTAAACTAAATTTGTAGAAATTGAAAACAAATAAGATGAATATAAGCATTTTGTTAGATATGCACATATGTAGAATATCACAAAACTTTATTATAATAACGTCGTTATACATATATAACAACAAAAACCCAAAATTTAAATTAAATTAAATATTCATATATTTATTTAAAAACAGAACTTGGAAAAAATATAAAATTTATACCTTAAATAATCTAGGGTAAATATATACTCATATAGAAGAAAAGAAAATTAATTAAATAATATCAAAATAAATAGAAGCACATTGAACAAAAACTTTTTAATATTTTTATATTATTATTATTACGAATAAACGTAATTATTATTTGAACTTATATTGATTTACATATGGAAAGTAATATTATCAGGCTCAAGTTCAGTTTTATTGAATTATTGAAAATTCAAAATTACTAAGAGTTTTTTTGTGTTGGAAAATATTATTATTTATATCCAATCAGTTTTTAGCAGAACGTATCAGTACTGATTTCAAGGCCGCTACACCTCTCATCAGCGTTCAAATGTCCATCTTTACAATTTTCGTAAAGTGGATACTAAGTGAGAAGAATATCAACTATTTAACCAGTTCTCAACAGAAATAGAATATGAGAATTAATTTTTAATTCAATTTTTATTCTACAATGAAACAGTGCTGGTTAGTACGAAATTCCCTCATTACTGTTTGGAACTAATAATCAACACAAACTCATAGTCCGTTATCATCAAAGTATTCTACTTTGTATTTTAACGTTTTTGTTGTTTTTACTCTATGTTAGGGAAATTCACATATTACTGTGACCCCTGTTATTAGGGTATTTATAGCTCGTGCCCAATAATAATTACGTTTATTCGTAATAATAATAATATAAAAATATTAATTCCGCTTGGGCACGAGCTATAAATACCCTAATAACAGGGGTCACAGTAATATGTGAATTTCCCTAATATAGAGTAAAAACAACAAAAACGTTAAAATACAAAGTAGAATACTTTGATGATAACGGACTATGAGTTTGTGTTGATTATTAGTTCCAAACAGTAATGAGGGAATTTCGTACTAACCAGCACTGTTTCATTGTAGAATAAAAATTGAATTAAAAATTAATTCTCATATTCTATTTCTGTTGAAAACTTGTTAAATAGTTGATATTCTTCTCACTTAGTATCCACTTTACGAAAATTGTAAAGATGGACATTTGAACGCTGATGAGAGGTGTAGCGGCCTTGAAATCAGTACTGATACGTTCTGCTAAAAACTGATTGGATATAAATAATAATATTTTCCAACACAAAAAAACTCTTAGTAATTTTGAATTTTCATTAATTCAATAAAACTGAACTTGAGCCTGATAATATTACTTTCCATATACAAAAACTTTTTATTAAAAATTAAACTAAATTTTTCTACAAACAAACAAAACAAAAATAAGAAATAATTTTTTTTTTTATTATTTTTTTGCAAAATCAAACACTTAACATTAAAAATATTTTTAGATACTTACACATATAAAAAAAAAAATCAATCAAACTTTGTAGAAAATTAAAACAAAATATAATTTTTTTTTTTCTTTTATATATTGTTGGAAAATGCTGAATCTAACGAGACTGATCACCTCGGTTTGATTCAACATTTTTTATAAAAAGGGAGGTGCATAGGTAGGTGGCCAATGCTTATGTTTCCAAACTTTAAAAACAAAATACAAATACTTTCAAATTATAAATATTTTCAAATAGAAAAAAACTAACATATCAACATTTTTAATAACATAAATATTATAAGTTATAAGTAATTTATATTTTTTTTCTTTAAAAGAAGGGAGGTGTAGTGGCAGCACTGTCACTAACTACTATTTAAGCAACTACGTGTCGAATTAGAGAGTAAGCAAAATGAATAAATAAAATCACTCTTAACATACAAGACAAACAGTGCGGTTGTTCTTAAATCTATTACACTGTATTTAATTCGCATAAAAGATTGTTATTTTCATTACTAATAAGTTCTTCTATGTCAGTACTTTTACCTGAATTAATGTGGTTACTTTCAATATAAAATAATTTAGAGTATAATTCATTCGGATATTCTTTAGTTTAAATTTTTGAAGAATATTTTAAAAATTATCATTGTTTGGAAAATTTCCAGAATTTAAAAATATTATTAACGTATTTTAAAGTTTTATACGTCTCATATTTATTCTTATTTTAATGCGTTTTAGTAAATCTGTTGCAAAATAATTATTAATTTTTTTGTTGTTGATCCAACAATTTTGTATACTTTAGGACACTTGTTATAAGTGATTTTGATTTCTTTCTTTTTTGTTCTTGGTAAAATACTTCCAAAGCAAGCTCATTCACAGAAAGTACACTGCATGTTAATGCATAGAAATTAGTAAATAAAAATTATCAAATTGTTTCGTTTTTACCCATTTAAGAGTAACCTATATTTTAATCGAACTCATATGGTAGTGTAACACATATAAAAATATTTAATTTAAAAAAAAAAAATAAATGTGAAATTTGGACAAAAGGAATAATCTCAATTACTGCTCGATGTGCGATTCCCATATAGTGAGGGAAAAGTCTTTTTCTTTGGATTGAGGGATCCAACACCAATTAAGGGGTAGGTGCATAATTAATTTTTTTTTAAGTGATTTGATTTTATAGTAATAAATGATTATTATCGATATCATTTACAATAATCATGTAGGGTTGCGCGAATTATTCAAACATTTGCTGTTCAAAACCAATGTACAATAATTCTCTTGTGTTGAATTTTTATTTATGTATGTTCGTTTTTGATAATAAGTCATAGATAGGTAGAAGTGTTAATTAATTAAAGTTAGCTCGGTTATTATCCCTATTGTCCTGACCTCTTGTAAGTCAATAAATGGCAACAGTAGAACAACTTAAGATTCAAGAGCTTAAGGACGAAATCAACCAATATAAAAAAGAGAAAAAAGATCAAGATTGGGAGATAAACCGGTTTAACGAAGCTCTTTTAGAGGAAATAAAAAGTTTCACTAGTAAAGAAGTATATCAACTAGTAAGAACACAGTGTGGGGAAAATTTACTAGGTTAGAAACGACGGATGCTATTTTGGCAGAATTAAATAAGGAGATTGTCGAAAACAAAAATAAGCAATCAGTAGAAATTAAAAAATTGAAACTATAAGCAAAGGAAGCAGTAAAACAAATAGAGACTTTTAAGAAAAATCAATTGGAATTTGAAACATACAGCAGGGAAGCGGAACAAACCATAGAAAAACTTAATACAATAGTTCAAGAAAATTTAATAAAGGAAAAAGAACTTAGGAAGTATTTAGAAGAATCAAAAGAATTTATAGCTAACTGCAAACAGGAAATACAGCAGTTACGAGCAAAAGAGGAAACACACGCTGAACTAGAGGAAAAGGTATTAAACCTTAATAATAAAATAGAAGAAAAAGAATCGTTTTTTTTTTTTTTTTTTTTTTTGATAATTTTATTATTTATTGAATCTTTAATTATTAATTAAATTATCAATAAGTTTTTCAAATCTTAAATCTAAAAAATATTAAATATAGGTTTAGCCAATGCTAAACAAAATTTTTAATTTCAACGGTTGATTATTGTTGTTTTACATCTCTCGTGAACGGCTGAGAAAAAAAGTATCCCCCTTCTTTTCAGCCGGGTGTGGCCTCTATAATGAAGAATATTGCGCGCGAGTGGATTTGGGTGCAACTCAAGTTTTTTTATATATTTTTTCACGTGTTTTGAAAATACTGTCTTCACCAACGGAACGTCTAGATCTTTATGAATTCGATGGTTTCTGACATACCAGGGGGCTGCTGTTATTGTACGTAGGATTTTATTTTGTCGCCTTTGAATTCTTTCGACATTCGATGCTGAGGCAGTGCCCCATAATTGGATTCCATAGGCCCATATTGGTTTCAGGATCGCGTTGTATAACAAAAGTTTACAGTCAAGACTTAATATAGAATTTCTTCCAATAAGCCAATTCATTTGGGCTGCTTTTAATTTCATTTGTATTAACTTTGCGTCTATATGCGATTTCCATGTTAAACGACGATCAAGATGAACGCCTAGATATTTGACAACAGTGTGTTGCGGTATGGTCTCGGTGTTAATTTTTATAGGCGGGCAGGTTTCCTTGCGCAACGTAAAAGTTACGTGCACACATTTCTGCTCGTTAACTTTAATACGCCATTGTTTGAGCCAATTTTGCAATTTGGATATATACCCTTGTAAATTGCGGGAAGCTGCTACAGGATTTTCGTGAACGCTTAGAAAAGCTGTATCGTCAGCAAATGTTGACGTGTGAATGTTACTGCTTAACGGTAAGTCAGAGGCATATATTAAATAAAGTAATGGACCGAAGATACTGCCTTGGGGAACTCCGGCTTCGATCGACTGCGGTGGGCTTAGAAAATTGCCTTCCCTAACTACAAATTTTCGTTCGAAAGTGTCTCTGATAACATTCACAAGTCTGTGAGTTTGTTCAATTGTGCTATGTTGTCTGCGAAAACCGAATTGATGATCTGGAATGCATCCACTTCTAGTCACTATAGGCATCAGCTTGCTCATATACAGCTTTTCAAATAGTTTTGAAATGTTGGGCAATAAACTTATAGGCCGATAGGATTCAACCTTCGTATGATCCTTGCCGGGCTTTGGTATCATAATAATCATCGAAACCTTCCATTCTGCAGGATAGTATTGCAGCCGTAGAATACTATTAAAAATGAATAGTATAATTCTTTTTGCAATATAAGGCAGTTGTTGAAGCATTTTGTTGCTTATTTTGTCGACACCTGGGGCTTTTTTGGTGTTAAGACTAGTAATGGCCTTTTCAATCTCCACAATGCTAAATCTTAGTGGTATTTCTGGTAAAGAGACGACTGGTGGCAGTTCAACAATATCAGCAGAAATATTCGGGGTAAATACTTTTTCTAGGTGCTTAACAAATATATCACCTTTTTCAGCATCAGTTCTTGCCCAGTCACCATTAGAGGCTCGTAATGGTGGTTTGCAAATCACTGGCCTTTTAAGTCCTCTGGCTGCACGCCACAGCGAATAATCTGTTGATGGTGTTGCATCGAGTTCTTGCAGAAATTTTTGCAGCGAAGCTGTTTTTTGTGATTGTAAAACTTTTCTTAGCTGTTTGGTACACTCCTTAAGCCTTAATTTTAGCTGAGGCGATCTGTAACGTTGCCATTCTCGTCGAGCTCTCCGTTTTTCAGTCAATAGCCTTTCTATATCTGTACAAAAAATATTGTTAAATCTCGCTTGTTGATTTGGTTGAATTGAAGAAGCATTAAGAGCAGCTTGTTTAGCATGTGCTTCAAACAACCTAATAGAATTTTCTATGTCAGCAGGTGTTCTCAATGGCATATTTTCCGTGCAATGAGCACTCAAATATTTTTTGTATTTCAGCCAGTTAATACGTGCAGGTGTCAGCGGTAAGTCACATGTTGGTGTTGTAGTTGTGTGTGAGTAAATAGTGATAATAGTAGGCGAGTGATCTGAAGACAAATCCAGAGATGCTTCTACTTCAATCATTTCGCTGGGCACGCCTTTCATAATCCCAAAGTCGATAACATCAGGAATTTTTTGACGATCCGTTGGCCAATATGTTGGCTGACCACTTGAAACTACATTCAAACCCATTTTTGAAATTGTGTCAAACAAAACACGACCCTTGGGACTGATTAAACGTGAGCCCCAAAAAGTGTGTTTAGCATTGTAGTCGCCAGCTGCTAGAAAACGGGACCCCAGTGTTGTATAAAATGCGGTATATTGACTCTCTGAAATTGAAAACCTGGGAGGAGAGTAAACAGATGATATCACAAGCTTTTGATAAAAATTTTCAATGCAGATGTTCGTTGCTTGAAGATATTCTTCACGAAGATCATTTAGTAGGTAGTGTTTTATTCGAGTTTTTATTAGGATTCCAGAGCCACCACAAGCTCTACCTTGAGGATCCTTGGTGTCGTAGAAACTATATCCACTAATTCGAAAATAGCTTCGGGACGTCAAGTGAGTTTCTGAGATAAGCATAACATCGATTTGTTTATCCAGAAGAAAGTATTCAATTTCATTTTTATGTTGGCAGATGCCGTTTGCGTTCCAAAAACAGATTCTTAAGTTCATGGTTTGTTCAATACAGCCTGCAACAAGGTAGACTGCATTTTCAACATTTCCTGCATCATACAGGACATGTTGAGAGTGAATGTATTTACTGTTTGTATAAGGATCTCTATTGAGGCTTCAATACGACTTAAATTATGCCCTGATTCTTCATTTACTGGTACAGTTTTTTGTGCCGGAATCTGGTTACTCTTTAAAATATTAGCGTATGAAAATTGACTATTAGGTTTTTGTTGAGTAAGAGTCGTGTTAGACTTTAAAACATTTGAGTATTGATTATGGCTAGACGACGGTTGAGGTAACTGTGGGTAGTTTAAAGGAGTGTTGGGCTGAGCGGGAGTAGCATTTGTTTTTCTGTTCGACGAATTTTTAAAAAGAGAATAAAGAGGGCAGCCCCTATAGTTGGCAGTGTGGTTTCCGCCGCAATTACTACATTTTTTTGCTTTGGTATCACCTTTTAATTTGTCACAGTTAGCGGTACTGTGTAACTCGCCACATACAACGCAAACGGTAGGCAACTTGCAATAAGTTTTGGTATGGCCAAATTCTTGACAGTTCATGCATTGGATAGGTCCAGTTTTTTTATGTGGCATCTCAACGGTAACTCTTCGATGCAACAAGTATTTTAAGTTATAGATTGGGTGCGATTCATTTTTTTTAATTTTCAAGTCACCTGGCTGTAGCTCGACTCTAAAAATAGGTTGGGGGATTTTTTCCCTGTTTTTAATGTTTGAAACATTTTTCACTTTGAAGCCATTATCTTCAAGGCCAGACTTTACCTCTTCTGGATCCACACTAGAGTCTATACCTTTTATTACGACGGTTAGACCTTTAGCACTCTTTAATTGGTACGTATAAAATTTTTTGTTTTTTGACTCAAGGTCAGAAACTATTTTTCGGTAATTACTTTCTTGCACTACCTGGATTTTTGTTTCGTTAATATTTCCGCGCTTAATTGGAGTTACATAGAACTCATTTTCTCCAATTAAGGAGATAAGGCTTTTTACCAAAAAACTAGAGTTCTGCTCTCTTAAATATATCGGTGGAGGTTTACTCGACCTTGTTGTAGTTGTGTCTTCATTGTCTTGTTCTGATAAAATCGCGAAACGATTTTCGGAATTTTTTATTTTGTTTTTTTCATCTCTGGGAACTTTCGCTGTTGAAGCTATTTGAGCTGATTTTGGACTTCTTCCCCTTTTTAACACGGTTATGTATCTGTCCATTCCTGTTTGAATTTTATTATCATTTAATGTACTCACCGCATCTACCATTTTGTGCACGTTGGTCACCTTGTTACTTATTGTTTGTTTGTTTGTACAGCTAAACTGACAAGTTTGCTGATGGGTGCAATTGTTGTTGCTTCTTGATCACTATTTAACATGTTCAAAGATAATGATCGCGCACGAGTATTTGTGTTTGCTGTTAAATTCAGGTTTTTGTTTAATTCATTTTTTTTATTGTCGTCATCAGCAACTAAAGTTATGTATTGTACATTCCTACTGCTTGTAGGATTATTGTTGTTTTTATCAGAAGATGAACTCATCAGAGTTCTCTTTTTTTTATTTTCACTTCTATTAGTTTGTGTATGCAAATATTTATGTGTATTGCACACAAGCAAAAAAATAAAATAAAACCAGTAAAATAACTGTTCAATAAATGTTTTGTTTTTTTATATTTTTTTGTGACTTGAAAATTTTTTTTCTTTTATATTTTTTTTTTTATATTCAGTTGCGAAGATTATAAAAACGCGTCTGTTCACTACGAGAGTTGAAAATGAATGAAAAAGAAAGAATCGTTGATTAAATATTTAAAAACCGACTTAGAGGAATTATTTCAATCAAATTTATCAGTAAAAGTTGAAACTGAAATCTCTAATATTAAAACAAAAAGGTCTCCATTAAAGTGTACGCCAAATAAAGCTATGTCGTACGAAACAATAAGCAAAACCATAGCTAGGGTAGTACCCCAATTTTCGGGAGCGCGAACGCCGGAATTATCAAGTAGGGTGCATGAATTTGTAAATGCGTGTGAACTTGCGTTTAATTGTATAGGTAGAACAGATGAAGAAATTTTTGTTTCATTACTGTCTACAAGGCTCGTAGGTGATGCGTTTGAACTTGTTGGGTGTAATAATATTAAAACACTGAATATTATAATAAAATTAATAAAAAACACCTATTTATCAGCAAGGTCCTTAGATAGCGTTATTGTAGAGCTTAAGCAGACGCGTCAGTTTATATCAGAGGACATCAACTCATTCTCAGGAAGACTTTTGACTCTTAAAAATATAGCCAAGGAAATAGTAGAAGCAAGCTACGGCGCACAAGAGTCCGTTGCTCTAATGAGCGAAATAAAAAATTCACTAATAACATCTTTCAAAATTGGACTGGCAGATCCTTCATTAAGGCAATTTATGCTAGCCAGTACCGAAACAGACTTAGATAAACTTGTGGACACAGCTCTAAAAATGTCTCTTTTATTACAACCGCAGTACGTGCAAATGGGAATGTGCCCCCAAATGCAAATAATACAAAATCCCCAGTACCTTCAGTTTTAAACAATAATATTTCATTACCTCAACAAAACCCTACACAATTTAATAATAATCCACTAAATATGTGTAACTTTAATCAAATGAATTCACAATATGGCCAAATTCAGACTCAAACACAAAATCAGTGGCCAAACCAGTATAACAACCTAAGTTTACCTAATTATAACGCCTTAAGCCCGACAATCCCTAATTTTAATCCGCAAATTACTGAAACTTATTCTCAAGACTCAGTTGTACAACACCAAGAATCAAAATATATTCCCGCTGCACAACCATCTAAATGGCGAACCCATTCACCACAATACGCAACGAAATGTGGCTTCTGCAATAAGCCTAACCACACGTATGCTGAATGTAGGCAACGTCGTAACACTCCTTATTATGGAAATCGCAACTCCTATGGACATGAGGAAGACACTTGTCCCAGGTCAAAAATATTCGTAGCCAACACATATAAAAGTAAAATAAAATGTAGATGGTGTTCTAGAATAGGGCATTTAGAGGAAAATTGTTTTAGTAAAAAAAATTATAATAATGTGGGAAACGACCAGGGGGCCGGCAAGACCAACTAGGCTGCGCCCCAACTCACTATAATTTCAGAGAAACCAAATCCGAAAACCCAAATAAAGCTTCATTACCAATAGAACAAATTACTGAAGTAGTAGACAATGAAGTTAACTTAAATATCAGTTCTAATAAAAACATTTTACAAAGCGTGGTACCGATTCAACCTGTTTCAACGGAGTCAGTCAATAATTCTTTTCCATTTCTGTACTGTACTGAATAGGAAACTTGACGAAATGCGGAAGTTAAACACACTCAAATATAAAAAGAGTATTAAAACCCGTAAAAACCCTAAAGTCAATACATCTCCCAATAATAAATTTAACGAATGTGGGAAAAATTCATTCACGTGGTAGATAACCTTAACGATATTACCAGCAGATGGTATATTAGGCCGCGATAATCTGTGGAATCGCTCGGTAATCGACACAGTATCCAAAACGCTAAAAATATTTAATGATAAACAGGAAATTGTTACGGAAGCACCACTCAGAACTTTAAATTTTCTTAAGTAATAAGAAATATAAAACAAAAATAGCGGCACGTACACAAACAATTGCTCAAATACATGTAAAAACAGGTTTGCGCGAGCTCCTAGTGAACTCGCAAGAAATCGAACCTGGAATTTATATAGCAAATACTGTAGTAAGCGTAAAGGATGGTATCATTAACGTTCCAATATTAAACCCCACTACAAAAGATTACTTTATAGACAATAATTTTATACCTAGTCTTAGTAACTTCAATCAATTTAAAATAGCTGGTGAAAACCAAAGTAAAGTTTTCAATATTACTAAAAAAAAACCTATCGCTAGTAGAATATCGTTATTACTAGCATCATTAGATTTAGATCAGAATTTAAATATGTACCGAAGAAAGAATCTCAATTGAAAATTTATGTGGTCATTACAATGACATTTTTCGGTTGGAGGGTGATCCTCTAATTCATACATCCGTGTTGACTCATACAATCCCAACTAAAGCTGACCAACCTGCTATTAATCAAAGGCAATACAGATTGCCTCAAATTCATAGGGACGAAATTAACAAGGAAGTCGATAAAATGCTAAAGCAGAATAAAGTTTCTCCAAGTAAATCGCCATGGAACTCACCACTGTTGGTGGTACCTAAAAAACCAGGTCCAGATGGACAAAAACGGTGGCGTGTAGTGGTGGATTTTCGGAAACTAAATCTTGCGACGGTTAAGGATGCTTTTCCGTTGCCTAGAATCGTGGATATTCTGGACCAACTAGGTAACTGCTGTTATTTTTCTACCTTGGATTTGGCAAGCGGCTACCACCAAGTGCTAATAGATGATCGCGATAAAGCGAAGACAGCTTTTAGTACGGCGCGGGGTCACTATGAATTCAACAGGTTGGCTTTTGGGCTTACGGGAGCACCAGCTAACTTCCAAAGAATAATGAACCACATTCTAACAGGTCTAAACGGAATTGACTGCTTAGTGTACCTTGACGGCATCGTTATTTACGGGAGATCCTTAAAAGAGCATAACGAGCGACTACAAAAAGTATTTTCTAAACTAAGACAGAGTAATTTGAAATTAAACACTGAAAAATGCCAATTTTTACGCCGCGAAGTCATATATTTGGGGCACAAATTGCTCCCAGTCGGGAGCCCTGCCAGACCCTTCTAAAACTACTTGTGTAGTTAATTACCCTTCGCCTAAAACTCTTAAGGAAACATAATCTTTCCTAGGTTTGGCATATTACTACCGTAAATTTATTCCTGGTTTTTCAAAAATAGCTTCACCAATTACCAATTTATTAAAAAAGGATAAAAAATTTAATTGGTCAAAAGATTGTGAAACTGCTTTTACGGCTTTAAAAGAAGCAATAGTATCTCCACCAATTCTTATTCACCCGGACTTTACCACACCTTTTATTCTAACCACAGATGCCAGCAATGAGGGGTTAGGTGCAATATTATCCCAAGGTGAAGTAGGCATTGCATTCGCTAGCCGTACATTAAAGGCTGCAGAAAAGAACTATTCGGCAACGGAAATGGAACTTCTAGCTATAGTATGGGCTACGAAAAAATTTCGAACGTACTTGCTAGGACGGCCATTTACAGTGTTCACCGATCATAAGGCATTAAAAGGAGTTTTTAACGTCAGCGACCCGACAACTAGACTTCTCCGGTTCCACCACAAACTGTCTGACTACGACTATAAAATAAAGTACAAGCCAGGAAAATCTAACACCAATGCCGATGCACTGAGCAGAAAACCACAGCCAACAGACAGGGAGAACATATCAGTCGTAAGAACAAGGAGCAAAACACAAATCGAGGATGGAGTAAAACAGTTAAACACGTCAAAAGAAGATGAAAATAAAGAAGTAGTGTACATAAATCCTCCAGAAATTGTTGAAAATAACAGCAAAGTAATTGACAAAAGCAGAAAGTTCGAAGTTCTCACCGATCGAGAGGAAATAAATACAATCCTGAACGACTTCCACAACTCTATTTTAGGAGGTAACCAAGGCATGAAAAAAACTTATTGGAGGATAAGGGAACAATATCGCTGGAAAAACATGCAGAAGGACATAAATGAATATATTAAAAATGCCATAAGTGCCAATTAAACAAAAGTTCAAGAAAAACAAAAATGCCAATGATTATTACAGATACACCACAACTACCATTCGATAAAGTGTATATGGATATAGTCGGAGTTTTGCCGGAGACCTACTCTGGTAATCAGTACATCTTAACTTTCCAAGATGATTTGACGAAATTTATGGAATGTGCCGCATTACCTGATCAAGAGGCAGCGACAGTCACCAAGGTTTTTTATGAGGAAATCGTAACAAGATATAGAATACCTAAAGTACTGGTTACCGATAATGGATCCAACTTTACTTCCAAACTATTTGCACAAACGTGTAAATTATTAGGAATTAAAAAATTGCATATCACCGCATACCATCCACAAGCTAATGGCAGCCTCGAACGTAGTCATCGTCCCTTAGCGGAATATCTTAGAAATTTTGTGGCCAATGACGAAAGGTCATGGGATCAATGGTTGAGGCAAGCTGTACATGTACATAACAATACACAACATGCAGGTACTAAATTGACTCCGCTTAATTGCTTGTTTGGTTTCAAGTTTGACATGCCAACAAACTTAAAAAGGTCTCCTACACCAGCTAATAACCTAGAAGATTACCCAATACGCCTCCGTTATCAATTACAAAAAACCCACCAAATTGCAAAACAGAATCTCGATAAGGCAAAATTTCTTTCAAAGAAATCATATGATAACGGGATAAATCCCGCCACTTTTCAAAAGGGTCAAAAGGTTTTACTAAAAAATGCTACAAGAAAAAATTAATTCTCCCCTATATGGACTGGCCCATACGAAATTATATCAATAAATAGTCCAGTCACTACCTCACTTCAAATAAATAAAAATATAAAAAAGGTCCACAATAACAGTATTAAATTATTTAACGAGTAGAAATGAAGAATTTTTGGTTAGAAGTTATTATGTAACCTGTACATATACAAAAATATATAAAATATATAATTGTTTTTTTATTTTGTCTCTATTTCCATTGAAAAATCATTAAATAATCAACAAACACGATTTTTATATCAGTGAATGAAGTGATTGGCCGCCAATATCAGGTACACAACATTTACAGTTTTACGGGAGAAAACTGTGAGAGGTTGTAAGGTTAAATAAATAATGGATATATGTTTTTGCAATTTTATTATATAAAGTTGTAAAAATATATAAATCCATTTAATTAACACTTATTTGAGCATTTTTGTTATATAGTTAAACTAAGTTTTGCTAAGATGTGAGCGACCAGCTCTATGAATTTCGTAGATATCGCTTTAAATTGGTACAAGGTAATGCTCAACTATTTGTATTAAGTGCTCAGATACTTTCAATCCGTATAAACAAAATTCATATTTCCAAATAATAACGATTTCTCATTTCAGATAAGCCATTACTACCTGGAGAAGTTACAAGTAATATAAGACAAAGAAATTTTTTTATATAATTAGCCTACGATACAAATTTAATAACATAATCACAAAAGTGGAATTAGTCAATGAATTAAACTATTAAAATTTAAATGTTGTTTATATAAGTAAAAATTATTGATAAACGTTAATGAACACACAGAAAGAATTATTCCTAAAACAAATTCAATTAATACACTTAATCAAGAATTAAACTAGTTCAATTGATTCCGAAATTGAATCAATTACTCACATGATAAAAAACAAAATTTTCTTATAGTTTTTAGAAATTTTGTGTAATTGAAAATTTTAATTTGATTGATTGAATATACAGATATAGATTTTGTTATCACTAATCAAAAATTTTATAAACGTGAAATAATCTGAGTTAAGATAAATATATACAAAATGGAAATAAATTCACTGCTATCCATTTATGTAGTTGTAATTACTTGGACGTTCTCCAAAAGATCCATCATATCACAGCCCTTCCAAAATCTACAAATGAACGCCATACCGGTAGTATTTGAACAAATTGGCAGCTCCGTTTTCTACAAAGATGTTTGGACGATTCTAACAAAATTTACACCGTTGGATTATTCGACTGTTGTAGACATCGCGGATATGTACGATGAAAAGCTTGAACAACTATGCGGCCTGGTAAAAGAAAACACAGTTACAGCTACAGCAGGTTTTAAACAATCTTGTTTGTTGATGGTAAAAGAAACATCAGTCATCAACTACAACATAAGAAAAACCAACGAGCGCATGCAACACATATTTGTAAAAAACAGATCAAAGAGAGCTATTGAAGTAATAGGAAATTTTGCAAAATGGGCATTCGGTACGATGGATAGTGAAGACGCGCATAAGGTTTATAATCAATTGGCGATTTTGGAGAAGAATGATGCTAAAACCTTTGATTTAATCAAACATCAAATAACAGTAATAGGATCAAACTTCAATAAACTGAGTGCACCAATTAAAGTTACAGACGTCGACACAATTGCGAAAAATCTACGCGAACTTAGTGCGTCCTATGGTAACTTCACAATAACAACCAAAGATGAGATTACCACACTAAAACTGAAATCAGAAATCAATGAGCTCCTGTCAATTATAAACGCCCAAATATTGGAAGTGCATCATCGTCAATCTAAGGAGTTATCTATTTTAAACGACTTGTACATGAACAAGCTACACCCGTTCATTCTAGACAGCCAGACCATAACCAATGAGTTCAAACGTTTATCGACAACAACTAGCATGCAGCCGTTTTTTCAAAATTGGTTCACCCTACACCAAGCAGCGCAAGTATCAGTATTTCAAGACGACAAAAGTTTGTTAATAAAATTTAAAATCCCGCTGCCCGATCCTATTACATATTCAGTTCATCGAGTGTATCCATTAACATCAGCCCTCAATCAAAATTGGGATGCGTTACCGTCAGTATCAGCAGAATACATTGCGGAAGCTACAAATCAGGCTTCGTTTGTTCCCCTTACTCATGAGGACTTCACCAATTGTGTGAGCGTAGCTGCAATCGCCACCGCATCAATTTCTGTATGCCGATATAATAATCCAATCTTAACTACTGCAACAACAGAATGTGTAGTGGAGCTGCTGCAACATACCATAACATCAGCAGAACACTGCAAGTACGTTGGGGTACAAACAACGGACGGTGTACTGATTAAGATGGCGGCCAGCAACCAATGGCTTTACAACATCAAAACCCCCCTCATATTAAATATCAATTGTGATGGATTGCATTACACTGCCACGTTGAGAGATTGGGATATTGAGAATCATGCAAGCTTGTGAAGTAAGTTCAAAGCAGATAAGATTACCATATAAAAGAGTGACGTACACTCAGACTAGTTACAAAAGAGCAGAAGTTGACCATCATCTTTTCCTTGAATCTCTAAAACTCAAGCTGAGAACTTTAAATACTGGCAACGACCAATTGAAAACGTATAAACCGTCCAACCTTAAGATTGGAAATCATAAAGAAATTACAACTATTCTTGCAAAAGGGAGGAAATCCATTGAAGACCTTCAGGGAGAGGTGGATACCATAAATAGAAACGAATGGGAGCTGACCGTTCATCGGTTCTCATCGTTCTCCATTAGCTTTGTAATGGTTGCGTTACTCGTTATTGGCGCAATCCTCCTAATTAGGAGGAGGAGGAAAAACAACCAACAATCGAAAGAGGTGGAGTTAAACATTACCAATATAACTACCGGTGTACCCAGTTGCGAGCAGGCAGAAGATGTTGGAGAACCGATGGCACCTGCGAAATTGTTAAGAACTGCATCCAGAAAGTCAACTAAACGTCCAAGTAATTTAACTTTTGCATGCGTATAGAATTTATGCTAATAAAAATAAAAAATATACTTTGGTACACATAATTATCAATTTACATACATATGTATATAGTACATACAAGCTAAGACTATTTCTTCAAACAAAAAATCAATTCTAAAACAATAATAATAACTTTATATTAATTTCTTTTAAGTAACCTTTGTAATAAAACTAACAAAGAAACATTTATGTACACATATTAAATAAATAACCAAATTCATACGATCCCTTGAACTCAAAACACGCCTACAGCATTCTTCAAAGGGGAAGTAATGTTGTGCATTTTTGGTTTGGCACGTTTTGCATAGCAAACATTAACAGAAATACGATACCGTCAATAATTAATTTAAATAGAATGCAATATTTGCAGATTTGCAAATATAGTTTAATGAACTTTTTCCATGATTGCGGTTATGCTGACTTGAGAAAGATTTATATAAAGCAATTGCTTCTTTTTTGGCTTTTAGTGTATTTCTAACTTATTCACCTGAGAGTGAAAAAAACCTCATTCTTGAAAATTGTTTAACGTTTCATTTAAAACATAGCACGACTACTACTACGTATGCGCAGTTCTACAACAACTACGAACATCCAAAATAACATGTATTTCGTTGATATAAAGTATTCGCTTTATTTCAAATCACACTAAAAAATTTAACATATTTTTTACGTATGCAAAAATTTGTTCGATTAATTGACATTAATTAATCGATTTATTCGTTATTCGAAATTCGGCATTTTAAAATTATTCGAACAAGAGTTTCGTTTTGTTTGATCGATTAATCGAATTATTCTTAATCGGTTGACAACTCTACTATTAACACTTTAATTTAATGAAAGTGGCTTTTATTCTTTTAAAACATTTTAAGAGTTCTTAATTATTCTTATTTATAGCTAAAATAAAAATATATTTTTTTTTATTTTTCTTTATTTGTTCTAGGCAGCTGTTCTTTAGGGAAATTTGTGGGGAAATTTTTTATTTTACATAGTGTTACTATATTTTCATCGTAATTAAATAAGAACTTTAATTACTCACTGAAAAAATGGAATCTAATTTAAATACAACATAAATTTAAATAAAAATTAACTAAATACATACTTAAATACGAAGTCAAAAACTGGCCATAAGCAAAAATTAAATGAACAAAATAGGTTTTCGAAGCAGCATAAACTTTTTTAATACAAAGCTAAGTTGAATCAATTACAAATGGTGCTAGCTTTCATTAACAGTTATAATAAATAGAGAATTTATACGAGAAATGTGGGACGCGTACAGCAGAGTTTAACCAACTGCTACAATTGATATTAGCTTTAATGAAATTTATTCTATTAAAACCAAGTCTATACGCTTTCTACACCATACCTTTTTCTTTAAAAATTATTTATTTTGATAACTATAATAAATATTCTCCAAATGGAATTTGTAATAGGATTATGATCAATATTTAGTTCACGATGTTACTCAGTCTTAAAAAAGCGGTAATCAAACATTTTTTTCTTTAATAACTATGGCCGACTTCCTAAACGTATGTTGCATAGCATAATTTGAAAAACTGCGTATGCAATGCAAAGCATGTTGTAGCAGCAACCTTGCATTGCAGAGAAATGCTTTGCATAAAAACGGCGTTAAGGAACGCTATTATGCAACTCAGAGATAAACCATTTGTTATATACATATATTATTAAATCGAATAAAATCTTGAGCAAACGTGATATATAAAATAAAAAATTAAAAAATAATATAATTATAATAAATAAAAAATTAATTACTCCGCGATTGTCTAAGTATAAAACGCTTGCATACCTAATAAAATAGATGCAAGAGTTTGACAGCTGATACTCATCAAACTAAGTTGATAACAGATTAGGAACATTAGGCATTGCCAATAATTTTAGGTATGTGTTTAGGAAGTGCCTGCATTGTAAATATACATTGCAACTTGGGTTTAGGAAGTCCGGCTATTTGTCTCGTAGATATAGAAAAAAAATTAATTATTAAAAATTTAAACTTTTTTTCGATTTTTAAATACAATGCAATGCAGGTAAGAACACACAATTGTTCAAAAAATTCTACTTCTGACAAAGTATCTTATTAATATAGTGAATTTAAAAAAGATATACCTGCAATTTATAAATACCTGATTAATATATAGATAGATTTGACCATCACCATTTGGGTTACTTGAAGCGAACATCTGCGTGTCATTCCCAATTTTATTTGAGTCATCACTTCTTAATTCACGCATAAAATCAACGGTTTTTTCACCAAACATAATAGAGCGAACTTCTTTTTCATGTTCTTCCAATGAAAAACTATATAAATTCAGGGTTGTTTGATCGTTGTTGTCAGCTTTTTTAACATTAAACCTTATTCCATTGTCGTAGCGAGTAATGTCGTGACTATTTTCAATTTCGTACATTTTAGTGTTTTTATTAGAAACATTTGTGAAGTATTTGTTTGAATTGAGGACTGAAATTTTGTTGCTGGTACAAAAATTATTTTGATTATTTCGTTGTGGATTGAAATGTATCACAGAGTTCTTTGTAACAGCAAACTGATCAATATTTTCCTTGTTTTGTGAATCATTCACATCAATTCGTACACTTCTTGTCGATGATGGTGCACATAAAGCTATTGCAGTTCCATTGCCATTTAAATTATCCGAAATTTCATACGAATTGCTCCATGCTTTTGGTTCCTCTTCTCCACTAAAAACTCTAAAAGCATTCGTTAGTTTAATTTCAATTTAATTAAAACATATAGTCAGACAAAACAAAAAATAAATTTATTACTTTTATAAAAACAACTTTGCGCATACAGATGAAGGATGATCTCACTGTGGTGAGATAACGACAGAACATACGAAAGCGAACATACCAAACATACATACTAACAAATACATAAGGAACAACATACATCTTATATATAAAATTCTCTTGTCACAATGTTTGCTAAAATACTCCTCCGAAACGGCTTGACCGATTCTTATGAAATTTTTTATGCATATGCAGTAAGTCTGAGAATCGGCTACTAACTATTTTTCAAACCGATAGGGGCACGAGGAAGGGAGGAAGGGGGCGATTTCTGTATTTCCGAAACGGCTTGACTGATTCTTATGAAATATTTTATGCATATTCAAGCATTAAACACATTCGCCACAGCAAACTACCGACTACCACCTGTCAAAATTAGAATACATGTGTGCATATGAGAATGATTATATTGAAGACAGCAAGGCAACACGGCAACAGGTTTTTGTCCATGCTACTTTTGTCGTGTAGTCGAATTAAACTAACTTCTATTTCTGATGGCCACAAAACCAAAACAGTGTTGACAATATAACAAAATTTGTAAAGCAAATTAGTGATTAGAAATATTTTTTATTGTAAAATAAAAAAGAAAATAACTAAATTTAAATGTTATAATATTTATGCATCAAGAATTTTTATTAGCTTTATTGTTATATGGAATATTGACTTGAGTCAAAAACACCAACATTGTTAAAGATTAAAAAAACTCACAAGGTAATAGCGCTTTTTTACCTAAAAATTTGTGTGAAATTTTTTCGGCGCTCTCTCTTGATTCCGCAGTTAAGGGGTTCAAAACTTTAATATATTATTGATCATAAGTCCTACAATATAGAACGAATAAAAATGACAATAGGTATCATTTCAAAATGCTCTAAATAACTCATTTAATTTTTCAAATCATCATAAAAGAAGCATAACTTACGTATTTCATCGGAGACAGCTTTCAAATATACACCAAATGAAAGCATGGTAAGTGAAGTGTAAAAGTGAAGTCAGATAAAAAAATTTAAAATTTTAATTTCACTCGCAATGGGTAAATTGTTTTAAAAAAATTATATACCAGTATAAAGGTATTTTGGAGAAGTTTAGATTGATATCCACATCGCTTATATCCGTTCCATATTCTAGGAGTTATGGCCAATAAAAAATAAGTTTTGAACCCGTAACTCCGGAGCCAAAAGAGATCCATGAGATAAATTTTTTCTGTTTATGTCAAAGCGAATCCAAACAAAGTAATGTGAGTAGCAAATTCAATTCACCGAATACAATTCGCCCCAACGAACTTTAAAAAAGTAAAAGCGCTATATATGCACCACTGTAATATACATAAACCCTACCAGAACGTGAACGGTCATTGACTAGTAAATTTGCTGTCATTGATAACCCCTCAAGTGGTCACAACCTCAAGTCACATTCTTAAGAGCAATATGAAGAATTTGACTACTTATTTTGTGTACGTGTGATTTTGCATTTCTCTCGCACTTGTGAATTTTTCTCGAGTGAGTTACATATATCTGTACTGCCCACTCTAATACTTTTTGCCAGTCAACAAGCAGTCACAGATTACCAATCATTGACTAGGGATAAAGCAGTCACATTTTACCACTCATTGACTAGGGATAAAGCAGGAACATTTTACCACTCATTGACTTTGGATAAAGCAGTCACTTGTGACTGTATAAAATATACATATAAACAAACTTTAAATTAAATTAGTAATTATTTTATTTAACTAAATACACATAATTTATTATATTTATATTGCACCACTTCCTTAGGACTATCCACATCCATATCTTCTTTATATTGAGGGTTCTCACTGGCATCTTCATCATCAGCCGCAACATAACTTTCTTCGTCTAGCCACAATCTATAAAAAAGAATTATATTTTCAGTTGTAAATTAATAATAACCGTTGTGTTTCTTACCTTTTGTATTTGCTGTGCTATTAATAGTTTCCATACACATATTTCAACGGATTTATTTATATATTTTTGTAAAATTCTTTATTTTTACATTAATTTTACTTTCAAATATATAAGAATATTTTTGTCTGTTTGGGATTTCCATTTATAAAAATGATTGATAAATAATCATAATTTTACCGATCAAATGAGAAGTTATATTACCAGTAAAATGACCATTAGAAAGACTAACATGACAATTGTCAAGTTAACACAACTCTGCAACGTAAAATTATTGCAAAAGTGTTGGTAAAAAGGTTTGAGTGTGTTAGTAGAGGTAATTTATTTCTGGTAGGGAATGAATCGTTGCAACAATTCAGGATCAGCTGTTTACTGTATAGCTGTCGTTT
Organism: Lypha dubia; assembly: GCA_947311025.1. NCBI lineage: Eukaryota > Metazoa > Arthropoda > Insecta > Diptera > Tachinidae > Lypha > Lypha dubia. The sequence goes on along the minus strand of OX371260.1, from coordinate 93,917,427 downwards.
CCAAAATAATTAAGTAGCTGGCTAAACAGCTACAACGGTAGCTAGCAGCATTTGTGTTCTTGTGTTCGTGTAGTCTGCTGTTGCGAATGTGTTTATTCCTTGTGGTGAAAGTTGGGATTTTCATGTCTGCGATTGTTACAGTGATGTTAAACACTTTTTTGGGAAGTCTTTACGCAGCACTTAAAAAATTCCTATTTTTCCCTACGCGCTCCAAAAATTGTCTTTACAAAAATCCCTACAACTTTTAAATTATAATATATCAACCAATGGAAGTAAAATCTTTGTGTTTAATTGAAACTTGTTATACATAAGCCGTATTCACAATCTTGTGCATTTGGGATTGCAAATTTATACAATTGCAAATTTATTCTATCAATTGTGAATGATATCTTTGGGTAAGGTTGCAATGCTTATTGCAAAACACAAAATTCACAGCTGATTGATTAATAAAAAATACAGATGTCTTAAAATACTTGCTTAATCAAATAATTCTGATTTCTATTATAAAAATAAGGATTAATTTATTAGTTAGAGTCTGAACACGATTTTGAAGTAAAAACCGCAGTGCGGAGCGGCATAAAATTAAAATCTATTTTATTTTCATTGCGGACTTTCTTATTCTTTAAATTTTTGATACTCTTTCTCTTTCTGGTGTTGCTATAGTTTTTGAATATTTGGCGGTGTTCACAACATTATTGTAAACAAAAAACATGATTTTGAAGTATGTTTGAATGTATGCACATAAAAATTAATAAAAATGTAAATTTATTGCCGCCGCCGTCTTCCGTTGTATTATATTTATTTTTCTCTCTCGCAACGAGAAATCGCACCGCACCGCAAACATTGTGTTCAGACTTTAAGTCAGGATTTTAAATAATACATACATTTATGTAAATTTGAATAATTGAATAATTTGATTATTTATGTTTTGCGAAAAACTAAATAAACAAAAATTGAAAAACATAAAAACAAGTGATATATGTACATAAATTCATTTAAAATTACAATTATTTCATTGGTCAAAAAAGCGAAAAATAAAAAAATATGTATTTTGCACTTTTGAAATTTGCTAGGATACAAAAAAAAAAATTTTGCCCGTGTTAGTTTTGACTGGTGATTTCCTGACATGTCGTAAGGATGCCATTTTTTTAAATGAGTTTCGGTACATTGGAAGGTATAACAATTTTTACATTCGTCTTGATAAAGTGAGCGGACAATGCAAATTGAAGTTAAAATTTAATGACTTAGCTTATTTCTTTTCTTAGTGCGAACATCAGTGATGATGGAAAAAATTCTTTCCCTGTCTGTATTGGCATGTGGCAGTGATAAAGCAAAGGTAGCTAATTTCGACAAAAAGGGGAAAATGAAATTCTTATTAAAATTTTTCATTTTGGTAACTGTACTCCAAAACTTTTCGATGTCCATATTTAACAAATCACCTATTTCTCTGAAAAAATAAATTCAAGGGGTCTCCACTCTTGTAGAAGAGAATTAGCGTCCACTTTTATAATTTTCGAAATATTTTTAAATGAAAATTCATTTTTATTTCCTTTTTTTCCAATATAATTTCAAGGTTTAAGAACACCATTTCTCTGAATATTTCTGTTTTGAGGGGTAATATTTGCTGTATTTCTTCCAAGACCAAATTATTATATTTTTGCCAAAGTCCCTACATTTTAATGATTTCAACAAATCTGTCATTTTTTCCCTACGGTCATTTTTTTGGAAGAAAAACCCTACGTTGCACGTTGGTTATTGTCTCGGCTATTCATGTTACTTTGGTGAAAATTATTATTTCTACCACTATATTGGTATTCGATGTTGTCGCGTTGGCGAAATCTTTGGGGGTTTTGGAAGTTGTTGGGTATTCTGCCGCCAACTCTAAAATTGTTATTGTTGTTTTGTTGATTATCTTTTTCTAATGTTATGCATTTTTCTGATGCATCATTTAATGTTTTTGGACTACACGCTATCAATAGGGTTCTATACTGTTCATTTACGCCTTTCATAAATATATTAAGTGCCATGCTCTCAGTCATTTTATATATGGCATTTTTAGCCTTTTGTGTCGGATTTTCTAATGCCTTTATTTGAAAATCGTTTAATTATTCACCTAGCAGGACAATTTTTTCTCTGAACGAAGCTATGTTTGAATTATTTTGTTTTTGTGTTCCAAGCTCAATTAAAACTTGTTGTAGGGTTCTTGGATTAGGATACGATATCACCAATAAGTTTTTTAGATCAGTAAAGGTTGTTGGTCTGTTAGCACATCCAATGGTGCTACGAACATTTGCAGTTAATTTGAAATTGTAGACATATTTTATAAAAAGCTCTCTCTCTTCTGCAAGAATCATATCGTGCAATAGTTCTGTTTGCAACAAAAAGTCTTCCAACGCCTCATACGGACCCTTAAACACATGTAGATTTTTACCTACGACGTTTATGTCAAAATGAGCCATATTTGATATATTACCTACTTCTTCGTCTGATTTTAAATTGGTGTCTTTGCTTTCTTTTGTTAGAAAATTTTTTATAAGTGGTATCACTCTACTATATATTTCTTCAAATTTCTGAATTAATTTTTCGCAATTTTCTTTAATTAATGATTGAGAATATTTTTCGAATTCTGTCTTTATTAATTGCAAACGTTTTAATTTTTCTAATTTATATTCTTCTGTGTAAACTCTATTTTTACTTTTGTTAATATTTATTTAAATTTTCTCTAATCTTTATATATATAATTCTACTGTACGTGCGTTGTAACTGAACTCCTCCTAAACAGCTGGACCGATTTCCATAAATTTTTTTGTATGCGTTTGAGAGGCGCCCCGGGTGGTTGAGATTTACAATTCGGTCCAATTGGACAAAGGGGCGTGGTACCTCCCATACAAACCACATATTAAAAATCTATTATTTCTGCTCCTGATAACGGTATTTGAACAAAATTTGGTACGTCGGTTTGGTGTGCATTTTTTAAGTGCTGCTGCAAATATGGGCGGGATTGGACAAAGGGGCGTGGTACCTCTCATACAAACCACAAATTAAAAATCTATTATTTCTGCTCCTGATAACGGTATTTGAACAAAATTTGGTACGTCGGTTCAATGTGAATTTTTTTAGTGCTGCTGCAAATATAGGCGGGATAGCACAAAGGGGCGTGGTACCTCTCATACAAACCACAAATTAAAAATCTATTATTTCTGCTCCTGATAATGGTATTTGAACAAAATTTGGTATGTCGGTTTGGTGTGCATTTCTTAAGTGCTGCTGCAAATATGGGCGGGATTTAACAAAGAGGCGTGGCACCGCCCATATAACCCAAAAATTTAAATCGCCATATTTAAGGCATTTTTTACCTACGTCGATGATATTTGGTACATATGGTATTGGCATAATTTGGAATACGTACCAGGAGAAAAGTGGGTGGGACCACGCCCCTTTTTAGGAAAATTAAAAATCGTAATTTAGTCTTAACTACTGGACCGATCGTCATTAAATTTTCACAATAGAATATATAAATACTTTTAATTTTATTTTATAACGAGGGTGGTAGCGAAGCAGACCGGGATAAGCTAGTTCCTTTATAAATTTTTCTATAGTTTCCATTTAATACAGAAAAGGTTTTAGTCGCATATACATAAATACTATTTTTAAATTCTATTTTAGTTTGATCCACTATGGCAACTCTTATTTATTTTCTTACTTTTCATATTTTTTAACTTATATATATAGTTTTGCATTTATTCACTTCAATGACGCAATGTCCCAGGATGGTGGTTTAGTTTGGTTAACAGCATTCCTGAGTGCTGCCAGTTTACGGCGCAAACGTACAATTTTTCCTCCTCTACGGTGTCGTGGCCTGATGACAGCAGGAATCTTTGTCAGCTCTATTTCCTTTTTGTTGTGCTGTCTTTTCCGGTATTCCACAATAGTTAGTGGTTTGGGGCCTGCATTTGTTGCTTCAGTCTCAGGTGCTCCTTCTCCGGGTAAATTTTTGTCTTCAATGTTTGGCAGAATCGCCAATGTTTGGCAGGATCGCCATGTTAAGGTTTAGTGTCTGGCAGGATCGCCGTGTAAAGGTTTGGTGAATGAATAGTATTTTTATTGTATTGGAAGTTTGCCGGCGCTAATAAACGCCACTGGCAAATATAAATAGATGGCAGATGAATGCCAATATTAACATGCCGATTTAGGGCAAGGATAAAAATTGATGTTTTTGAAATAAGTAATGCCGATGGAAGGCAAAGTATTAATTAATTTTATTTTCAAAAATTTGTTCCTTATATTCTAAACTAACTGTATTCTAAAACTACAAAATTTCTTATTCACTAAATAAAATTGTAGTTTGAGAAAAAAATATAAAATACATTACACATGGTTGTTGTAAAAATGTTAGTAATATTAATAGAGTGCCGTGTGCAAAAGTAATAATAAGAACAGTATGTGTAACAAATATAATAATAGATTAATAGAGTGCCGTGTGCAAAAGTAATAATAAGAACAGTAAGTGTAATAAGTTTACTTACATATAAAATAATAATAAATATACGGGTCTGTTCTAGAATCCGAATTCACTCGATCCACATATTTTTATTAATAAAAACATGTGGATGTGAATTGCAGAACACCAAAAATGCTAAAGTAATTCACTCGAAAGTGAATTCGGATTCTAGAATAGACCCGATAATAATTGATTATTTAGGATGCACTACAGTTTATAGATTGGTATCAGAAGACAATATTCTATCCTAACTATTTTCTAAGGATCCAATTGAAAAAATATTATTAGTAAGTGATAAAAGATTTCATAATAAAAATGAAAGGATAATTATGAACATATTATGATAAGAATAATTTTCCTAATCACCTGACTCGTAAATTAACAATGCAACATATATTCAGATATTTCGTCTGAACATAAAATTTATAAATCTTCAACATATGTACCTGGACTGTCCGAAAGGTTAGAAAACTCTAAAATTTATGATAATAATATTAGTATGGTACATAGTGTAACGTGCCGGTACAAAAATACCCACTCTCTTTAAAAAGGCCACAAAAGGAAATGCATTAAAGAAGTACAAACGACCTGCGTAGGTGAAGCGTACTACAGGTTTAATTGTATACATGATGTTTTATAGCGGCGGTTATCAACCGGTGGGTAGCGACCCCCTGGGGGGTCGCGGCGACTTTCTCGAAGGTTGCGAACTGATCTAAATAAAATACATCGATGTTTTTTTTTTTTTTTTTAATTTAATTTTTAAAATCATAAAAGAAATTTTAAGTATATAGTAAGTAGTTGTTTGGCTTGAGGTCCTTGGTATTTTAAATAATAAATAAAAATAAAAACTTTTGTTGGTTTTTCATTTATTAATAATCTTATCCGATATTTCGACCAACTTTGTTGGTCATCTTCAGGGAAAATATTAAAACTAAATATAATAATAAATACATACTTTAATAACAAAATTAATTAAAAAACCGTAATAACAACAATAATTTCTATTTACATTTTAAAAATTATCAGCGTTGTCCGTTGTTTACATTGGTATGTTTCGTCACTGACTGTTTATTTGTTTGTCATATTTATATTTGTTGATTGTATATCGGTATATGTGTGCGCAATTATCCGTATCAGTTTTATAATTAATTCTCTTATCAACAGGTATATTGATAATATGGAGCATCTCTTGAATATTATATCTTTTTGATATATTATTCTCGCACTCAAGTACGATATTCTCACTTTCTCAAAGTTAGGATGGTGTCCACTTATTACACAATGGGACGCGAGTGCGGTTTTCTGATTTAATGTTTTGTCGAGCATTTTTAAATCAGATTTGTGTGCTGAAAGTCTTGTTTTTAGTTTTGTTTTTGTTGTGCCAAAATATACTTAATTGCACATTTGGTTAACGCTACCATTACATTTTATCTCGTATACGAAGTTTGATTTGTTTATTATATCTAGTTTTGTTTTCATGTTAGTAAAGAGTTTATTCGTCGTGTTCTTAGTTTTCATGGCCAATATATATTAGTGATTGTCATAAATGTCTGACTGTTTTAATCTTACTGATAGTTCAGGTATATAATATAACGATTTGTAGATTTTGTTTGTCTCTGTATTGTCGTTGTATTGCCTTTGTAAATTTCTTTTTGTTGCATATTTAATTAAATTGTTGATGGTAGTTGTTGGAAAATCATTTTTGTATAGTATATCTCTAATTGTCTCTTTATTTTTCGTGTGATATTTGATGTTTCTCGTATCTAGTACTCTTTTAATGAAGTTAGTCGCTGTGTTGATGATTATATTTCTAGGATGTTTAGAGTGGAAGTTTATAAGTCTGCCAGATGACATAGGTTTTTGATACCAGTCTAGTTGGATCGTATTACCCTCTCGAATGATTAATGTGTCTAGATAAGCCAGTTTGTTGCATTTTTCTCTTTATACAGTAAATTGTATATGTCTATTATACTCATTCAATGCCCTTAGTGTTTCGTCAACTTGATTAGTTTTAATTATCCCAAACAGGTCGTCTACATATTTCGTCATTACTCTAGGTTTGATTTTCAGTTTTTCCAAAACAGTGTGCAGAAGTTCTTCCATGATTATATCAGCAATAATCGGTGAAGCAGGAGATCCCATTGGCATACCTTTATTTTGTTGATAATAAAATTCTTTTAATTTAAAATATCTACAATCTCTAATGCAAAATCTCAATATTTCCATAAATAGCGTCTTAGGTATTCTTGTGTGTTTTTCTAATATATTTCATTTGTTTTCAATTGTATTCATCGCCAGAATGCTGGGGAACAATAAAATTACATCGAAAGAAATCAGTATTTCGTCAACTTTAATTGGAGTATTATCCACCTTCATCTTAAATTCTTTTGAGTCTCTTACGTTATACATATATTGAATTGGTTGTCAAGTTTTTTAAAATGTACATATTTGCTAAGTGCATATGACGGTGAATTGACCGAAGAGCATATTGGTCGTAAAGGCATATTTTCTTTATGTACTTTCGGTAAGCCTTGTATTCTTGGAGAGACTGCAATCCTATTCATAAGTTTATTTTTCTCAAATTGATTTATGAGATTTAAATTGAACAATTTTTCTACCAAGCTGTTGTTCTTATTTTGTAAGCTCTCTCTCTCTCTTTAGTCGTCTATATATGCACATATCCCCGATAATATTTTGCATTCCTAGAAGGTAGTCGTTTTTATCCATTGCTACGGTTTTATTGCCTTTGTCTGAATTTAATATAATTATGTCCTTATTCTCTTTTAAGAATTTTTCAGTTTGTTTCACTGTGTCAAATATTAATGCGTCTCTAATATCTGGTTTAACACTTCTTTTGTGGTCTTCTAATAAAGTTAGAAATTTTATTCGAGCCATCTTTTGTTTTTCCTTATCACAAATAGTTTGGATACATTGTAGAGGTGTGTAGCTCCTGAACGAACTAGTTCAACTGAACGATTCACACAAGTGAGCTAAATGAGCCGCTCACCTTACTGAGCGTTTTTAGCTCAGTAAGTGAGCGCTCTTTACAATCAATCAATTCAATTTCATGTATTATGACAATTGGATTTTACGTACCCTAAAGAGCTTTTATTTCGTATGGAATATGACATTTGGCACAATACAATACTTTTGCGATAGTATCTACAGTATTTTATTAAATAAGGGTTGATTTTGATAGCCAGCGTTGCCAAATAAGCTAATTTATCTTTACTTTATAGTTTTTCTAAGCATTGATCAATTTTGAAATAATTTATTTAAAACATTAAATATATAAATACAACAGACTGCAGGATTTATATTTCACCGTATTGGTCTGAATTTTGTTATATTAATTCCAATTTCTGAACCTATTATTCCTGCCCCATTTTTCTTATATCACAGTGCTAAGGTTTAAACTTACTTCTTTATACCTGCTAATATTGGGAAGAATAACAACCAAAGTATTTTTGAATTAAATCATTTAACGCCAAACGTAAATCATGAAACAGATGATGATGACTCAGTAGGTTTAACGAATAATTAAAAAAAAAAAGTTTATTGATAAGTTTTGGAAACAGAATTATTGGAATACCAATTATACTAACAACTTTAAATTTAGTATCATTATTTTCAAATAATAGAAACTTAAAAATATGTTTGGGGCAAAGGAAAATATTTAAGCAATTTTCCGAAAAATTACTCATTTATAAAACTTTTTGATGCATGAATATTTTTTCACAATTTTTTACATAAATTAATTATTTTGAATTTTTCTTATATTTGTTTTTTTACATGGGTGTCACTTGATTAAGATTTGTTTCAATTTACTAAACAGTCACACATTTAAAAATTGACTATCAATTTTATATAAATTTTGCTTTCAAGTTTTGTTTCAATTTTTCATTCAAGTAACACTGCAGTCAGACTTTCAAGTTTTTATTCAATTCTCTTTCAAGAAATTTACACAAACTGCTAGTCAAAATTCACAAAAATTGAAGGCTGTGACGTAGGCTGCACGCAATTTGCTTTCAAGAACACAAATATTATGGCGGCAGAATATATGTACTTATGTATGTATATGAAAACTAACGAGAGTTTATAATCAAATGGCAATCAGCTGCTTTCTTGAAAGCAATTTGAAACACTCAATTGAACGAAAATTTGAAAGCAAATTTTCAGCAAATTTTAAAAGTGTGAGTGTATTGGTAAAAAAATGAGAGAGGATTGAATCTTGAAACAAAAATTAAATGAAAACTTGATCGTGTGACACCTATGTTAGGCTATGTCTTAATAAAAAATATATAAAATTACTGTATTTTGGAGCTTATTTTTATATAACTAAAATTAAGTTGTTTTCCAAATTAGTTGTTTAAAAATAAAAACGTTATGGTAACGCTGATATAGCAGAAACATTTTTTGTTTTCGCTTTGTTTACTTTCGTAACAAAGATAGACTGAGCTGAAACCAATGGAGCTAATGTATTTTACTGAACTAAAGTGAGCTATTGAACTAAAGTGAGCTGTTGAACTAAACTGAGCTACTGAACTAAAGTGAGCTATTGAACTAAACTGAGCTACTGAACTAAAGTGAGCTATTGAACTAAAAGAGCGAACTAGTTCAGTTAACTGAGCTGAGCGGAAAAGAGCGCTCACACAACTGAGCTGAAAAACCCAACTCTAATACATTGCTCTCCATCTGTGATACATCTGAATAATGGCATGTTATTTTTAGTATAGGGTAATGCAAATTTTGGGCCTAAAGATAGTATCCACTGTAGTGCTGGCAAATTCTACTATTTTTCATTACTCAATAATACTCAATACTTTTCATTTCGGTACTCAATACTACCCGATACTTTTAACGGATTTTTTGAATTTGTAACGCATAGTTTTTATCTGCAAATTGAAGTAGTTTCTTCAAAAATTAAAAATAGATCTTCACTATTATTGGTTTTGTGTGTCTTTTATTATTAAATCAAAAATAAATGTAAAGCTAACTTTTAATTCGCCGTTAACAACTTAAGAAATAATTTAATTGTTCTCAAAAAGATGTAGTTATGCATATAAGGGTTCTTTGGAAAATTAATACTTTTTTATGGTTGTTCTATTTTATTGACAGCTTTATTTCGGCGGTTGGTTTAATTTTTTAGCTTACACATTGTAGTCTTTCTGTACTTTCCCTACTTTCCTTTGGACAGACTCAATGATTGTTTTGGCCTGGATCAATTCACAGTCATCCTCATATCAAACGTTTGTATCCAATCGAATATCCGCAATTCAGGAGTTGACAATGCCCGAACAATGGTGACATGTAAGTTCAAAGAAAAATCCTGCGGACATCATATCCCGAGGACTATCTCCGAAAGCATTACCAGCATGCAATCTATGGTTTTATGGGCCTATCTTCCTACATGGGCATGAAGCAGCTTGGCCACAAAAATACTCAAGGGCCACAGAAGTACTTGAAAACAACATGGAGCGAAAGAAAACAGCTGCCGTTCTTGCAATTGAAAATACAACAACAATTATCTACAACATCAACCACAAAGGATCTTTTCGAACATTACAAAGAATTGAAGCATACATGCTACGATTTATCAACAACACAAGAAAAATAAATGAGAAACGTGCGGAAATCTCTTTAACAGTAATAGAGCTAGAACAAGCTCTGGTAGTTATCGTACGAGCAATGCAGTCAGATTTTGAAGACGACATAAAACATCTAAAAAGAAATAATGAAGTAAATAAGTCAAGTCCATTCAACAACCTTAGCCCATTCTTGGATTCGAACGGTATAATTAGAGTAGGAGGACGATTAAGCACATCTTTGCTTTCATATGATGCCCAACATCCAATGCAGCTTCCCTACAATGACCCAATTTCAAAATTACTCATGCAAATGGTGCATGATCAAAATAGACACTGCGGTCCCCAAGCACTCCTTTCACATATGAGACAGAGATATTGGCCAATCAAGGGAAAGGCAGCTGCCAGATCTATAGTACAACATTGTGTTCGATGCGCGAAGGCCAAGCCAAGATTACTCAATCAGATCATGGGCAATTTACCAGCTGCGCGTGCAACACCAGCTCGACCATTAATCAACTCTGGGGTTGACTTTTGTGGATCGTTTTGGGTTCATTACAAGGTGAGAGGGAAGAAGGTGTACATCGCAGTGTTTTGCTGCTTTGCTACTAAGGCAGTACACTTGGAGCTAGTTAGTGATCTTACCAACGAAGCCTTTATAGAATCATTAAAAAGATTTATAAGTAGGCGAGGTCAGTGCAGGAATCTCTATTGTGACAATGCTACCAATTTTGTAGGTGCAAGAAATCAGTTAACAGAACTATCAGAAACTATCCATTCTGGCTCAGCTCAAGACATAATTAATAGAGAATGTACATCGAGAGGAATAACATTTCATTTTATACCCCCAAGAGCACCACATTTCGGTGGCTTATGGGAAGCCGCTGTAAAGTCAGCAAAACGTCTTCTTGTGCGAAGTTCCACAACAGCATCGCTCACTTATGAAGAGCTGGACACAGTAGTAATTGAAATTGAAGGAATTCTCAATTCAAGGCCAATCAGCCCGATGTCAGAAAACCCGAACGATTTAGCAGCGTTAACTCCGGGACATTTCTTGATTGGGGAACCCCTAAATGCTCAAGTTGACGCAAATTGCACACAAGAACGAGGTAACTTACTGACCAGGTGGAAATTAGTAACTCATCTAAAAAACGAGTTTTGGAGGCGATGGCCGCGGGAATATTTAAATGAACTACAATATCGACACAAATGGAAAACTCAAGCAATCAATATTAAACCCGGGGACATGGTAATAATCAAAGAAGACAACACAGCTCCGCTACAGTGGCCCTTGGGCAGAGTCATAAAGGTACATCAAGGAGATGACGATCTCGTCCGAGTAGCCGACGTTAAAACCTCAACCGGCTGCTACAGAAGGCCAATTACACGTTTAGCCCCGTTACCAATATATAGTGAAGACGTTAACGACATATCTGCACAAACGGAACGCAAACGGCATCTGCCAACATAAAAATGAAATAGAATATTTTCTTCTGGATAAACAAATCGATGTTATGCTTATCTTAGAAACTCATTTGACGTCTCGAAGCTATTTTAAAATTAGTGGATATAATTTCTATGATACTAAGGATCCTCGAGTTAGAGCTTGTGGTGGCTCTGGAATCCTAATAAAAACTCGAATAAAACACTACCTGCTAAATGACCTTCGTGAAGAATATCTTCAAGCAACAAATATCTGTATTGAAAATTTTAATCAAAAGCTTGTGATATTATCTGTTTATTCCCATCCCAGATTTTCAATTTCAGAGAGTCAATATACCGCATTTTATAAACACTGGGGTCCAGTTTTCTAGCAGCTGGCGACTACAATGCTAAACACACTTTTTGGGGTTCACGTTTAGGGTTGCCATTCGTACTGATTTTACCAGTACAATGTACTGGTTTATGCATAACACCGAAATCAGTACGCAAATGTACTGGTTTTTTTAAATTTTGCCTCCAAATAATTTTACTTGTTTAAAATTGGTTTACTTCCCTTATTACTTTTGATTTGTTATGAATCACCCAGTTAAAATTCAGTCTTACGTTTTATTTTTTAAATAGAAGTGTTTGCTTCACTTGTCTTCGTTTTGCACAACTGCCAACGTTAACACTTCTTGGGCTTGGTAATAATCAGGGAAACCAAACATTTGCTCTAAAAAAAGTGTTTTATGCGCATTAAAAAACTGAAAATATAACCTAAAAATTCAAAAAAATATGATCCTAAAACCAAAGATGCCATATTTGGTATTAAAAAACACATTTTATTCAAAAATTACATGTAAAATAAGATAAAATAAACAAAACAAAGAACAATACAAACAAAACAGAATATAAACAAAAAAGATATGTGGCACTCGGGGACTGCCGCGGTATAGCTATTGCATATCATTTTTTATCAACTTATATTATTACGTTTTGTTTAATGACTCCGTTGTTTTTCTGGCAATACTGTATGATAATGAAATCAAAATCAATAGGATACTTTAGGGGTTAACATACATTGGGCGATTTAAATACTTAAAAAAACAAAAGACTTAAGAAACAAACTTAGTGTCAGGTTTTTCGTTTAAAAAACAAAAGACTTAAGAAACAAAATTAGTGTCAGGTTTTTTCGTTTCAAAAACCAAATACTTAAGAAAGAAACGTGTCAACATTTCTTGATTCGGTCGCCTCAAAGCCTGGGAAAGAAGCTGTGCAACAACTTAAAAATTTCAAGGGGTTTTAATATTATAACCTATGACAATATGGCTAGATAGGAGACCCCGTGAATACCCTCACTATATTGACAATAATTTGTATGAATTTAGAATTTTTTGTGCATTTACATCAAATGTGCTGATCAATGACATTACTTCCATCTACATATTTTTAATAATTTGACGTGATGTTTTTGTTATATGTATTTTGTTAAGTTCTTGTCTTAAAAATAGAAAAATTAATTATTTTTAATGTATAATTTTCTTTTTGTTTTAATAATCGTTCAAAACTTATGAATTCAATAAAATTTTGGGTAAAAATTTGTGTACTGGTTTTTTTTTTCGAATGTACTGGTATTTTTCTTACGATGTACTGATTTTTCCAATTTTAAAAATGGCAACCCTATTCACGTTTAATCAGTCCTAAGGGTCGTGTTTTGTTTGACACAATTTCAAAAATGGGTTTGAATGTAGTTTCAAGTGGTCAGCCAACATATTGGCCAACGGATCGACAAAAAATTCCTGATGTTATCGACTTTGGAATCTCGAAAGGTGTGCCCAGCGAAATGATGGAAGTAGAAGCATCTTTGGATTTGTCTTCAGATCATTCGCCTACTATTATAACTATTTACTCACACACAACCGCAAGACCAACATGTGATTTACCGCTGATATCTGCACGTATTAACTGGCTGAAATACAAAAACTATTTGAGTGCTCATTGCACGGAAAATATGCCATTGAGACCACCTACTGAAATAGAAAATTCTATTAGGTTGTTTGAAGCACATGCTAAACAAGCTGCTCTTAATGCTTCTTCAATTCAACCAAATCAACAAGCGAGATTTAACAATATTTTTTGTGCAGATATAGAAAGGCTATTGACCGAAAAACGGAGAGCTCGACGAGAATGGCAACGATACAGATCGCCTCAGCTAAAATTAAGGCTTAAGGAGTTTACCAAGCAGCTTAGAAAAGTTTTGCAAACACAAAAAAAAAGCTTCGCTGCAAAAATTTCTGCAAGAACTCGATGCAACACCATAAACAGATTATTCGCTGTGGCGTGCAGCCAGAGGACTTAAAAGGCCGGTGATATGTAAACCTCCATTACGAGCTTCAAATGGTGACTGGGCAAGAACTGAAGCTGAAAAAAGTGCTCTTTTTGTTAAACACTTAGAAAAAGTATTTACTCCAAATATTTCTGCTGATATTATTGAACTGCCACCAGTCGTCGCTTTACCAGAAATTCTGCTAAGATTTAATATTGTGTAAACTCAAAAAAAGCCCCAGGTATTGAAAAAATAAGTAACAAAATGCTGCAAGAATTGTCTTTCATTGCAAAACGAGTAATACTATTCATCTTTATAAGTATTTTACGACTGCAATACTATCCGGCAGAATGGAAGGTTTCGATGATTACTATGATACCAAAGCCCGGTAAGGATCATACAAAGGTTGAATCCTATAGGCCTATTAGTTTATTGTCCAATATGTCGAAACTTTTTGAAAAACTGTACATGAGCAAGCTGAGTCCTATAGTAACTAGCAGTACATGTATTCCAGTTCATCAATTCGGTTTTCGCAGTCAGCATAACACTATTGAACAAACTCACATACTTGTGAATGTTATAAGAGAAACTTTTGAAAAAAATAAATATTGTTCAGCGCTTTTTATTGATGTCGCACAGGCCTTTGATAAAGTATGGCACGAAGGTCATGTCCACAAATTAACACAAAATCTACCCGCAAACATCGTCAGGCTCTTAAAAAGCTATCTAGAGGAACGAAAATTTGTAGTTAAGGAAGGCAATTTTACAAGCCCCCCGCAGTCGATTGTAGACGGAGTCCCTCAAGGCAGTATCTTCGGTCCTTTACTTTATTTAATATATGCCTCTGACTTATCGTTAAGCAGTATCATTCACACGTCAACATTTGCTGATGATACGGCTTTTCTAAGCGTTCATGAAAATCCTGTAGAAGCTTCCCGGAATCTACAAGGGTACATCTCAAAATTGGAAACATGGCTAAAACAATGGCGGATAAAAGTGAATGAGCAGAAATGTGTACACGTTACTTTTACTTTACGCAGGGAAACATGCCCGCCTATACAAATCAACACCGAGACTATACCGCAACACACTGTAGTAAAATATCTAGGCGTTCATCTTGATCGTCGTTTAACATGGAAATCGCATATAGACGCAAAGTTGACACAAATGAAATTAAAATCAGCCCAAATGAATTGGCTTATTGGAAGAAATTTTATATTAAGTCTTGACTGTAAACTTTTGTTATACAACGCGATCCTGAAACCAATATGGGCCTATGGAATCCAGTTATGGGACACTGCCTCAGCATCAAGTGTAGAAAAAATTCAAAGCCAACAAAACAAAATTCTACGTACAATTGCTGCAGCCCCTGGTATATCCGAAATCAGCGAATTCACAAAGATCTTGATGTTCCGTTGGTGAAGACAGTATTTTCAAAACATGCAAAAAAATATATTGAAAAACTGGTATTGGACCCAAGTCCACTTGCGCGCAACATTCTAAATTATAGAGGCCACACCCGGTTGAGAAGGAGGGATACTCTTTCTCTCAGCCGTACACGAGAGATGTAAAATATCAAAAATCAACAGTTGGAATTAAAAATTTTGTTTAGCACTGGCTAAACATATATTAATGTATTTATAGATTTAAGATTTGAAAAACTTATTGATGTTTCAATATATAATTGAAGATTCAATAATAAATAATAAAACTACCACAAAAAAATCTGCACAAGATCAAGTAATTGAATCAAACATCCACTAAAACAATAACGAATCTGAAAGTCCTACGAAAAGGAGACGCACGTCCAATCATCAATTCAACCTTGCTACGATGATAATGACGCTTATGCTGTTACCACTGGTACTAGGAACAAATATCTACAATAAAGAACTTGGAACACAGCCTGGCATTTACTATGAGGGAATTGGGACAACACTTATCTCACCTACAGAATGGAAATTTTTAATTTATTCAGCCCTATCGTAAATAATTTTCCACGTGAAACTGGAAAAAATTCCCCTTATCGTGAACAAATATTTCCCTCGGAATTTTTTCACTTCTCACATTGATATTTTCACTTTATTTTTGATGGGGAATAGAACAGAATTTGTATGTATTTCTTTTTATAATTCGAATATTAAAGCTTAAAAAGTTTATTTTAATGAAAAGTTCTGATAATAAGGCACAAACTGATGTATTCCTCAACAAAATGCAAAAAACAGGTCGATTGCCTGCAGATTTGTGAAACTTTAATTTGTTGGCATTTTTACGTTTTGTTGGCTTTCCAAAAAGTAGCCGAATTATTTTACCACATAAAAGTTAGAATGCAATAAACAAACGGAGCAACCAAACTAAAGCTCCAAAACTGAATATTTAACTTTGATTTTTGAAGTTTTCTTTAAAATAAATAGTCCGTGTATATTTTTGAACAAAAAGTTCTAGATTTTTTATTTTTTTAATCTTCTTCCCTTTTTTACATTCACTAACAACTGATAGCGGGAATAATTTTTCACGTGAGATTCACGATACCATTTTTCCCTTCGAGTGGAATTAAAATTTCACGTGAACAAAAATTTCACTTCTTATTCACGATAGGGGTGATTATGAGTTGGAAGGGTTCTGGTCTGAATTAGCTCTATTCTCAAATGGAACCAAGGCACTTAGTCATTTATGCAAAGAAATGCAGCAAAAGACACCATGCACAGATCTAGTCAATTATTTTGAACATACTGAGGCTAGGCTACTAATGGACAGCACATTACTTTCAGGGAAAAGGCATAAAAGAGCTGCAATTGATCTTGTCGGAAATATTGCGCATACATTATTTGGAGTACTAGACTCCGAATATGCAAAAACAATGGCACACACAATAGCGCAAGTTAAAAAAAATGAAGCCCATTTACTCAACCTATTAAAGAATCAAACGTCAATTATTGATTCTACAATTAACATTATTAAATTGGACCAAGAAGCCATGAAGAAAAAGTTTGACAACATGGATTTCCAAATAACACAAATATACAACCGGATAAGTGACAACAATGAAGAAGACAGAACCTATCGTATTTTCTCGTCATTAAGCATTCAACTTACAATTACGGCAGCAAGTTTAGACCAAACGCAATCCTTAATTCTAGATATTCTAACAAATACACATCATGGTATTATAAGCCCGTCATTACTTACTCCGATTCAAGTACAACATGAAATAGACAAAATATCACTTCACCTGCCCAAATCACTTCACTTACCTGCAAAAAGAGAAGATTTCCTAAAACTATACAAACTCATGAAGGTCACAGGAGGACTAACAAATACCACAGCAATTTTTAGTGTTACCTTACCACTAATTGAGAGTGAAAAATTCGATCTGTTCAATCTGATACCAATACCAAGGTTGATTAACAACACGCTGGTATCAATAAAACCATGTTCGCCGCTGTTAGCAATCAATAGTATTCAAAACGAGCATTTTACCATGATTAAATCGGAACTCGACGGGTGCATCACTCTCGAAGAAGAAATGTATATATGCTCCAAGGGTCAAATTCAATACGGGCAAGATGCAGCAGCATGCGCTTGTGAAGTTAATCTGTTTAGATATAAAACTAAGTCAGACTGTACATTACAGCAGTTAAAAGCAAATTTTGCGTGAGTCTCACTACGGCATCAGAACAAGTGGATACATGCAACACCATCTTCATCTCATGCAACTGCCGTATGCAAAAAGGAGATCACGCATTTAACTCTAAAAGGATCAGGCTTACTTAGTTTGGAACCAGAATGTGTGCTGCAGCACAATTCCACAACCATACAGGCACGGCAAAGAATATCCAGTTCGATAAAGACATCATACATCAAGTTCTGGAAAATCAGGGAAGAAACACATACGAAACTTGTCAAACCGCTTTTACATGAAATGCATAAAAGCGAGTACATCTCACAAATACAGAACTTAACAGCATTACAAACTTCATTAGCAGAACAAAAGATATTCCAGCTTCCAAACCAAATTGATGCACACAACTACCACCACATAACGATCGGCTATTCCACATTAATCATTACTGGATGCATCGTGGTCTATTTAATCATCAAAAGGAAATGTAACTTCAAACCAACACCAACTCCAGCTCATCGCAACCTGAAAACAACATCGGATTTCACAGTACATATTTAAACAAGAAGATTTTTTTTTTTTACTCGGCACTTCAACTCAGAATATCATAAACTTCCACCACCAGCATCTTAAACACAGGCTTTTGAGCTGTGCTCGACGGGGGGAGGATGTTCATAATTGTATTATTTTGTTTGTTGTACAATTTTGTAAATTTATTAATTTTTAGTTTTCATTCTTTTCCATAAAGTTGAGCAATTCTTTTGTAGATCATGCATTTTTTTATTTTTATTTGTCTTGTTCATAAAATTGTAATAAAATACTTAGAATGCAATTTTATTAGTTTCGTTTATTATATATTTGTTTGTAATTGACGATTGTTTATTATGCAGTTATATATTTTTTTGTACCGTTTATGTAGTGCGTTCACCTATATCCACAAAATTGCATTCTAGGTATTTTTTTGTTGTCTCATGTTCATGGCCACACAGCCAATGAACTTAAATTTAAAAATGCCAAGTATGTAAAATTAATAAGAATGAATATTGTATAAAAGAAGTAAAATTTAAATAAAGATCGCCTTTTTTGTGTTTGAACATTGAAGAGTGTGCCTCAATCATTTCTTCTGGAAAACAACTCGGTTTCAAGTGCCGCTTGTTGTTTTAACAATTTTAACCTTAATTCAGTTTATGTGCTGTGATTAAATTCTAGAACAAATTAACAAACGAGTTAATTTACAGTTATGAATGCATGTGTCACAACAATTCATATCTGTTATTTTTACCGAAATCACATTTCAAATGTCCAACATTCTTTAAAGTGCATTGCTCCACATGAGGACTCATTGTACTTTTCAAGTGTTTAGTTGAGCGGTTAATACGAATAAACAATGCTTTGCTTTAAAAGAATCGTTCCACTACAACCTTCTTAAATTTCATTAATATTTATGTATATACAGCAAATTATTATTTTCAAGTGACCTAAATATTCGGCATGCATTCATAGCACTTTTACTTTGGATCTACAAATTTAGTTTTAGTTTAGTAATAAGAAAACAGTTTATGGAATACATTGTTCAATAAAAGAACAAAATTAAAAGCATTTCATTTCACAAAGAAAATAATATGTGGTAAATTACGAAATGGCGACCGTGACAGCGAAGCCTGTCAAATAATAAAAATTACAATTGACTAAATGGAAAAAATATGTAGCTCAAAATATTGTAAATCACTGAGATGAACGCGAGTGAAAAACATAAGATATTTGAAATAAGTGAAAAAAATAATAATTAACAATGGGCTGGTGGGCAAAAATCTTCGAAACAATACATGTACTCTTCGCAGGATACGAGGTAGGAAAAAACCTAAATGAAGAAAGTAGTGAAAATAAACAAATAATAATTAAAGTAAACCAAGATGAAGTAACCAACACACGTCTAATTATCGAAATAACATTAGGAGTGCTAGTAGTCATAGTCGTAATCTCAATATTGTTAAAAAAATTCATAAATATAGCAATAAACAATCGTCCGCAGATCCGAATATAAGAACAAAAAATAAGAGAACACAAAAAAAATAAAAATTTTTTTAAATAAAAAAACAATCAATATAATTGCGCAACAAACCACCTTATTTCTACAATTATCATCTATCTACATATAATTCATGGACAACCGAAGAGATGCAGGTAAAGATAGTCTTATATTTTACCGAATCATCATTTATCACCAAAAAGCCAACAAAAGATGCTGGTAAATTGCTGATAAATTCTATATTTCTTTTATTTCTATAATTATATCTAAGATTTCCAAAGGACGTATTATATGTAATACCATAGTTGTTTCATTAGCAATTTCTATTTTTCTCAACTGCACCACTGTATAACCAAGGTTTTCTTGAACGCTGCCGACCAGCAGAAATGCCTGGACCGCTACCATTAACAATGTCAGCAATGTGATTTTCATTGTGATTATCTTGTAAGAGATATTTACGTTTAATCTGAGTCTTGTACAGTTTCTTAAATTTATTATCATTCGATACTAAATAATCACCTGCCGGTCTATAATTATCCACTTTCCTATGCCTAGGTTGTGCCTTTCTAACCCAATAATTTCGCACGTACTTATTCCTGAAATTGTTGTCATTCTTGTTACCCTGCTTCTGGTTTATTGCATTATTCCTTGATATTGGGGTTAATTACGGTTCTCGATTCGACTTCGACTGCTGTAATAGATTAAAGAAAAATGTTGTGTGTTTCTTTAATCTCTTCATTTAGATCTTCCGAACCACCACCTGGTTAACTATCTTGTCGCGATGTGGTGGATTAAGTGTCGGCTGCATAAGCAGGGCCTGTCTTGGAATACGGAAATAGAAAGGCCTTCATAACTAAAGGTTAACCACTACCCCTTCCCATTTTCTGACAATCTCCTTCATCTACCTCTATCCCTCTTCCAAATATCCCTCCAATCCATCACTTAGCTGTGCCGAAGACCTGAATGGCTAAGCAGGGCCTGTCTTGGAATACGGAAATAGAAAGGCCTTCATAACTAAAGGTTAACCACTACCCCTTCCCATTTTCTGACAATCTCCTTCATCTACCTCTATCCCTCTTCCAAATATCCCTCCAATCCATCACATAGCTGTGCCGAAGACCTGAATGGCTAGTTAGTGGTTAAAGAGGACTACTCGCTAACAACTTCCCTCCGGTGCCAGGACACGGACCGGTTGTAATCAAATGGTCTAGTACACGCAAGCCTTTACTGCGTGGATGGTCTCTCCCCTTACTGGCCTACTCGTAGGATCAATTTATGAATAACCAAAACAATAAAAATAATAAAAACAAAGAAGGGAAGAATTCTCTTCAGAGGACAACCTTCTTGCCTCCTGCCAGGCGACAGTAGTTGGCCTCTCGGCTGGTGAGGGTAAAAGCCATAGTACCCCTCCAACTGCAAAAACAAACATCAAAACACCCATAAACCGCCCAACACCGGCAGTCGAGCCTGACAACCGGCCAAAGGGTAAACCTAAAAAAAAGGATTCAGAAAGACCTCCTTAAATCTCGTTACTCCAAAGCCGTCTTCATTCTAGACAAGATTGCCAAGAATGAGGCGAATGGAGTTACGCATGAGCATGATGCTGAGGACAAAGTGAGGTACCAGGCCGTGGTAGACGAATATCATAAGTTTATGGATTCGCTACCAAGCACGTCCAAACAGGCACCGCTCTCCCAGCAAAAAGAAGCCAAAAGCTCTAAAAGAAACTGCTCTCAGACGGAAAGCGGTCAGGCAACTAAAAAAATGAAGGTCCTGCAGAAGGGGACCTCTCCTCACCCAATTACGTCGTCATCCATCCGAAGACCCCTTAACGAGGTAATTAAAGATCAACTGCTGATGGCTCTGGCGAACTGCAAAAATGGCAGATTAATCAGTGTAACAGAGTGGGGTGCCATCGAATCCAAATTGGCTGAGCTCGTAATGGACTACGTCTTCACCAATAAGGATAAGCCGGCACCTCGCTTCGACTCCAGTGAGATACACCGGGTTTACAAGGTAATCAAGTGCTTGGACGCGTTCTCAAAGCAGTTCCTCATCGTTAGTATCGCTAAGATTAGTGATACTTGGGATGGTCTAAGCCTTAAGCTCATCCCTGCGGAGGAAATTCCGATTAGACCGCGTGCAAGTTTCGTTACCTCAATTGGGTAAGAACGGTGGCAGAATGCTGGAGTGTCTGCAGCTTCAGAACCCCAGCATTCCAATGGATGACTGGTCAGTTATCCGCACCGAGAACCACGGTACTTGCCTATTGCTGTCCATAACGGAGCAAGGAGCAGTGGCGCTAGAGAAAGCGGGCTCCAAGCGGGGTCAGAAACGCCAAGGTAAAGATGTTCCGCCCAAGCAGTTCTGAAGGCGACGCTGTCGAGGCTGCAAACAACCTTCTGGTTTGAATGCAGCTGTCAGAACCGCAATAAAATATAAGAACACTCCGCAATGGCGGTAAAGGTTGTCCAAATAACCCTTAAGCACTCGAAGTGTCCAACAGACAACGTAAAGGTTCTTCTAGCCGAAGAGAACCTCGACATATGCGCTGTAAGGAGCCGTGGGTAGTAAACTCCGAGGTTAAGGGGTACCCGAGGTCCCTGTACAACGTACTATATGCTAAAGGAAATGGTAAGCCAAGATAATGTCTAATAGCCAAAAAACATTAATATTTTTCTTTGTACTCAGTTTAGCTCAGAGGACCTTACTGTTGCGAGAGTCGAGCTGTCAGATGGTAAGAGCTTCCTCATCGCTTCATGCTATATGGCACATGACACGGAAGCACCGCCAGACGAAGCGAAAGCTGTCGTGTCATCCATTGGCGCCAATGAAGACATCATCCTCTGTTGTGATGCCAATGCCAGGCATACAAATTGGGGACAGTAGTGAGGTCAATGACATATCTTAGATTTCATTGACCTTAATAAACAAACTATATACTTTTATCTTGCCGATTTCGGACAGATTTAGTGGGTGGTAAGAGGTTCTCGACATTACCCTCATTAATGACAAATGTAGGCTTTTAATTGATAAGTGGAGGGTATCCAATAAGAGATCCTTCTCTGATCTCAATTGGATACTCTTTGAAGTTATATTACAAAACAAAGAAAAACAATGCTTTAGAAACCCGAGGAGAACCGATTGGAACAAGTTCAACGGGATTTTTAAACAAAAACTAAAAACAGTTCCAGAAATCGAGAATCCTATTGGCCTTAACCACAAATTGGAAGTCTTCAAGAAGGGTATTAATAAAGCCTTCGAGATTTCCTGCCTTTTAACGAAAGCTAAGAAGAGTTACCCTACGTGGTGGAGTTTGGAAATCTCTAAGCTACGCAAGGAGGCACGTAGAGCCTTCAACATTTGCTGTCAATGAGGATATTTTATCCCCGGAGAGAATCTTATGGGCAATCGGCAGTTTTTCTCAATTTAAATCGCCGGGTCCTGACGGCATTACGCCAAATATGCTACAGACCCTGAAAAGCTCTATCGTACCCTGGCTTTTTAGGTTCTACAAACTTTGTCTCTCTTTACACTACGTTCCAACCAGCTGGAGGAAGGTAAGAGTAGTTTTTATTCCCAAGATTGGCAAGAGAGGTCATGAGAATGTAAAAGACTTCAGGCCAATCAGCCTTTCATCTTTCTTGGTCAAGACGCTGGAAAGATTAATAGACTCTTTTGAAGTTTTCTTTAAAATAAATAGTCCGTGTATATTTTTGAACAAAAAGTTCTAGATTTTTTATTTTTTTAATCTTCTTCCCTTTTTTACATTCACTAACAACTGATAGCGGGAATAATTTTTCACGTGAGATTCACGATACCATTTTTCCCTTCGAGTGGAATTAAAATTTCACGTGAACAAAAATTTCACTTCTTATTCACGATAGGGGTGACTATGAGTTGGAAGGGTTCTGGTCTGAATTAGCTCTATTCTCAAGTGGAACCAAGGCACTTAGTCATTTATGCAAAGAAATGCAGCAAAAGACACCATGCACAGATCTAGTCAATTATTTTGAACATACTGAGGCTAGGCTACTAATGGACAGCACATTACTTTCAGGGAAAAGGCATAAAAGAGCTGCAATTGATCTTGTCGGAAATATTGCGCATACATTATTTGGAGTACTAGACTCCGAATATGCAAAAACAATGGCACACACAATAGCACAAGTTAAACAAAATGAAGCCCATTTACTCAACCTATTAAAGAATCAAACGTCAACTATTGATTCTACAATTAACATTATTAAATTGGACCAAGAAGCCATGAAGAAAAAGTTTGACAACATGGATTTCCAAATAACACAAATATACAACCGGATACGTGACAAAAATGAAGACAGAACCTATCGTATTTTCTCGTCATTAAGCATTCAACTTACAATTACGGCAGCAAGTTTAGACCAAACGCAATCCTTAATTCTAGATATTCTAACAAATACACATCATGGTATTATAAGCCCGTCATTACTTACTCCGATTCAAGTACAACATGAAATAGACAAAATATCACTTCACCTGCCCAAATCACTTCACTTACCTGCAAAAAGAGAAGATTTCCTAAAACTATACAAACTCATGAAGGTCACAGGAGGACTAACAAATACCACAGCAATTTTTAGTGTTACCTTACCACTAATTGAGAGTGAAAAATTCGATCTGTTCAATCTGATACCAATACCAAGGTTGATTAACAACACGCTGGTATCAATAAAACCATGTTCGCCGCTGTTAGCAATCAATAGTATTCAAAACAAACATTTTACCATGATTAAATCGGAACTCGACGGGTGCATCACTCTCGAAGAAGAAATGTATATATGCTCCAAGGGTCAAATTCAATACGGGCAAGATGCAGCAGCATGCGCTTGTGAAGTTAATCTGTTTAGATATAAAACTAAGTCAGACTGTACATTACAGCAGTTAACAGCAAATTTTGCGTGAGTCTCACTACGGCATCAGAACAAGTGGATACATGCAACACCATCTTCATCTCATGCAACTGCCGTATGCAAAAAGGAGATCACGCATTTAACTCTAAAAGGATCAGGCTTACTTAGTTTGGAACCAGAATGTGTGCTGCAGCACAATTCCACAACCATACAGGCACGGCAGAGAATATCCAGTTCGATAAAGACATCATACATCAAGTTCTGGAAAATCAGGGAAGAAACACATACGAAACTTGTCAAACCGCTTTTACATGAAATGCATAAAAGCGAGTACATCTCACAAATACAGAACTTAACAGCATTACAAACTTCATTAGCAGAACAAAAGATATTCCAGCTTCCAAACCAAATTGATGCACACAACTACCACCACATAACGATCGGCTATTCCACATTAATCATTACTGGATGCATCGTGGTCTATTTAATCATCAAAAGGAAATGTAACTTCAAACCAACACCAACTCCAGCTCATCGCAACCTGAAAACAACATCGGATTTCACAGTACATATTTAAACAAGAAGATTTTTTTTTTTACTCGGCACTTCAACTCAGAATATCATAAACTTCCACCACCAGCATCTTAAACACAGGCTTTTGAGCTGTGCTCGACGGGGGGAGGATGTTCATAATTGTATTATTTTGTTTGTTGTACAATTTTGTAAATTTATTAATTTTTAGTTTTCATTCTTTTCCATAAAGTTGAGCAATTCTTTTGTAGATCATGCATTTTTTTATTTTTATTTGTCTTGTTCATAAAATTGTAATAAAATACTTAGAATGCAATTTTATTAGTTTCGTTTATTATATATTTGTTTGTAATTGACGATTGTTTATTATGCAGTTATATATTTTTTTTGTACCGTTTATGTAGTGCGTTCACCTATATCCACAAAATTGCATTCTAGGTATTTTTTTGTTGTCTCATGTTCATGGCCACACAGCCAATGAACTTAAATTTAAAAATGCCAAGTATGTAAAATTAATAAGAATGAATATTGTATAAAAGAAGTAAAATTTAAATAAAGATCGCCTTTTTTGTGTTTGAACATTGAAGAGTGTGCCTCAATCATTTCTTCTGGAAAACAACTCGGTTTCAAGTGCCGCTTGTTGTTTTAACAATTTTAACCTTAATTCAGTTTATGTGCTGTGATTAAATTCTAGAACAAATTAACAAACGAGTTAATTTACAGTTATGAATGCATGTGTCACAACAATTCATATCTGTTATTTTTACCGAAATCACATTTCAAATGTCCAACATTCTTTAAAGTGCATTGCTCCACATGAGGACTCATTGTACTTTTCAAGTGTTTAGTTGAGCGGTTAATACGAATAAACAATGCTTTGCTTTAAAAGAATCGTTCCACTACAACCTTCTTAAATTTCATTAATATTTATGTATATACAGCAAATTATTATTTTCAAGTGACCTAAATATTCGGCATGCATTCATAGCACTTTTACTTTGGATCTACAAATTTAGTTTTAGTTTAGTAATAAGAAAACAGTTTATGGAATACATTGTTCAATAAAAGAACAAAATTAAAAGCATTTCATTTCACAAAGAAAATAATATGTGGTAAATTACGAAATGGCGACCGTGACAGCGAAGCCTGTCAAATAATAAAAATTACAATTGACTAAATGGAAAAATATGTAGCTCAAAATATTGTAAATCACTGAGATGAACGCGAGTGAAAAACATAAGATATTTGAAATAAGTGAAAAAAATAATAATTAACAATGGGCTGGTGGGCAAAAATCTTCGAAACAATACATGTACTCTTCGCAGGATACGAGGTAGGAAAAAACCTAAATGAAGAAAGTAGTGAAAATAAACAAATAATAATTAAAGTAAACCAAGATGAAGTAACCAACACACGTCTAATTATCGAAATAACATTAGGAGTGCTAGTAGTCATAGTCGTAATCTCAATATTGTTAAAAAAATTCATAAATATAGCAATAAACAATCGTCCGCAGATCCGAATATAAGAACAAAAAATAAGAGAACACAAAAAAAATAAAAATTTTTTTAAATAAAAAAACAATCAATATAATTGCGCAACAAACCACCTTATTTCTACAATTATCATCTATCTACATATAATTCATGGACAACCGAAGAGATGCAGGTAAAGATAGTCTTATATTTTACCGAATCATCATTTATCACCAAAAAGCCAACAAAAGATGCTGGTAAATTGCTGATAAATTCTATATTTCTTTTATTTCTATAATTATATCTAAGATTTCCAAAGGACGTATTATATGTAATACCATAGTTGTTTCATTAGCAATTTCTATTTTTCTCAACTGCACCACTGTATAACCAAGGTTTTCTTGAACGCTGCCGACCAGCAGAAATGCCTGGACCGCTACCATTAACAATGTCAGCAATGTGATTTTCATTGTGATTATCTTGTAAGAGATATTTACGTTTAATCTGAGTCTTGTACAGTTTCTTAAATTTATTATCATTCGATACTAAATAATCACCTGCCGGTCTATAATTATCCACTTTCCTATGCCTAGGTTGTGCCTTTCTAACCCAATAATTTCGCACGTACTTATTCCTGAAATTGTTGTCATTCTTGTTACCCTGCTTCTGGTTTATTGCATTATTCCTTGATATTGGGGTTAATTACGGTTCTCGATTCGACTTCGACTACTGTAATAGATTAAAGAAAAATGTTGTGTGTTTCTTTAATCTCTTCATTTAGATCTTCCGAACCACCACCTGGTTAACTATCTTGTCGCGATGTGGTGGATTAAGTGTCGGCTGTGTTTCCTATTCCAATCCAGGCTCTGTACATGCTTCTGCATAAGCAGGGCCTGTCTTGGAATACGGAAATAGAAAGGCCTTCATAACTAAAGGTTAACCACTACCCCTTCCCATTTTCTGACAATCTCCTTCATCTACCTCTATCCCTCTTCCAAATATCCCTCCAATCCATCACTTAGCTGTGCCGAAGACCTGAATGGCTAGTTAGTGGTTAAAGAGGACTACTCGCTAACAACTTCCCTCCGGTGCCAGGACACGGACCGGTTGTAATCAAATGGTCTAGTACACGCAAGCCTTTACTGCGTGGATGGTCTCTCCCCTTACTGGCCTACTCGTAGGATCAATTTATGAATAACCAAAACAATAAAAATAATAAAAACAAAGAAGGGAAGAATTCTCTTCAGAGGACAACCTTCTTGCCTCCTGCCAGGCGACAGTAGTTGGCCTCTCGGCTGGTGAGGGTAAAAGCCATAGTACCCCTCCAACTGCAAAAACAAACATCAAAACACCCATAAACCGCCCAACACCGGCAGTCGAGCCTGACAACCGGCCAAAGGGTAAACCTAAAAAAAAAGGATTCAGAAAGACCTCCTTAAATCTCGTTACTCCAAAGCCGTCTTCATTCTAGACAAGATTGCCAAGAATGAGGCGAATGGAGTTACGCATGAGCATGATGCTGAGGACAAAGTGAGGTACCAGGCCGTGGTAGACGAATATCATAAGTTTATGGATTCGCTACCAAGCACGTCCAAACAGGCACCGCTCTCCCAGCAAAAAGAAGCCAAAAGCTCTAAAAGAAACTGCTCTCAGACGGAAAGCGGTCAGGCAACTAAAAAAAATGAAGGTCCTGCAGAAGGGGACCTCTCCTCACCCAATTACGTCGTCATCCATCCGAAGACCCCTTAACGAGGTAATTAAAGATCAACTGCTGATGGCTCTGGCGAACTGCAAAAATGGCAGATTAATCAGTGTAACAGAGTGGGGTGCCATCGAATCCAAATTGGCTGAGCTCGTAATGGACTACGTCTTCACCAATAAGGATAAGCCGGCACCTCGCTTCGACTCCAGTGAGATACACCGGGTTTACAAGGTAATCAAGTGCTTGGACGCGTTCTCAAAGCAGTTCCTCATCGTTAGTATCGCTAAGATTAGTGATACTTGGGATGGTCTAAGCCTTAAGCTCATCCCTGCGGAGGAAATTCCGATTAGACCGCGTGCAAGTTTCGTTACCTCAATTGGGTAAGAACGGTGGCAGAATGCTGGAGTGTCTGCAGCTTCAGAACCCCAGCATTCCAATGGATGACTGGTCAGTTATCCGCACCGAGAACCACGGTACTTGCCTATTGCTGTCCATAACGGAGCAAGGAGCAGTGGCGCTAGAGAAAGCGGGCTCCAAGCGGGGTCAGAAACGCCAAGGTAAAGATGTTCCGCCCAAGCAGTTCTGAAGGCGACGCTGTCGAGGCTGCAAACAACCTTCTGGTTTGAATGCAGCTGTCAGAACCGCAATAAAATATAAGAACACTCCGCAATGGCGGTAAAGGTTGTCCAAATAACCCTTAAGCACTCGAAGTGTCCAACAGACAACGTAAAGGTTCTTCTAGCCGAAGAGAACCTCGACATATGCGCTGTAAGGAGCCGTGGGTAGTAAACTCCGAGGTTAAGGGGTTCCCGAGGTCCCTGTACAACGTACTATATGCTAAAGGAAATGGTAAGCCAAGATAATGTCTAATAGCCAAAAAACATTAATATTTTTCTTTGTACTCAGTTTAGCTCAGAGGACCTTACTGTTGCGAGGGTCGAGCTGTCAGATGGTAAGAGCTTCCTCATCGCTTCATGCTATATGGCACATGACACGGAAGCACCGCCAGACGAAGCGAAAGCTGTCGTGTCATCCATTGGCGCCAATGAAGACATCATCCTCTGTTGTGATGCCAATGCCAGGCATACAAATTGGGGACAGTAGTGAGGTCAATGACATATCTTAGATTTCATTGACCTTAATAAACAAACTATATACTTTTATCTTGCCGATTTCGGACAGATTTAGTGGGTGGTAAGAGGTTCTCGACATTACCCTCATTAATGACAAATGTAGGCTTTTAATTGATAAGTGGAGGGTATCCAATAAGAGATCCTTCTCTGATCACAATTGGATACTCTTTGAAGTTATATTACAAAACAAAGAAAAACAATGCTTTAGAAACCCGAGGAGAACCGATTGGAACAAGTTCAACGGGATTTTTAAACAAAAACTAAAAACAGTTCCAGAAATCGAGAATCCTATTGGCCTTAACCACAAATTGGAAGTCTTCAAGAAGGGTATTAATAAAGCCTTCGAGATTTCCTGCCTTTTAACGAAAGCTAAGAAGAGTTACCCTACGTGGTGGAGTTTGGAAATCTCTAAGCTACGCAAGGAGGCACGTAGAGCCTTCAACATTTGCTGTCAATGAGGATATTTTATCCCCGGAGAGAATCTTATGGGCAATCGGCAGTTTTTCTCAATTTAAATCGCCGGGTCCTGACGGCATTACGCCAAATATGCTACAGACCCTGAAAAGCTCTATCGTACCCTGGCTTTTTAGGTTCTACAAACTTTGTCTCTCTTTACACTACGTTCCAACCAGCTGGAGGAAGGTAAGAGTAGTTTTTATTCCCAAGATTGGCAAGAGAGGTCATGAGAATGTAAAAGACTTCAGGCCAATCAGCCTTTCATCTTTCTTGGTCAAGACGCTGGAAAGATTAATAGACTCTTTTGAAGTTTTCTTTAAAATAAATAGTCCGTGTATATTTTTGAACAAAAAGTTCTAGATTTTTTATTTTTTTAATCTTCTTCCCTTTTTTACATTCACTAACAACTGATAGCGGGAATAATTTTTCACGTGAGATTCACGATACCATTTTTCCCTTCGAGTGGAATTAAAATTTCACGTGAACAAAAATTTCACTTCTTATTCACGATAGGGGTGACTATGAGTTGGAAGGGTTCTGGTCTGAATTAGCTCTATTCTCAAGTGGAACCAAGGCACTTAGTCATTTATGCAAAGAAATGCAGCAAAAGACACCATGCACAGATCTAGTCAATTATTTTGAACATACTGAGGCTAGGCTACTAATGGACAGCACATTACTTTCAGGGAAAAGGCATAAAAGAGCTGCAATTGATCTTGTCGGAAATATTGCGCATACATTATTTGGAGTACTAGACTCCGAATATGCAAAAACAATGGCACACACAATAGCACAAGTTAAACAAAATGAAGCCCATTTACTCAACCTATTAAAGAATCAAACGTCAACTATTGATTCTACAATTAACATTATTAAATTGGACCAAGAAGCCATGAAGAAAAAGTTTGACAACATGGATTTCCAAATAACACAAATATACAACCGGATACGTGACAAAAATGAAGACAGAACCTATCGTATTTTCTCGTCATTAAGCATTCAACTTACAATTACGGCAGCAAGTTTAGACCAAACGCAATCCTTAATTCTAGATATTCTAACAAATACACATCATGGTATTATAAGCCCGTCATTACTTACTCCGATTCAAGTACAACATGAAATAGACAAAATATCACTTCACCTGCCCAAATCACTTCACTTACCTGCAAAAAGAGAAGATTTCCTAAAACTATACAAACTCATGAAGGTCACAGGAGGACTAACAAATACCACAGCAATTTTTAGTGTTACCTTACCACTAATTGAGAGTGAAAAATTCGATCTGTTCAATCTGATACCAATACCAAGGTTGATTAACAACACGCTGGTATCAATAAAACCATGTTCGCCGCTGTTAGCAATCAATAGTATTCAAAACAAACATTTTACCATGATTAAATCGGAACTCGACGGGTGCATCACTCTCGAAGAAGAAATGTATATATGCTCCAAGGGTCAAATTCAATACGGGCAAGATGCAGCAGCATGCGCTTGTGAAGTTAATCTGTTTAGATATAAAACTAAGTCAGACTGTACATTACAGCAGTTAACAGCAAATTTTGCGTGAGTCTCACTACGGCATCAGAACAAGTGGATACATGCAACACCATCTTCATCTCATGCAACTGCCGTATGCAAAAAGGAGATCACGCATTTAACTCTAAAAGGATCAGGCTTACTTAGTTTGGAACCAGAATGTGTGCTGCAGCACAATTCCACAACCATACAGGCACGGCAGAGAATATCCAGTTCGATAAAGACATCATACATCAAGTTCTGGAAAATCAGGGAAGAAACACATACGAAACTTGTCAAACCGCTTTTACATGAAATGCATAAAAGCGAGTACATCTCACAAATACAGAACTTAACAGCATTACAAACTTCATTAGCAGAACAAAAGATATTCCAGCTTCCAAACCAAATTGATGCACACAACTACCACCACATAACGATCGGCTATTCCACATTAATCATTACTGGATGCATCGTGGTCTATTTAATCATCAAAAGGAAATGTAACTTCAAACCAACACCAACTCCAGCTCATCGCAACCTGAAAACAACATCGGATTTCACAGTACATATTTAAACAAGAAAATTTTTTTTTTTACTCGGCACTTCAACTCAGAATATCATAAACTTCCACCACCAGCATCTTAAACACAGGCTTTTGAGCTGTGCTCGACGGGGGGAGGATGTTCATAATTGTATTATTTTGTTTGTTGTACAATTTTGTAAATTTATTAATTTTTAGTTTTCATTCTTTTCCATAAAGTTGAGCAATTCTTTTGTAGATCATGCATTTTTTTATTTTTATTTGTCTTGTTCATAAAATTGTAATAAAATACTTAGAATGCAATTTTATTAGTTTCGTTTATTATATATTTGTTTGTAATTGACGATTGTTTATTATGCAGTTATATATTTTTTTGTACCGTTTATGTAGTGCGTTCACCTATATCCACAAAATTGCATTCTAGGTATTTTTTTGTTGTCTCATGTTCATGGCCACACAGCCAATGAACTTAAATTTAAAAATGCCAAGTATGTAAAATTAATAAGAATGAATATTGTATAAAAGAAGTAAAATTTAAATAAAGATCGCCTTTTTTGTGTTTGAACATTGAAGAGTGTGCCTCAATCATTTCTTCTGGAAAACAACTCGGTTTCAAGTGCCGCTTGTTGTTTTAACAATTTTAACCTTAATTCAGTTTATGTGCTGTGATTAAATTCTAGAACAAATTAACAAACGAGTTAATTTACAGTTATGAATGCATGTGTCACAACAATTCATATCTGTTATTTTTACCGAAATCACATTTCAAATGTCCAACATTCTTTAAAGTGCATTGCTCCACATGAGGACTCATTGTACTTTTCAAGTGTTTAGTTGAGCGGTTAATACGAATAAACAATGCTT
This sequence comes from Lypha dubia, assembly GCA_947311025.1. Taxonomy (NCBI): domain Eukaryota; kingdom Metazoa; phylum Arthropoda; class Insecta; order Diptera; family Tachinidae; genus Lypha; species Lypha dubia. The sequence goes on along the minus strand of OX371260.1, from coordinate 93,884,827 downwards.
TGCTTTAAAAGAATCGTTCCACTACAACCTTCTTAAATTTCATTAATATTTATGTATATACAGCAAATTATTATTTTCAAGTGACCTAAATATTCGGCATGCATTCATAGCACTTTTACTTTGGATCTACAAATTTAGTTTTAGTTTAGTAATAAGAAAACAGTTTATGGAATACATTGTTCAATAAAAGAACAAAATTAAAAGCATTTCATTTCACAAAGAAAATAATATGTGGTAAATTACGAAATGGCGACCGTGACAGCGAAGCCTGTCAAATAATAAAAATTACAATTGACTAAATGGAAAAATATGTAGCTCAAAATATTGTAAATCACTGAGATGAACGCGAGTGAAAAACATAAGATATTTGAAATAAGTGAAAAAAATAATAATTAACAATGGGCTGGTGGGCAAAAATCTTCGAAACAATACATGTACTCTTCGCAGGATACGAGGTAGGAAAAAACCTAAATGAAGAAAGTAGTGAAAATAAACAAATAATAATTAAAGTAAACCAAGATGAAGTAACCAACACACGTCTAATTATCGAAATAACATTAGGAGTGCTAGTAGTCATAGTCGTAATCTCAATATTGTTAAAAAATTCATAAATATAGCAATAAACAATCGTCCGCAGATCCGAATATAAGAACAAAAAATAAGAGAACACAAAAAAAATAAAAATTTTTTTAAATAAAAAAACAATCAATATAATTGCGCAACAAACCACCTTATTTCTACAATTATCATCTATCTACATATAATTCATGGACAACCGAAGAGATGCAGGTAAAGATAGTCTTATATTTTACCGAATCATCATTTATCACCAAAAAGCCAACAAAAGATGCTGGTAAATTGCTGATAAATTCTATATTTCTTTTATTTCTATAATTATATCTAAGATTTCCAAAGGACGTATTATATGTAATACCATAGTTGTTTCATTAGCAATTTCTATTTTTCTCAACTGCACCACTGTATAACCAAGGTTTTCTTGAACGCTGCCGACCAGCAGAAATGCCTGGACCGCTACCATTAACAATGTCAGCAATGTGATTTTCATTGTGATTATCTTGTAAGAGATATTTACGTTTAATCTGAGTCTTGTACAGTTTCTTAAATTTATTATCATTCGATACTAAATAATCACCTGCCGGTCTATAATTATCCACTTTCCTATGCCTAGGTTGTGCCTTTCTAACCCAATAATTTCGCACGTACTTATTCCTGAAATTGTTGTCATTCTTGTTACCCTGCTTCTGGTTTATTGCATTATTCCTTGATATTGGGGTTAATTACGGTTCTCGATTCGACTTCGACTACTGTAATAGATTAAAGAAAAATGTTGTGTGTTTCTTTAATCTCTTCATTTAGATATTCCGAACCACCACCTGGTTAACTATCTTGTCGCGATGTGGTGGATTAAGTGTCGGCTGTGTTTCCTATTCCAATCCAGGCTCTGTACATGCTTCTGCATAAGCAGGGCCTGTCTTGGAATACGGAAATAGAAAGGCCTTCATAACTAAAGGTTAACCACTACCCCTTCCCATTTTCTGACAATCTCCTTCATCTACCTCTATCCCTCTTCCAAATATCCCTCCAATCCATCACTTAGCTGTGCCGAAGACCTGAATGGCTAGTTAGTGGTTAAAGAGGACTACTCGCTAACAACTTCCCTCCGGTGCCAGGACACGGACCGGTTGTAATCAAATGGTCTAGTACACGCAAGCCTTTACTGCGTGGATGGTCTCTCCCCTTACTGGCCTACTCGTAGGATCAATTTATGAATAACCAAAACAATAAAAATAATAAAAACAAAGAAGGGAAGAATTCTCTTCAGAGGACAACCTTCTTGCCTCCTGCCAGGCGTCAGTAGTTGGCCTCTCGGCTGGTGAGGGTAAAAGCCATAGTACCCCTCCAACTGCAAAAACAAACATCAAAACACCCATAAACCGCCCAACACCGGCAGTCGAGCCTGACAACCGGCCAAAGGGTAAACCTAAAAAAAAAAGGATTCAGAAAGACCTCCTTAAATCTCGTTACTCCAAAGCCGTCTTCATTCTAGACAAGATTGCCAAGAATGAGGCGAATGGAGTTACGCATGAGCATGATGCTGAGGACAAAGTGAGGTACCAGGCCGTGGTAGACGAATATCATAAGTTTATGGATTCGCTACCAAGCACGTCCAAACAGGCACCGCTCTCCCAGCAAAAAGAAGCCAAAAGCTCTAAAAGAAACTGCTCTCAGACGGAAAGCGGTCAGGCAACTAAAAAAATGAAGGTCCTGCAGAAGGGGACCTCTCCTCACCCAATTACGTCGTCATCCATCCGAAGACCCCTTAACGAGGTAATTAAAGATCAACTGCTGATGGCTCTGGCGAACTGCAAAAATGGCAGATTAATCAGTGTAACAGAGTGGGGTGCCATCGAATCCAAATTGGCTGAGCTCGTAATGGACTACGTCTTCACCAATAAGGATAAGCCGGCACCTCGCTACGACTCCAGTGAGATACACCGGGTTTACAAGGTAATCAAGTGCTTGGACGCGTTCTCAAAGCAGTTCCTCATCGTTAGTATCGCTAAGATTAGTGATACTTGGGATGGTCTAAGCCTTAGGCTCATCCCTGCGGAGGAAATTCCGATTAGACCGCGTGCAAGTTTCGTTACCTCAATTGGGTAAGAACGGTGGCAGAATGCTGGAGTGTCTGCAGCTTCAGAACCCCAGCATTCCAATGGATGACTGGTCAGTTATCCGCACCGAGAACCACGGTACTTGCCTATTGCTGTCCATAACGGAGCAAGGAGCAGTGGCGCTAGAGAAAGCGGGCTCCAAGCGGGGTCAGAAACGCCAAGGTAAAGATGTTCCGCCCAAGCAGTTCTGAAGGCGACGCTGTCGAGGCTGCAAACAACCTTCTGGTTTGAATGCAGCTGTCAGAACCGCAATAAAATATAAGAACACTCCGCAATGGCGGTAAAGGTTGTCCAAATAACCCTTAAGCACTCGAAGTGTCCAACAGACAACGTAAAGGTTCTTCTAGCCGAAGAGAACCTCGACATATGCGCTGTAAGGAGCCGTGGGTAGTAAACTCCGAGGTTAAGGGGTTCCCGAGGTCCCTGTACAACGTACTATATGCTAAAGGAAATGGTAAGCCAAGATAATGTCTAATAGCCAAAAAACATTAATATTTTTCTTTGTACTCAGTTTAGCTCAGAGGACCTTACTGTTGCGAGGGTCGAGCTGTCAGATGGTAAGAGCTTCCTCATCGCTTCATGCTATATGGCACATGACACGGAAGCACCGCCAGACGAAGCGAAAGCTGTCGTGTCATCCATTGGCGCCAATGAAGACATCATCCTCTGTTGTGATGCCAATGCCAGGCATACAAATTGGGGACAGTAGTGAGGTCAATGACATATCTTAGATTTCATTGACCTTAATAAACAAACTATATACTTTTATCTTGCCGATTTCGGACAGATTTAGTGGGTGGTAAGAGGTTCTCGACATTACCCTCATTAATGACAAATGTAGGCTTTTAATTGATAAGTGGAGGGTATCCAATAAGAGATCCTTCTCTGATCACAATTGGATACTCTTTGAAGTTATATTACAAAACAAAGAAAAACAATGCTTTAGAAACCCGAGGAGAACCGATTGGAACAAGTTCAACGGGATTTTTAAACAAAAACTAAAAACAGTTCCAGAAATCGAGAATCCTATTGGCCTTAACCACAAATTGGAAGTCTTCAAGAAGGGTATTAATAAAGCCTTCGAGATTTCCTGCCTTTTAACGAAAGCTAAGAAGAGTTACCCTACGTGGTGGAGTTTGGAAATCTCTAAGCTACGCAAGGAGGCACGTAGAGCCTTCAACATTTGCTGTCAATGAGGATATTTTATCCCCGGAGAGAATCTTATGGGCAATCGGCAGTTTTTCTCAATTTAAATCGCCGGGTCCTGACGGCATTACGCCAAATATGCTACAGACCCTGAAAAGCTCTATCGTACCCTGGCTTTTTAGGTTCTACAAACTTTGTCTCTCTTTACACTACGTTCCAACCAGCTGGAGGAAGGTAAGAGTAGTTTTTATTCCCAAGATTGGCAAGAGAGGTCATGAGAATGTAAAAGACTTCAGGCCAATCAGCCTTTCATCTTTCTTGGTCAAGACGCTGGAAAGATTAATAGACTCTTTTGAAGTTTTCTTTAAAATAAATAGTCCGTGTATATTTTTGAACAAAAAGTTCTAGATTTTTTATTTTTTTAATCTTCTTCCCTTTTTTACATTCACTAACAACTGATAGCGGGAATAATTTTTCACGTGAGATTCACGATACCATTTTTCCCTTCGAGTGGAATTAAAATTTCACGTGAACAAAAATTTCACTTCTTATTCACGATAGGGGTGACTATGAGTTGGAAGGGTTCTGGTCTGAATTAGCTCTATTCTCAAGTGGAACCAAGGCACTTAGTCATTTATGCAAAGAAATGCAGCAAAAGACACCATGCACAGATCTAGTCAATTATTTTGAACATACTGAGGCTAGGCTACTAATGGACAGCACATTACTTTCAGGGAAAAGGCATAAAAGAGCTGCAATTGATCTTGTCGGAAATATTGCGCATACATTATTTGGAGTACTAGACTCCGAATATGCAAAAACAATGGCACACACAATAGCACAAGTTAAACAAAATGAAGCCCATTTACTCAACCTATTAAAGAATCAAACGTCAACTATTGATTCTACAATTAACATTATTAAATTGGACCAAGAAGCCATGAAGAAAAAGTTTGACAACATGGATTTCCAAATAACACAAATATACAACCGGATACGTGACAAAAATGAAGACAGAACCTATCGTATTTTCTCGTCATTAAGCATTCAACTTACAATTACGGCAGCAAGTTTAGACCAAACGCAATCCTTAATTCTAGATATTCTAACAAATACACATCATGGTATTATAAGCCCGTCATTACTTACTCCGATTCAAGTACAACATGAAATAGACAAAATATCACTTCACCTGCCCAAATCACTTCACTTACCTGCAAAAAGAGAAGATTTCCTAAAACTATACAAACTCATGAAGGTCACAGGAGGACTAACAAATACCACAGCAATTTTTAGTGTTACCTTACCACTAATTGAGAGTGAAAAATTCGATCTGTTCAATCTGATACCAATACCAAGGTTGATTAACAACACGCTGGTATCAATAAAACCATGTTCGCCGCTGTTAGCAATCAATAGTATTCAAAACAAACATTTTACCATGATTAAATCGGAACTCGACGGGTGCATCACTCTCGAAGAAGAAATGTATATATGCTCCAAGGGTCAAATTCAATACGGGCAAGATGCAGCAGCATGCGCTTGTGAAGTTAATCTGTTTAGATATAAAACTAAGTCAGACTGTACATTACAGCAGTTAACAGCAAATTTTGCGTGAGTCTCACTACGGCATCAGAACAAGTGGATACATGCAACACCATCTTCATCTCATGCAACTGCCGTATGCAAAAAGGAGATCACGCATTTAACTCTAAAAGGATCAGGCTTACTTAGTTTGGAACCAGAATGTGTGCTGCAGCACAATTCCACAACCATACAGGCACGGCAGAGAATATCCAGTTCGATAAAGACATCATACATCAAGTTCTGGAAAATCAGGGAAGAAACACATACGAAACTTGTCAAACCGCTTTTACATGAAATGCATAAAAGCGAGTACATCTCACAAATACAGAACTTAACAGCATTACAAACTTCATTAGCAGAAAAAAAGATATTCCAGCTTCCAAACCAAATTGATGCACACAACTACCACCACATAACGATCGGCTATTCCACATTAATCATTACTGGATGCATCGTGGTCTATTTAATCATCAAAAGGAAATGTAACTTCAAACCAACACCAACTCCAGCTCATCGCAACCTGAAAACAACATCGGATTTCACAGTACATATTTAAACAAGAAGATTTTTTTTTTTACTCGGCACTTCAACTCAGAATATCATAAACTTCCACCACCAGCATCTTAAACACAGGCTTTTGAGCTGTGCTCGACGGGGGGAGGATGTTCATAATTGTATTATTTTGTTTGTTGTACAATTTTGTAAATTTATTAATTTTTAGTTTTCATTCTTTTCCATAAAGTTGAGCAATTCTTTTGTAGATCATGCATTTTTTTATTTTTATTTGTCTTGTTCATAAAATTGTAATAAAATACTTAGAATGCAATTTTATTAGTTTCGTTTATTATATATTTGTTTGTAATTGACGATTGTTTATTATGCAGTTATATATTTTTTTGTACCGTTTATGTAGTGCGTTCACCTATATCCACAAAATTGCATTCTAGGTATTTTTTTGTTGTCTCATGTTCATGGCCACACAGCCAATGAACTTAAATTTAAAAATGCCAAGTATGTAAAATTAATAAGAATGAATATTGTATAAAAGAAGTAAAATTTAAATAAAGATCGCCTTTTTTGTGTTTGAACATTGAAGAGTGTGCCTCAATCATTTCTTCTGGAAAACAACTCGGTTTCAAGTGCCGCTTGTTGTTTTAACAATTTTAACCTTAATTCAGTTTATGTGCTGTGATTAAATTCTAGAACAAATTAACAAACGAGTTAATTTACAGTTATGAATGCATGTGTCACAACAATTCATATCTGTTATTTTTACCGAAATCACATTTCAAATGTCCAACATTCTTTAAAGTGCATTGCTCCACATGAGGACTCATTGTACTTTTCAAGTGTTTAGTTGAGCGGTTAATACGAATAAACAATGCTTTGCTTTAAAAGAATCGTTCCACTACAACCTTCTTAAATTTCATTAATATTTATGTATATACAGCAAATTATTATTTTCAAGTGACCTAAATATTCGGCATGCATTCATAGCACTTTTACTTTAGATCTACAAATTTAGTTTTAGTTTAGTAATAAGAAAACAGTTTATGGAATACATTGTTCAATAAAAGAACAAAATTAAAAGCATTTCATTTCACAAAGAAAATAATATGTGGTAAATTACGAAATGGCGACCGTGACAGCGAAGCCTGTCATATAATAAAAATTACAATTGACTAAATGGAAAAATATGTAGCTCAAAATATTGTAAATCACTGAGATGAACGCGAGTGAAAAACATAAGATATTTGAAATAAGTGAAAAAAATAATAATTAACAATGGGCTGGTGGGCAAAAATCTTCGAAACAATACATGTACTCTTCGCAGGATACGAGGTAGGAAAAAACCTAAATGAAGAAAGTAGTGAAAATAAACAAATAATAATTAAAGTAAACCCAGATGAAGTAACCAACACACGTCTAATTATCGAAATAACATTAGGAGTGCTAGTAGTCATAGTCGTAATCTCAATATTGTTAAAAAAATTCATAAATATAGCAATAAACAATCGTCCCCAGACCCGAATATAAGAACAAAAAGTTAGAGAACACAAAAAAAAATAAAAATTTTTTTAAATAAAAAAACAATCAATATAATTGCGCAACAAACCACCTTATTTCTACAATTATCATCTATCTACATATAATTCATGGACAACCGAAGAGATGCAGGTAAAGATAGTCTTATATTTTACCGAATCATCATTTATCACCAAAAAGCCAACAAAAGATGCTGGTAAATTGCTGATAAATTCTATATTTCTTTTATTTCTATAATTATATCTAAGATTTCCAAAGGACGTATTATATGTAATACCATAGTTGTTTCATTAGCAATTTCTATTTTTCTCAACTGCACCACTGTATAACCAAGGTTTTCTTGAACGCTGCCGACCAGCAGAAATGCCTGGACCGCTACCATTAACAATGTCAGCAATGTGATTTTCATTGTGATTATCTTGTAAGAGATATTTACGTTTAATCTGAGTCTTGTACAGTTTCTTAAATTTATTATCATTCGATACTAAATAATCACCTGCCGGTCTATAATTATCCACTTTCCTATGCCTAGGTTGTGCCTTTCTAACCCAATAATTTCGCACGTACTTATTCCTGAAATTGTTGTCATTCTTGTTACCCTGCTTCTGGTTTATTGCATTATTCCTTGATATTGGGGTTAATTACGGTTCTCGATTCGACTTCGACTACTGTAATAGATTAAAGAAAAATGTTGTGTGTTTCTTTAATCTCTTCATTTAGATCTTCCGAACCACCACCTGGTTAACTATCTTGTCGCGATGTGGTGGATTAAGTGTCGGCTGTGTTTCCTATTCCAATCCAGGCTCTGTACATGCTTCTGCATAAGCAGGGCCTGTCTTGGAATACGGAAATAGAAAGGCCTTCATAACTAAAGGTTAACCACTACCCCTTCCCATTTTCTGACAATCTCCTTCATCTACCTCTATCCCTCTTCCAAATATCCCTCCAATCCATCACTTAGCTGTGCCGAAGACCTGAATGGCTAGTTAGTGGTTAAAGAGGACTACTCGCTAACAACTTCCCTCCGGTGCCAGGACACGGACCGGTTGTAATCAAATTGTCTAGTACACGCAAGCCTTTACTGCGTGGATGGTCTCTCCCCTTACTGGCCTACTCGTAGGATCAATTTATGAATAACCAAAACAATAAAAATAATAAAAACAAAGAAGGGAAGAATTCTCTTCAGAGGACAACCTTCTTGCTTCCTGCCAGGCGACAGTAGTTGGCCTCTCGGCTGGTGAGGGTAAAAGCCATAGTACCACTCCAACTGCAAAAACAAACATCAAAGCACCCATAAACCGCCCAACACCGGCAGTCGAGCCTGACAACCGGCCAAAGGGTAAACCTAAAAAAAAAGGATTCAGAAAGACCTCCTTAAATCTCGTTACTCCAAAGCCGTCTTCATTCTAGACAAGATTGCCAAGAATGAGGCGAATGGAGTTACGCATGAGCATGATGCTGAGGACAAAGTGAGGTACCAGGCCGTGGTAGACGAATATCATAAATTTTATGGATTCGCTACCAAGCACGTCCAAACAGGCACCGCTCTCCCAGCAAAAAGAAGCCAAAAGCTCTAAAAGAAACTGCTCTCAGACGGAGAGCGGTCAGGCAACTAAAAAAATGAAGGTCCTGCAGAAGGGGACCTCTCCTCACCCAATTACGTCGTCATCCATCCGAAGACCCCTTAACGAGGTAATTAAAGATCAACTGCTGATGGCTCTGGCGAACTGCAAAAATGGCAGATTAATCAGTGTAACAGAGTGGGGTGCCATCGAATCCAAATTGGCTGAGCTCGTAATGGACTACGTCTTCACCAATAAGGATAAGCCGGCACCTCGCTTCGACTCCAGTGAGATACACCGGGTTTACAAGGTAATCAAGTGCTTGGACGCGTTCTCAAAGCAGTTCCTCATCGTTAGTATCGCTAAGATTAGTGATACTTGGGATGGTCTAAGCCTTAAGCTCATCCCTGCGGAGGAAATTCCGATTAGACCGCGTGCAAGTTTCGTTACCTCAATTGGGTAAGAACGGTGGCAGAATGCTGGAGTGTCTGCAGCTTCAGAACCCCAGCATTCCAATGGATGACTGGTCAGTTATCCGCACCGAGAACCACGGTACTTGCCTATTGCTGTCCATAACGGAGCAAGGAGCAGTGGCGCTAGAGAAAGCGGGCTCCAAGCGGGGTCAGAAAAGCCAAGGTAAAGATGTTCCGCCCAAGCAGTTCTGAAGGCGACGCTGTCGAGGCTGCAAACAACCTTCTTGTTTGAATGCAGCTGTCAGAACCGCAATAAAATATAAGAACACTCCGCAATGGCGGTAAAGGTTGTCCAAATAACCCTTAAGCACTCGAAGTATCCAACAGACAACGTAAAGGTTCTTCTAGCCGAAGAGAACCTCGACATATGCGCGGTAAGGAGCCGAGGGGAGTAAACTCCGACGTTAAGGGGTTCCCGAGGTCCCTGTACAACGTACTATATGCTAAAGGAAATGGTAAGCCAAGATAATGTCTAATAGCCAAAAACATTAATATTTTTCTTTGTACTCAGTTTAGCTCAGAGGACCTTACTGTTGCGAGGGTCGAGCTGTTAGATGGTAAGAGCTTCCTCATCGCTTCATGCTATATGGCACATGACACGGAAGCACCGCCAGACGAAGCGAAAGCTGTCGTGTCATCCATTGGCGCCAATGAAGACATCATCCTCTGTTGTGATGCCAATGCCAGGCATACAAATTGGGGACAGTAGTGAGGTCAATGACATATCTTAGATTTCATTGACCTTAATAAACAAACTATATACTTTTATCTTGCCGAGTTCGGACAGATTTAGTGGGTGGTAAGAGGTTCTCGACATTACCCTCATTAATGAGAAATGTAAGCTTTTAATTGATAAGTGGAGGGTATCCAATAAGAGATCCTTCTCTGATCACAATTGGATACTCTTTGAAGTTATATTACAAAACAAAGAAAAACAATGCTTTAGAAACCCGAGGAGAACCGATTGGAACAAGTTCAACGGGATTTTTAAACAAAAACTAAAAACAGTTCCAGAAATCGAGAATCCTATTGGCCTTAACCACAAATTGGAAGTCTTCAAGAAGGGTATTAATAAAGCCTTCGAGATTTCCTGCCTTTTAACGAAAGCTAAGAAGAGTTACCCTACGTGGTGGAGTTTGGAAATCTCTAAGCTACGCAAGGAGGCACGTAGAGCCTTCAACATTTGCTGTCAATGAGGATATTTTATCCCCGGAGAGAATCTTATGGGCAATCGGCAGTTTTTCTCAATTTAAATCGCCGGGTCCTGACGGCATTACGCCAAAAATGCTACAGAACCCGAAAAGCTCTATCGTACCCTGGCTTTTTAGGTTCTACAAACTTTGTCTCTCTCTAAACTACGTTCCAACCAGCTGGAGGAAGGTAAGAGTAGTTTTTATTCCCAAGATTGGCAAGAGAGGTCACGAGAATGTAAAAGACTTCAGGCCAATCAGCCTTTCATCTTTCTTGGTCAAGACGCTGGAAAGATTAATAGACTCTCATATTAGACATCGACTTGCTGGGTTGTCAATACTCTCAGAATACTCTCAGCATACCTACCTTAAGGGACGCTCTACTGAAACAGCACTACATGAGGTGGTAAGGTTTATAAAGACATCCCTTGAAAATAAACAATACACTTTGGCCGCCTTCCTAGACATAGAAGGCGCCTTTAACAATGTATCAGTGGCAGCCATCCAACAGTCTCTCCAGGATGTTGATGTAGAGGAATACATCAGTAACTGGATCATCACCATGTTGAAGGCAAGAAACTTTACCGCAAATTTAGGCAATAGCGAAAAGTCAAAATGGGCATGCAGAGAAACACCATAGGGTGGGGTGATCTCTCCCCTTCTTTGGCTTCTCGTAGTGAACACAATTCTTCTCAGACTAGACGCTGCGGTAGTTAAAGTTGTGGCTTATGCGGGCGATGTAGTAATAATGGTATCAGGGATGTTCACGGACGTGATAAGCGATATAATGTCCAGCGCCTTGGGTACACTCCGCAAATGGGCTACAGGTTGTGGTCTAGGAGTGAACCCTAGTAAAACGGAGCTGGTATTATTTACTACAAAGACCAAAGTCCAGAGCTTTAGACATCCTCGGCTGCATAATCTGGAACTGTCTCTATCGGACAATGCAAAATATCTAGGAGTCATTCTGGACACTAAACTATCGGATGTACAAAGCAATTTTACGTCCCACATTAACTTACGGATCGGTAGTATGTTGACCCGCCACAAGTAAGAAATACGTGGTAGACAAACTATACAGGATACAGAGATCTGCTTGCATCGGGATTACTAGATGTTTACGTACTAGTCCCTTAGAGGCTCTGAATGCTATGCTATAGCTGATTACGATCGACCTTCATGTATTGGCGACATCCTCAAGCAGTGCGGCAAGACTAGCGGCGTCTGGGAAGTGGAGATCAAGGACCTATGGCCATGCTAGAATCCTAGATCAGTTACTACCGACACTGAGGAACCCCACCGATTACATGGTACCTCATCTGGACTTTGACAGTACTTTCAAAGTCCTTATTCCATCCAGACGGGAGTGGAAGGGGGTAACATAGAAAAAGAGTTCAACTTCAGAATGTATACTGACGGATCAAGAATGATATGCGGTGTGGGCTCTGGAGTATTCTCGAAGGACCTTGGACTAAAGCTCTCATTCCGACTTCCTGATGAAGCCAGTTTATTTCAGGCGCAAGTATTGGCCATAAGGGAGGCGTGTAGGGCTTTGATTAACAAGGGTGTCCAAGGAAGTGCCGGCATCTTTGTCGATAGCCAAGCGGCACTTCTGTCTCTAAGGTCTTACACTACATTCTCTACTCTAGTTCGCCAGTGCAGACGCGTTATCCAGACAAGGTAGACAGACTGACGTTACCCTCATCTGGGTTCCTGCACATAGCAACTTCCAGGGCAACGAACAGGCGGATGAACTGGCCAGAGCTGGATCTGCCATGGACGTCTTCAATGCTGAATTGGTAGCCATGCCGTTTGGCAATATTAGAAATCTTATTCTCAACTATAACCGGCAGAAAGCTGAAAATAGATGGCACAGGTTGAGCACGTGTAAGGTGGCTAATGAAATGTGGCCTTGCTACAACCATAAGCGCACAACACAACTAATTAACAGAAACCGCAGGGACATCTCGAGGCTCGTTGCCGTAGCTGCCGGGATCATAGCAAAGAGGAAAAAGTCTTCCACTTTCTTTTCGAATGCGCGGCCTTGCAACTTTCGAGACACAAATTCTTAGGCAACAGCATATTAGACGAACTCTCGGATCAAGGATAGATCTAGGCGACCTAATTAAATACCTTAATTCGACGGGATGGGTCTAGTATCTTACTCCGAATCTGAGGCCTGGATTCGGACCTAGATCAGGTTGACACTGACGAGTGGAGTGGTCTGTGAAAACGGAATCTTATTGATTCAAAGCTAAAAGCTAGATTAGCAGGACATAAATCAGATTAAAAATACAAACACATATCTTCTCAAAAAACAGCATTGACATCACATTGTTTAAAACTAAATCATATTCCAGATTTTCAGAATATATCAATTTTAAACACAGAGGTAACTACAAAGGTCGCTTTATGTTAGGAATGTTACATATTGTTAATACACCAATAAGCCAAAGAATTAATTTAAAAATGGAAACAGATAACGTAGCGCAAAACTACACACATTTAATTTACAAGAATAACATAGGAAATTAAATAAGTTTAAATGTATGTATTTATTATTATTTTAGTTCTAGTATTTTACCCTGAAGATGACCAACAAAGTTGGTCGAAATATCGGATAAGATTGATAAGTAAATAAAAAACCAACAAGAGTTTTTGATTAATTATTTAAAATACCAAAAACCTCAATTCAAACAACAACCTACTATATACATATATTAAAAAAGGTTTACAATTTATCATTTTTTTTCTATGTTAAAACTGTGGTATCTGCTGGCGGTACTGTGGCGTAGTTATTTGAAAGTATTTATTTGTACAAAAAATGTTTTTGATCATAAAAAATTTAACATTTGTGTACAAAGTTTTGTTTAATTCTGTAAAATTTTTTACTGCCTGACAAATATATATAATTAATGTAGAGGATCTTTAACTGGTCTGATTGCAGCTGCCGTGGTGGCAGTGAGGTCTAAGCGGTAGACAACTCTGATGATGAGACTGTGGTTAGTCTCGAAACATCGATGTCAGTTCAACCCTCCGCGCAGTCAAAAAACTTTTTCTTTGCCTGTTTCAAGTATTAAGAGCCACTAGATTTGTCTTTCTTTCTAATTTAAATAATAATTTAATTTATAATAAAATTAAATTTAGAGAAAACGAACTTAAGCCTGAAAAATTAAAAATTTCTTTGATTAAACATCACTCAGTTCGAATAAAAACTTCACAAATTAATTACAAAAAACTAAAGGCACGTAGCTAGGAATATGTTTATACAGTTGTTTATACAATTTAAACAAACAGCTGTATATATAAGCGCATTCCAAATAAAAACCCCTAGAGTATTGGTAGCCGAAGGCTGCCACCTGGGAATGAAATAAGAGACACTAGAATAAAGCTCAACTTGAACAAGATAGACTTTGAAAAAAGTATAGTAAAGTTCCAACCCATTAAAAATTATAAAAAGCTGTAGTGTAAAACTTACATGTAATTCAGCAGATTTAATTAATGTAGAGGATCTTTAACTGGTCTGATTGCAGCTGCCGTGGTGGCAGTGAGGTCTAAGCGGTAGACAACTCTGATGATGAGACTGTGGTTAGTCTCGAAACATCGATGTCAGTTCAACCCTCCGCGCAGTCAAAAAACTTTTTCTTTGCCTGTTTCAAGTATTAAGAGCCACTAGATTTGTCTTTCTTTCTAATTTAAATAATAATTTAATTTATAATAAAATTAAATTTAGAGAAAACGAACTTAAGCCTGAAAAATTAAAAATTTCTTTGATTAAATATATAAATTGTAAAAATCTTTTTTTCTTATTAAATGATTTTTTTTTTTAATTAGCTTTTGAGTTTTATTTAAATTAAACTACTTGTAACAGCTAAAAGACTTCAACCTGTCATGGGCAAACTCTTAATGCTATTCCAAATACTAAATGAGCATGTATTTTGGCCCTTTTTGTAATTTACCACTTTTTCTAATAAAAAGGCTAAACAGCAATGATATAAAAAATGTTTTGCTTAAATTACCTTTTAGCGCCTTCAAAATAACGTTGCTTAAATTTTAGCGTTTCTAACGAGAATAGTTGCTTATATGTGCTTAGAGAATACAAATGTAAAACATTTTAGCGAAGACAGCAAACGCCAAAATTGCGGCGAAATCAATTTTTATGACATTGCCTAATTTAGCAATACGCATTACAGAATTCAATATGTAGCTTAAAATCTCTAAAACGATTTTAGACATTTTTAGCCATGGATATTTAGCTTTAGCGAGTTACAAAATATAGCTACAGGATTTTCACTGTATAATATGCAGAACTGTAAAATAATTGGGGTGTACACAATGTGGTCATATCAGTCATATTGTCATAATATAATGTCTTATTATTTTACAATAATTTAAAAAAATTGTTGTTGCGCTTCAAGCAAAAAAAGTCACATAATAATAAGACTTTTTATGTTTATAGCAGTCTTTGTGATAAAGAGAACATGTAGGAAATATCAATGTATTGGTGTTTTTACACTTGTAGAAATTGATTGTTACATTTATTTTTTTACTGTAGCCTAATATCATATTTACAGTTTGTATGCATACACACTGAATTGGTTTAGCGTGTTTATGGACAAAAGAATGAACGAATGAATGAATTTACATAATTACAAAAATTTTCCATTAAAAAATATATATACAAAAAAGCTTCTTCCCACTCAACATTCCACATCATGAAAAATTTAAATATTCACACAGACAAAAAAAATATTTTCTTGCCCTCTTTTGCTTGTTTTGTTGTTGCAAATTCTAAAATAAAGCGACAAATGAGTATGTTTCGTATTTTAGTTTGTCTCTTCTGTTTGGTTCGTGTTGTGTATGTGAAATTGACGATTGGTGCTCGGCCCGTAGGGGCTAGTTTGACGAACAATGGTTTATAGGTTATCATATTATAACAGTGGAAACCTTAGTCGAGCAGCTGAAACTCTTCAGTCTAGCCGGCGATAAATTTTACAAGCCGCCTCTACTTATAAATAACACAAAAAAAAAACAAATAATTTATTGCAGCTTCAAAAAATTTTTTAACGACCACACGTTCATAAAGCAAAAAAGGAGTTGTGTGTCATTTTGATAAATGAAAATCATGTACGAGATTTTATGTATGTATATATGTATGTATGTATACATGTATGTATGTAGATAACTGTATCAACGTGTGTATATCCAAATACATAGTATGTATGTACATTCTTTGAAGCTGCAATTTTCAACATATTTTTTTGCCGTTCAGAAACATTTTTTTCTTGAATCCAAGCATAATTCGCGTAATTTTTAGGGTTGCTACATGGTCTAATAATATCAGGTCTGCGCAACAAGGAATATGGTTTTTTGTAGGGTTGTGTTTTGACCGTTGAAAAATCTGCAAAAAATGGTGTTGTCAAAAGTTGTATACATTTTTGGCCGCCATCATGAATATTTTTGTTTACGTTATGCTCTTTCTTTTTGCATAACCACTAAATACATACAAACCACATTTTGTTTTGTTATGTATACAGCTTTTTTTTACAATATTGCTCTTTTTTTACACAAACAAAATGCATGTCGTTTTATTGTTGTATTAATAAGCAGGGGGCTAATTCTCGCACTCGTATACGAGCGAAATCCTACTTGAACGTTCGAGTTTTTTAATATTTGGAATTCTCTGACACGCTATCGAGTAACTCGTAACGAAATTTCTAATGATGACACTCGATAGAGAGTAATTTTTCGAACGCAAGCGTGCGAGTTTCTGTTCGTAAGCAACAACCCATTCGTAAAATTGTAACTTTAGCATTTTAGGTCAAATTTGTCAAAAATTAATCATTCCCAGAAGGAAATTCTTGGAAATTTTATGGCTCAGCACACAGACTTGGCAAAGGGCATACTGCCAAATACTTTGCAAGGGACAGCAAAGGCTAACCAACTTTGGGAGCAACTCACGGCCAAACTAAATGCTTCCGGCCCACCAGCCAAAGATGACAAGTAGTGGCGCAAGGTATATATAATTGTACATTACAGAAAAATAAATACATATTTTATAATTAATTTTTATTTACATACATATGTACATACATACATACATACATAGGTATACGCAGATCAAAAGCAAAACGTCAAAAGTAAATATTCCTTTAATAAATTATCCAAAAAAAAAAAACTGGTGGTGGACCGTATAAGGAAAAAGTTCTTTCCCATGTTGAAGAACAAATACTGGCAGCTGCGGGCATAGAAGTCGCTGTAGAAGGTCTGAAAACGGTTGAAAGCTTCGGATCAAAAAAAGTGAAAGATCTGTCGCAAGATGACGAAAATTTTGCGTCTACATCGCAAAACAGCAGTACTAGTCATTTGTGCACATCCCCCCGGTTATTGGGAGATAATGAAGATTATATATATGATGTTTCGTATTTTATAGAAAGTGAAGAGAAAGAAAATTCAGTGCCAATTAAAACAAAAGCTGCTTACAAACAATTACCAAACATGAACCAAAGGGTAAAACAAAGTAAAACAACTTTATTGAAGCAAAATTTAATGTCTACAGAACTGTACCAAAAGGAATTGCTGAGCAGATTAGATAAACTAATTGAAATAAAAAGCTTCTATTAAAGGAAAAAGAGGTCGAACTTTCTGGTCAACTTATTGACATAAAAACAAAAAGGTTAAAAATGAAAGAAAGAGAACATGAACTAAATATACAAATAAAAGAAACTGAGTTTAAATTACGGAAAAAAGAATTAGAAAAGTTAAATCCCAAAATGCAATATTAACCTCACCATTTGGTCCTGTACCTAGTTTTAATTATACTTACGTTAATTGATCTCAATTGAATCGATGTCAAACTGAATTGTTTTTTCTTCAAGACGTGTAAACATACATACATAGTATGTATTCTTTTTTTGTTTTTATTTAGTATTAAGCGCTTAAATAAAATGAATTTGTGATAATTTAAATATACATATGTAATTAAATGTTACACAGATTTCTTTTTATGTTGTCACGAAGTTTTTCCCCAATTTTTGTAATATTAGTTTTTGTTGCATCATCCACTGCAGGCACCAGGTACCTGCCAGGAGTTTGTTGTACATTTTCATAATCTGGCACTTTAAAATGTATGCACATATTGTGTAATGCAGCACATACGTTGGAAAACTGGGCGACCTTTTCTGCACTGTAACGACTTCTTTTGTCGTGACATAAAATTTTCCAACGAGCCTTTAAAATACCTATTGTTCTCTCAACGGTACACCTTGCCTTTGAATGCACTTTATTAAACTGCGATTCCATGGAATTTTCTTGTGGGCTTCGGTATGGCGTTAGTAACCATCGGTTAACAGGGATATCCTGAATCACCTACATATATATATAAATTTTCAAATATGTATATATAAATTTCAAGTTTCTAAAAAACAGTTTTAAATTTTCTTACCTAAGAGCTAAAAGTTTCTTAAATTGTTGTTATACTCTTCCTCAAGAAGAATTCTTTCTTCAGAATTCTTCCATACAAACGAATCATGGCCTGCGCCTCCATATTTTGAATTAATTGCCAAGATTTTGTGCTTGTGGTCGCATATCTTTAAATTTTATACAGATGTAAATAAACAGTGAAAACTTGCATTAATATTTACTTACCACCATTGAATTAATACTATGAAAGCCCTTTCTGTTAAAGAACATATGCTCATTTGGAGGCTTCTGTAAACCAAAGTGTGTTCCATCCACGCAGCCTACAACTGTAAGAACATAAAAAAGAATTTGTCAAATGTATGTACATACTCCTAGAGGAGGAATGTTGTATTTTGCCATAAAATACTCTTTACAGTCATCACTATTTCTAGGGTTGAACTGTATAAATTCGCCACAAAGCTTGCGTTCCATCTCTTGTACGACACGTTTTGTGATTTTACAAATAGCACTCTGACTTACTCCAATTAAAAGGTCATTATCAACACAATGCTGAAAACCTCCTGACGCCAACATTGAAAGAGTAACTGCAAGTTGAATTTTTGGTGGAACAGCAGAGGAAAGATGCCCCTCAAAATGTAGTACTCCAAGAGCATAATTAAATGCTTCCTTGGTAAGTCTGAAACGTTTTTTAAATCTATAAAACAAATACTATTAGTTTTATTTAAACAAAAAATTGTTACACTTACTCGTATCTTGGCAAACTTAAGGGATCTACGCTGTTTCTTATTTTTTTTTCTTATAACATTAAGGTTTTCCCTTTCGTCAGAATCAGACGAATCCGAATAAAAAAATAGCACGGGATCCATTTTTAAATTAATTTATTTAAAATTTGTTTTCAACTTTTTACTTTTTTTTGGTACAAACATATGTTTTTTGTTTATCTTTTATTACAATTCATTCAGTGTTGTCAAACGTATTTCGGCACGTTTTTTACAACACTGAAGCAATAACTCGATTCGTTTCGTATCGAGTGTTATCATTAGAAAATAATTTCGTATCGAAATAAATTTCGATTCGAATTCTATTTCGATCACGACTGTGTTGTGTTTAAAATTAATACACTATTATTGTTCTTTTATCTGTCAACTTTTTTATTACAAAACTCTAATTCTATGACTATAAATATTGAGTTCGCTTTTACAACACTTGCTTTTACAACTGTTTGCTTTTACAACTGTTATTCTATTTCTTAAACCTAGCTTATTTATACTTAATTACTATTCAATAATTATTCTATTTTAATATTGCACAACAATTCTTACTCAGCTTATTTATTAGTATTTAATAATTATTATTCTTTAATATTTTAATGTTGCACAATTATTCTTAATCAGCAATTTATTAGTATTTAATAATTATTATTCTTTAATATTTTAATGTTGCACAATTATTCTTACTCAGCTATTTATTAGTATTTTTCGGACCAAGTTTGTATTTAATAGCTTAGTAAGCTTCTGGGCATTTCGCAATTTATCAACGCAAACAGTTGCAGAACTGGTCAAGTCAATGCACTGGTGACTGTATGTGTTAACAAGTTGCGAAATGTTCATGTAGGAGGGTTGATTAGGTCAGACTCATAACAACTGCGAGAATTAGACCCAGACCTTATATTATTAGACCATGGGTTGCTAGTTATTGATGCAAAGAGACAAATTTTTAAATATTACTCATTTTAAGATCGGCATGTTTGTCATAATAGTCGAAGTTGTGTTTGGTTGGAATTGCATAAATTTTGTTGTTTGGTATTTTTTAAAGCGGTATATTTTTTTAAAGAATTATTTTGTGTATGTGTTTTTTCACATTTTTGTGTGCATAGATAGTTTTCATTGACATAAATTTTTGCTGCTCATGTTACCGGCAACAGCTGCTTTTGATTACATTTATTTCAGCAAGTTCGTATAGATAAAAAACATTTTGAAAATTTTAATTGATAATGGATATTTTAGAAGATTTACGCGAAATTTATTATTTTCTTTATTAACAAATTGGACTGAATTAAAAAAACATTTACATTTCAACATATCATTTACATTTAAGCCAAAATGCAAACATATGCGCACTAATCCGACTGAAAATTGAGTGTTGTTAAATGTTTATCAGCTGGCAAAATTATGACATAGCACACTAGATTATGAAGGGGTGTTCATAATTGTCATATTATGGTGTGCTATTATTTTATGACATATGACTTTATGAGTACAGTGTGAATACCCCAAATTATTCTTTTCTGAATGAAACTTAGAATCATTCAAGCATTGCATTAAACTTTTATAATGCATTCATTGTGCAAAAAAAATAAATTGCCTCAAAGTATAAATGCATTCATCATGAAATTAAACTTTTAATTTAATTCAATTTACAAAATAAAATTAAAAATTTTAGTGAATTCGTCTTGAATTAAATATCCTGAATCCATTAACTTCATATAAATAAAAAAAATTTTATTAAAATTGCATTAGGGGCTGTGTACATATTAAGTAACGCTGTTTTCAGAGATTTTATAACCCCCCCGCCGTAACGCTTTTTAATAATTTTTCAGTGCAAAGTTTCCTGGAGCGTTACGTAATATGTGCACAGCCCCTTATCATTGATTTAAGGGAAAGGAATTGTAATTAATTTTTTCATTCACTTATATATTTGGGGTAAAAATTCGAAAAATTATGTCTTCATCTCATAATCTGTACTGCAATTTTTTATAATTATGATACTTAATTGATTGATTTTTATACATGCATTTTGAAAGTATTCTGCGTGAACAGAATACTGATATTTAGATTGAGTTTGTTAATTTCTAACCCTTTATTTTACAAATATTTAAAACTTTTCAAAAAAATGTTTACAGGAAAACAAAATTTTCTTAATTGATTTGTGAATCAATGCCATATATAAGCGATTTTTGTTGCCACATTATACAGTGAAAATCCTGATGCTGCCAAATTGGTTACATAAAAATTGCTAACACTTAATCGCTTATTTGTAAAATTAAGGGTTAGAAATTTTTTAAAATATACCTTTTTTGAAAAATCAATAATAAACACATATTGCATTATTGAAAGAAGATACTATGTATATTTTGATAGTTATTTGCCCTTTGAAATAAGCAAACTCCCATTCCATTAATGAAAACAAGTGGTTTTACTCCATTAATTTTTTTCGTTATTAATTTTCTGAAGCACCAATATACGGAATGGATTTCGTTTCTGAAGGGAATTTTACTCTCTGACATGGCTGTATAAATCAAATTTGGGAAAATTCTATGATTTTATTATTCTGTATGTATGAACAGACTTGAAGTTTCTGCAATACTTTAACATAAGCGGTTTGTCTTATAGGAGATGTTTTTATATTCGTTAAGTGCTGCCTGCACGGGGCAAAACTACTTTTAAGCCGATGACTTTCACTTACCTTACTGAATTCTTGCCACTAAAACTAATGCGTCTTTTCAGCTGAGTTTTAACATCGTTGGATCCAACATCTACAGATCTTAGCTGTAAAAAACAAAAGTAAACAAATAAATAGAGAACCAAATATGTGGGCGAGGGTCACTTAGCTTAAATTATATTTGAAAATTACTTTAGTATAAATTTGTATGTACATTTTGTTTTCACAATCTCAGTTCAGTTTAAACTCTAGTAGTGTAGACGCTTAGAAAAGCTGTATCATTAGCAAATGTTGATGTGTTAATGTTACTGCTTAACGGTAAGTCAGAGGCATGCATATACACTCCAGTTCATTTAAATAACAACAGCAAAAAATTTATATGTTACTGCGAATTTTTGATCAACCAAGCTAAACAAAAATATATAATTATTTTTTTAGATATTTTGTTTTATTCTTTATTATTATCGAGCATTTTTTTTAATGTACTTGTAATTTTTTTGTTTAATTAAAAAAAAAAATATGCTGGAAAATTAAAAAAAAAATAGTTCATTTGAATAACAACGGCAAAGAAAAGAAAACATTAAAAAATATTATTATTGAAATTATTCGCTAAATTAGATTATATAGTTAAGAACTATTTGGTTTCTAAAGCGATTAGTAATGAGTGTTGCCTCCATGGTACTTTATAAATGGAATGGAATCGTAGAGAGTTTCAAGGTAATCTAAGAAAATCTCGCCCCAAGCAGTCTCGATGCATTGATCAACGATGGAACGTCTTTATACTGCTTACTTCCTTCATAAACTTTCCGTGAAAGCCATCCCCAAATGTTTTCCACTATGTTCAAGTCTGGTGAGTAAGGTGGCCAGTCCATTAGGGTAACATATTGGTCACTTATCCAGGCTTTTACCGCTCTGGCATTGTGTATCGGAGCATTATCCTGTTGGAAAATCCAACGCATAGGTCCGAAAATGTCAGTGTATGCCGGAAAAGCTCGTTCTAAAATGTTTTTGTATTGTTCTGCGTTCAGTTTTGTCGTTTTAAATTGTAGTTTAATCCCGCCATAGTATGATGTGGCTCCCCACACCATAATTCCACCAATACGACTGTGTCGAAGGCTTAATACTACTTTCTCTTTTCTCATGTCATGGTAATAAAAGTTATAACCGTCAGGACCATCCAGGTTAAATTTTTTTTTCGTCTGAAAAGACAACTGTGTGTCATTAGGTGTTCCAAGTCATGTGGACTTTAGCAAAATCCAATAGTTTTTCTTTGTGAATGGGTTTTAATACCGGTTTTTTTTAAGTTTCATTCTCTTGATATGAGGCGCATCCACAATCAAGCGTCGAACAGTTGAAATACTCGCAGAAACTCCGGCTTTTGCCTTAATTTTTGGTATGGAATCGCAGGAATTAGATGCAATTCTTAAAATTGCACGCTTGTCTGTTGGCTGGTCTTCCTTTCATGTTTTTTTAGTAGGTATTCTTATTTTTTATGTAATTGAAGACAACACGAGCACTTCTTCCGATTTTTTCCCCAATTTTTCTAAGGGATAACTTTTGTTCAAAATAGGCTTCAATTTTTCCTCTTTCTTCTAATGTTCGGTCAATAATATCAAAAACTATCAACTGTTGTTATTCATATGCACTATTTTAAAGTCACATTCTCGTTCATTTGAGTGTGCCTTGTACGCTACATACGTAACGGTACTTTTTTCTTTCTTCTTTTGCACATTTTCTTGAACTAGTGTGGTCATCTGATATAATATGTAAGCCCTTAGAAATCGCTTTTTGTTACTTTTCTCGAAATTTCAATTTTTAGCAATGACTATCACTGTTGTTATTTAAATGAACTGGAGTGTATTAAAAAAAGTGAAGGACCGAAGATGATGCCTTGAGGAACTCCGGCTTCGACCGACTGCGGAAGGGTTAAAAAGTTACCTTCTCAAACTATAAATTTTCGTTCCATTAGATAGCTTTTTAAAAGTTTAACGATGTTTGCGGGTAGATTTTGTGTTAATTAGATTAATAGACCTTCGTGCCATACTTTGTCGAAGGCTTATGCAACATCAATGAAGAGTGCGGAGCAATATTTCTTTTTTTCTAGAGTGTCTCTAACAGCATTCACAAGTCTGTGTGCTTGTTCAATAGTGCTATGTTGTCTGCGAAAACCGAATTGATGATCTGGAATGCATCCATTCCTAGTCACTATAGGCATCAGCTTGCTCACATACAGCTTTTCAAATAGTTTTGAAATTTTGGGCAATAAACTAATATATTAGGCCGATAGGATTCAACCTTCGTATGATCCTTGCCGGGTTTGTTGCTTATTTTGGTGACACCTGGGGCTTTTTTAGTGTTAAGACTAGTAATGCCCTTTTCAATCTCCTCAATGTTGAATTTTAGCGATATATCTGGTAAAGAGACGACTGGTGGCAGTTCAACAATATCAGCAGAAATATTCGGAGTGAATACTAGCATCAGTTCTTGCCCAGTCACCATTAGAGGCTCGTAATGGAGGTTTGCATATCACCGACCTTTTAAGACCTCTGGTTGCACGCCACAGCGAATAATCTGTTTGAGGTGTTGCATCTAGTTCTGGAAGAAATTTTTGGAGGGAAGCTGTTTTTTTGTGTTTGTAAGACTTTTCTTAGTTGCTTGGTACACTCCTCCTGAAGCCTTAATTTTAGCTTAGGCGATCTGTAACGTTGCCATTCTCGTCGAGCTCTACCTTTTTCAGTCAATAGCCTTTCTATATCCACACAAAAAATATTGTTAAATCTCACTTGTTGATTTGTTTGATTTGAAGAAGCATTAAGAGCAGCTTGTTTAAGATGTGCTTCAAGCAACCTAATAGAGTTATCTATGTCAGAAGGTGTTGTCAACGGCATATTTTTGAGCAATGAACGCTTAAATATTTTTTGTATTGCAACCAGTTAATACGTGCAGATATCATCGGTAAATCAGTTGTAGGTGTTGAAGTTTTCTGTGAGAATATATTGACAATAGTAGGCGAGTGATCTGAAGATAAATCCAGAGATGCTTCAGCTTTAATCATTTTGCTGGCCGATTATCTTTTCAACTCTCGCAGTGTACAGACGCGTTTTATAATCGTCGCAACTGAATATTAAAATTATAAAAAATTTAAAGTCACAAAAAATACAAAAACAAAACATTTATTAAACAGTTATTATACTGGTTTTATTTTATTTATTTTTTGCTTGTGTATACATAAATATTTGCATACACAAACTCTTATAAGTGAAAAAAACAAGAGAACTCTAAATGAGTTCATCTTCTGGCAACAACAACAACAATAAACCCACAAGCAGTAGAAATGCTTATTTAACTTTTGTTTCTGATGACGACAATAAAAAAATTGAAATAAGCACAAACCTGAATTCTACACAAAACACAACTATTCGTGCGCGATCATGCTCTCCATACATGTTAAATAGTGATCAAGAAACAACAACAATTGCACCTATTAGCAAACTTGTCAGCTTACCTGTACAAGCAAACAAACAAACAATAAATACCCAGGTGACCAACGTGCACAAAATGAATAAAATTATGGATAAAGTAAGTGAAAATAGTGATAATAAAATTCAAACAGGTATGGATAGATACATAACTGTGTTAAAAAGGGGAAGAAGTCCCAAATCTGCTCAAATTGCGTCAACGGCAAAAGTTCCCAAAGATGGGAAAAATATAAAAAATTCCGAAAATCGTTTCGCGATTTTAACTGAACAAGGTGATGAAGTCACAACTAATACAAGTTTGAGTAAACCACCACCGATTTATTTAAGAGAACAGAACTCCAGCTTTCTAGTAAAAAGCCTTATCTCGTTAATTGGAGAAAATGAGTTTTACGTAACTCCAATCAAGCGTGGGAAAATTAATGAAACAAAAATTCAGGTATCTAAAGAAAATAATTACAGAAAAATAGTCTCAGACTTTGAGACTAAAAATAAAAATTTTTATACATATCAGCTTAAGAGTGCTAAAGGTCTAACCGTTGTAATAAAAGGTATAGATTCTAGTGTGGATCCAGAAGAGGTCAAGTCTGGCCTTGAAAATAGTGGATTCAAGGTGAAAAATGTTTCAAACATCAAAAATAGAGAAAAAAATCCCCCAACCAATATTTAGAGTCGAGTTACAGCCAGGTGACATAAAGATAAAAAAAAATGAATCCCATCCAATCTATGATCTAAAGTATTTGTTACACCGGAGAGTTACCGTTGAGCAGCCACATAAAAGAGCTGGACCTATCCAATGCCTGAACTGCCAAGAATTTGGGCACACGAAAACTTATTGCAAGTTGCCTACAGTCTGCGTTGTATGTGGTGAGCTACACAGTACCGCTAACTGTGACAAAACAAAAGGTGATCCCAAGGCGAAAAAATGTGGCAATTGCGGCGGAAATCACACTGCCAACTATAGAGGCTGCCCTCTTTACTCGTTTTTTAAACGCTCCTCGCACAAAAAAGAAAATATTATTCCCGCTCAGCCTATCACACTTTTAAGCTACCCTCAGTTACCTCAACCGTCTACCAGCCAGCAACAATATTCAAACGTATTGAAATCAAACGCGACTATTGCTCAGCAACAACCTAATAATAAATTTTCATACGCTAACATTTTAAAAAGTAACCACAATACAGCGCAAAAACCGGTACCAGTAAGCGAAGCTCCAGGGTCTAATTTTAGCCGTATTGAAGCCTCAATTGAGAGCTTAATACAAACAGTAAACACTTTTACTCTCAACATGTCCTGTATGATGCAGGAAATGTTGAAAATGCAGTCTACTTTGTTGCAGGCTGTATTAAGCAAACCATGAACTTGAAAATATGTTTTTGGAACGCAAACGGCATCTGCCAACATAAAAATGAAATAGAATATTTTCTTCTGGATAATCAAATCGATGTTATGCTTATCTCAGAAACTCATTTGACGTCTCGAAGCTATTTTAGAATTAGTGGATATAATTTCTACGACACCAAGGATCCTCGAGGTAGAGCTTGTGGTGGCTCGGGAATTCTAATAAAAACGCGAATAAAACACTACCTGTTAAATGAATTTTGTGAAGATTACCTTCAAGCAACAAACATCTGCATTGAAAATTTTTATCAAAAACTTGTGATATCATCTGTTTATTCTCCTCCCAGGTTTTCAATTTCAGAGAGTCAATATACCGCATTTTATTCAACACTGGGGTCCCGTTTTCTAGCAGCTGGCGACTACAATGCTGTTATGAGTCATTTTCCCCTAACCAAACGAAATATCAGCGACAGCGGAACATACGCTGCACACACATACTGACGTTGAGTTATTTTCCCTCAACCAACCAAAATACCAACGACAGCAAAATACCGCTGTATGCATTACTGAAGTAATTACCAGTAATTTTCCTACAGATATATGCCGACGATGCAATACCGCTGCATACATGTATATGTCAGTAACTTTCCTACAGAATATGCTGAATTTGCATACTGGCACACTTAGCAACGACCACGCCAGCGGCAGCGAACGTCAGCAGCACCGTTCATCGAGCAGCACAAAAGTGGGTATAAAAGCGGAGGGTGATTTGGTATGGAGGGCCACTACTATTATTCAGTCTATCAAGTCAGTTCTAGTCGAGTCAGTTCGTAACACATAACACACATAACAACAACCTGATCAAACACCAGCCTTAAAAAGCGGGTCCCTGTGAAGGCTTAACATATTTCCCAAACAAAAACCTGATCAAACACCAGCCTTAAAAAGCGGGTCCCTGTGAAGGCTTAATATATTTAAATTAGACTAAGAAATAAAAATAAAAAGTAAATAAAAGTAATAACTAAAATCCTAATAGTCTCTTGTGTTTTTAATTCTAAAAAATAAGTTACCAAATAAATTGTAACATTTTGGCATTTTGGCGTGGTTAATAAAATTAAATAATAATAAATAATAAAAATAAATGTTTTAATTTAAACATAACAATGCTAAACACACATTTTGGGGTTCACGTTTAATCAGTCCCAAGGGTCGTGTTTTGTTTGACACAATTTCAAAAATGGGCTTTAATGTAGTTTCAAGTGGTCAGCCAACATATTGGCCAACGGATCGACAAAAAATTCCTGATATTATCGACTTTGGAGTTATGAAAGGTGTGCCCAGCGAAATGATTGAAGTTGAAGCATCATTGGATTTATCTTCAGATCACTCGCCTACTATTATCACTATTTACTCACACACAACTGCAACATCAACATGCGATTTACCGCTGACATCTGCACGTATTAACTGGCTGAAATACAAAAAATATTTGAGTGCTCATTGCACGGAAAATATGCTGTTGAGAACACCTACTGACATAGAAAATTCTATTAGGTTGTTTGAAGCACATGTTAATCAAGCTGCTCTTAATGCTTCTTCAAATCAACCAAATCAACAAGTAAGATTCAACAATATTTCTTCTGTAGATATAGAAAGGCTATTGACTGAAAAAGGGAGAGCGCGACGAGAATGGCAACGTTACAGATCCCCCCAGCTAAAGTTAAGGCTAAAGGAATGCACCAAACAGCTCAGAAAAGTTTTACAAACACAAAAAACAGCTTCGCTGCAAAAATTTCTTCAAGAACTCGATGCAACACCACAAACAGATTATTCGCTATGGCGTGCAGCTAGAGGACTTAAAAGGCCAGTGATTTGCAAACCTCCGTTACGAGATTCGAATGGTGACTGGGCAAGAACTGATGCTGAAAAAGGTGCTCTTTTTGTTAAGCACTTAGAAAATGTATTTACACCGAATATTTCTACTGATATTGTTGAACTGCCACCAGTCATCTCTTTACCAGAAATACCGTTAAGATTTAACATTGTGGAGATTGAAAAGGCCATCACTAGTCTTAACACCAAAAAAGCCCCAGGTGTCGACAAAATAAGCAACAAAATGCTTCAACAACTGCCTTATATTGCAAAAAGAATTATACTATTCATTTTTAATAGTATTCTACGGCTGCAATACTATCCTGCAGAATGGAAGGTTTCGATGATTATTATGATACCAAAGCCCGGCAAGGATCATACGAAGGTTGAATCCTATCGGCCTATTAGTTTATTGCCCAACATTTCAAAACTATTTGAAAAGCTGTATATGAGCAAGCTGATGCCTATAGTGACTAGAAGCGGATGCATTCCAGATCATCAATTCGGTTTTCGCAGACAACACAGCACAATTGAACAAACTCACAGACTTGTGAATATTATCAGAGACACTTTCGAAAAGAAGAAATATTGCTCTGCGCTCTTTATAGATGTTTCTCAAGCTTTCGATAAAGTATGGCACGAAGGTCTTATACATAAATTAACGCAAAATCTACCCGCAAATATTGTCAGGCTTTTAATAAGCTACCTAATGGAACGAAAATTTGTAGTTAGGGAAGGCAATTTCTTAAGCCCACCGCAGTCGATCGAAGCCGGAGTTCCCCAAGGCAGTATCTTCGGTCCATTACTTTATTTAATATATGCCTCTGACTTACCGTTAAGCAATAACATTCATACATCAACATTTGCCGATGATACAGCTTTTCTAAGCGTTCACGAAAATCCTGTAGAACCTTCCCGCAATTTACAAGGATATATATCCAAATTGCAAAATTGGCTCAAACAATGGCGTATTAAAGTTAACGAGCAGAAATGTGTGCACGTAACTTTTACGTTGCGCAAGGAAACATGCCCGCCTATAAAAATTAACACCGAGACCATACCGCAACACACTGTTGTCAAATATCTAGGCGTTCATCTTGATCGTCGTTTAACATGGAAATCGCATATAGACGCAAAGTTAACACAAATGAAATTAAAAGCAGCCCAAATGAATTGGCTTATTGGAAGAAATTATATACTAAGCCTAGACTGTAAACTACTATTATACAACGCGATCCTGAAACCAATATGGTTCTATGGAATCCAGTTATGGGGCACTGCCTCAGCATCAAATGTCGAAAAAATTCAAAGGCGACAAAATAAAATTCTACGTACAATTACAGCAGCTCCCTGGTATGTCAGAAATCATCGGATTCATAAAGACCTAGATGTTCCGTTGGTGAAGACAGTATTTTCAATAAACGCTAAAAAATATATAAAAAAACTTGAGGTGCACCCAAATGTACTTGCGCGCAATATTTTAAATTATAGAGGCCACACCCGGCTGAAAAGGAGGGATACTCTTTTTCTCAGCCGTACACGAGAGATGTAAAACAACATAAATTAACCGTTGAAATTAAAAATTTTGTTTAGCATTGGCTAAACTTATATTTAATATTTTTTTAGATTTAAGATTTGAAAAACTTATTGATAATTCAATTTTAATAATTAAAGATTCAATAAATAATAAAATTATCACAAAAAAAAAAAAAAAAAATTTTGCTGGCCACACCTTTCACTATTCCAAAGTCAATAACGTCTGGAATTTTTTGTCGATCTGTTGGTCAATATGTTGGCTGGCCACTTGAAACTACATTCAAACCCATTTTAGAAATTGTGTTAAACAACACACGACCCTTAGGAGTGATTAAACGTGAACCCCAGAATGTGTGTTCATTGTAATCACCAGCTGCTAGAAAATGGGGGCCCAAAAAATCCATATATTGGCTCTCAGTAATTGAAAATCTTAGGGGGGAATAGACAGATGATATTACAAGTTTTTGAAAATAATTTTCAATACAAATATTTGTTGCTTGAAGATATTCTTCACATATATTCTGTAATAAGTAGTGTTTTATTCGCGATTTTATTAGAATTCCCAAGCCACCACAAGCTCTACCTCGAGGGTCCTTGGCGTCGTAGAAATTATATCCACTATTTTTAAAATAGCTTCGAAACGTCAAGTGAGTCTCTGAAATGAGCATAACATCGATTTGTTGATTCATTATGAAATATTCTATATCATTTCTATGTTGGCAGATGCCGTTTGCGTTCCAAAAACAGATTTTTAAGTTCATGGTTTGTTTAATACTGCCTGCAACTAGGTAGACAGCATTTTCAGCATTTCCTGCATCATAATGACATGTTCAGAGTAAAAGTATTTACTGTTTGAATTAAGCTCTCTATTGGGGCTTCAATTCGACTAAAATTTGAACCTGTATCTTCATTTGCTGGTACTGTTTTTTGCGCCGTAGTCTGGTTACTTAAAAAATTTAAAATATTAGCGTATGAAAATTGACCGTAAGGTTGTTGTTGGGCAATAGTAGTGTAAGACTTCAAAACATTTGAATTTTGATTCTGGCTAGTAGACGGTTGAGGTAACTGTGGGTAGTTAAAAAGGGTTTTAGGCTGAGCGGGAGTAAATTAGTTTTTTTGTTTGACGAGCTTTTAAAAATCGAATATAGAGGGCAACCCCTGTGTGGTTTCCGCCGCAATTGCCACATTTTTTGCCTTGGGATCACCTTTCAATTTGTTGCAGTTAGCGGTACTGTGTAACTCACCACATACAACGCAAACGGTAGGCAACTTACAATACGCTTTAGTGTGGCCAAATTCTTGGCAGTTCATGCATTGAACAGGTCCAGCTCTTTTATGTGGAAGATCAACGGTAACTCTTCGAAGCAACAAGTACTTTAAATTATAGATAGGGTGCGATTCATTTTTTTTAATTTTCAAGTCACCTGGCTGCAGCTCGACTCTAAACATAGGTTGGGGGATTTTTTTCCCTATTTTAAATGTTAGAAACATATTTTATTTTAAAGCCACTATTTTCAAGGCCTGACTTAACCTTTTCAGGAACAACACTGGAGTCTATACCTTTTATAACGACTGTTAGGCCTTTAGCACTCTTTAGTTGGTATGTGTAAAATTGTTTATTTTTTGACTCGAAATCGGAAACTGTTTTTCGGTAATGATTTTCTTGGGTTACCTGAATTTTTGTTTCGTTGATTTTCCCGCGCTTAATTGGAGTTACGTAGAACTCATTTTCTCCAATTAATAAGATAAGGCTTTTAACCAACATATTGGAATTCTGTTCTCTTAAATATATGGGTGGTGGTTTACTCGACCTTGTTGATGTTGTGTTTTCAATGCCTTGTTTATATAAAATCGTGAAACGATTTTCGGAATTTTTAATATTTTTTCCATCTCTAGGAACTTTTGCCGTAGGCGCTATTTGAGCAGATTTGGAATTTCTTCCCCTTTTCAGCACGGTTATGTATCTATCCATACCTGTTTGAATTTTATTATCAGTATTTTGACTTTCTATAATTTTTTGCACGCTGGTCACCTGGTTATTTGTTATTTATTGTTTGTTTGTTTGATTGTACAGCTAAGCTGACAAGTTTGCTAATAGGTTCAATTTTTGTTGCTTCTTTATCACTATTTAACATGTACGCAGAGCATGATCGCGCACGAGTAGTTGTATTTTGTGTAGAATTCAGGTTTGTATTTAATTTGTTTTTTGTTGTTGTCGTCATGAACCAAAGTTAAATAAACATTTCTACTGCTTGTATATTTATTGTTGTTGTTGGCAGAAGATGAACTCATTTAGAATTCTCTTTTTTTTTCTTTGTTTTCACTTATAAGAGTTAGTGTTTGCATATATTTATGTATATTACACACAAGCAAAAAATAAAATAAAACTGAATTCTATGTTTGATTCGATTGCTTGGATAGATCTGCTTACTGGGCTAACAGCACTTGAATGCTACGAACTGTTTTTGAAGAAAGTGCTTGATATATGTTATCTTAATGTTCCGAGTAAAAGTTTCAAGCTATATAAGCTTCCTTGGTACACAAGTGGTCTTAAAAAGCTTAAGAACCTGCGTAACAAATTTCATAAAAAGTTCAATAATACTGGTGATATGGAATCCCAAGCTAAATTTATCCATTACAGTCGAGAGTTTAGCTTCTTAAATATATTGCTTTATAAACAGTTCCTCTTGTCGAAAGAACATGAAATCAAGAATAACCCAAAAGCTTTTTGGTCTTTTGTGAAATCTAAACAATCATCTGACATTCCATCTGCTGTGCGTTTAGACGGTAACATTTCGAGGTCTTGTGATGATTGTCGCTGGCTGCGACTGTAGTTGGTAAAGGGGCGAATTTAACAACACTTAAAAACTCCAAATATGTATATAAAATTACTTGTCAAATGCGTATAGAAGTGCGTGCGTGCGTTTATTTCTAATAATAAAAAGTATAAAGTTATTTTACAAAATATAATATTCTACTTTACGACTTACCGCAGTGCTTTTCCTTTACAAACTGAACTTTAATATTTAACATTCTTTTGGACAACTATTAATATAAATGTATACTTGTATGTACATATGTATGTGTGTATAAGAAACACAAGAAAA
Source organism: Lypha dubia (assembly GCA_947311025.1). Lineage (NCBI taxonomy): Eukaryota > Metazoa > Arthropoda > Insecta > Diptera > Tachinidae > Lypha > Lypha dubia. Next base: position 93,851,934 of record OX371260.1, on the reverse strand, counting down.
CCAACGGGACTAACTTGACGAAAATAAGCACTGCAGTTAGATAATGTAAAAAAGAACAACAACTTTTACATAAGCATCACAAGGAGTTTAAGTAAATAAGACAAATAAGACTACATTAAGGGGGCTCAAATTGAGCCAAACAAATTAATTTAAAATAACAAATTAAAAATAAAATAATTAATTCAAATACAAAATCAAATTAAATGGACAAACGAATAATCATTTTATACGCCATTTGGCGACATTCCCACCCCCGTGGATCGGCTACGATTCACTACTCCAAGTCCAGAACGCCAAGTTTCGACACTGGTCGCTTCAGATCTCCACTGTTCGTTTGGATGTCAGCCCTTCTAATAACACCATCGGCTCCAGGATATACACGAACAACACGTCCTCTTTTCCAGTCTCTTCTTGAAACTGCTGTATCACACACTAGAACAAGATCACCGATGCCTATAGGCTTTACGTGTTCACACCATTTAGAACGTCTGGGAAGCGTAGGCAAATATTCAATAATCCATCTCTTCCAAAAATTATCTCGCAATTGGCGAGCAATGCGCCACTGTTTCTTCAGGACCACGGGCTTCATAATTTCAGTTCCTTCAGGGGTTTGTGCAGTATTTGCTGAGCCTAACAAGAAATGATTAGGCGTTAGTGGCTCTTTATCTTCATGGCTGACAGGCAAATGAGTCAGCGGACGGGAATTTAATATATTTTCTGCTTCGATTAGAAAACTTTGTAGCGTGTGCTCTCTTGGGGCGACTTCTTTTAGCGTTACTTTTAGCACTTTTTTAACGCTCTGCACCATTCGCTCCCATATGCCACCTTCTGCAGGATTAAGTGGACAATTAAATTCCCACACAATACCCTTCGTTGACATTTCATCCTGAATTTTAACCATGTCAAAAACCTCATCGAACCGTTTAGCTTCTTGGTTGGCTCCAACAAAATTCTTCCCATTATCACTGCGCATTTTGGATGGCGTGCCACGTCGATTAATAAAATTTCGTATGGCCAAAATACATGCATCTGTGGAAAGATCAAACGCTACTTCCAAATGTACTGCTCTGATTGTCAAACACGTAAAGAGAGCCACCCAACGTGATGTTAACTGGGCCAAAGTAGTCTACACCAGTAAAAGTAAACGAACGAACATACGGGGTTAATCTATCATTTGGCAACGATCCCATAAGAGGCGGTACTGGGACGGCACGACGCACTGTGTTGCGGCTAGTGGAAAAGTAACTTTTTTCCGATTATTTTTTTCAGTATTTTTAATGATGCAATTTTGTCACAGACATTCCAAGTAAACAAAAAACACATAAAGCTTATTTTTATGTTGGCCCGTTGATTTTTAATCGATTTTAGAAGTCAAATATACAAAATTTTCACGAAAAGAGGGGATTTCAGGGCTGTATTCAAAATGATCTCATTTGATTTTGGGGACAGATATTTTGATTCGGCAAATATCTGCCTTCGGACAAGTATCTTCTGTAAAAAAAAGGAATGTTGTTTGAGACATTTTCATATGCACCTTTTTTAAGCGAAACCCCGACTAAAGGTCCATTTTTCCTTAAAATTTGGGTTAGGTAAGCAATATCTAAAAAGTCCCAGAAAGTCTCAGTTCCAAAACACTACAGAAATGTTACATAATTTGTTTTCAACGAACTGTGAAAAAATCAGCTGCCCATACCTGCCCTCCTGGGAGTTATAGCGATTTTAGTATATCACTCTCAGTATTTATTCCATAGAAATAGAACGGAAATTCTCGGAATCACTTATTGAATAATTTAATCATATTGGTTTTCGGGTGACAAAAATGAGCATAACTCTCTTAAAACTGAAGCTATTGACTTCAAACCGGTATCAAATTAAAGCTTTTATTGCCACCTTTCAAATAAGAAATGAAATAGATTTTGGTTTTATATAAAATTTCAGAGTTATTCAACAAATATCAAAAATCATGAAAATTTGACGTTTATAATTCTTGTTCGGACCACCCTATAATTTATTTTAAAAACTAATCATAGGGTATTTATCAGAAATAAAAGAAGAATTAAAATAAATTTTTTTTTAAATTTTTCGAACAATTTTTTTTTTATTTTTGACTTTTGTTGAAAATTTGACCCAACAATTTTTTTCGGTGTAAATTTTTTTTTCACTCATTCTGTTTGGGATTTCATTCTGACCAATCTGTAGAAGTTTCTCATCGATACAATTAAAATTACAGTTTAGGCAATATGATTTCCAAAAAATTCCGGTTTCGCAACACTGTGCGACGGAGTTTATATATACAGTAATTTTGAACCGTTTTTCTCAGAAGTCCTCGTAAGCGAGGCACCTAAAATTTACTTCTTATTTCGCCAATTGTTGCCTCGAAGTTTTGATGTTTCATTCTGTTATGCACATGTGCGGCAAAAATTTGCCTGAAGCGATGAGAGGGCGACAATATAACAGGCCGCTTTGTATCTAAAGGTAACCAACTGGCGGCATCGATACGACCATTTACTCGCAGCAAATTGTTTTCATCAAAGTACGGTGAAATCTTGTACAAATCGTTGTCTCCTTTCAGAGTACCACCAGACTTTAAGATTTGTATTTCAAGGGCAAAACTTTCCTCCTGTGAAATACGGCACAAAACAACTTCTGCAGCTTTTAACTCTTCAGTAGACAAACAAGTGGGTCTACTAAATTTTAGCCTTTTCTTGCAGCTGCTTACAAATCTCATAACCCAAGCCATTGTTCGAGTTAGCCTGAGAAATGAAGAAAAACGATTAAAATCAATAAATAAATTTGTACTAACCAGCAAAGTAAATTTTGGTCGTAGTTCTTCATCGCATGTAAGGGCGGTTCTTATTGGGCCATTCTTCGGCCAGTCATCTTCATATTTATATAAAAATTGTGGTCCTTGAAACCAGCGAGCATCATTCAAAAAATTAATCTTGCCCTTAACCCTCGTAGTTTCATCGGCAATATTGAGGTCAGTAGATAACCATCTCCAATCATTCGGCCGTGTAGAATCTAATATTTCTGTAACTGGGTGGGCCACAAAGGGTTTATATCTCCTGCTTTCAGAGCCAATCCAGCTGATTACAGTCGTAGAGTTGTTGTTTTAGTATTGTACACATTAACACTGTCCCAAGTACAGCAGCAATCGTGGTATTGTCATAGATTTCAACGGAGCACATTTTGTTTTAGCAGCAATAAACGATACTCCGATGTTTCCGTCGACTGTAATGTATCGCCAATAAGCCACAGCACCAAATGCATCTTCACTAGCGTCAACAAAAATGTGTAACTCGAGATCAGAATGCAAACCTTTTCCAAAATAGTATCGTGGGATTTTTAATATGACAACATTTTTTAACTCTTGGCGCCAATTATTCCACATCTCTTTTAGCGACTCAGGTACTTTCTCATCCCGTAGCAGACCATGTCTCCACACCTCTCGCATTAATAGCTTAGCCGATATCATAAAGTTGCTCAAAAATCCAAGTGGGTCGAAAACAGACATAACCACACTTAAAAGTTCGCGTTTTGTAGGACACTTTATGCCTTCTAGGACCTCAGCATTCACATTGTGAAACTTCAAATTGAACCTGAAAGTATCATCTTTTGGTTGCCATTACATACCAAGAATTTTTTCTGAATGGGGCTCATTGACATTATCGGAGAAGTTCATTGGGGCGTCTACTGAGCCTCTGAGAGCTTCTACGACATCGGAAGAATTTGACGAAAAATTACGTATCTCGAACCCAGCTGATTTATGTATGTCACGAACTTGTGACGCAATTTCAATAGCCTTCACTGCCGTCGGAAAACTGTCAACAAAATCATCTACATAGTGATGATCCACAATAGACTTTACTGCTCGGGGATATTTATCACGAAATGTTAGGGCATTTGTATATTTGACAAAATGGGCTACGCAAGGCGAACATGCAGCTCCAAATGTCATGACCATCATTTCGTAAGAATCAGGTTGGACTTTACTATCGTCGCGCCATAGGAAACGTTGCGAGCATCTATCTTCAGAAGCCACAAGAACCTGGTGAAACATTTCTTTAATGTCTCCACAAACTGCCACAGGGCCAGTACGAAAATTAAACAAAACCGATGGTAGCGGCTTATATTCTTGCGGACCTTTCAATAAATTTGTGTTCAGCGAGATACCTTCAACAGAAGCAGCAGCATCAAAAACCAAACGAATTTTTCCCGGCTTGTTAGGGTTAACTACTCCAAAATGGGGAAGATACCAAGTCCTAGGGCACACATTAGCAGCTTCAATAGGGGACAATTTACGCATATAACCCTTAGACAAGTAATCCTTCATAATAGATTTATAGGCTTAACCAAAATCAGGATTTCTCTTCATTTTTCGTTCAATACCATTTAGTCTGTTCAGAGCCATAGAGTAACTGTCAGGCAACACAATATCATCACTGCGCCATAAGAGCCGAGTGTGAAATCTACCATTAACTTTAAATGTAGATTTCTTCATCATTTCACGAGCTCTTAAATCATCTAATGATTCAATGACTGGTAAAGCCTTTACACCGAAGTTTTCCGTTTCAAAATAATTTTCAACCAAATCATGAAGCATTTTCTCTGGTTGCACTGACAATAAACACAAATGGGAATCAGATGACTTACCCCTCATTTGACCAAATACTACCCATCCCAATGGCGTGTTGGCAGCATAAGGACCATTTTCCTCTAGCGGCACGATTTCATCAGGTAGACCCAAGTGGCAGTGATCTAAGCCAATCAAAACTCTTGGAGCAACATCATTATATAATTTAATTGGCAGACCAGAGTGAGCGCTCAAATCTATGTTAAGGCTTTGAGCCTGCAATTTTAGATTTGAGACTCCATAAACGTTTTGTAATGCATATTTTCTTTTACTTCCAATTCCACTTACATGCATATTTACCACTGTTGCTATTTCCTGTGCTGCCTTTCCAGCGTACCACTGCAAATTCAATTTACTTTGTTGCCCTTGGATACCCAATTGCTTCACCAAAGATCTGTCCACCATAGTAACTGAAGAGCCTTCATCCAACAAAGCATAGGTTTCAATTTTGTTACTAGGACCATATAGTATTATTGGTACCACTCGAAATAACAGCACACCCTTTTTTCTTGTATTAGACACACAACTGAGAACAGATTCACGATCATTTTTTGAGCCACTTGTAGTGGCTGACTCGGATGGGACGACGTTGTTAACTTGGACATCATGTAACAATTTGTTATGTTTTCTTAAACATCCATCTACTGAACAAGGCTAACGAACACGGCAAAATCTGCTCGAATGTCCAGTAGCGAAACACGAAAAACATAATTTCATTTTTATTACCTCATTCCAACGATCTCTTACGTTTAATGCGACAAATTTCCTACAATCAAATAATTTATGATTTGCCTGGCACATAGGGCACCTTTGTTTTCGCTGATCTTCAGTAGTATGAAGCACGACCTTTCTTTTCTGATCACTTGTAGGATGACTGACTACAGAATTTGTTGTTTGTATACTTCTTACCAAATTTGCAACTCGCTGAAGCCAGGTACTAAAATCCAACACGGTAGGCCACTGTTTCAAAGTCGATGCGAACTGAGCCCAATCTAAACGTTTACTCATTGGAAGCTTCTGAACTAATTCTTCCATCAGGGTAGGATTCGACAAATGTTGTTGACCATTTGCAGACTCTAAAAACGGAGTACGGCACTAATTTGACAACAGCATTTTCTCCAATGGGCTGAATCTCTCTAATTTGTTGCAATTGGGATCGAATTAGAACATCGGGACGACATTATTGTAGTTTAAGCTGATCAATAACTATGGGCACATTGTTCGGATGAATGAGCAAAGACTTCACACACTCCCTAGCTTCACCTTTTAGGGCCTTCTGCAATCTCAAAGAATTTTCAAAATTAGTATAAAAATAAGCGGCAGTAGAATTTTCAAAGGCAGAGAAAAACATAGGCCAGTCCTCAGGAGCACCATAAAATTCGGGCAGATCATATATTTTACGCGGCATAGGAATGGACTGAGTAAGAGGTTGCATACTGATAGGCTGTGTTGTCGACAATTGCTGTTCATTTCCAAAATTGTTACCACTTACTACTGGTATATTTTGCTGATTTGCACATTTGTGGTTTCAACAGCTTTTATTGCTCTTTGAGCATCCTGTAATTGTGCTTGCAAACTTTGTATTTGCCGTTGAAGACACTGCATATCAGTACTTTCATTAGATGATTGTAGCCTAACACTAGGGCCAGGTACCAATGGTGGCAAAATTTGTTGCACATCACCAATTGTGCCAAATATATTTTGTGACGGTGCTGCTGTTGTTTTAGCAGAAGCACGAGTAAATGTTGTTGTTGTCTCGGCATTAGAGACTCTATACATTTCTGTAGGTATAGCTTGAGAAATTTGTTCAGGAATGGGCATTGCATCAGCCGCAGCAGATACACTGTTTTCTTCACTTGCGGCGGTCTGATGGCCTGAACTTTTCTTTGTTGGAGAACGTTGCATCTTCAAAAATGACATCGTTTAGACGTATCCGGCAAGTAAAAAATAAATTTTAAATGTTCCGGCAGGCAAGGAACCACAGACGAAATAAATTTATTTTTCTTTGTTCCGGCAGGCAAGGAACCACAATATTCTAATAAACCACAAAACTGATGTAATTTTATTTTATATGTTCCGGCAGGCAAGGAACCAAATTTCGCCAAACAGTAGTTGCGAAATAAAATTTGTCGCTGGCTGCGACTATAGTTGGTAAAGGGGCGAATTTAAAAACACTTAAAAACTCCAAATATGTATATAAAATTACTTGTCAAATGCGTAAGTGCGTGCGTGCGTGCGTTTATTTCTAATAATAAAAAGTATAAAGTTATTTTACAAAATATAATATTCTACTTTACGACTTACCGCAGTGCTTTTTCTTTACAAACTGAACTTTAATATTTAACATTGTTTTGGACAACTATTAATATAAATGTATACTTGTATGTACATATGTATGTATGTAAGAAACACACGAAAACCAACGGGACTAACTTGACGAAAATAAGCACTGCAGTTAGATAATGTAAAAAAGAACAACAACTTTTACATAAGCATCACAAGGAATTTAAGTAAATATAAGACAAATAAGACTACATTAAGGGTGCTCAAATTCAGCCAAACAAATTAATTTAAAATAACAAATCAAAAATAAAATAATTAATTCAAATACAAAATCAAATTAAATGGACAAACGAATAATATGTTCGCATCCTTTTTCACCTCTAACTTTGAGCAGGCCCGAGACAGTACTATGTCAGCTACAAATGCGTATACCAAATTATATATTGGCTTCTTAGGTGTGTCTGATGATGTATCAGAAGCTATTTGCCAAGCTAACACTAGCTTTAAGTGCGATATCGAAGGCCTCTGTGCCTATTTCCTAAAAAAAAGTACAAAATCTTTAATATCTGCTCTTACTTCTATCTTCAATCTATCTCTTCAGGAGGGCGAATTTATTAGTAGGTGGAAGTCTGCAGTAGTTACTCCTGATTTTAAGGATGGCAAAAGGGATGATGTATCATGTTATAGGCCTATTTCTAACAATCTTGCGTTTCGAAAATTTTCGAACACATTATTTATAAAAATCTTTTTTCAAATTAAACATTGGATATCCCCCTATCAGCACGGTTTTTATTCAGGAAGGTCTACGGTAACAAATCTAACCCTCTTTAGTGAATTTTGCTTTAATGCTATTGAACATGGCAGTCAAGTTGAAGTAATTTATACTATTGAAATGGATTATATCCTATTTGGCTAATAGAATTTGTTCGGTACATGTTGAGGGTTTTACCTCCAAACCATATTTGCAAACGTCGGGTGTACCTCAGGGTAGCATACTTGGCCCATTATTGTTTAATTTATTTATTAATGATATTGGATGTTGTTTCTCCAAGTCGAAATATCTTTTATATGCTGATGATCTGAAGTTTTTTATGAAGTTAGAGTCTATTAACGATGCACATATAATGCAAAATGAGCTCAATAATTTAAATGATTGGTGCAGCCGTAATTTTTCGCAATTAAATATTAGTAAATGTTTGCATGTCTCTTTCTTTAGGTCCCTGAATACCACGGTTCTGGCGTTTAATATTAATGGTATTGTACTGAACACGTCTGATTCTAAACTTGAATTAGGCGTGGTGGTTGATAGCTCTCTATCGTTTGTGGCTCATGTAGAGTATGTCCTTCCTAAAGCTTATAAAATGCTTATCTTTTTGAAGAGAACTTTGTTCAGAATTCATTAACCCTTATACATTGAAATATATTTATACCTCCTTTGTAAGGTCTAAGCTAGAATATGCTGCCGTGATATGGAATCCCCATGTTGCTAATCTCATCTCCCGTATTGAGAGACTTCAGCGCATTTCTATTAAATTTGCTTCACGCACGCTAACTTATTTATCTTCCGTTCCTTACGAGTCTAAATGCTTGTGTATAGGCCTACGCACTTTGGAATCGCGTAGAAAAGTACAATCAGTCCTATTGGTTTACGATATTATCAGTGGTGGTATCGATTGCCCTGATTTACTTAGCACTAACTGTTTTATATTCCACCAAGGAATCTTAGATTGGATAAGCTTTTTGATGTACCTTTTCATCGCACTAACTATGCGCGTAATGGCACTCTCACACGTGCTTTCGTTCAGCCTAATGAAATCAATTTTAATTTGCAGATACAGCATAAATCTTTTATTTAATTCAGCATTGATAAAACTGTTAAATTCAGAACGCACGCTATTAAAGTTCAACTGCAACTCATTTATTTTAAAATTCATTTCTCTAAAAAGGATTATTTAACATAGTTGTTTATAAAAGTATTTAAAGTGTTGTCAATATATTTATATATATATGTGTTTACATGTATAATTATTTTATGCAAGTCAATTAATATATAACATTTACTCTTCCCCGAAAATGCTACCATTACAATATTTATGTTCTATTCGAAATTAATTATCATTTTATTTTTTTTATAAATATGTCAGGAGAATAACGCCGAACTCCTCTTCGGGATCTGTTGCTTCTACGAAGTTCTAGCTCCACTGTGCTTGTAGCTGGCTCATCTTCTACGGCTTGCTCTCTAACTTCTTGTGATGATGGTAACATCTCATCTTCTTGAGGCTGACTATGCAGGTTCGTTGTCTTCTGGTGTAGTAATGTTTGTAAATATGTGTGGTCATACGCTGAGTTACTTGAGCTGTTTTGTTGTTGATTTGTAGAACTCTTAAGCTTCATTTGATTAATATGGCGCCGACAAACGCCTATGTCGGTACTAATGAAAAACATCATTTTACCAGCTTGACGTTTTATTACTCCAGAAATCCATTTTCTCCCTCTACCATAATTACGAATATATACCTGTTGATTAACATCGTACTTCGAACCAGTCTGATTTGTTGGAATTTTCTTTGTTTCTAATAACTGCGACCAAATTGTACGCACTGGTCTGCCTCGCATCAATTCGGCAGGGGCCTTGCCATCTGCATTAGGCATAAAACGATATGTCTTATATAAGGTACTTTTGAACTGCATTTTTGACAGACATGCCGTCATCAATATTCTTACGTACGGATGTTTTGAAAGTCCTCACGAATCTCTCTGCTAGTCCGTTTGAGGCTGGATGGAATGGAGCTGTTGTTACATGGTTAATACCCAGACTAGAGCAAAATTTTTTAAAAGGATCGGATGTAAGCTGTGCACCGTTATCGCTGACAATTGTGATAGGGACGCCTTCAATGGAAAAAATTGCAGATAAAGCAGCGACAGTATCCTCTGTTGTCGTTTTTGACATCTGTGCAACATATGGGAATTGTGAAAAGGCGTCTACACATATAAGCCACATTGAATTAAATACAGGCCCAACAAAATCAATGTGTACACGTTCCCAAGGCTTCGTCGCTTTAGGCCAACTTTGATACTCCTTTGCCGGTGATTGATTTTCTCTTTTACAATTATCACACTTCGAAGCCGCCTCCATGATGTCGCTGTCTATGTTATTCCACCAAACATGTTGTCGGGCAAGCTGCTTCATTTTGACCACACCCCAGTGACCATCATGTAATAGTTTTAACGTTTGCTGTTTTAAGGCATTTGGTATAACAACACGAGTAAAGTCTGTGTGCAAACAAACGAGATTATTTTGTATAGTTAACGCATTCTTACGATAAAAAAAATGGTTTTAAATGTGTTAGCTCAGAACTCAAGCGACTAGGCCAGCCTTTTTCAATAAAGTGTCGTACCTGGCAAAGTTGTTTATCTTTTTTGGAGTATCTACGGATTTGTTCAGGATTTAAGGGAAAACTTTCAAAATTTATATTAAAACAGACTTCAGTATCATCGAAATTTTCTCCACCTTCCACTGGTAGGCGGGATAAGGCATCAGCGTTGCCATGATCAGCAGTCTTGCGATATTTAATATCATAATTATATGCCATAAGAATAATGGCCCAGCGTTGAAGTCTGTGTGCTGTCATTATTGGTAGGTGTTTGTTTGGATTAAATATGCTTACCAACGGTTTATGATCCGTGAGCAGGATAAATTTACGACCATACAAATATTGGTGGAACCGTTTGACTCCAAACACAATTGCAAGTCCCTCTTTTTCAATTTGACTGTATCTGGCTTGGTGTTGGTCTAACGTTTTGGAAGCGAAAGCAATTGGCCTTTGCTTTCCATCCGGGTAAACATGGGATATAACACCTCCTACACCGAATGGTGAGGCATCCGTAGCAAGTAACAATGGCAAATCGTCTTGAAAATGTGCCAATTGTGCGGCGTTTACAATGTGTGCTTTGAGTGCTTCAAATGCTTGCCGTTGTGAAGATTCCCATTTAAAAGGCACATTTTTTCTACGCAACATATTAATTGGCGCGGCAACACTTGCAAGATTAGGTACGAAGTTGTGGTAATAATTTATCTTGCCCATAAAGGCTTCAACTTCTTTAACATTTGTAGGCTGTTTTAAATTTTTCAGGGCGTGTACTCCCGATTCATCTGGTAGAATACCTTTTTTACTGATTTGGCAGCCAAGATACGTTATTTTATCTTGTAAAAATTGGCATTTTTGTTGCTTACATTTGATACGTTTCAATCTTAATATTTGTAAAACCTTTTCAAGACGCTCCATATGTTCCTGTAATGTGGGTGCTGACACAATAATATCGTCAAGGTAATTACCACAGCCTTCTACGCCAGTAAGAAGTTGTTCAATTAACTTTTGGAAGATTGCAGGGGCACTAGCAATACCATAAGGCAACCTTTGGTACTGAAATAGTCCAAGTGGCGTGTTTATAACCATGGCGTTTTTAGCTTGATCATCTAATTCGATTTGTAGGTACGCATCTCTAAGATCGACGGTTGAAAAAAATTTACCATTACGGATTTTATGTAGTAAATTCTCACGTGTGGGCAGAGGATATTACTCTATGTCAATTTGACTGTTGACAGCTAACTTGAAATCGCCACATATGCGTATTTCGTTGTTTGGTTTTGGTGCCAAAACGATGGTAGAGGCCCATGCACTAAACTTGATTGGTTTTAACATATTTTGCTTTACGAGTCTCTCAATTTCAATTTTAAATTGCGGTATTTGTGCAAATGGGATTTGCCTACTTCTAAAAAATTTTGGTTTGGCATCTGACTTTAAACGGATATCAGCTTTAAAGTTCTTTACTGCCAAGACCTGGCTCAAAAATGTTTTTATACTTTACGCAAAGTTCATTTATTTTACTTTTTAACTCACTTGAGACTGTGTTTACCTGCTTAATTTCAAACCCGAATTTTTCAAATAAGTCATGATCGAAAAGGTTGTCACCAATTTCATTAGATTTTACCACGATTAACACAACATTTTCTTTACGATCACCACACTCCTCTGATGTATGCAACTCGCCTAAAATTTCCATTTTCCGTACACCATAAGCATATAAAAGTCTATTTGTTTTTACCAATTTCGGTTTGTTTAATAGTTCATACGTTTTATAATTAATTAATGACACCGTTGCCCCGGAATCTATTTGGAAATTTATAATTTTATCAAAAATTTTTAATTTAATGTAACTTTTTGTTTTTGTGTTCGACACCACCCCGGTCACCTCATAAATTGTATCAATAACTTCAATATTATTTTTTCGTTGAAATTGCCTTTTCTTTTTATCTTTGTAATTGTTTTTGAGTACTGCGGGTAGATTCTGGATCTGCGATAACGTGAAATGTAAAAAAAAAATGTTTCATTTTCGTTTTCATTACAACTTTACGTAATATCTATTCGCAGTTGCACAAAATGCGATTCCCGTTTATAATATGAAAAAGTGTTTCATTCCATCTGTTGCAGTGTAACTTTATATCCATGTTATTCAACTTTAAATGTCATACACATAGAACGAAGTTGAACTACTTTGATGCGGTGCAAGGCCGCATGCAAATATATATTTGCTTTTGCGGCTTTTACAACATGCATATATTCTTCATTGAAATTTTGAAGTTGATTTTTCAACATATATGGCATAATAGCTTATATAGCTTATGTTATAGAAAATTTAATAAAAATTAGAAAATATTAAATAAACAAATTAGCGGTGGTGAAGAAATTGTATGAATTACATTAGAGATACTGAGTTAATCCTACAAGTTGAATAAGAAATAAATATATATATGTATATATATATTTATATATATAATCGGAGATATTATTAAATGTCTTATTGAAAAAAAAATAGAATCGAAAAATAGTGTATAATCACACTTTTATACTATAATTTCAAATGGTAAAAATTCTGAAAATAAAAGTCGATAGTTTAAAAATATCGAAAATATAGATAGATATAAATATCGGTATCGATAATATTTAAAATACAGTTTTGAACCGTTCCTTTAGTTTAATTCTATTTATTTACTTTTTATTTATTTTTTAATAAAATGATATGTTTTCAAATTACATACTCGTATGTATGCATGTTGCGAAGAGCAACAAATTTTTAAACGGGATTAATTCTAGATGTTTTAAAAATGTTTTATTTAACCCTTCTCTTGTGCCTTCTGGAGACGATAAAAAACACATCAACGTTCTAAGTGTGTGCGTGCAGTCGTGCTTTTTCGGGTACATGTATACGTTGTCGGCTCTGATTGATGAAAACCATAATCTAGTGATATATTATTTTGATAGTCTCCAATTGTGATTGACAAAGAAAATGTCAGTTGTTATGTATCGAAGTGTAATGAGTAAAAAGATGGCAGCACACGCATACTTGTTAATTTTATGCTCTGGTATTTTTGTGTATAAACAGTGTCAAACGCATGTATTTTTTTGTTTGTTTTTTGACAAAATTGCACAAGACGCCGCAAAGTCACAACAAAAATGATGATTGATGATTTTATTTGTACGTCTCCCTTTAAACGACAAAAAGACTATACTCACACATTTGCACTGATTGACGAATTTCTTTGATCGTCTCCTGGGCACTTTATAAGTAGTAAATCAAAACTTAATGCCGGGCGGGCGACGCCGCGGTTGCAGGTAGTAATTTAAATAAAGTAATAACAACAAATTGCCTGAATAGTTATAATTAGGTAAAATTTTCTTACTTAAGTACAAACATTCAATGGATAGTAAAATCGGAAATATCTATAGCAGAAAAAATAGCACTAAGTCGAATACATTTTTTTTCAATTATTTCTATTTATTGATACATTTTCCATAACATATGCTAATTGCTTTCTAGTTTTGGCCTGAGTTTATTTAAATGTGTTAGATGTTCAATTTTATGCGTTTCCGAGATTTACTGCATAATAAGTTTTTCTTGCTTTTCGATTTTCTACCGCCTTATGTATTTTTTAAGCAGCCGGCTCCAAAATAAGTTTAAGCCGCCTCTTAGTTTACTTTTTTTAAGCCGACACCAACTTTCTCTCTGCTTGGGTCTGTACAATTGTCAAACAACAAAAATAAATTACGCTGTACATTGGGATATATGTATAAAAGTTGAAAATGTATGCATTATTTTTTTTAAATGTAGTAACAAATCTGTAAATATATATACACATGTATGTATGTATGTATGTACATCGCATGTACATATACATAAATATTATTCAAATGATTTTTTTTATTTTTGAACTCTATACATATGTACATACATATGTATCTACATACTTATCGTTTGCAATATCGACATTTATGTTCTAAAAATTAATAAATTCTTTTTGATTTATGCTTGTGCGCATGCCTTTTGCTGCTTTTTCCATTTTCGCTGAAAAATTTTAAGTGAAAAAAAACGCATCATATAAAAATGTTTTGACAGTTGTTTTCGCAGTTACATAAAACGAGAATCAGTTTTGCTGTGAAACTGAGAAAAAAATTGTTTCATTCCATTTGTTTCTCTCATTGTGAAAATATTTTAATTTGTTTTAATTTCTTCACAGAACGGGAATCAGAAACAAAATGTAAACGAGAAAAATGTTTACATTTCACGTTATCGCAGAACCAGAATCTACCCCCTGGTTATTGTTTATTTTTGTAGACATGCAAACTGGTGATATATGCCCTTTTTTACCACACTTGTTACAAGTTGCGTTTAAAAATTTACAGTTTTCCCTTGTGTGAGAAACCAAACAACCCGAACACGATTTGTATGTGTTTTGATTTTTATCTTTACACGGTTTTATAGCGCTTTTATTAACAACATAGTTTATTTCTTTTGTTTTCTCACTAGTCCTTTTGATTGTAGCTACTGTTTTCGTGGTTGCTTCAAAAGCCTCTGCTATGAGCAGAACATCAGCTAACGATGGTTGCTGCTTTTGAAGAGACGCTGCCCTAACTGTATCATGCGGTGTGTGAACGATGATATGGTCACGTATCATGTCGTCGACAAAACTGGCAGACCATTTGTCGGAGTTGCAAACGAACTTGCACTCTCGTGCTAATCCGCGAAGGTCGGCCACCCAATCTTTGTATGATTGGTTTGGCTTCATGCTGTTTTTAAAAATATCATACCGCGCCGCTACTAAATGATGGCTCACTTTATAGTGTTCCGATAGCTTTACAGTTAATGTATCAAACCCTTTATCATTTAAATTTAATGTTCCAAACAGGTTTTTTAGCAGCTCAAAAACTTCTGTGCCAATCCACGATAAAAAGAAAGATTTCTTCTTTTCTGGCGAAGATATGGCATACGCTGAAAAATGTTGATTCAACTGCTCCAAATATGAGTCCCAATTCTGGCGTTCTTTGTTAAATGCTGGAAAAGCTGGAACCAATTGTTGGTTTTCTGTGCCAGTAGTGAGTTTTTGGTTGCTTTCCATGAGCGACTGCATCCACTTCTGTTGTTGCTCCAGAAGGCTTTTTGTAAACTCACGTTGCTGCTGTAGAATTGACTGCAATTCTGCCATGTTACATAAAAAATATTTGCTTTTGTTTTAAAAAAAATCTTTATGCTTTGCTAATTTTTCCTCGTCGCCAATTGTTAAATTCAGAACGCACGCTATTAAAGTACAACTGCAACTCATTTATTTTAAAATTCATTTCTCTATAAAGGATTATTTAACATAGTTGTTTATAAAAGTATTTAAAGTGTTGTCAATATATATATATGTGTTTACATGTATAATTATTTTATGCAAGTCAATTAATATATAACAAAAACTATGGTCAAACTTTTGCTATCTAGTGTTATAAAATAACTATTATTTGTAAACTGGAAAACTTTCTCTGTATATTTATGTAAGAGTATGTCTATTTTTTAAATTAATATTTATTTTATTAATTTCTAACCATTAGTTGTTAGAAGCATTGCAATGGCGATCAGTGAATCAAAGACTGGTGATGAACGTGTTAGTGCTTATATTTAAAATGAAAAATGGTTTAATGCCGAAATACTTGGAAAGTCGAATAACTTACTTGGCTACTATCTAAGGAATATGGGTGATTTTATATTGAATTTTTGTAGAACTAATTATTCGCAAAACTTGTTATTTTATAAGGGTCTTACTTAAATTATATAATGAAATGCCTCGAGAGTTAAAAAATGAAAACAAAAAAACCTTTTTTATTTAAAAGGCAATTAATATTGTATGTGAAAAATTTTGATTAATTTAAAAAATCCAAATAATTTATATTATTATAAAGCTAAATAAAAAAAAAAAAAACTACTACGACAAAAACAAAACAATGCTATAAAAAATTGGAAACAAATCTTTTTTCCAGCAACGGAAAACGCAAATAAACGCTATTCATAATTTTTACCTTATTTAAATCCTGCAAAAATTATTTGTTAAATCAAAACAAACAATTCAAAATAAAAACTTTTTTTCCCAAGTAATTCACAATAGAGACTTAAACTCCCAAAATATGGGTAGTCGTGGTTGTTGTTGTTGTAACAGCTCTGATGCTGTTTGTGACGGGAGTTCTTTCCTAAAAGTGTAATAGAATAGTAATAGTTGAGAGAATTAGTTTTAATTGGTTTATTGGGTTATTGGGTTTTATTGGGGTGTGTCATTCGGTGGAATTGGGGTTGGGAGTTGGAGGAACTCTGCCACCTCGGTTGGTCTTAGCCATAGGTCTATTGGGCTAAGGGAGGTTGATCTATTCGGGCAGTTGAACAAGTGCTCAGTGTTGTGCGGGCTCTGGAGACAATCTGGGCATCTGTTTATAGTGCCGGGGACAATGCGCTCTTGGTAGCAGTTAAGTATACTGCTCCAGCCGGCTCTCAGTTGTGCCAAGATTGAGCGGGATTGTCTGGGGAGCCGCCGTTCGCTATCTGCGATCGCGGGTGGTCTTGAGTTAAGGACCTTGTTGCATCTATATCCGCTTGTTGTTTCTATGACCGCTTGTTGATGCAACTTCTTGAGGGCACTTGTGATGGACATCTGTGTAACGTCTGGTGGAATGGCGTTTCCGATGTCCTCACTGTAGTGCCGGAAGTCCTTACGGATGCGTCTCGGGAGAGGGTCCTGCAGCACCAGTTGGTGGTTGGGGTGTGTTGGCAGCTGACATGCCATCAGGAATTGCTTTGAAAGCATCACATTATGCTGCTTGACGGGCAGCATTAATGTCTCCTCATGTAGGTGGTCAATGTTGGTCATTTTTACGCATCCTGTAGCGATTCTAAGCGCATTGTTCTGTGTGGTTTGCAGAGATCTCCACTGTGTGTCACTAAGGAACGGGGTCCATACTGGTGCGGCATAATTTAAGAGGGAACGACCGATGGCTTTATACGTCGTTACAAGTACCTCTTTAGTCATGCCCCAGGAGGTGCCCGAAAGGGCTTTCAGGACTTTGTTCCGGGCTTTCACTTTTTGGCTGATATATGTGGCGTGCGAGGCGAAGTGAAGGAGGCTGTCGAATACTACGCCCAGTATTTTGGGGTTCCGCACCGTAGGTATGCGTCTTCCCACGACAGAGATATCTAATTCCATCCTTACCTCTTTGGTCCAAGAAGTGAAAAGTGACACTGACGACTTTGAAGGTGATAGCTTCAAGTTACGTACCTTCAGAAAGTCTGTAATGGCGGCCAAGTAGTTGGTAATTTTGGCACTTATGTCGGGTATGCTGACTCCTGACGCCAGGATGGTGCAGTCGTCAGCATATGACACCAGTGAGACTTCCTGTGGGGGGTTTGGGATGTTGGCAAGATAAATGTTGAAGAGCAATGGTGATAGTACTCCTCCTTGTGGCACGCCCATTTTTATCTTGCGGTAACTTGATTTTTGGCCTCTGAACTCTACGAAAGCTTGTCTTCCATTGAGGTAGTTGGCGATCCAGCGTTTAATATCGTTGGGAAGCCTGGAGTTCAAGATGTCGTTAGTCAGCATCGTGTGATCGACCGTGTCAAAAGCCTTGGATAGGTCTAGTGCAGTGACAATTGTGCGTTGACACGGTCTATGCTGATTTAGGCCATTAGCGATCTGGGTAGCTATCAGATTCAAAGCCGTCGTGGTGCTATGGGCTTCCCTGAAGCCATGCTGGTGAGTGGCGAGCGGGAGGTTCTCTTTCAGGGATGGTAGCAGCAGCGCTTCCAAAACCTTTGCTACTGGTGATAGAAGGGATATTGGGCGATAGGAATCTCCTTGCGTAGCGGGTTTGTCAGGTTTTGGGATCGGGATTATTCTAGCCACTTTCCATATATCTGGAATCACCAGTTGGTGTATTGACAGATTTAGGATCCGTGCTAGAAAATCCAGCGCCACTGTTCCAAGTTTTTTCAACATCAACATTGAGATGCCATCAGGTCAAAGGGCCTTGGAGGGTTTAGCTTTGGAGATAATTTTCTCGACTTCAGCTGATGTGAAGGAGGGGCATTCCAAGTCCCGTTTTAGGTTCTTGGTTCTCCGTACGACAGACCTTTTGCACGGGTTCTGCTGGGGGGGATGTTCGATAAATTGTCTGCAGAACATTGTAGCGCATTTTTTGGCATCTGAGTATTGTGTGTTGTTGAAGCCTATAGCAACGAGATTTTTCTGCTTGCGTGAGCCAGATAGACTTTTGATTGTTGACCATAGCTTTTTTGATTCTATAGAACATTGGTTGAGGTGGGCTAACCATTTATTTCGGCGATGTTCGTTAACTTGGGAAGTTATCTGTGCCGTGAGTTGTTCTATGCGTTCATCAGCTGGGTTGCAGGCGCGTAGGAGATCGCGTTCTTGTGCCAGGCGCGCTGCACTTGATGGGAAGTGTGGTCTGATGTTGGGGATTCTTCCTGCCGGGATAAAGCGCTTGGCCGCCCTGAGGATAGTGAGTCTAAGGGCTTTCTCCCCATTCCTGGCACAAGTAGGAAGGGGTAGCTGACGGAGTGATTCGTCAATGGCGTTTGTGAAGCCTGTCCAGTTGGCTTTGTTGTAGTTCACAAATGAGCGTTTATCGGACTCCACGAAGTCACTAGGCTTGTCTATTTCGACCAGGATGGGAATATGGTCTGAGTTGAAAGCAGTGTGTGTTTGCCAGGTGATGTGGGCAAGTAGTGACGAGCAGACAATAGAGATGTAGTCGTGGTAGTCCTGGTTTTTAGTCCATGTGATTGCAAATTAAAGTTTAAATGTCCATATAGTGCAAAATCAATTGAAAATTTTTCCAAATACTAAGTAAAGTTTTCTAAACTCAAACAATTGGTAAAAACAAAAAATAGTTAAACTATTTATTATTCTTATAATTCCACAAAACGTGGTTGATCAACTTTTACATCACTTTTTCTATCTCGCTTGCGCATTATTGCATTACATACGGCTGTCTCTATTGTGTATAAAAAAGAAACTTAAAATATGCCTGAACTGTGTGGTGATTGTGGCCAAGATATTGCTAGGAAGAAAAGCGTTTTATGTATATCCTACAATAAATGGTTCCATGCTGATTGTGAAGCACTGTCTAAGGATTTTTTTACCATATTAGACAAAAATAGAAACCCGTCATACAACTGCAAAACTTGTATAGTAAATCCTCCGCAGTCTAGGGCTGATGACTGTTCCCTTAAATCTGAAATGCGAAAAGAATTTGCTGCCTTTAAGGATTCTTTAAAAGCTCATGCTGAAGATATGAATCGTAAGCAAACAGAAATCAACCTCAAGATTGACAAAATTGTGGATAAAATTCGTAATGAATTTGCAGCTAACCTCAAAAATGTTAGAGATGAAATTTCAACCTGTCACAATCTTGTAAAATCTAGTGAAAATGCAATAAACAACAAAATCTCTGATCTTGAACTCTTAAATCATATGGTACAACATCGTATTAATAGATCTGATATTATTATAACTGGTCTATCTAAAAATCATCAAAAGCTTACTGAAGTAATTGTATCCCTTGCTGGTTTTTTGAATGTGGATATTTCACCGAACGATATTACTGACGTGATGTATGTAAGAAACAAAAATGCAGTACGTGTGAAGTTCGCACATATATATATTCGAGACAATATTATGTCTGCTTATTTTAAAGCTAAGAACGTTAAAAAATCTGATGTTGAGGGTGGTGATATTGCGAGACGTATGTACCTAAATGATAACCTTACGTCTCTTGCCATCAAATTGTTTAAATTATGCTGGACGCTAAAAATGGAGAAGCGGATTGAATACTATGGTATGATAAATAGGGATATTCCCAAATGTAAAATTAAAATGCTAAATGGTAATGTAGAAGTTATAAATTTTCATCAATGTACTAACTTATTCAATTTGAACAATTAAGCTATTTAATTAAACTATGAAACCTTGTTAAATTTATATATTGACCTTTAGTTTAATATTGTTGACTTCTTAATACTATGGTATTCAATCTTGGATGTTTTATGAATTTTAATTGGAGTGTCCTTCACTATTTTATGATAATTATCAATGCATATACTTCCAAGGATGAAAACCTGTACATATCTTGCACTATTAATTTTATTTAACATAGTTATGTATATGCAATCAAATGGATTCTAATGAATTATAAATACGAATTTCTCTCTTTCTGTGTTATATGTTATGCACATACTTACGATTTCAATAGATGATAATGATGATGTTTAACTTTAACTAGGCTCCCCCATATGTATAAGTACATCCATACTTTTGATGTTTTCTGATCCAAATCTTGGACCTGTGGCCAGTGATATTTCTGATTTAAGGTCATCTCTTCCTCTATATTCTGAAAATCTAAACATTGGACATATAAATGCTGAAAGCTTGAATCCGTCAAACCTCAGTACCAAATTTGATGAATTCAAAGCAATTTTTAAGAATTCACCGCTTGATATCATCGGGATAAGTAAGACATGGTTCAAACCTCATATTTATTCTCAAACACTAGCCCTACCCGGTTATAATCTTGTAAGAAATGATCGTCCGGATGGCCATAGAGCCGGTGGTGTTTGTGTGTACATATCCGACAAATTGCATTTTAGAATTATTTTTCAAAGTGAAGAGTATGGGACTTATGAATCTCTATTTGTGGAAATACTTGGTGAATCACCAGCCTTGGCAGGAATCGTTTATCTCCTAAAGGGTGACATCAACTCATTTGTAAGCTTGCACGGCGATCTCTTTGATCGCTACTCGAATATTTTTATTATGGGTGATTTCAATTCTAACCTATTCAATATACCTGTTTCCAACAACTTGCGTTCTCTAATTTCGAGGTGTGATCTTACTTATGTGCACAATAGTCTACCAACTCACCTCTGTGTGCGCAATAAGTCAACTTCTTTGATTGACTATTTTCTCGTCAGTCGGCCGTGGTGTGTTGATCACCATACACAATTGCAGTACCCGTTCTTTGCATCCCATCATAGTCTCATCGTTATTTCTGTTAAGGCTTCTGCTAGACTTCGATATGACTACAATGAGATTAAAGACTACAAACATGTAAACTATGATGATTTTGTTCGTAGCTTTAATACCTTTGATGTTTCTGAAATCTTTACTACTAGTGATGTCGACCAGCAACTTTCTGCACTAGACAACATCGTTCAAACACTTTTTAGTTCAGTTCCAACTGTCAAAGTTAAGTAAGGATCCAATGATAATGAATGGATTAATTCGACAGTCATAGGTAGTGCGAGGACATTAAGAGATTTGGCCTATAGAGCCTATGTTAGGGAACGGTCAGAAGCAAATTGGAAGAATTATTGTAGACTTAGGAACAAGGCGAAAGCCGCAATTAGAAAAGTACGTAGGGAGTACGGCATTAGAATGTTTGATTGTGTTAATGGAGGGAGGTTATGGGGCAAGCTTCGCAAAATAGGGTGCATTGGTTGTGAGCGACCTGTTATGGATGAATCATTAATTGAAAATATTGCATCCGGTTTTTTTGGGTAATATGAGTTCGAATAACACAGATGTTCTCAATTTCGATGACTTCACGAATGCTGCTAATTATTTTTCTTTTTGGTCCATAACGACTGATGATCTTGTTCTTGCAATAAATTCTATTAAATCTAATGCACCTGGGCATGATGTGATCCCAATTAAATTTATAAAAATAATTTTTCCACTTATTTCTAAATTGTTGCTTCATCTTTTTAACACTATTCTTACCACTTCTAAATTTCCCATGCAATGGAAATTGGGTCGGGTAATTCCTATTCCAAAAAATAACAGCTACAACATTGGGAACTTAAGACCCATAACTATTCTACCTGCTATGTCAAAGATTTTCGAAACGGTGATGAATAATCAAATTGTATCTCATACCAGATTGCTTCTCAATCCGAACCAATATGCTTTTCGCCGTAATCATAACACGACATCTCAGTTACTCTCGCTTACTGACTCTATTAGGCAGAAGCTGGACGAGCACTCTGGATGTATAATGGTGTCATTAGATCTTACAAAAGCATTTGATCGTGTTGACCATTTTTGTCTTGTTAAGAAACTTCATTGTAAGTTTAACTTCTCAAGATCTGCATGCAGTTTAATACACTCTTACTTGTCTGAAAGATCTCAGTTTGTTTCACTTGGCAATGGCAAGTCAACCGTGGGCAAGATTACGTCTGGAGTGCCCCAAAGCTCTGTATTGGGACCAATGCTTTTCCAATTATACTTAAATGATTGCTTATCTCATATCAGTAGTGAGTTCTGTGAAATGTTTGTATTTGCTGATGATATTATGCTTTTATATAAAATAAGCAACGTGAGTTGTAATGTATTGCAAAAGCTTCTAAATGACCATTTGGATATGGTATCAGACTGGATGTGTCAAAATCGGCTTGAAATTAATCCCGACAAAACCAGGGCAATGTTTTTTGGGAGCATGTGCTCCCCCTATGTTCAACCACGCTTGTATATTGGTGGAAAGATTATTCATTATGTGAATGAGCTCAAATGTCTTGGTGTTACCATTGACTCCAGTCATAAGTTTGATAACCACATTAACTCTGTCTCTAAAAAAATATGTTTCATCTTGAGGAGATTATACTCCTTAAAGTCATACACCCCTTATCATGTTAGAAAACAACTATCGAAATCATTATTAATGTCACAACTCAACTACTGCCTTGAAGTCTACACAGGAACCATAGTGAGTAATTTACATCGCATTGAAGCTATAGTAAGGAAAATTATTAGGTTCGTTTATAATGTTCGGTTGCGAGAGCATGATCTAGTGTCTCGTCTAGTTCCGGAGTTTTTGGATATCTCTTTTAAAAATTATATTAACTTACGGCTCCTACTTACTTTCTATCGTGTGATGAAAAGTTGTCAACCGCGCCCTCTCGCCGCTAGTTTTTCATTTATAAATTCAACCCGTAATACTCAAATTTATATACCTCGTATACATTTATCTATCTTCGAGCAATCATTTCTTCTAAGAATTTGTCGTGTTTGGAATATGTTACCTTCTGATTTAAAAAAGTTTTCTTATTCTTATTCTACATATAGAAAAACAGTTGGTGAGTTTTATAGACCAATCGTAAGTACCTAATGTTTTACTACCTTTTTCTGTGTAGTTAGTGTCACTGGCCATGGAGAAATTGCTTTATTTGCATAATTATCTCTGGTATTACTTATATATGTGGCTGGGGCCAATCATTGTTATTGTTATATATTCATACAAACATTTGTAAAAATCATTTATCATCTACAATTAGTTGTTTATTTTCCTTATTTTTATTAAATTGTTGTGTTTTATATAATGAATTTATTGTATATATAATAATAAATATTAATTAAATTATTGTATATTAAATAATAAATATCTAGTATTAATTTATTCTAGAATTTTTAATTTTATTGTTTTTAATGGACATGCATATTAATCTGAAATACATGTATAATTGGCCTTTTAGGCTTCCTATGTATTGCGGCAAATTAAATAAATAAAATAAAATAAATATATATTCGCGATAGCAATTTGTTGGGGATATGAATACAATTTTTCTCCCAAACGACTTACACCCAATTTAGACGCTGCCATTTATGGCGTGCAACTTTTCACGTCACTTTTGGTTTGACAGCGAGCTTTGTAGAGAAGAAAGAGGGGTAGAAAAAATGACTCGTTTTCAGAGTAGCCAGGTATGGGGATTTCTCCCCAAATTGGGGATTTTAGCTGGTTTTTGCTGACAGATTATCGTGGGGAGGGATTTGGGGATTTTTCATTTTCAGTATACCTATTATCAATTTTGCTTTATTTTACCATTATCTTTCATACATACATATATGTTTATGTATCTTGGCGTTTTTCTTCTCCATATTTCGATTATTTCAAGGCGATGGTATTGAGGATGTTGTTTTTATAACAATTTGTTCAAAATTTTTAAAACCAGAATTTATTGAATTCGATATTGCCAAACTGGACGTACTAATTGACGATAAAGAAAGTAATTTGGTTGTTGCTAAAATTTATGTTGGCATAGAATGTTCAAAGGAATTAGAAGCAAAAGGAGTTCAAAAAATTTTTTTTGGATTATTTAACTGTACTAGCAAAATAAATGCTTAAAATATTTACTGAGAGTATAGAAAAGTTTGAGTTATTTATAAATTTACAACTCGAAAGCATAGAAAAAAGAATAAATTTGATTCCGTGTATGGAATTTTAAAATATTCTATGGATTCAAAAGTTCCATTGAGCACATACGAACGCATTATCTTAAATAAATGTATGTAATAAAATTAATAAAAGAGCAATATTATCAGGCTCAAGTTCAGTTTTATTGAATTAATGAATATTCAAAATTACTAAGAGTTTTTTTGTGTTCGAAAATATTATTATTTATATCCAATCAGTTTTTAGCAGAACGTATCAGTACTGATTTCAAGGCCGCTACAGCTCTCATCAGCGTTCAATTGTCCATCTTTACAAAATGCCACAGAGATGCTACAAGTGTCAAAAGACTTCACGGTCGCGACTGCAGTGATTTAGTCTCATTTAAAATATGCCTACCGTGCTAAAAGAAGTTTTCACTTCAAAAAATTATGAAAACGAACGCATTGGCAATAATGTTCCTTCACGAAAGCAAAAAGGCTTTATAATTACATGTCAAAAGTGAAGAAACGAAAGCTTTGAAACATTTTATAAGAACCAAATTTAAAACGATATCGCTTTAAAACGAAAGTTCATGTGAGAAGACTTTTGTTTTAAAAAATCAGGCTGTAAGCTTCCAATAAGCTAAATTTTATGTCTGCTAAATATGCTTTATTTTGTTTTACATTCATCGACTACATACATACATATGTACATATCTAAAAATGTGCATGCAAATATTTATTTAGTGCTTATGTAACAAATTATTTATACTAAATCTGCTTTTATTATTTGATGATTAAAAACCCTAATAAAATCTTTAACATCAATACATACATACATACATAAATACATACATATGTACATATGAAATAAAATAATAATAGTTTAGTTAATTTTTTTTGCAGCAACCGATGTTGTTGTTCTTTTTGGCTTTTTGGGCAACAACTTTATGAGCATTGTTGCAGCTTTCTTGCTATCCAGTGGGCAATTGGTGTACAGTTCTTCACAGGGTTTCGTATTAATTTGTTTGCCATGTTCTAATGCCTCTTTAACAGCAGTGCCATCTAAAAGGTAACCTACCAGCGAATTCCTAAAATAAAAAATTTTCTACATGTAAATAAAAGTATGTATTTATAAAATACTAAGAATAAGAAAAGTATTTATAAAATACTAAGAACTAAATTTTAAACATCACAAAAGTCAATTCATAAGAAATATTCATAAAGTCTGTTTAGTGGCAAGGCGTGAAAAGAAATATTATAGCAAATAAAACACAATCAATTTCGTATATTAAATTCAGAAAGTTCTGATTGTTTATTTCAAATATTACTTTTAAAAGAAGCAAAAAAAATGGCGTTGATATTCGTTCAAGATTCAAAGAACTAGTAAGTACAACGAGTAAAATACATAGATGGCGAAGGCAAAGCTTAATCGAACCGCTAGGAATTTACTCGTTAGAATCCAAATAAATATTCCTATAATACAAAGTTGCTAGCAACAGGAGTAAAATTTAGATCATAACAGAGGTGTTTAACAACGAAATAAACTAAAGCACAATACGAGTATTAATTGTATAAAAAATTGCTAGAACGGCAGCTGTTTTCTTTCTCTCCATGTTGTTTTCATGTACTTCTGTGGCCTTTGAGTATCTTTGTGGCCAAGCTGCTTATTGCCCATGTAGGAAGATTGGCCCATAATACTAAAAGTTGTATGATGGTAATGCCTTCGGAGACAATCCTCGGGATATGATGTCAGCAGGATTTTCCTTTGAACTTACATGTCGCCATTGTTCCGGCATTGTCAACTCCTGAATTGCGGATATTCGATTGGCTACAAACGTTTGATATGATGATGAATGCGAATTGATCCAGGCAAAAACAATCATTGAGTCTGTCCAAAGGAACGTAGGCGTATCTTCAAGTTTTAAATCTCTTTTTACCCGGGCCGTTAGTTGAGCGCCCAACTGTGCTGCACAGAGTTCCAGACGGGGAAGACTTTGTTGTTTTAAAGGTGCTACTCGTCATTTTGCGCATAGTATCCTTACTATTTTTTTATCATTTCGTATAACTGACCTTATGTGTATTGCCGCCCCATATGCCCTCTCCGAGGCATCAAAGAATGTATGAATTTGTATTCCTGTATTTGTATTGGTGATCCCGACGTGATTCTGTGACAAGGCACAGGATCCTTCTTCAAATTCGCATAAGAGGACATCATCAGTCCTTACAACAGGACATTAACAGTCCTAGAGCCAAATCAACCAATATCAATTTTTTGCAAATTCTTCAGCCCGGCATCAGGACATCAGTCCAAAGGGTACAACAGGCCACATTTGGTGCAAATTCCCAGATGTCAACTAACCGAAATCAGCAACTATGGCAACGTTTGAACTAATGATTAAGCAAAAGGCCATCGGTGAAAGAAGTGAGGTGGTCATTCGAAGTTACAAGAAGAACCCGTCATCAAGGAAAACAACTAGAAGTTATTTTCAAGAGCGAGTAAAAAGGATGGAGGAGCATTTGAGGCTAACGACAACGAAATCCGTCTTTTAAAAATTCCACCGTTAGATCATGTGTATTTCGTCAATGAGTACTACGAAGCCATACGAGGTATCGTGCAGCAGTACAAGGAAGTACTACAACAAGCAATGTTGAAGGTTACACAAACATCAGGAAAACGACTCGAACAAGAGGCTCATGTAGCAGGTGCAAAAGCAGCATCAGCAGAAGCTAGTGGGATCCAAGCAAAAGTTTCTAATGGAATAACAAGACTAATCCGTAGAATTGCATTTCTATAAGCTGCATGAAGTGCAACAAAAGGCACAATTCCCTGCGGGTCGAATAGTTGCCGATACATTTTTTCGACGCCCGTGGTGAATACAAAGCGTCGTAGTCTAAAACGGATGGAAAACAGTTCACTTTGGTGAACAGTATAGGGCGAAGAAGCTTTTTGGTGACAGTAGGGTAGCCTACTCTATTGACTCACTGGAGCATCGACGCAACGTTGGGTGTGTTCCATTGTTCTATCGCTACTACAATGGAATGTGTTCTAATGAACTCAGGGAACTTGTTCCCGAAACCCATCACTTTTCACGTACAACACGCTCTTCATCAAGAGCACATCTCCTTATGGTCGATATGTCAGTGAATGTGTCGAATGTCCACAAACACTACTCCCTTTATCCTCCTTCCCAAAACATATTTTCCTAGTTCCTGCTCAATGCTTTTCATACGTAGGGGTCATCCCCTGAGTGCTGGTCCTAATTAAAAAAAAAAAAAATATGCATGGTCTGTTGGATCATCGCACAATGCGAAAATCTGTAAATGTATGTCTTCAATATTTTGCCACAATGTAGTGGCAGTGGAGACATCTTTTTCTGTAAAAACATCCATCAATAAGCGGTCGAGAGCTCCCTTCATCGCCCCTGTCTACGGATTAGTCTTGTTATTCCATAAGAATCTTTTGCTTGGATCCCACTAGCTTCTGCTGATGCTGCTTTTGCACCTGCTACATGAGCCTCTTGTTCGAGTCGTTTTCCTGATGTTTGTGTAACCTTCAACATTGCTTGTTGTAGTACTTCCTTGTACTGCTGCACGATACCTCGTATGGCTTCGTAGTACTCATTGACGAAATACACATGATCTAACGGTGGAATTTTTAAAAGACGGATTTCGTTGTCGTTAGCCTCAAATGCTCCTCCATCCTTTTTACTCGCTCTTGAAAATAACTTCTAGTTGTTTTCCTTGATGACGGGTTCTTCTTGTAACTTCGAATGACCACCTCACTTCTTTCACCGATGGCCTTTTGCTTAATCATTAGTTCAAACGTTGCCATAGTTGCTGATTTCGGTTAGTTGACATCTGGGAATTTGCACCAAATGTGGCCTGTTGTACCCTTTGGACTGATGTCCTGATGCCGGGCTGAAGAATTTGCAAAAAATTGATATTGGTTGATTTGGCTCTAGGACTGTTAATGTCCTGTTGTAAGGACTGATGATGTCCTCTTATGCGAATTTGAAGAAGGATCCTGTGCCTTGTCACAGAATCACGTCGGGATCACCAATACAAATACAGGAATACAAATTCATACATTCTTTGATGCCTCGGAGAGGGCATATGGGGCGGCAATACACATAAGGTCAGTTATACGAAATGATCTAAAAATAGTAAGGATACTATGCGCAAAATCACGAGTAGCACCTTTAAAACAACAAAGTCTTCCCCGTCTGGAACTCTGTGCAGCACAGTTGGGTGCTCAACTAACGGCCCGGGTAAAAAGAGATTTAAAACTTGAAGATACGCCTACGTTCCTTTGGACAGACTCAATGATTGTTTTTGCCTGGATCAATTCGCATTCATCATCATATCAAACGTTTGTAGCCAATCGAATATCCGCAATTCAGGAGTTGACAATGCAGGAAAATCCTGCTGACATCATATCCCGAGGATTGTCTCCGAAGGCATTACCATCATGCAACTTTTAGTATTATGGGCCAATCTTCCTACATGGGCAATAAGCAGCTTGGCCACAAAGATACTCAAAGGCCACAGAAGTACATGAAAACAACATGGAGAGAAAGAAAACAGCTGCCGTTCTAGCAATTTTTTATACAATTAATACTCGTATTGTGCTTTAGTTTATTTCGTTGTTACACACCTCTGTTATGATCTAAATTTTACTCCTGTTGCTAGCAACTTTGTATTATAGGAATATTTATTTGGATTCTAACGAGTAAATTCCTAGCGGTTCGATTAAGCTTTGCCTTCGCCATCTATGTATTTTACTCGTTGTACTTACTAGTTCTTTGAATCTTGAACGAATATCAACGCCATTTTTTTTTTTTTTTGCTTCTTTTAAAAGTAATATTTGAAATAAACAATCAGAATTTTCTGAATTTAATATACGAAATTGATTGTGTTTTATTTGCTATAATATTTCTTTTCACGCTTTGCCACTAAACAGACTTTATGAATATTTCTTATGAATTGACTTTTGTGATGTTTAAAATTTAGTTCTTAGTATTTTATAAATACTTTTCTTATTCTTAGTATTTTATAAATACTTTTATTTACATGTAGAAAATTTTTTATTTTAGGAATTCGCTGGTAGGTTACCTTTTAGATGGCACTGCTGTTAAAGAGGCATTAGAACATGGCAAACAAATTAATACGAAACCCTGTGAAGAACTGAACACCAATTGCCCACTGGATAGCAAGAAAGCTGCAACAATGCTCATAAAGTTGTTGCCCAAAAAGCCAAAAAGAACAACAACATCGGTTGCTGCAAAAAAAAATTAACTAAACTATTATTATTTTATTTCATATGTACATATGTATGTATTTATGTATGTATGTATGTATTGATGTTAAAGATTTTATTAGGGTTTTTAATCATCAAATAATAAAAGCAGATTTAGTATAAATAATTTGTTACATAAGCACTAAATAAATATTTGCATGCACATTTTTAGATATGTACATATGTATGTATGTAGTCGATGAATGTAAAACAAAATAAAGCATATTTAGCAGACATAAAATTTAGCTTATTGGAAGCTTACAGCCTGATTTTTTAAAACAAAAGTCTTCTCACATGAACTTTCGTTTTAAAGCGATATCGTTTTAAATTTGGTTCTTATAAAATGTTTCAAAGCTTTCGTTTCTTCACTTTTGACATGTAATTATAAAGCCTTTTTGCTTTCGTGAAGGAACATTATTGCCAATGCGTTCGCTTTCATAATTTTTTGAAGTGAAAACTTCTTTTAGCACGGTAGGCATATTTTAAATGAGACTAAATCACTGCACTCGCGACCGTAAATTTTTTTGACACGTGTAGCATCTCTGTATCTGCCAATCCTAAGCTAACAAATTACTGGTGTACTAAAACAAGTGGCATTTTGTAAAGATGGACAATTGAACGCTAATGAGAGGTGTAGCGGCCTTGAAATCAGTACTGATACGTTCTGCTAAAAACTGATTGGATATAAATAATAATATTTTCCAACACAAAATAACTCTTAGTAATTTTGAATTTTCATTAACTCAATAAAACTGAACTTGAGCCTGATAATATTACTTTTCATATGTAAATCAATATAAGTTAAAATAATAATTACGTTTATTCGTAATAATAATAATATAAAAATATAAATTCCGCTTGGGCACGAGCTATAAATACCCTAATAACAGGGGTCACAGTAATATGTGAACTTCCCTAATATAGAGTAAAAACAACAAAAACGTTAAAATACAAAGTAGAATACTTTGATGATAACGGACTATGAGTTTGTGTTGATTATTAGTTCCAAACAGTAATGAGGGAATTTCGTACTAACCAGCACTGTTTCATTGTAGAATAAAAATTGAATTAAAAATTAATTCTCATATTCTATTTCTGTTGAAAACTGGTTAAATAGTTGATATTCTTCTCAATTAGTATCCACTTTACGAAAATTGTAAAGATGGACAATTGAACGCTGATGAGAGGTGTAGCGGCCTTGGAATCAGTACTGATACGTTCTGCTAAAAACTGATTGGATATAAATAATAATATTTTCCAACACAAAAAAACTCTTAGTAATTTTGAATTTTCATTAATTCAATAAAACTGAACTTGAGCCTGATAATATTACTTTTCATATCAAGTCATAACCGCAAAAATAGCTTAAACGACAAAAACAATTTTAGCTTAAGCGACAAGACTCTGTCACGAAAAAATACAAAGAATCATTCAATGCACTCTTAAAAAAATTGATTTTGCTATAAATTCGAAGCGCTTCCGTGTGTGGCCATGAATTGTAAGATATTATGCAAATGTTGCGAATTATTTCATTTATTACAAAAAAAAATTAAAATTGAAAACCACGTCGCTTAAGCTATTTTTGCGGTTATGACTCGATATGTAAATCAATATAAGTTAAAATAGTAATTACGTTTATTCGTAATAATAATAATATAAAAATATTAATAAAATTTTTTTTTATGATGCTTAATATACATATCTTTATTTGGGACGAAATTGGGGATTTCCAGTTTTAAAATGGGGATTTTTGGGGACAACACTCTTTAATTTTGGGACATTAGGCAATATTTACCTGGCTACACTGCTCGTTTTCTGTTTTCATGGGATTTTTTTATATTTCTCTTTACTATTTTCTTGTTACGTTTTATTATTGTTCTATTCTTATTGTATTGTCATAAATCAGAAAAAGACTTGGAAAAAAATCCCTTCATATGAATTCAAATAATATTTGGTAACAACTTCAAAAGGGAATCAAGAAAAAGAGACGTCATAAATGGCATCGTCTAAATTGGGTGTTACTCCCATAATATTCGCGATAGGGGTGTATATGTATATAGAACGAAAAACAGAAAATACAGGGGTCTAATTACCGCTTTCGATATCGAGCTAATTAGATCGAAAATTTTTGATTTGGGATTATGGCATTCGATATCGAGTCATCGATCGAGTGTTTATTTGCAAGCATTGCTCGATACCAAAATGTCAATCGTAAACAAAACAAATGGTTTTCTTAATTTTAAATGCAAACAATAAATTGTGAAATATGTAAGTTTTATTTATTTTTTGAGTTAAAACAATTGTAATTGGTGTACATTTTAGGACAAGTGTGAAAAATATAAATTTAAAACAAAAAGTAATACTGGCAGAGTTTATGTCCGAACACCCGAATTTAGCAAAGAACCAATTGCCGAATTGTGGAAAGGGAAGAGTTGTTGCAAACAATTGTCCTTCGACAATCTGAACCGCTGTTTAAATCTAAAAAATATACAGTCAAGAATTTCAGCCTAATTATTTCATTCCAAATACTAAATTTGTTACTTACACTTTTGTTGGCAATGATAGAACGTCGCTCTTATCCCGCATTTTTCTCCTAATACGCACCAAATGATGTTCTTCTTCTGACTCCGACGAAGATAAATACAATACCATCAATATCCTTTTTTTTATAAAATACAAACTTTTAATTAAAATAACAAAAATTCTAGTTTTTACTTACATTACTTGTATTTTGTTTAATTTATATTGCATGTAAAAATGTGTTGCCACTCTATTACAAATTTAATAAAATCTTTTACAATTAGTATGAAAACTCGATTCGATAGCGATCGAATGCCATCATGAGGAAACTCGATATAGATCGAGTTTTATTTTTGCTCGATAGTTCATTCGATATCGAAAGCGTTAATTTAACCCCAGTAGCTCGTTTCTGTATTTCTCGCATCGTAAAGTTATCCGCATGAAACGAGTGAATTGCAACAAAAACAGTGTAAAATGAAACAAAATATGGTTTTTCTCACACAAGTGTTTCTGTATATGTACTTTATTTATTTATTTATTTATTTCTTTATTAAACCGAGCCCAAGAGGGCCATATATGGTTAATAGGTTAAACAAAAGTGCGAATTCATAAATTAAAACTATAATTAAAGTACAATTAGTTAAGAGAGACAAAATAACAATATATTCTTAAAAATGGTAAACTAATGTTAAATAATAACTGTCAAAACCCAAGGAACATTATTTAATATATGTACATAGTATAACGGATGAAAATAATGTAAGTGTTTTTTATATCATTAATTGTGTGTTTTTTATATCAATTATTGAGATGATAGGAATTCACGATAAACGGAATTCGCTTTAGCCAAAGAAAAAGAAAAAACCTTGAGGTTGTTCGGAAGCGCATTCCAAATACGTGAAACCCTGACTACAAAAGAATGCTCATAAGTGCTCTTGAGAATACGACTGATTATTATCTGTGGAGAACGAACTGAGTGCGAAAAAATGAAGCTGTTAAGCAAGTAAGCGGGTAGTTGCAGATAAATTACTTTGTAGAACATCATGATGAGTTTAAACTTCACGTACGCAGTGAAAGACAACCCAAGAAATCGGGTGACGTAAGAGGAAACAGAATCACGTAGCCTTAAGTTGAAGACGTATCTAACTATTCTATTTACAATTTTATTAACCTCCCTAAGAGTAGATCTGTTAGTGGATGAGTAGACTTCTATACCATAATTGACAATGGATAGAAGTAGCGATTTGGCAATCAAAGTTTTAATGCTAGTTGGAAGATAGCAGCCCAAACTATACAATCTCCTCAGACCAAAACATACTTTCGATTTAATGGAGTTAATGTGTCTCACAAAGTTGAGCTTTTCGTCCAGAATTACACCCAAGCAACGCATATGATCTACAAGATCGATATTTCTGTTACACATATTAATATCAAGAAGAGACTTATCTTGAAGACCAAAGCACATCGCTTTTGTTTTGTTCACATTAACCCGCAGGAAATTACTACTCATCCACAGGTGTGACATATATAAGGCATAATTTACTCTTTCATTAAGTGAATCAAGAAAATGTTTTTCGCCAAGGAACACTAGATGGATGTCGTCAGCATATAGGAATACATCCGAGGTAGGCAAATTAAGAAACTTGACAAAATCGTTAACGTAGAGCGTAAAGAGAAGCGGGCCAAGGATTGAACCCTGAGGAACTCCACTGCGACAACACAGCCTGGAGGAGCCAGTACCTCGGATGGAGACAAATTGCTTTCTATCGGTTAGATAAGATAAAAATAAATTACAGGAGGTTTTGCTAAACTTATACATAGAAAACATTTTGTTAACTAAGTTGTTATAGTTGATTGTGTCAAAGGCTTTGGATAGGTCCAGAGCAACTAGGACACCAACTCCTTGACTATTAAGACTCTTTCTGATTTTATCAGTCAAGGAAATCAAAAGGGATGTAGTACTATGACCCTTACGAAAGCCGAAGTGACAATCACTAATAAGTGCATTATTATGTAAATGCTTATTCATCTGGTCGAGTATCAGGTGTTCGAAAACTTTAGAAAGGCAGGGGAGAATACTAATAGGACGATAGCAGTCAGGGCCAATACCAGGTTGTTTCCTAATAGGGATGATATTTGCAGTTTTCCATGCACTAGGGTATGTAGAGGTCATAATAATGGTATTAAAAATGTGTAACCAATGTTTTTCAAATAATGGGTACAGTAATCTAAGGAACTTAATAGGAATACAATCATCGCCAATGGCATTTGATTTAACGGAAAAAAAAGCCTTGAATAGATCGATAGGCAGGAACCTAGCAAAGGCAAAACCACCAAAGTCAGACATCGGGGCCAAAGGGCAAAAATCGTCAGATTGGTTAGAAATGAAAGCATCATTTAAGACAAAGGCGTCCTCAGAAATATCAGAGCGCTCTACATCCCTGCAACCCAAATTATTTAGTATTCTCCAGGCTGAAGTAAGGTTAACGTCCCTGAATCTATTGTAGTCATCCATTCTTTTTAATTTTCTAATAACAGTTTTGACACGATTACGATGTTTGCAGTAAGTCGACCAGTTATATTCACTATTACACTCACAAAATGCTCGATAGGCAAGGCTACGTAAGTACTGAGCTGATCTAACCTCAGGCCTATCCATATACGATCTGTTCTGTTTGATAACTCTGCGCCTGACAGGGACATAGGATAGAAGATTGAGTAAAATCGAATTGAGTTCATCGACTTGAGCGTTCACATCTGAAGTGTGGTAAATAAAGTTGAAATCAGAGTAGGCGACCTTACTTTCAAAAAAAGCCAAGTCAACGGCATTATAGTCTCTGTATTCAATAACAGATTCGGAAAGGCAGACAGGAAGCACTAGACTCAAACAAATGAAGGCATGTTTAGATAAGTGAGGAGATTGAAATTGCCCTGAGAAGTCGACACGAGTATGATTGCTCAGTATAAAATAGTCAATTAAAGATGAGCTATTTCGGCTAATATCATAGTTAGTAGGTAGTGAATTATGATGGCACAAAAGGTTGTGGCCTCTGCATAGTTCTCTAACGCGATAAGACTTCACGGGGTCAAAGAGGTTGTTGTTAAAGTCCCCCATCACTGCAATGTGCTCAAAGCGACAACTCAAGTCACCTAGAATGTCGTCAAGGCGCTGAAGGCCACCTATATGGCCATGAGGCAAGTACACTACCCCAAACAAGTACTTGTTATTATATACCGAAACTTCCACAAATAAGCATTCAATCGTATCCACGTCAGACAGCTCCAGAACAACCCGTGCTTTAAATTTCTCACTGAGGTAAAACGCCACACCTCCACCCCTGACATCATCCTTCCTATCAACTCTAAATAACTTATAACCCGGAATATGAACAGCGGAGTAGGACACCCAGGACTTTAGCCAAGTTTCCGTAACACCGACAGCATGAAGAATAGACCCGGAAAGAATATGTTTGAATTCGTCAAATTTAACAGATTGAGATGAAGGTTTTATACTTTGTACATTCATGTGCCCAATATTGAAAAAATGTTCCTTGTTAGAAAAGTTATTTAAGATATAATCATTATTAAATGTAATATGACCTAAATTATTCGAAAGGCTCATATTACAATATGAGATCAATACAAAAAGATTTATAAGAGAGAAATAATAAAAACAGAAGAAAAAATAAAAATTGAAATTAAGAATGAAATTATATATAATAGAAAAAGTAGGGTAAATATTTACATATATGTGTATCGAGAAAAAGAAATTTTTTTTTTTTTTTTTTTTTTTTTTTCCTCTGGTAACTGAAAAATAGTTCTTAATTCAAAAGTACAAGAGTAACCAAAAAACAACTATTAAAGGAAAAAGAATAAAAAAAAGCCAATTAATTATAAGTGTTGGTGATCAAATGCAGCATAACAATCATTGTAAAAGTATATCTTAGATAAACCACCCAAACCAAAAATACTGACTTTAGGGATATCACTGTGCAGCAAGCGATATGACCGTATAATATTTTTCTTTTTTAAATTAAGACAAAACAAGGCCAGCTTACGTTCCATCGGGGTGTTGTTATCATTAAGATATACTCTGGAGTTAATAGGTTCCCCATTGTTTGTAAGGTTGAGATCAGAGAGTTTCAAGTTCCCACGTTTAAAATATTTATCCATAATTTCGCTTTTCTTGCTTGCCGAAAAAAGCTTGACAAGGACCATTGCACGTTTATTAATAAAACAGCACTGCTGGATGTCATTCTCCGTTAAAGATACTTCCAGGCATTTAGCAATATTGAGAACTGAGCTAGTGATATTATCCGTACGGGACAAGCCAGTCACTATAATGTCGAATCTATTTAGCCGTTTGTGGAGAATATTATTGTCGAGTTCCAGTTTGGAAACTTTGGCAGAGGTTTCTTTGATGTTTAAGTGGAACGCATCAACTTCCTTCTTTACGTCAAGAATTTTAGAGGACAATTTTTGCATCGTAAGGTTAAGGTTGTTATTAATGTCTTCAAAGCCGGATTTAACCTCATTTCGCAACGCAGAGATTTCACTTGAATCAGTTCCTGGGGCACGTGCTGCTGCCCGATTGCCATTCTGGCAGTTTTTGCATGCAAAACCAATAAGGGAGTTATCCTTAATGGCCTTGATTTGGTCGTTACTTACATCAACACATGCTAGGTGACACCATCTATTGCAGAGGAAACAGGCAATTCCACCTCCCTTTTTGGTCACATTTTTCGAGCACAGAGAACAACTGGAAGGCTGCTCTGATGGAAGCATGATGTAAGAAGCACTGGATACAGCAAAAATATAAGTATAAAGTTTGACTTAGACTTCGATACGTGTAACTTCCGTAGAATGTTAGTGTGTGAAAAAGCCAATAAACAGAAGTACGATTGCGAAACTCCAATTACACTTAAATAATGTATATAACGTGAAAAACAATATTGGTATATACAGGTATATCACTGGCAGGGAAATTTAAAATTTATTTTTCCAATAATATTAAAAAATTAGTCAAGAACTACCGCCAATTACAAAAATATATTACTCGCACATTATAAGGTTGCCAGGTTTTGCGAGAATGATCTGTCATTTTAATCATTTTCCAGCAATTATTGGAAGTATGTGAGAAAAAGTGTTTCTGTAACAACATTTTGCGGAAAGTTTCTCACAAGAAGTGTCAAAATAACTCACATTTCAAATTGGTTCGAGAAAATCAAAATTTAAATAAATATAAATATACATATATGTACATATGAAAAGTAAATCTTCTAATATATAAAACTAGCTGATCCCGGTGTACTTCGCTACCCCCCTCGTTATAAAATAAAATTAAAAGTATTTATATATCCTATTGTGACGATCGGTCCAGTAGTTAAGACTATATTACGATTTTTAATTTTAATAAAAAGGAGCGTGGTCCCATCCACTTTTCTCCCGGTGCGTATTCCAAATTATGGCAATACCATATGTACCTAATATCATCGACGTAGGTCAAAAAATGCCCAAAATATGGCGATTTAAATTTTTGGGTTATATGTATGGGTGGTGCCACGCCCATTTGTCCGATAACGCCCATTTCTGTCGTGATTACTCACATTAGTAACATATGAACTATTGCAATGTTTCAAAACTCTTGCTATCACAATAGTCAAGATATATGATGTTATTCAATTTATGTGGGAGGGGCTACGCCCACTTGAAATATTAAAAGCCTAAAACCATCCTCTATAAATTCCCTTTTGAATGACACCAGTTTGGGTCAAATCGGTTGGATAGTTTCCGAGTCTATAGCGAACATGGGTACAAACATTTTTTGTATTTTATATATATAGATTCTCGTGTCACGATGTTTGTTATCGAACTCCTCCGAAACGGCTGGACTGATTTTAATGAAATTTTTTATGCATATTTGGTAGGTATGCGAATAGGTTCTAAGGTATATTTTAAATAGCTAGTGGCACGAGGAGGGGTGGGAGGGGGCAATTTCTGTATTTACTATACTATTAACCCAACAGATGGGTTATGTCCGCCTCATAATTATTTTTGTTGTTGAATGACAGATGGCTCTATGTCCACCTCATGCAGGAGAATCATCCTTGTTCGTACTTTTTTTTTTTTTTTTTTTTTTTTTTATATTTATTTGAGATAAGTAGTATTTATAATACTTTCAAAAGATTACATTTTTAATAGTTTTTAGCCATAGTCTTCTATGCTCTGAATAAAAATTTATAATTATTATTTATTCTTTACAAAATTTATAACTTTTTTTCTAAATAAATATACATTTGTTTCATTTTTAATATCATTTCACATGGAATTATATAGTTTCAATCCTTTATAAAATAGTGATCTTTGCATTTTTGTTGTTTGTGTCCTCTGTAGTCTGAAGTCGTTAGCATTCCTTAAGTTATATGGTTGAATATTTCCTACATAATTTATATGTTCGGTTAAGTACTCAGGTGCATCTCCTTTCTTCATTTTCTGAATAAAGTTTATTGTATTAATTTCCAGTCTTTGTTTTATATTTAACCATTTTAACATATCTAACATTAAATTTATTGACGTAAAACGATGACTTTTTAAAATTGCACGCATGGCTTTATTTTGTAGTTTTTGTAGTCTTATTATTTGTTGGTCTGAGCAACACGTATATAAAATAGTTGATCCGTATTCAAAATGTGGTTTAATCATTGTATTGTATATATTAATTGCTGTTATTATGGACATCTTGTTTCTTATACGTTTAAAAAAACTTATCTTTTTTCCAATTTTTCTGCATATATATTCCATATGGTCAGTAAATTTTAATTCTTTATCTATAATGAAACCCAAATATTTCAAGTTATTTACTTTTTCAATTACAATATTGTTTATTTTATATGTTATATCACTATTCATATTTATTTCCATTAACTTTGTTTTATTTTCATTTAATTTTAATTTATTCATTTTTAGCCAATTATTTATATTATTCATATCTCTTGTAATATTTTCGTAGCATTCTTCTTCTGTTTCTGCTTCCGTGAATATTAGCGTATCATCAGCATATTGAATAATTTCGCATTTTGTTAAAACCTTTTCCATATCATTTATATAAGTATATGATAAATAAAAGAGCTCCTAGTATTGAGCCCTGTGGTACTCCATAATTATTGTTTATAGCACTAGATTCCACACCATTCACTTTTGTATATTGTCTGCGATTTGTTAAATAGGACTCAAACCACTTTAGTTCTTTATCTCGTATACCATATTTATATAATTTATTTATAAGTATTTCTCTGTCTATAGTTTCGAAAGCTCTTTTAAAGTCAAGGAAAATAGCCAATATTTTATTTTTTTTATTTATAAACTTCCACCTATTTATTACACAATTTATAGTTGTTTCGCATGAATGTTTTTTGCGGAAACCTGATTGATTTTTGGATATTAAACCATTGTCTTCCATATAATCCTGCAATTGATTTTTTACAATTTGTTCTATTATTTTTTCACATGTTTTTAAACCATTAATGGGCCGGAATTCTTCACATTTATTTGTATTTTTTCTACTGGTGTAACCATTGATTCTTTCCAGTTATCGGGAAAATTTCCATTATTAAATGATTGATTTATTATTTTCTCTAACACATTGCCCGTTAAATTCCAATTATCTATAATTATATCTTTCGTTATTTTCTTATAGTCAGGTTTCTTTTTTACATTCTTAATGATACTTTTTAACTCTAATAAAGATATTGCACGAAACTTTAAATTAATATTTATCACAGGTATTTTGTTCTCATATTGTACATAAGTCGATAGATTCTCTTATGTCTTTAATGCTATTTATAAAATAACGGTTAAATTGCTCGGTTATTTGTATGCTCTCTGTGTGTTCTATTTGGTTAAATATCACAGTTTTTATCACATTTTTGGGTTTCCTTAACACTAGTTCTTTTACCACACTCCACATTTCTTTTTGACTACTTGTGTTAGATATTTTGTTGTTTATATATCTATTTTTTTCATTTTCTATTTTTACTTTATATTTATTTCTCATGGTCCTATAATTTGCCCATGCCATGCTGCTATTTTCAAATACTGCTCTTTGATATAGATTAACTTTTTCTAATTTCATAATTCTTAGTTTATTGTTAAACCATTTATTGTTAGTTATTTCTTTTATTTTCTTTTTTACTATAGATTTTTTTACAACACTTTCCATACATTCATCCAGATTTTTAGCTTGTTCATCTACAGTAAGATTTTCATTAAATGATAATATTGCACACAATTCAGTTTTAAAAATATTTTTATTATATTTAAAGATTTCTATTTCTTTGTTTTTTTCTTCTGATAATTCCGCACCACAATTAATAAAAATGTTTATAGACTCATGATCTGATATTTTGTTATTTATATTAGTTTTAGCTGATATCATTTCATTATTCGTAATTATATAGTCAATTGTAGTTTTTGAATTATGAGTTATTCTTGTATATTCATTCATTATTTGTTTAAATCCATTGTCGTTAAGTATACTTTGTATTTTATTTTTGTAATAATCATATTTCCAATCTATATTTATATCACCAGCAATTATAATATCACAGTTCTGCTCACATATATCTTCTAAGAAGTCTTGAAGTGTCTGACAGAAATCCGCCTTAGAGCTGCTTGGGGATATGTATATAGCTATTAATATGAAAGATATGTTCTTGTATTTTGCCCTTATTGCACTAATCCAGTATAGGGAATCTTGTACTTCGCTTTTTATATATTCGACCGTCCATTGTTTTTTAAAATAAATAATGACTCCACCTGTTTTTGAAGAATTTGATAATGTGGGATATTGATTGTATTGTCTTAATTCAATTTAATTTACTTCTGTTTGATTTGTCATATGGGTTTCGGATAGAATTATAAAGTCTGGGTTACTGCTTTCAGCTACTATTTCCAATTGAGTAAAATTATTTGTTAATCCCTGTATGTTTGTGTATATGCCATATATATTTTTTGTTTGTTATATATTTATCTCTAAACCAATTCTCTTCATTTTTAAATTAAATTTATTTTTATATACGGGACATTCCCTATTATTCGTTGCATGATTTTCGTCCAGTCCTAGATTCAAGCGTTTATTCTCTCTTACACAGTTTAAGCATTTATATGTTGTCTCCTTATTGCAGTCCTTACTTCTATGATTGCCATGGCATTTGTAGCATATTTCATCATTTCTGCGTTCTGATGCCTTGTGGTTATATCCTTGGCATTTGTAGCATTGAATTATGCTGGTGCCATCAAACACTCTACATCTATCCCAACCAATGTTTCA
Source organism: Lypha dubia (assembly GCA_947311025.1). NCBI lineage: Eukaryota > Metazoa > Arthropoda > Insecta > Diptera > Tachinidae > Lypha > Lypha dubia. The sequence continues at coordinate 93,810,287 of OX371260.1, read as the reverse complement.
TTTCTGTTGTAATATAGCCTTGTTATACGATTCGTTATCTATTTTCATTTTTACATTATATATGATTCTATTAACTGCCTGTTTTTAGAAAATGAAAACAAAATAGTGAGTGAGAGTTTATATTGAAAACAACAATAAAATACGAAAATTTGTTTTTGTTTTCAATATAAATTCTCACTCACTATTTTGTTTTCATTTTCTAAAAACAGGCAGTAAATCTTTTTGTCTCATAACATTTCACTATTTCAATTTTACTATCCTTCATTATATCATTTTGCTTTTTTAATTTTTCAACCATTTCTTCTTCTTTCATTTTAAAATTCATGTCTGTTATTATAATGTGCATATCCATTTGTTTTGGGATTTTTACTTCATAATTTTCACTAATTTCATTTTGTATTGCCTTTTTAATTTTTTCCCTTTCTTCAGCATTTTCACTTTGTATAATCACTGTGCCATTTCTTCTGTTTTCAACATTTGTTATTTTGAAATTTATTGGATCGACTTTTTCATTCAATTCAGCTTTGGTTTTTTGTGCGGTTTGTTTTTCTTTTGGTTTTATGAATACGGATCAACTATTTTATATACGTGTTGCTCAGACCAACAAATAATAAGAATACAAAAACTCCAAAATAAAGCCATGCGTGCAATTTTAAAATGTCATCGTTTTACGTCAATAAATTTAATGTTAGATATGTTAAAATGATTAAATATAAAACAAAGACTGGAAATTAATACAATAAACTTTATTCAGAAAATGAAGAAAGGAGATGCACCTGAGTAATTAACCGAACATATAAATTATGTAGGAAATATTCAACCATATAACTTAAGGAATGCTAACGACTTCAGACTACAGAGGACACAAACAACAAAAATGCAAAGATCACTATTTTATAAAGGATTGAAACTATATAATTCCATGTCAAATGATATTAAAAATGAAACAAATGTATATTTATTTAGAAAAAAAGTTATAAATTTTGTAAAGAATAAATAATAATTATAAATTTTTATTCAGAGCATAGAAGACTATGGCTAAAAACTATTAAAAATGTAATCTTTTGAAAGTATTATAAATACTACTTATCTCAAATAAATAAAAAAAAAAAAAAATATTTCAAACAGAACAAAATTATTGTTTGGTATTTTTTTCATCTGCGGTCATCGTCACACAGTTAAGACATTTTCTATTTTTTATATATCACCCAAAATATGCACTAGAAATATTTTGTATGGCAAAACAACGTTTGCCGGGTCATCTAGTATAATATAAATATATATTAATTCGTATGTATAAATGTGGAACAGAAATCAACAGATAATGTACATATGTATGTATGTATTTAATGTGTACATACATATATATACATATTATGTATGTAGCAAATATTTTAAATAAACACAAGAATATGTTTTTAAATAATTTTTTTAGTTTGAATGAAAACTAGCACTGCTTTATACATTTGGGTTTTTATTTAAATAAAAAAAAAATTATAAAGAACAATTGTAGTTTTGTAATTTAAAATTTTTCAGCCTTTCATTGTTTTGCTTTTGTTATATGTAATTAATTTCCCTCGTTGACGTTTCTTTTACATTTGACACTTAATTATTGAAAATTGAAATTAAAAATTTTGTTTAGCATTGGCTAAACTTATATTTAATATTTTTTAGATTTAAGATTTGAAAAACTTATTGATAATTCAATTTAAATAATTAAAGATTCAATAAACAATAAAAAAAAAAAATTATTGGAAACATTCCAGTAAGCAGCGTTGTCAACTTTGAAATTTCAAAAGGCACCAAAATGGAGAAAAAACGCGCCATTTAGCAAAAAACGCACCAAGTTCAGATTTTTTTCTTATTGAAAATTTTTATTGAATTAATTTTGCGTCTTTACAACATTTAACTTTAGTCCAAAATTCTAATGTTGATATAATATTGTGCCAATGCATGAAGTGAATCATTCTCCACCCTTTTTCAATACTAGATAACATTTCGACATCGGATTCAAATTGTACTGCTAATGGCATGATATCATATTTGCAATGGGGTAAAACATTTTGTACAGTGCTGGTTGTTGATTTCGGTTGTAGCTAAATGGGCTTAAAGCTACAATGTGTTTCCGTGTTCCAGCATGCCGAACAAGGTTGTATATTTAAGCGTGATATCGCATTTGCAATAAAAACATCTTGCTTTTGTGTTATTATTTGGTCAAGGCCAACATTCATAATGGAAAATTATTGTTGTGTGTGTTTGAAAAAATTTTTTAAAGGCTATTTTTATGCTCTGTAATTCACAAAAATATATTTGTGAGTTTTTGTATAAATAGATGATGGAGCTGCGTCACTAAACTAGATTTGTTCCAAATTTTCTATTTAAATTTTAAAATCGGGCCGGTTCGGAAATGCATCACTGCGACGCATCTGATGCGCATGTGTGATTAGTTTGTTCAGCTGATACAAAACAGCATATGCAGTGTTAGCAGCCGTTGATTTTCAGAACGCACAACGCATCAGATGCGGCGCAGTGATGCATTTCCGAACAGGCCCATCTTTAGGTGTCAAAGCAGTTTTTTAGATTGTCTGCATAGCCGGCCTTTGACCGGGCGGCTTAAATCTAGTTTAGTGACGCAGCTCCAAATGAAAAAAAAATTACATAGGGCGATAGAAAATCGAAAAATAAGACGAAAATTTTATGTGGTAACTTTCTCGGAAACGAATAGTTTTCGAGTTATTGGCCTCTGAAGTTTGTATATATATGTGCGATTTCCCTTTGCATTTCTCAACGTATAAGGCCAATTTTGGTATCATTTGAAAGCTTTTGACTAGATCTATATGAATTTGTTAAAATACAGAAGATTTTAGTGATATTTAAAAAAAAAATGTTGTTTTTGGACCCAAGTGGGCTAGAATCTAATTTCCACCAACCTGCTAACCTATATTAAAATAAATAAATAAAAAAATAATATCTGTCAAACACTTCCTCCAGCGTACAATCTGATGTCATAAATATTATATTTTCTATATCATTGTGTTGGTGTACAAGGTGGAGAAAATCATTAGGCCCGGCCAAAGGCCGGCTATAAAGAACATCTATTCTATATACCACCGTGTCGGGAAATACCATGGTGGAGAAAATTATTAAGCCAGGCCGAAGGCCGGCTATGCAGAAAATCTATTCTATATACCGGCGTGTCGGGATATACCATGGTGGAGAAAATCACTAAGCCCGGCCGAAGGCCGGCTATGCAGAAAATCTATTATATATACCGCCGTGTCGGGATATACCATGGTGGAGAAAATCACTAATCCCGGCCGAAGGCCGGCTATGCTGAAAATCTATTCTATATACCGCCGCGTCAGGATATACCATGGTGGAGAAAATCACTTAGCCCGGCCGAAGGCCGGCTATGCAGAAAAACTATTCAATATACCGCCGTGTCGGGATATACCATGGTGGAGAAAATCATTAAGCCCGGCCGAAGGCCGGCGATGCAGACAATGTAAAAAACTGCTTTGACACCTAAAGATTTTAAAATTTAAATAGAAAATTTGCAAATTCATATAGATGTAGTCAAAAGCTTTCAAATGATACCAAAATTGTCCTTATACGTTGAGAAATGCAAAGGGAAATCGCACATATATATACAAACTTCAGAGGCCAATAACTCGAAAACTATGCGTTTCCGAGAAAGTTACCACATAAAATTTTCGTCTTATTTTTCGATTTTCTATCGCCCTATGTAATTTTTTTTTTCATTTGGAGCTGCGTCACTAAACTAGATTTGTTCCGACCGGGCTAAATGATTTTCTCCACCATGGTATGTATATCCCGACACGGCGGTATATAGAATAGATTTTCTGCATAGCCGGCCTTCGGTCGGGTTTAGTGATTGTTCCCACAATGGTATTTCCCGACACGGCGATATATAGAATATATTCTCTGCATAGCCGGCCTTTGGCCGGGCTAAATGATTTTCTCCACCATGGCATAGCCGGCCTCCGACCGGGCTTAATAATTTTCACCCAAACAATAATATAGAAAACATAACATTTATGGCAGCAGATTGTTCGCTGGAAAAAGTCTGACAGCAATTCACACTAATTTATTATATTTTAATATAACTGCAATAAAAACAATATTTTTTTTAAAATATCACTTAAATCTTTTGTATTTTAACAAATCCATTAAAATCTAATTAAAAGCTTTCAAGCGAAACCGAAAATATGGGTTGCCGCCAACTTTTTTATTTTATATTTTCTTCTTATTTTTCAATTTTCTATCACATAGGCTAGTTTTTATTTTGTTTGGGCAAACTTCACTAAAGTGCATTTAAGCCCTAAATTTAAGACTCAAACTTTACAAAAGCTTTCAAATTATACCAATATTGAGTTTATTAAAATTACACCATTTAATCACTTCAGGGGCCCATATCTCGGAAACTCGCCGACAATTTAAAATATACTTACATACGTACATACTTATGTATGTACATATGTACATAAGTACATCTACATATTATTTTATGCTCTACAGGACTAAATTTTTATTTGAGGAACGTAGCTAAACTAAATTTATTCGCCAAGTTAAAACCTATAGCTTCAATTTATTATACCTAATGAACATATACATATATTTATGTTTAATAATGCTTACTGTGCTCCTTCGGTTATTTCTTTCCATATTATATGTATGTATATGTGAATAAACCAATGAGATAAATAATTTAATATAAATTCAAGATGCTGGGAGCCGTGCGCTCTATATTCAAATTTGTATTCTTGGTAGTTGGCTGCACTGAAAACAGTCATGGATCCAATAATAAAAGGTCTGCTTAAGACTACAACAATAATACAATAGAAAAAAAACCCTTCTCTTCTTTGTGTAAAACGAACTCAATATTGTCAAATAAAGCTGTCTAAAAAACAAAACAAAATTTTGTGTGTATGTATTAAGTGGTTTAGCAAAAACCAGCATAACGTAAACAAAAATTTTCATGATGGTGGCCAAATATGTAAACAACTTTGGACCACAGATAACCAGAGATGACACGAGACGGAAGATTTTGCATACTGCGGGTAGATTCTGGTTCTGCGATAACGTGAAATGTAAAAAAATGTTTTATTTTCGTTTTCATTACAACTTTACGTAATATCTTTTCGCAAATGCACAAAGTGCGATTCCCGTTTATATTATGAGAAAGTGTTTCATTCCATCTGTTGCAGTGTAACTTTACCTGCCGTTTACACATGCAAGTGCAAATGCGAAAAACTCAACACACTCACACTTTTTCACTAACACAAGCATAACTTTCGGACTTGCGGGTCTACTAAGTCCCCTTTTACATATTGGCAACTGAAGGGCAGACATTTTTGAAATTATCTTTTGAACTTGTGTGTAGCTTTTACATATTGGAAATTAATAGACAGACAGAAGTTGTTCGTATACCCTTTTCGTTCTTTTTCGCTGTTGTTGTGTATGCACATAATTTTTCACACCACATGCATTAATACTAAAATGCCAATGGTGTGAGAAAAATTATATGAAGCAACAACATAAAAAATGCGTCTTCACCCCTTCTTCTACAAACTTCGTCTGTCTGCCTTTCAATTGCCAATATGTAAAAGGGGACTTACAAGAGAATTTGCTTGTAAGTAAATTTTTGACACTTACGGCAAGTAAAATGACAAGTAAAGAAACAGTGCTACCGAGGAGAGTTTTATATCAATTAACCAGTATTTAGTAAAATAAAAGTAATGTTTATAGCTTATTTTCTGTGTCTTTATAAAAATAAAAAACAAAAAAAAACACATCTATACAACAAAGCATCTTAATAGTATTTTCAAGCATTAATTTCATGCATTTTGAAAAAAAATTTGTTAAACCAAATATTCTTTTCAGTAATTTTTGATATCGACAACACGGCAATACTGGATTCACATATTTTTCATAGCATGCATGGTCTAATAATCAGGTCTGCGCAAGAAGGAATATGGTTTTTTGTAGGGTTGTGTTTTGACCGTTAAATAATCTGCAAAAATATGGTAAGTTAATTCGGTCTTGTCAAAAGTTGTTTACATTTTTGGCCGCCATCATGAATATTTTTGTTTACGTTATGCTTTTTGTTTTTGCATAACCAATAAATACATACAAAACAACTTTTGTTTTGTTTTGTATACAGCTTTGTTTTCACAATTTTGAATGAATTTTACACAAACAAAATGCATGTCGTTTTTTGTTGTTGCGTTGATACGCGCACCTTATTATTCCACCATGATAGCATGCTTTCGCCACAGGGTAACCAGAGATGACACGAGACGGAAGATTTTGCATACTTGTTTGTATACACTCATACAATCGCGGGTTTTGGTTTTTTTCTTTGTGCTGTCTTTTTATCCAAACTAAAATTATAAATCGCAAAACTAATTAAATATCCATATATTTCTCTAATTCACATTAAAAATTTTATTAATTAATTAATTTAAGTTGGTTTTCACTGATCGTTTGTATTTTATCACTATAATATCTGCAAAATATCAGAATTTATCAAGTATGTATGTATGTATGTATGTGTGTAAGTAATAAACCACCACCATTTGGCAAATTTACAGCATATATGTACGTATGTATATAAATTTAATATACAGAATATATAAGCACACACTAAATTGTTTTATCACTTTATTTTCGAATTATATCCCGTAAATACTTAATATTATTACATTTTATTAAATTTAAGCGTGCTTTCATGTAGCATTTTCCACTAAAAACTGAACTTTTTTTTTGCTTTTCGTTTTGTTTATCTTCATAACAAACACACTAATGATGTCTCTTTTTCACGATGCCGAGTTATGATAAATAAAATATGATCGAAGTCCAATTTTTTTTTTTGTCATCTCTGGGTACCCTGTGCTTTCGCCTCGAGAACATTTTGAAAATGAACTTACAACTGACCAAGGCGAATTTATATCAGGTGGCCTTATCCCTACAACAAAAAAAACAATATGAATAAAATATGAATTTCGCCGCAAATAATCTACAAATAAGTAAAAAAAAATGCAACACTACACAACTAATTTGTTTACAATTACGTGAATTGCAATCAGAAAAAATTGATTGAAAAGAAGATGTGTTTGTCCATCAAAGCGCTATTGTTAATTATTATTGTTAATTGTGGTTAATAATAATCCCAAAAAGGCAGTGAGATCTGTTGGCAACGGTAAAGTGGTAGAATTTGATGTAACAATTACGGCTGATACACAATATTTATAACATTTTCAGTATCGATTGTACTTAGATTCAAAGTTTGGTCTAGTGATTTTTTAATTTCATCGTCAACAAAAAATATGCAAGGTGTTGCTTCTTTGCTTTATTGCAAAGCATTACAAATGAGACCCAATTGTTCAACGGTCACTCCAACTGGTAAATCTATAGGCGGACCGGCTTCTTCTCCAGTATCTGAGAAAGGTGTTGCCTGCAAAGTGTGTGTTTCATGGTTTTCCACTATTTTATTTTCAAAATTTTCATTCAATTTAATACGTTTCGAATCCATTTTATTTAGTGAAAAAATTATATACATATGTATGTATATAAAATAGAGCACGTGTTTGTCCATCAAAGCCAAAAAGGCAGTAAGATCTGTTGGCGACGGTGAAGTGGTAGAATTTGATGTAGTAATTGGTGAAAAAGACAACGAGGCTGCAAATGTTACTGGGACGTCGGGAGATCCAGTACGTGGTAGCCAATCCGCAGCCGATAGACGTCGCAATCTTCTAAATATGTAGATTATTATTAATACAATACAATAGACAATAAAAGAAGTTATTTTTTATTAAGCAATGATAATATAACGAAAAAGTTAACAATTTTAGTTCGATTTTTACATTATAAACATAACTTCTTTAAATAATTTATTATCTTGCAATAAAAATGTTGTATTGAAAAAGAAATCTTAAAACGTTTTGTTTCGTTTACTAAAGTAAAAAATATGCTTTCATTTCTATTAAATAAATAATTAATTTGTGGAAAATTTTGAGCAATTTTGTACAAAAAAATCAAGCTATTAGGATTTCGAAGCACCAAATAAAGCTGGCCTTATGACACGGTCATGTAGTTTGTAGCCCAATTTGGCAACTTCAAAGACAGTATCGGGTGCAACAGTGGTATCGGGCTGTTAATATTGAAAGAATGTTAATAATAAATGTTAATACGAAATTAATTATTGCGACAAAAAGTCTACCTTTTGAAATAAAGCTTCATGCAAATTGGGATTGCATTTTTCATTTAACGGATCCATGGGCTACTTGCAGTAGGGAAGCATTAGTCATGCTCAAACCTTCATATAAATTTTTTAAATGCGGATTACTATCATTTATTTGATCCAGTGGCACTGCTTTAGTTGCATGACCCAATATATTGGCAACTTCGAGTAAATCTTTACAAAATGATTTACGATATTTGTCTAACAATTCATAGTTTTTCTCCTTCAATTCTTAGACTTCTTTGTTTAAAGATTCCACATCGTTGGCCAATTTTTTTATTTGTTCAATTTCGCCGGTAGCAGTATGTTCTGTTTGTGCGTCTGCATTTTCAGATAATAATAAATAATAAAATAAATATAATAAAAGGTTTCTAAAATTATTAAAGTTTACTTAAAGTTAGAAAATTTGTGGTCATGATATAAAAAAATCATTTTACCTTTCATATTTACATTCGTTACTTTAGCCTGCATTGACTTTAATTGTTGTTGCAATTGTTCGCATTCCTATATTTTAAAATTTATTTTATTTTTATTCAATTTAATTTTATTATCACTTTTATATTTTCACAACCACAATCAGTTTAAAACATAAACAATTTTTGACAGTACTGTAGGTAAGTAGCCATTTGTATTATCCACAGCTGATCACGGCGAATGCTAATAAGGCCACCTGGTATAAATTCGCCTTGCAACTGACTGTGTAAACGCTCGATTAACTTGCAATACTTTTGGCTATAATTTCGACATTTTCGTTGATAATACGTATACACTACTCGCAACTAATTACTTACAAGTGTAAATGCAGGGTTATATCCATGTTATTCAACTTGAAATGTCACACACAGAGAACGAAATTGAACTACTTCGATGCGGTGCAAGGCTGCATGCAAATATATATTTGCTTTTGCGGCTTTTACAACATTTTTGTAGTTATAGAATGCTTAAAAACGTGTCACGTGACACATGAATGTGCACACATGCATATGTATGTACATACATACATAAAAAGAACAAAAATTCTTATTAAACATACTAAATCATATTTTTCTGTTCTTCTTCGAAATCTTGTGCCCCGGAGAATACTTGTTGTTCATTTTCCTTCACCAGTAGTATTAAGTTCTTGTCGTCCATTGCAACTTTTTATCACTTTGAAAAATATAGATAAAATACAAAACAGCTGTTCCAAACGTTGATGGAAGTTCCAAATGTTCACAATATTTGTGATTGTTCGCAAATAGTACGATATTATTTAAAAGGTACCGAATCATATTATTACACATTTTATTGTAATGAATTTGATAATTGATTAAATTATAGTTTAACATATCTACATACATATGTACATCATTGTTTTGATTATTAGTATTACTTATTATTTAGGGCCAAATTTACAGTAATTAGTTAGCTATTAGTAAACTAAAATAATAACTATTGTTTAACTAATACTTTATATTCACAGTGTATTATTTAACCAACACTCTTAATATGAACAAAAAATGGTAACCCTATTAAACTATTAACTTTCAGTACTGGCAATTCTGTTATAGCACATGGTTTTTGTTTACATTTCATACATTATTTCTAAAAAAATGGCGTATACATTCAAGAACTTACCACGCCACCTACTTGCTAAGACGGAATCTATCAATAAAATCCTTTTAGATTATGTTGGCGACGATCAGCAACAATATTCCGCGTATTATCAGTATCAGTGTCACTTTCAATATCGGACTCTGCGTTTTCAATTTCACATGCCATATCTAAAATTTTTCAAAAAACAAAAATACTAATAATAAATTCCAACGAATCAGCTATTGTCTAACTATTAGTTAACCAATGACGTTTGATGGTTTAACTAATGTTAAACTAGAAACTGTGAATCAAATATTATTAGTTAAACTATTGCTATTAGCTAACTAATGACTGTGAATTTGGGCCTTAAAAGTTTTTTTTTGTATATTTGAATGTATGCATGTATGTACATATGTATGTATGTACATAAATTGATATGCTTACTTTGTAATTTCATATATAGTGTACTTATGTACATACATACATACATTCAAGTATACAAAAAAAAAATCTTTTAAATAATAAGTAACACTAATTAACAAAACTATTATGTACATACATAAATATGAATGTTAAACTATAATTTAACCAATTATCAAATTCATTACAATAAAATACATATATATATAAGCACAAACGATCGGTACAGTCTCTTGCTAGATATTGAAAAAAAAAAAATTATTTAGAAAAATTTCTTTACTCAATAAAGCATGCATGTGTACATATATAACAACTAAAACTATTCAAAACAAAAAAAAATTCCAACAAAGGACTTCTGTGCCCCATTGAAATTCAAAATATAACCATCCCATCACTGTCTACAATTGTCACGTAACCTCGTAATGAAATTCTATTTTCTGCAGGTTGGTACGTTACGGCAACATTTCATTTCAGTCAAGTAAGTATTTACATAGCTTTTGCATATAATAGAAGCAATCAGCTGACACATCAGCATTTACATATCTAGAATTACGGTCGGCTAAAGGTGCCCACACACGATTGATTTGTGCGTGTGAAATGTTCGTGTACGACGTCTTGTTACAAGTTAATGGGGCTGTGCGCGCACAAATCATAAGTAATTGAAAATTTTCAATTTCTTGTGATTTGTTGGATTGTTAGTGGACTTGTGCGCGAACATTTTAAAATTTTTCATTTTAGTGCACAACGAAACGTAAAAGAGGCAACATGTATGCATGTATGTACATATGTACTGCGGAGATGAGTAGCGAGCAAAAAATTTTTAGTTTCTTCTGCATTTTTTATTTACTATTGTTTGTGGTCGAGTTGAATATTTTTAAAGATGGTTATTAAAGAATTTTTAATTTATTATGTACATACATACATATGTATGTATTAAGATTTCAAAAGAAGAAAATGTCATTTGGCAAAACAATATTTAAAAATATAAAGGGAGAAATGAAGAACAAAATAATTCGATCAAATTTTTTCTTATATTACATACATATGTACATATTTACATTTATTTATTTATTATACTATGACATATTTATGTGTATACTCGTATGTATGAATGTATGAAAATACATACATACATGTTTTTTAATAATATTAGTTTGCTTCTATATACATAGGTACATACATATGTATGCATATATAATTTGGTTTTGCCCATACAAATACATACATACATATGTATGTATGTAAGTATATAATCAAAAGAGAAATTGCATCATCCGCTTCACAATTCATGTTTTCTTCTTGACGTATAAGGTTATTGTGATTTGTTCGTCGTTTGTGGAGAAATGGTACGCGAACATATCACACGCACAAATCAATCGTGTGTGGGCAGCTTAAAGCAGCCTTAAAAGTTGAAAATGTATGCATTATTTTTTTTTAAATGCTGTAACAAATCTGTAAATACAAATACATATGTATGCACATACGCATGTATACATAAATCAATTATACGCGTGTGAAGAAAAAAACATGGAGTTATCAAACCGGAAGTTAATGTTTTTATGTTTTTCTTATGAAAAATGTAAACAAAGAGTGAAGAAAAAATTACGACTTTGAATACAATAATTTTAAAGTAATATTTTAATAAATTAAAACTATAAAAAAAAAAACACTTTTAGTAATTTGCAAATAACTCATAAAGTAGAAGGGGTGCGCATATGACACTACACGCAATCGAATGAGGTTGAAAATACGCATTGATTGTGGTTTCAACTATTTTCCCGGAGGTTTTCTGAGAAAAGTTATATTCCATCAAATATATGAAAATCGGAAAGTTTTTTTTTGTGTGAATCTATTGGGCAGCACTGTTCAATATTTTAGCGAACACGTTTTTTTCTGAGTTAACATATTGACTTGGCAGCACTTTTTAAGCAAAAACATCACAGATATTTTGTAAAAAACATCATTCGGCACTTGGTACGTGCTAAACGTAAACAAAGAATGAAAAAAAAATTACGACTTTGAATGCAATAATTTTAAAGTAATATTTTAAAAAATTTAAAATATAAAAATGAGAATATATAGCAAAAGTCCTCTAGTATCAGATTTGATGACTGTCATTATGGACATTTTAATTATAACGAATATATCCGGAAGTTTCTTCGAACAATTTTCAAAACACTATTTCATTGATATCTCAGAAACTAGAGAGGGTGTGCATATGACACTACACGCATTCGAATGAGGTTGAAAATACGCATCGATTATGGTTTCAACTATTTTCCCGGAGGTTTTCTGAGAAAAGTTGTACACTTATCAACATTTTTTTACAAAAAAAAAAAAACTCTTTTAGTAATTTACAAATAACTCACAAAGTAGTAAGGGTGCGCATATGACTATACACGCCATCGAAAGAGGTTGAAAATACGCATCGTTTGTGGTTTCATTTATTTTCCCAGAGGTTTTCTGAGAAAAGTTATATACTTATCAACGTTTTTTTTACAAAAAAAAAAAAAACACTTTTAGTAATTTGCAAATAACTCATAAAGTAGAAGGGGTGCGCATATGGCACTACACGCAATCGAAAGAAGTTGAAAATACGCATCGATTGTGGTTTCAACTATTTTCCCGGAGGTTTTCTGAGAAAAATTGTATACTTATCAACATTTTTTTTACAAAAAATAAACACTTTTAGTAATTTGCAAATAACTCACATAGTAGAAGGGGTGCGCATATGACACTATACACAATCGAAAGAAGTTGAAAATACGCATCAATTGTGGTTTCAACTATTTTTCCGGAGGTTTTCTGAGAAAAGTTATATTCCATCAAAAATATGAAAATCGGAAAATGATTTTTTGGTTTGAACCTATTGGGCAGCACTGTTTAATATTTTAGCGAACACGTTTTTTTCTGAGTTAACATATTGACTTGGCAGCACTTGTAAGCAAAAACATCAGATATTTGGTAAAAAAACATCATAATTGGTTCATTTTATTTGTTAATTTTATAATTAATGATACATTTTTAAGAAATTAATATTGAAATACAAAAAATCACTTTAATAATTAATCATTCTAATAAATAAATTAAACAACTTGTTCTTGTCTTCAAGTTTAATCAATTAATCTTATAATAAAAATAGAGGAATGTAGGAACTACCAGGTACAACATCAACACCTTTTGGCAAAAAGTTCATGGCATAGTTTTTGCTCACAGGCATTTATCGCCGCTCACAAAACGAGGATGAGTGAATCTGTTATCACTACCGCTACCACTACCATCAGCATATTGTTGAATTATTGCCGAATGAATCCGTTGAGCTTCCAAATTATTACGATATTTGGCAAAATGTACTTGGGGCTTGTTTTGAATATTTTGTTGAATTTTTTGTTTGAGACCATCATAGTTGGGTTGTTTACCAAAAACATAAATATGCGTCTTCTGTTGTTGTATTGCATTTTGTATGAGATTTTGTAAAGCCAATTCGTAGGCATCATTTGCTGCAGTCTTTATAAAAATAACTTGTTGACGTCTCTTTACAGAATATAAAAACTTTTTCAAAGATACTGTTTCATCGGTCACATCATCTGGAGCACTAAAGTAAAAATATTCCTTTTCATATATGATGGGTGGTGGTGCATCATTTGGTTTATGGTATTGTTGTTGTTGTTGTTGTTTGTATTGTGAAGAATGTTGAGTATGATGTGTTGTTCTTTGTGAATGCCGATTATTATCGAAGAGATAATTGTTGGCTGACCAACCTGTTTGTTCCTTTTAATTTAATGAACCTCAAGTCTTGCACATATGGACTTTTTTACAAACAAAGTAATGTCAAGTGAACTCTTAAAAAGTGGGAAGAAAATTGCTGATGCAGCAAACAAAAAATATATTATTAATAATTTAAAGTTTTACAGCCAAAGAAAAAGCAGAAAAGGATGCGAAAAAAGTTGCCTGGGCGCCGGATGTTGGAAAAAGCAAAAAGAAGTCTTCTACTCCTGATGAAGAAATCTCACCCAATGAGTATTTTAAGTTGCGTACAGCTGCTGTAACCGAACTACAAAAAGCTTCCGAATCACATACCTATCCAAAAAGGTTTCATGCCAGTATTTCTGTAGCAAACTACATCATCAAATATTCTTATGGATGGTGAAATGTTGGAGAACGATCAGTTGAGGTATGTTTTTAAAACAAACAAACGACTTACAACGCAATGAGCATTCAAAGAAGCATGCATCTCAATATTTGACTCAAAAATCAGACGATCCAATGTTGTCAGGTTAAAATTTAAAGTTATCTTATACCACAAGCAACAACAACAAGTGTTTCTAACGACACCCAGGAGCTAGCTCCATTTGTAAGCAAATTTTAAAGAAGTGGCGTTCTTTATCTATAGAAATGAAAGCTCCGTTTTTGCAACATGCGGAAGATAATCGTTCCGTTTTACGATTGAATATGGTTTACCACCTACCGGAGGTTTTGGTATGGGTATTGATAGATGCAAATAATTGCTGAATTCACAAAACCTCTTGTATCATTGTATCGAGTGTATTATAGTATCATATACAATAGTGTAAAATTTGTTGTTGGTAATTTTCATATACAAAGGAAATACACAATTACACTTTTATTTCATATGTTTTGCAAAAATCGTATTTCATACAATACTCAGAGAGTATATGTATATACTCTCAGAGAGTATTTGTATGCATAGCTGCCAGATTTGACGATTTATCGTCATTTTGACGATTTTGGGTCCTAAAAATTACATAGTGACGATGGGACGATTTATACCCTAATTTTGACGATTTTAAATAATTCATGTTTGCAACACATATTTGTGCTATTAGAGCAACCTTGAACTGCTGAAAATTGTAATGAGAAACTTTTTAAAAACTAGTTTGCTTAAAACTAAAAACTTTTATTTAACTGATTATAAAAACAAAAACAATTTTTCAAATTTTGAAGACATTTATTTAGGAATATTTGCCAAAGACGTATTGGAAGAATCACAAATAAATGCAAAAAAAAATTTGTTAGTAGTAATAATTGTGTTAATTTTTATATAGAGCTTTGTTATCAGATATTATCACGATTTGATTTTGAAAATAAATATAAAGCTCTTGGCCAAATTAATTCATTTATTATTAATGAAGAAAAAAAAGTTGGTTTTCTGAAATTATAAAACAATTTTCGTATTTTGTTGAAAAAATTAAAAACCAAGGGCTAGAAACAGAGTTCAGACAATTGAAATTATTGTCCTGATAAAAACATAAAACTATTGGATTTTTGGAAAAAACTATCAGAGATGCAAACAAGGGATTCTAGTCTTTTGTTTTCGATTTTGACTAAATTTATTACAAAAATCCTAGTTTTACCACATTATTCAGCAAATATGGAAAGAATATTTAGTCAGGTAAACGTAAGTAAGACTAAAATAAGAAACTGAAAAAGTCGTCTTTGGAGGCAATATTATATTCAAAAGATTATTTAAAGCTAAACAAATGTACCTGCTATGATCTGACAGTTGTACCTGAATTAATCAATATGGTTAATTGCAATACATATTTGAAAAAAATTATATTTTTATTGTATAAATTTTATTGTAGCTTTTATACATTTTTAGCAAGTGTTTCCAAAAATGAAATTTAAAATGCATATTTTAATAAATTGAAAAAAAAAAACTAAAGGATTTCAATTTTTTTATTTTTTTCCATATAATGTATAAAGTATTTCAAAGTATTTAAAAACATGCAATATATTTACATGTGATTTTACTGTGAATTCTAAGTGAAGTATTTGATCTCTGTATTTTAAATAATGCTGTTTTTAATAAGATTTGTTCATTTAAGAGTTCTGTTATGTTTTGTCTCTAACAAAAATATGTTTTGTTAGTAAAAAAGTGGGTTTTTCATTTGACGTTTTTATGACGATTTCAATAAGCTATATTGACGATAATGACGATTTTTGCCCAAAAATATGACGATATTACCTCAAAAAATCTGGCAGCTATGATACACATACGCGAACACAATATTGAGCTACACGTGTATCTGTTTTTCTTATATGGACATTTTTTACCCTACTCAAACACGAACTTAAAGTATTGTTACACTGACACATATGTGGTTAAAGTGTGCTCTGCAGCTATATTCTGTAACTCGCTAAAGCTAAATCTCCATCGCTAAAAATGTCTAAAATCGTTTTAGAGCATTTTAGCTACATATTGAATTCTGTAATTCGTATTGCTAAATTAGGCAATGTCCAAGGCGAATTAACACCAGGTAGTCGCAAATGCTGAGCTGTCAAAACAAATGCGTCAATGTGTGGTATAAAATTCAACATTAAAATGTAAAACACAGAATATTTTGTATAGTCTATGACACAGATAACTGTGGTCTATGATGTAAACTTTATTGAAAGAAAGATTAACAAAGTCCGAACAATGGTATAATAAGCAGGAAGGAGGTCTTGGAACATACATTAAAATTTATTTAATGACTAAAAAACGTACCCATCAATATGTCTTATGCCTGTGAAGTTTTAAGTTTGCAATTTGGAAATTATGCAAATCATGTTGGAGCTCACTGGTGGAACATACAAGTAAGTAAGTAAAAGTGAATGAAATAAACATATGGAACATATAATTGATAAAAATTGCATTACTGTTTTAAAGGAGTCGGAATTCATGTATGATCAGTCCGCTGAGCCAGGAGATACATATGTATATGCCATTATGTGTTATATAGGCAAGGTGTTAATCACAATGTAAGTTAATTTTATTTAAAAAATTAGATAAAAATATCTTGCAGTCCTTCCCAATTTTTAGAAGCAAACAAACTTACACTCCGCACTTGTTATTGGTCGCTTTGGATGGCTCTCTAAAGCATTTACCACGCGAGGGTAAACTTTACGGCAATAGGTTGAAGAGAGGCGGCCTGGATGATATTGCAAAGGCGGAGTGAAAACAAAATGAATTTCAATCAGATCTGGACAACACGGAAATATGCGTTGGTGAAAAGGATTATAATCTAGCAGATAACGTTGACACATGGGCTAATTTTTTCTACGCTCGCTATCATCCACGCACTGTAAATATTATCAAACAATACCGGCATGATAGTGAAAAACAAACGCTAGACACTTTCCTGCGGCGTTGAACTATGGCAGACAGAGGAGTTTCCAAATGATTTTTGCGATCGTATACGTCAGTATGTTGAGATATGTGATTTTTTGCAGGATTTTCAAACGACTTTTGATTCCTTTAATGGGTTTTCTGGTTTGGCTACTAAATGTTTAGAATACAGAAATCATGAATAAAAAAAGTATGCCCATACACAAATACAGTGTATATTGAAATTAAATATTGATTTATTATATATATTCGGCTTAAGGTCATATGAAAAAATTAATAAAACACATATATGTATGTATATTATGTTTTCGTACATGTACATTTGACGTTTTGGAAGTCAGCCATATGTATCACATCCATTTTTCAATACTTCGTTATATGTATGTATTTTAAACAATAAAAAAAAGCTAACCCAACTTTTAAACATAATCAAATTTTGACACTTCAGATTCGCAGCTGATCTCTGTTTCGGCTAACGAGGCCACCTGGTCTTTAATTCGCCTTGGCAATGTCATAAAAATTAAATTCGCCGCAATTTTGGCGTTTACTCTGAGAGCAAACAATGCTCTCTCTCATCGCTAAAATGATATACATTTGTATTCTCTAAGCACATTTAAGCAACTTTTCTAGCTAGAAACGCTAAAATTTAAGCAACGATATTTTGAAGGCGCTAAAAAGTAGTTTAAGCAAAATATTTTTTATATCATTGATGTTTAGCCTTTTTTTAGAAAAATAATGTAGGAAACTACAAAAAGGATAAAAAAGGGCAAAAATACATGCTCATTTAGTATTTGGAATAGCATAAAGAGTTTGCCCATGATAGGTTGAAGTGTTTTAGCTGTTATGAGAAGTTTAATTTAAATAAAACTCAAATACTAAATTTTATATAAAAATGTATTTAATAAAAAAAAGATTTTTACAATATTACAAAATTAATCAAAACTCTATACACAAATTATAAATTTATTATGATCAAAAATATTTTCGTACTAATAAATACTTGCAAATAAATACGCCACAGTACCGCCAGCTAATACCACATAGAAAAAAATTTCAATTGTTTACTGAAATTATTTCTTAACAGTGATGCCATCTCTTATAAATGTTCCCATAACTTTCGAACGTAATGATTTCTTGAGAAATTACTACGCAAAAATCATGCGCTTTACAAATTTCAAAATGCATGTGCTGCAAAACAACAATAAGTTTTGACTAGAACTTTGTGAAATAGCTTTAAAAAATAGACGCTTTAAAACATAATTTAAATTTTTTTTTTAACAAAAACAAAATCATTGTTACGGAGTATAAATTATAATGTAAGGTAACACTAATATAAAATGCCAAATATACACGCATATATATTTGTCTCTTTTCAATATTATATTATCAAATAAGAAAGAAAGGAATGGTCTATGATAGCAAATTAGCTACGGCGAAAAGAGTAAATTTTAGCTAAGCGATTAGAGTTACAGAATACCTTTTTAGCAAAATCGAGATTAAGCTTTAGCTACGAGAATAATACGTGAACTTCTCATGTGTGTGTAAGCAGCCAAATATTAAAACAAAACACATTCATGATTGTGTTCGGCATCGTACAAAATTTAGAGACACACATAAATGATATGAAAATAAAAATATGTGCTGGGGGTAGATTCTGGTTCTGCGATAACGTGATATATAAAAAAATATTTCATTTTCGTTTTCATTACAACTTTACGTAATATCTTTTCGCAATTGCACAAAATGCGATTCCCGTTTATAGCCTTTTTCCACTAGCATACATTTTAGAGGAATGAATGGAATATGTTGTTTATATTAAATAAACAAATTAGCGGTGGGGAAGAAATTGTATGAATTACATAAGTAGGCAATTTTATTAATAGTGAATCATTACAGATACTGAGTTAATCCTACAACTTGAATAAGGAATATATATATATATATATATATATATATATATATATATATATATATATATATATATACTGTCAGCGTCAAAAGAAAGTGTACACCATGTTTTATTCTAAAAAAATGTTTATTTCGGCATTGAAATATTAAAGTTTTTCTAACTTTACATTTATTTGCAAAACATTGTACAATGCTCTTAAGATATTTAAAATAAAAATTAAAAAATTTCAACAACAACAAAAACAGTACAAAAAAAAAATAAAAATACTCCACATTTAATGCGTCCAAAGAAAGTGTACATATTCAGAATAATTAAAAAAATGTAATGACTAATACTTTGTTTGATTTCCCTTGGCTTTTAAAACTGCTTCTAGCCTCTTGGGCATAGATTCCACTAATTTCGATGTTACTTCCGTTGGAATTTTGTACCATTCCTCCTGTAAAATTTGTTTCAGAGAGTGTTGCTGGTTATGGTTTTTTTTCTTATTTGTCTGTCCAAATGTTCCCACAGATGTTCAATTGGGTTGAGGTCCGGTGACTGTGGGGGATGATCCAACTGTTTTGGAGTGTGGTACAACAACCATTCTTTAACAATTTTGGCGGTGTGTTTAGGGTCGTTGTCCTGTTGAAAGATCCATGCGCGGTCTAATTTTAATTTCTCTACACTAGGCACCAAATTCTCTTTTAAAATATTTAAATAGTCGGTTTTGTTCATTAAACTGTCAATAAATACTAAGTTACCCACACCGCTTCCCGCCATACAGCCCCACACCATGACCGAACCTCCGCCATGCTTCACGGTAGATATTATGTTGTTTTTGTTAAATTCCTCATTTCTGCTTCTCCAAATTTTACCACGTTTTTTTGGTCCAAAGACCTCAAACTTGCTTTCATCTGTAAAAATTACGTTGTTCCAGAATGATTTTTCTTTGTTATTGTATTTTTTCGCGAATTCTAGACGTCGCTTCTTATTGTGTTTGGAGATGTATGGTTTTTTTCTGGGAACTCTTCCATATAAACCATTTGCATGCAACGCTCGGCGGACGGTACTGGCACTTACTTTCATACCAGATGCTTCGGACATTTGCTCTGATATTTTCACCGCACTTACAGTTGGATCGTTCTTTGCAGCTCTCACAATGGACCTAATTTCTAAGTCATTAAGACGTTTTGGTCTCCCGGCACGTGGCTGATCTTCCAAATTTCCAAATTTTTTCTGTTTATCTATAATTTTTTTTACAGTATTATGGCTTCTTCCAATAATTGAGGCAATTTCACGTAAAGATTTGCCTTCTGCCTTAAATTTTATGACTAATTCTCTCGTCTCAATTGCAGTTTGCTTTCCCATTTTAAAATTACTACACATGCCACGAAATAACAAATGCAAATAATTTTCAATCACATGAGCATAACAGAAAACATCATAAGTAAAGAATTTATATACAAAAACAAATAATAACGGTACATTTTTTTGCGTAATTTTAAAATGAGCATTATTCTACTGTATGTGTACACTTTCTTTTGACGCATTAAATGTGGAGTATTTTTATTTTTTGTTGTACTGTTTTTGTTGTTGTTGAAATTTTTTAATTTTTTATTTAAATATCTTAAGAGCATTGTATAATGTTTTGCAAATAAATGTAAAGTTAGAAAAACTTTAATATTTCAATGCCGAAATAAACACTTTTTTAGAATAAAACATGTTGTACACTTTCTTTTGACGCTAACAGTATATATATATAATATATATATATATATATATATATTTGTATATATAATCGGAGATATTATTTGATGTCTTATTGACAAAAAAATATAATCGAAAAATAGTGTATAATCACACTTTTATACTATAATTTCAAATGGTAAAAACTCTGAAAATAAAAGTCGATAGTTTAAAAATATCGAAAATAAAGATATATCTATATACATATGTACCTATAGGTATAAATATCGGTATCGATAATATTTAAAATACAGTTTTGAACCGGTACTTTAGTTTAATTCTATTTATTTACTTTTTATTTTTTTTAATAAAATGATATGTTTTCAAATTACATACTCGTATGTATGCATGTTGCGAAGAGCAACAAATTTTTAAACGGGATTAATTCTAGATGTTTTAAAAATGTTCTATTTAAACTTTCTCTTGTGCCCTCTGGAGACGATAAAAAACACATCAACGTTCTAAGTGTGTGCGTGCAGTGGTGATTTTTTGGGTACACGTATACGTTGTCGGCTCTGATTGATGAAAACCATAATCTTGTGATATATTACTTTGATGATCTCCAATTGTGATTGACAAAGAAAATGTCAGTTGTTTTGTATCGAAGTGTAATGAGTAAAAAGATGGCAGCACACGCATACTTGTTAATTTTATGCTCTGGTATTTTTGTGTATAAACAGTGTCAAAGGCATGGATTTTTTTGTTTTTTGACAAAATTGCACAAGACCCGCGGTTGCAGGTAGTAATTTAAATAAAGTAATAAAAACAAATTGCCTGAATAGTTACATATAATTAGGTAAAATTTTCCTACTTAAGTACAAACATTCAATCGATAGTAAAATCGGAAATATCAATAGCAGAAAAAATAGCACTAAGTCGAATACAATTTTTTTTTTAATTATTTATATTTATTGATACATTTTCCATAACATATGCTAATTGCTTTCTAGTTTTGGCCTGAGTTTATTTAAATGTGTTAGATATTCAATTTTATGCGTTTCCGAGATTTACTGCAAAATAAGTTTTTCTTACTTTTCGATTTTCTATCGCCTTATGTATTTTTTAAGCAGCCGGCTCCAAAATAAGTTTAAGCCGCCTCTTAGTTTATTTTTTTTAAGCCGACACCAACTTTCTCTCTGCTTGGGTCTGTACAATTGTCAAACAACAAAAATAAATTACGTTGTACATTGGGATAAATGTATAAAAGTTGAAAATGTATGCATTATTTTTTTTAAATGCAGTAACAAATCTGTTAATACATATACATATGTATCAATTATTCAAATGATTTTTTCTTTTATTTTTGAACTCTATACATATGTATGTACATACATACATTCTTACATATTTATCGTTTGCAATATCGACATTTATGTTCTAAAAATTAATAAAAATTCTTTTTGATTTATGCTTGTGCGCATGCCTTTTGCTGCTTTTTCCATTTTCGCTGACAAATTTTAAGTGAAAAAAAAAAACGCGCCATATGAAAATGTTTTGACATTTGTTTTCGCAGTTACATTAAACGAGAATCAGTTTTGCTGTGAAACTGAGAAAAAAATTGTTTCATTCTATTTGTTTCTCTCATTGTGAAAAGATTTTAATTTGTTTTAATTTCTTCACAGAACGGGAATCATAAACAAAATATAAACGAGAAAAATGTTTACATTTCACGTTATCGCAGAACCAGAATCTACCCCCTGGTTGCTTTGAGCTGTTTTCGTTTACATTTATGTAGGAGATATTTATACAGTGTGTGTATTTTTCTGAACTCTGGTATGTACATATGCATGTATATTCCATAAAATTAACTGCTAAATTAATGCTAAAAATGAAAACCAAGAAAATGCTTAAAATACCCACATGGTAAAATGATGAAGAAGGAAAACCCAAAAGGCGAATGGTAGTTGATTTCCAGAAGCTAAACGCTCAAACAATTACCGACCGTTATCCAATTCCAGATGTTGGTATGACAATCCAGAACTTGGGAGAAGCAAAAGTATTCACCACGTTAGATTTGGAATCAGGATTCCATCAAATTCTCATAAAAGAATCAGACAGGGAAAAAACAGCGTTCAGTGTGAACGGTGCAAAGTATGAATTTTTAAGGATGCCGTTTGGTCTTAAAAACGCTCCTTCCATTTTTCAACGATGCATAGATGACATTCTACGCCCGTATATAGGGAAGTTTGCATATGTTTATATAGATGATGTCCTAATATATTCCTCCTCACCCGAAGAACATATGGAGCACATTTCCATCATAATTAATGCACTCCATAACGCTAACATGAAAATTTCTGACGAAAAATCGCATTTCTTTCAAGATTCTGTAGAATATCTAGGACACATCATTAAGCACAATAAAATAACAGTAGACCCTAATAAGGTGGAAACAATAAAAAACTATCCCATTCCCACAAATTTAAAGGAACTTAGATCATTCCTAGGCTTAGCAAGTTACTACAGGAAATTTGTTAAAAACTTCGCATCTATTGTAAAACCACTCACAGTACATCTCAGAGGAGATAATGGTGGAATTAGTAAAAATCAAAGTACAAAAGTAAAAATAAATCTCGACCAAGCAGCACTAGACGCATTAAATAAAATAAAAGACGCCCTTCAGGCACAGGTCGAATTATTTCAACCTGAATTTTCAGAACCATTCGAGTTAACCACCGACGCAAGTAACTTTGCCATCGGCGCAGTACTTTCCCAGTATAAGAAACCAATAGCATTTATTTCACGAACTCTAAATGAAACAGAGCAAAATTACAGCACAAACGAAAAGGAATTGTTAGCTATCGTTTGGGCTTTACAAAAATTAAGAAACTATCTTTATGGTATTGCTGACCTAACAATATACACTGACCACCAGTCATTAATCTTTTCTATCTCGGACAAGAATCCAAACACCAAACTTAAAAGATGGAAAAACTTCATAGAAGAATATGGAGCAAAATTAGTGTACAAGCCTGGACATCAGAATATTGTTGCAGATGCTTTATCACGGCAACAAATTAGCAATACATCCAGTTGTTCACAACACTCAGCTCAAAGTTCACCTTCAGAAGGTATCAAGAGAGTCAAACAACCACTAAATGCTTTTAGGAATCAAATAATACCAATATTTGATGAAAATGCAATAATCGAAATAGATACATGTACCATTTTTACAGATCGAGCTAGGCATACCATATATTATAAAACAAAACACGAATTGATAGACAGACTAAAACAAATAACAAATCCAAAAGTTCAAAATGCACTAAAATTAAGCGAAGAAACATTATTTCATCTACAAAGTGATATTATCACTACATTCCCATCCAATTTGTTTGTTATAACACAAACACAATTACAAGATGTCATTAACGTAGAAGAACAAAAAGAAATAGTAATGCGAACACATAGACGAGCACATAGGAATTATAAAAATAACGCTCAATAAATATTATTAACACACTATTGGCCGAACATTCGAGATATGTTTAAAAAAGAATGTATAGATTGTAATATCTGCCTACAAAATTAATATGAACGAAGACCAAATAAACAACCAATAGGGAAAACACCAATACCCACGAAAGTAGGAGAGTACATACAGATGGATATATTTTACATGAATAACCAAACATACATCAGCACCATTGATAAATACTCAAAATACTGTTACATACGCAAATTACATGGCAAAACAAACTCTCATGAGTATATAGAAGAAATTCACACACAAATCTACCCAAACACCAAACATTTAATGACTCATAATGAAAATGTATTTACTGGCATAGTAGCAAAAAGTGTCTATGAGCGACTATTAATACAACATACAGTAACACCCATTCATCATTCGACAACCAACAGTTAAGTTGAACGTGTCCATAGCACTCTGATCGAAATCTCAACAGCCTTGGCACAACAGAATAACACTGCACCAGGAGACGAATTATTCAATGCAGTAAGACAATATAATAAAACGATTCATTCCACAACAGGATATAGACCTGAGGACGTGTTTTTCAACAGAGAACGATATTCTGACATTAAGGAGAAACTCGAGGACAAACAGGAAAAACTACTCAATTACCATAATAAAAATCGACACTCAATAAACTACAAGGAAGGAGATATAATTTACGCTAAAACACACCGCCGCAACAAAAACCATATCAAGTATTTACAGCACAAGGTAAAAGAAGATCGTGGGGACACAATCCTAACAGCGAAGGGTAAGGTTATACATAAAGATAGTATACGCAGACAAACTACACCATGTACAAGTCAACAATAATTAGAATTGTATTTCTCGCAATTACTCTCGGCGACAAAATAACTAATTTAACAAACAAAAAATATGTACTCATAGAAGGAAACCCAGCTTATGTGTTCAAAGACACATCATATCTGTATCACGTAGTTAACTTAACAAAAATACTGAGACCATATGAAGATATAATGCAAAACATGTATAATACAGAAAAAAGCCAGGAAGAACAAATATTAATAGGTAAATTGAATCTTTAAAAACACAATTAATACCGAATACACATCGCGAAAAAAGAGCACTAAACTTTCTAGGTTCAACATTAAAATTTTTCACTGGGACACCAGATCACGACGACTTAATCGAAATAAAGACAGGACTTAATCAATTAATAGAAAACAATAATAGACAAAAAATCGTAAACTCACGGTTTGAACAAATCTTAGAAACATTAAATCTTAAAGCTATCACAGATAATATTATAATCAATGAAGTATATCGTGAACTTGAAGCTATAACAATTACCATAAATTTTGCTAAAAATGGAAATTTTTATTCAGGAACATTGAATCTAAATGAAATAAAAGAGATCGTATCTAATGAAGCTTTTGACTTACCACTAATAAACATCCTAGAGTATTCAGATATATATGTTTTTTCAATCAAGCTATAATTACAATTTATAAATACCCTATATTGAAAAATATATGTAAGTTATATAATATATTCCCATTAGCATATAAGCATGGAAAATTAGTATTGGACAAACAAATTACTGTTTGTAATGGTATTTATACCTCGGTAACACAATGTAAAAATCTCTTAGGAAATAATATTTGTAAAATAAACAAAGGTAATAATTGTACTATAAATATATTAGAAAATAAGCCAGCTAAATGTGACATAATTCAAGAAAATAACGCACCACTCACCATACTAGAGAACGGTTACATCTTGAGTGATGACGAACATATTTGGAATGGTCAAATAATTAAAGGACCTAAGTTAATTCAATTTAATGTTTCAACCAATATAGACGCAAAAGATTATTTTAACCATCAACAAGAAATAAAAGAAGCTATACATCAAAAATATGACGAACGCATGGAAATCCTCCATATATTATATTCAGACTCATACCATAGATTTTCAAATTTACAAGAAATGTCAAAATATTTAATCCCTATAGAAGACCACCCCATACAAACCACCATTTACTTAATTCTCGGAATCTTAGCCACAATACTATGTACATATATCATAATAAAATTAATTAGCTACTGTAAGGAAGTAAAACGAACAGAAAGAAGAAGAATAGCCGAACGCATTTATGAAATAGAATTAAGAAGATTAAGAGCACAAAACAGTATTGTTTAGGAAAAGTGAGGACACTTTATTTTAAGAAGGAGGGGAGTTAATGCACAGGGTATAGTCTACATGGCGACACTAGCATAAATAGATAAGTAGACACACACATCAATATTATCAATTACATACGTTAGAACAAAGGAGTTAGTGCACAGGGTATAGTCTACATGGCGACACTAGCTTAAATAGATAAGTAGACACACACATCAATATTATCAATTACATACGTTAGAACAAAGAGTTATAAGAGGGAACAAAGGCCAACATCAATATTATCACTTACATACTTTAGAACAAAGACTTACAACGAGACCACTATCAGTCAAAGTAAACTCAAATAAAAAGATACTTGTAGAAAACATATTCCGAGATAAAAGACAAAGAAACGATAAACATAATTATTATTATAAATAGCTGTTAAGAAAATATTGTAACTAGTCTTAAGAAGATAGATAATAAAGGAACACACGTTTCGGTATGAAAAGATTTATTATTATTATTTTTTGATTCATTCCTTCACCAAGGAATTAACTCGTGTATGGAGTATGAGTACTCCAAATGTAGCCAAAGTGTATGAAAAAAACATGGTCCAATTTACATTGCGATGTCCTAGGGCTGGACCACGTAACCCAAACTACCCCGTGTTATTAATCCAAGGAGTACCCACAGGGGAACTCCGGTAAAAATGTATACATACATATGTATCTCTGTCACTAATATAATTGAATGATATTTTAAGAACATACAAATGTGTGAATTCAGCCCTTCCATTACATTATATAAAAATACAAAATAAAATTCAGAAATTGAAAAAACACGAGCTAACTTGTGTTTCTGTAAGCTTCCATGAATTTGTTGTAATTTTAATAGGGGAGCTGCCACAGTTTCAATTTAACTCCAAACATTTTTAGTGTTGCCAAATGGTATTTAACTATAAATGTGTGTACAAATGAAATGGTCCACGGCTGCATTACAAATGAGTAGTCCAAAAACTACTCCTTTTATCTAAAATGGACCAAGTACTCCAATAATTTTTGTAGGGTACTTACAGAATATTAGCAAAAAAAATGTTTACTTTACTCTACTTATAGCAGTGATGGAAAAATGAAAAATTGAAATGGTACTGTCCGTCAACAAAAAGAGTACTTTTTCAACATTGTGGTACTTTTTATGAATCATATACCCCGTTTATACGCACTTCTTACAGCCATACCTAAACAAGAGCGGAAAGCGGAACGTTTTCTACCGCCTAGCGTTAACGCTGAAATACCATACCTAAACAAGAGCGTCAACGCTTTGTCATAAAAACAGGGTTATTACAAAATATACAACAACCCTGATTATAATAGTATACTCATAACCGAATAATACATACATCTCTACAACAAACACAACAAAAAAATTCCTCAGAAGTAAAAGTATAAATGTGTATGTGTGTATGTTTCAACCTGTGACAAAAATATAAATAAAAATTACTCATTCAAATACGAAAAAATAAATACAAATCAAAATTTAACACTTGAAATAAAAAACAAGTAATTTACAGGAATTGTCAGCTGGGCTTGTAAGGCACCCTTATAGTCATTGTATTATGAGTGCTTGTCTTTTGCAGCTAACTTCACTATTAAACGCGCTGTCAAAATCGGATTTTCCAATTGCAAAATGTTGCCGCCGCGTTATTTGGGGATGCTCCATACAAATTGTATGGGCATGAGAACTTTTGACAGCTAAAAAACGCTTGTCGCTCTTGTTTAGGTATTGCTGTTATTTGCAAATAAGAGTGGAAAGCGTTGCCGTATTACTTTTTTATTGTAACTTAAAATGCTGCGAAAACTATTTGCAAATAACAAGCTATTTGCAAATAAAGGTATAAACACATTCGCCACAGCAGACTACACGAACACAAGAACACAAATGCTGCTAGCTACCGTTGTAGCCGTTTAGCAGCTACTTAATTATTTTGGATACGACAGATACACAGTCAACAGCTGATCCTGAATTGTTGCAACGTTTCATTTATGTACATTACAGTGGTGCATATTTAGCGCTTTTACTTTTTTAATAAAGTTCGCTGGGGCGAATTGAATACAGCGAATTGAATTCGCCACTAACATCACTGTGTATGGATTCGCTTTGACTTAAATTGAAAAAATTCATCGCATGGATTTATTTTGGCTCCGGTGTTACGGGTTCAAAACTTATTTTTTGTTGGCCATAACTCCTAGAATATGGAACGGATATAAGCGATGTGGATATCAATCTAAACTTTTCCAAAATACCTTTATACTGGTATACAAATTTTTTAAAACAATTTACCCATTGCGAGTGAAATTCAATTTTAAAATTTTTTATCTGACTTTTCACTTTTACAGAGAACTTACCATGCCTTTATTTGGTGTATATTTGAAAGCTGTCACCGATGAAATACGAAGTTATGCTTCTTTAATGATGATTTTAGGAATTAAATGAGCTATTTAGAGCATTTTGAAATGGTACCTATGTCTTTTATATTCGTTCTATATTGTAGGACTTATGATCAATAATATATTAAAGTTTTGAAACCCGTAACTGCGGAATCAAGAGAGAGCGCCGAAAAAATTACACAAAAATTTTTAGGTAAAAAAGGGCTATTACCCTGTGAGTTTTTTTTAAAAACTTTAACAATGTTGGTATTTTTGACTCAAGTCAATATTCAATTTCAATTTATTTATTCATATATAATACATGTAGCCTTTTGGCCAATAAACTATATTATAGTTCTAAACTTGCTATGAGCAAGTATGTATATAACAATAAAAAATAATAAATATACCGGTATGTTCTACATTCCGAGTGAAATTTTCACTTCTAAATTGTTCAAAGCATTGTTGGTAAAAATAAAAATTTACAGCAACAATGCTTTGACAATTCAGAAGTGAAAATTTCACTCGGAATGTAGAACATACCGGATAATCTAATTACAATAAAATTAACAAGTTATGTATATCTTATAGATAAATAAGAACTAACATCTTGCAGATTCATTATATAATGCAATATCCCAAGGAGGATAAAACAAAAGAGGATAAAACAAAAGAAGGGCATAAAGAAAAGAAGGGTATAGGCCCAGTTATTAGTGTTCATAATTAAAATAGCTAATAAGCATATTCTTAAACATTTTAACAGACATAGAAAAGGACCGAAAATTTAAAGGCAATGCATTCCACAACCTCGCCGCTTGCACAACAAAGGAGAGCTCAAATAGAGTGTTATAATACGCGGTATAAAAATTTGAGGATTTCTTGAAGATCTTAAAAATTTTATCATCCGAACCAGATTAATAGGGCATTGAAATTTAGTAATTCTATAGAGATATATTAATAAACGAAATTTCAGGTAGTCATCGAATTTAAGATTTAAGAACTTTTCAAATGATGTGAAACATGAGCTCTTGTTCGAAGTCCGTACACAAATCTCATCGCTTTGTGGGCAATTGATTTGATTCTACTACGATTTCCCAAGCTACATCCAGAGTACAATTCTAGGCAGTAGTTAACTTGCGACATCACAAGTGCTTTAGTCATTGTCTTCTTAACATGAAGGGGCAAACACAAATTTAACTTGTAAAGCCTACGTAAAGTACTGCCCACTCTAGAAGAAATGTTATCAAAGTGGACCGAAAGATAATTTATCGTCAATAAGAACACCAAGACACTTTAGGCTATTCACTATTTCAATCACTGAATCAGAGATTCTAAGTTCTAAATCTACACTGTTAGTACCGAAAATTATAGCCTTAGTTTTGTCAGGGTTTACTTGAAGAAAATTCATAGCCATCCAGTGATTAATGGCAGATAGCTCATGATTTAGTGTAGATTGCAAGGTCACAATGTTTCGGGTAGCTCCAGTCCATAGTAGCTGTACATCATCTGCAAAAGCTAATGCTCTACAATTCAAGTCTTCAATAAAATCAAAAAAGTCGTTTAGGAATAAGGTGAATAAAATCGGGCCAAGTACTGAGCCTTGAGGGACACCAGACTTGACATCTTTTAACCTCGACATCACACCATTCACGAAAACATATTGCTTACGATTATTAAGGTAAGACCACACTAGACGACACGCATTTTTGGCAAATCTGTACTTCCTGTTTAGTATCAATACATATAACAATAAAGCTAATAAAAATTCTTGATGCATATATATTATAACATTTAAATTTTGTACTTTTTTTTTTTATCTTACAATAAAAAATATTTCTAATCACTAATTTGTGTTACAAATTTTGTATATTGTCAACACTGTTTTGGTTTTGTGGCCATCAGAAATAGAAATTAGTTTAATTCGACTACACGACAAAAGTAGCATGGACAAAAACCTGTTGCCGTGTTGCCTTGCTGTCTTCAATATAATCATTCTCATATGCACACATGTATTCTAATTTTGACAGGTGGTAGTCGGTAGTCTGCTGTGGCGAATGTGTTTAATGCTTTAGATGTGTGTTGCTACCAGATGACTATATATTTACTGCGTGTCATTACCAAAAATACAACAATATTATTGAATGCTATTTGCGTATAAACAGTGAGTTAAGTTTTTGCAAATAAGAAATGCGTATAAACGGGGTAATATATTTATATTCAAAAATAAAATTAAGCAGACTCCATATTTTGGAAAGTTTTAAATCACTATTTTATTTTAAATTCTAGGACAAAAAGTGCTTTAACTCTTAGTTGTATGCAAAATATATATCGCACTCGTTCAACAATACTGTATTAACTCAAAATTTTTAAAATTTCGTTTTTTGCAAGAAATCGATGAACAGTGGTCATATCTATCCACTGTAAAAAGTTTACACCATTTTCTCCACTCTTTCACCCAATAAAATACAGTTGTATCTCTCTTTGTGATAGAAGAATAGTATAAAAAAAAACAGTTTTTTGTCTCTCCTGAACACTTTGAAGTTTTTGAGTTAATACAGTATTGTTGAACGGGTGCGATATGTTTATTGACTTGTAATGTGTAAAGTAGCATGTTATCGAAACCATGTACTATGTACATAGTTAAAACACATTAGAATTGGTTGCTTGAATGGACCAATTTACACGAGATTAATTGTGTTGGCATAACATGCATGGCAGCTTGTTGGTATTTTCGGTGAAGAGAGTCGTTTTTGGTTGGCATAATTTTTCAACCAGGTTCAACGCTGCAGAAAAAACCAATACAAATGTGTGCAAAATACAGTAATACACAAAGATCTGTATATGTATACAATTTTATGCCAGATTAATTAGTCTCGTGTGTTTTCGAAAGAACAAAAGTTGTGCGAACTAAAAATTAATCTCGTGTAAATTGGACCAATAACATTAACAACTTTTGCAAAAAACACACACACTAACAACAACATGAACAACGAATTTGCAAGGCGAATTCAATACCAGGTGGCCTCGTTAGCCAAAATTGAGATCAGCTGTGAATCTGAGCTGTCAAAAACTAATTTTGTTTAAAAGTTGGGTTAACTTTTTTTTATTATTTACAATACATAGTGAAGCAATAGTGAATTAAATTGGAAAAATAATAATAAAAAAACAATATAAATTATTGAGAAGTACTCGAATGAAATGTTATATTTTCCTAACAATAAATTATTTTTTCCACCTTTTTTTGTAGGGTTTTTATCACAGTGGTTGGTTTCTTCAAATTCTGGTATTTCAGGTAACTTGCTCAATATTTTTGCTGCCATTAAATGTTCTTCTCTTGATACTTTTATTGGTTTCGAGGAAGCTGTTTTAAAACCAGTAATGTTGCTAGATCCAGCGATTTCCATTGAGATCTCAGGTGCTCTAAAATATTCAGCGCGATTTGGCGATTTACTAATAGAATCTTCTACAACAATCACCGTTATATTATGCTTGGTATGGACATTATGTTGTTCCAAAAGTTTTTCCGTGTTAATGCAAGCAAATATATCGTGACTATCATCTTCGTTTCAATCATCTAAGCGACTATTGTCTAAACAGTAGAAAAATAAACAAAATTATAAATTGATGCCATTATTTATTATTATTGCATTCAGACATTTTTTTGCATTTCACCTTTTAGTTTTCTAATTAAATATGTATTAAGTTTCTACATTTTCAATGTACATACATGCCTGTAGTTATAAAAAATTATTTCCTAATACTAAGCATAGTTACTTAAAATTTCAATTTTAATTTATTAAAACCCGTTAATTACCTTCTTTATTAAACAAAGTATTCCACTGGGGAATATTAAGAACATCCAATTTTCGCGTTCTGTTGCGATTTGTATTCGTTACAGTTTCTTCAATATTTTCGTCGTCCATCAATTATTCTTTACAAGGAAATCATCAAAAGAATCGCACGAATCATAACGTATCATGGTAGGAGGATATATTGAACGAAGAGTAAGTATATCGTTTAGAAGATCTTGCACATTAACTTAAACATTTTCCTGGCTTTTCGTTGATAAACATGAATCAATTGGTTCTTGCATTTGCTGTTCATCTGATGAACTTTGTTGTGACTGATTTTGTATGTAATATTCGGATAAATTGAGAAGATTTTCACATAAATGTTGTGTGCTGCTTGTGTGTTACCTCTGATTGTTCGTTAAGGTTTACAACCAATGTAGCATCTTCTTGTATAGATAAAGAGGAAAAACTATTATTATCGTCATCGTTTTCGGACGCTTCTCTTGTAGTATGTGCTCCAAAGAGTTTGTTTAAATTTGTTTTGCACTATTTTAGAACTTACGACTATAAGTTTTTAGAGGTTTTCTTCGCAGGCGAAATTCTGGTGTATACTGTAAAAAGGGCTTTTCTATAATTTTTCCCTCACGAATAGGAGATTGAGAAAAATCCTTTAGTATGGAATTAGCTAGCACCACATTATCGTTTTTATCAGGAGTTAGTTCATGTTCTACTAATTTAGCATTATATTGCTCCCCGGGAGTAACAATATCCAATATTTTTTCTGCTTGATCACAACAATTAATAAGTTCTGATTCTGTTATTAGAAATGAAGAACTTCTTAATTCACTATCTGTTTTTTTGTTAATCTTTCTTTTAATAAAGTTTACATCATAGACTATACAACACAGAAATTTAGTCTATGCTATACAAAATATTCTGTGTTTTACATTTTAATGTTGAATTTTATACCACACATTGACGCATTTGTTTTGACAACTCAGATCAAGGCGAATTCTTTAATTCGCCTTGCGACTACCTGGTATTAATTCGCCTTGCGAATTTGTACATTCATAGAAGGCGTCTCCATTAGCCATAAACTTTGTGAGAGCATCATGTCAGACATCGCATATGGCTAATGTAGACCGCTCATGTCCATATTTCTTCCATGCACTGACATCAATGTCCGAACATATGGCTGAGCAACAATGTTCGTCATGAGGTTGACCATTCAATGTCATTTTCTCTTTGACAGTTTATTTTCTTTTATTTTGGCAGCTTTTTTTTCAATCTAATATTGTATTGCAACAAATACTGCACAAGCGCGAAAACAGCGAAAACCATAAAAAAAACACTTTTAAGTGCGATTACCACTTAAAAAATACCCAAAACAAACCATTAAATAGAAAAACATGAACTATGTGAACGCTTTGACAAACTAAAAATTATGGTTAGTCAGCTCATGAACATCTGTAAGTATTCGCCACATTCTAGAAGGTGGACATATTATTACCGTTTCTCTGCAGACGTTATGTTCATGTCATGTTTTAGTAGATGACTCGTGAAGACGTAGGGTTATGTTCTTCTTTTGAAGTCAATGTTGTCAATGATTATAAAAATAACGCAGATTTCTAAACAGGGAACAAAGCAAAACAAAAAACTAGCACTAAATATGACGTGGGAGCACTCTGGTATTTTTGTTGTGAAAAAGTACTGAAAATAGTACAAAAGTACTGAATTTTCCATCACTGACTTATAGGGAATAAGAATGAGTAAATAAAAATACTCTGAGCGTAAAAAGAGAATAAATGTTTTTATTTTTTGTTTTGTATTTACTTGCTTTGATCGCCTTTTGTACTTAGAATTACTCTGAGAAGTTTTAAAAAAGGAAATGTTTTTGAATTTAAATCAGTGATGTCAATTACGATTGTGTTGTTGAGATTACTCTTATCTCTTACATTCCCAGCGGGAGAAATGTGCGGTTGCGAGGCCTAATTAATGACCTTTTCATGTAGAAACATCGCAGTCTACACGATTATTAAATAAATATTACCTAACCGTTATTGTCTAAATGATGAATAAATATTATTTGAAGTTTACAATAGCCAAATAAAGTCAACATACTAATTTAATGCAGCAAAAAAAGATATTAAATTTTAAAATATTTCTCCAAGTTTTAAGAAATTTTCGAATATTAATACTAACGAATATTAACGTGTAGACCGCACAAATATGTGTTTGAATACATATTCAGCAACAGATGTTAAACACATTGCTGAGCAATAATGTTTTAAAACATGCTTGCAAATTCAATTGTGATTTCTATAAAAATTGTTTTTTTTTTTTTGGCAAATAGAATAAAAAAATTAAAACACAAATGTATAAATAAATGAAAACCACAAAAAAGTGAAACATTTTTAAAATAAACATTCATACTATTGATAATGCTGAAATTTTTTTTACAATTAAGCCCGTAATTAAAATTTACAATACAAATAATATACAACCTTCTTCAGTAAAACTTTCAAATTTGTGTTCTAAGATATCTACGATTTTCCTACCACAGATACATATTTTAACACTGGCAATTTGACGTCTTAATTCTGCCGACGTTATTGCTTGTATTAAGACACATGAAATTGCTGGTCTGGTTGGGGGGTAACATCTGTTGCTGAATATGTATTCAAACACATATTCGTGAGGTCTACACGTTAATATTTAGTATTGGCAACATAATTTGAAGGTTGCCACGGCAATAATTGCCTAACTTATTGCTTGTGTGGTCGGCCTGTTACATTATAATTTATACTCCGTAACAATGATTGTGTTTTAGTTAAAAAAAAATTTAAAATATGTTTTAAAACGTCTGTTTTTTAAAGATTTTACAAAATTCTAGTCGAAACTTATTGTTTTTTTACAGCACATGCGTAATAATTTCTCAAGCTTAGATTGTTTATTGAAATTATTTCTTAACAGTGATGCCATCTCTTATAAATGTTCCCATAACTTTCGAACGTAATGCTTTCTTGAAGCTTAGATCCCACCATCGGCATAATGTACCGATTTTCGTCGTCTCACTGCAATAAAGTCATACTTACTAAGCCAAAATTGCATTATTTATCAATTAATTCTGGAATAAGTCTATATGGCTTTATTACCAAAGCAATGTTGTGCAATTATGTCCTTACATTTAAATTAGTTGACAAATAAGGCAAATGTAGATTATTACTTTTAACTTTATTTAAGGGATCCGACGAAAATCGGTACATTGTGCCGATGGCGGGATCTAAGCTTCAAGAAAGCATTACGTTCGAAAGTTATGGGAACATTTATAAGAGATGGCATCACTGTTAAGAAATAATTTCAATAAACAATTGAAATTTTTTTCTATTTTAATACTGTGGTAATTGCTTTCGGTACTGTGGCGTAGTTATTTGAAAGTATTTATTTAAATTTTGAGAACAGAGTTTTCTTTAATTTTGTAATATTTGTTCACTGCTTGACAAATATATGAATTGTAAAACTCTTTTATTCATATTTAATAAATATTTTATATAATACTAGCTTATCCCGGTGTGCTTCGCTACCCCCCTCGTTATAAAAAAAAATTAAAAGTATTTATATATCCTATTGTGAAAATTTAATGACGATCGGTCTAGTAGTTAAGACTATATTACGATTTTTAATTTTCCTAAAAAGGGGCGTGGTCCCACCCACTTTTCTCATGGTACGTATTCCAAATGATGCCAATACCACATGTATCACGCCCCTTTGTCCAATCCCGCCCATATTTGCAGCAGCACTTAAAAAATGCACACCAAACCGACGTACGAAATTTTGTTCAAATACCGTTATCAGGAGCAGAAATAATAGATTTTTAATTTGTGGTTTGTATGAGAGGTACCACGCCCCTTTGTCCAATCCCGCCCATATTTGCATCAGCACTTAAAAAATGCACACCAAACCGACGTACCAAATTTTGTTCAAATACCGTTATCAGTAGCAGAAATAATAGATTTTTAATATGTGGTTTGTATGGGAGGTACCACGCCCCTTTGTCCAATTGGACCGAATTGTAAAGCTAAACCACCCGGGGCGCCACCCAAACACATACAAAAAAATTTATGCAAATCGGTCCAGCCGTTTAGGAGGAGTTCAGTTACAACGCACGTACAGTAGAATTATATATGTATACTAGCTGACCCGGCAGACGTTGTCCTGGCAAAAATTGTATTTAAGGCTAATGACTTTTCAACAAATAGCAGAGTTTAATTAACTACAGATTTTTTATATAAATTTAACATACATTACTATGGTTATCACTAAATTTTGGTTACATTGAGATAAGTTAGCTGGTTGTATCTGCCCGCATGCTCTCCAGATGGTACTTTGTCTGCTTTGATGACGATCATGTAGTTATCGTTTAGTAGTCTGTTCGAAACAACATTGAACAACTTGACCAACTGATTGTGATTTCTCAAAAACGGTTCCAAAATCGCCACGATTTCTCGCTCCTCCATTAGCTCGATGTGGTTGTATTGGCAGCGTGTGTTTATTTGTTGATCCTCATCACCCATGAAGTAGATTTGCAAGAATTTTGGATCGGCATCAGGCATTGAAATTAAAGAACCAATTTGATGATACACTTGGCCCTGAATCTTAAATGTTGATTCAAAATTTCGACCATGTTCATTCCGAACGATTTTTGTTGCTCCAAACGATGTCATTTGGAAGCAAGAATTAAATTTACGAATTTTACGCAAAAATAATTTTGATTGAGGTGTGGCTCCATCCTTTGTATTTGAATGCATGGCAGTGTTGGCATTCTTTATTCATAGCGCCGATGACAATTTTTGAATGTGATGAATAGTCTACGTCAAACTCATATTCGAACGCAAGTCGGAGAAGTGATTTACCTTGCAATGCGCGATGTACTTGTAGGTGCTGTCGTTGAGTTGTTCTCTGTTCATCGGTGGCTCGTTGACGCGCCTGTCTTTGTCTCAGCGCATTAGCTCGAAGGCGTTCGTTGCGGTGCTCTTGACTTTCATTTTCACGTAAGTTCGCCATCAGGTCTCTAGAATTTGCATTGTCCGTCAATTGATCTTCTACCGTGCTATTTAACCGAATGTTGTGAACTGTTTGTGCATTCCGTGTACGTCGACCAATATTTCCTCCTCGTCCACGAAGACGTGGCATTTTTCTTTTATAAACAGACAACTCATAAATTTATAAAACTTTAATTTTAGTTTTATGGTTATGATTATTTGTTTCACAAACTTACATGTTGGTTATTTTCAGTGAGCCGCTTAACACTCCGCAAAGTTTTGATAATTACAGACAATTTATATTTGCAATAATTGCTTTTATTTTAAAATTATTTTATTTTTTCTTTAAATCAAAATCAAGAAAATTAATACAAATTGGTTAAAACTTCCCAACAAACATTCACATTAAAAAAACATTGACTATTGATCTTCAACATTTGACACCTATAAAAAAAAACGAAAACCTTATTTCCATTGTAATCTGAATGGCTAAAAATCATAATATGAGACTTTTTCTATTGGAAAAATGTCTCAAAATCTGAGACTTTTTGAATAGGGAAAATGTCTCAGAATGTGAGGCTTTTTCTATATGAAACATAATATTATCTAGGTAGTTCACACAGTTTGAAGACTCCCTCTAGAATAGTACTCGAGATATACGATAATAAATTTGGATAATAAATTTTTAGTTCGTATGGGAGGTGCCACGCCCATTGCTTGGATCCCGCCAACTTTTTGCAAGATTATGCATATTATTATCAAAGTAGCTCACACAAACTTTGAAGACTCCCACTATAATAGTACTCGAGATATACGATGATAAATTCTTACTTCGTATGGGAGGTGCCACGCCCATTGCTTGGATCCCGCCACTTTTTGCAAGATTATGCATATTATTATCAAAGTAGCTCACACAAACTTTGAAGACTCCCACTGTAATAGTACTCCAGATATGCAATAATAAATTTTTACTTCGTATGGGAGGTGCCACGTACATTGCTTGGATCACGCCCATGTTTTGCAAGATTATGCACATTATTATCAAAGTAGCTCACACAAACTTTGAAGACTCCCACTATAAAAGTGCTCCAGATATGCAATAATAAATTTTTACTTCGTATGGGAGGTGCCACGCCCATTGCTTGGATCCCGCCCACGTTTTGCAAGATTATGCACATTATTATCAAAGTAGCTCACACAAAGTTTGAAGACTCCCACTATAAAAGTACTCCAGATATGCAATAATAAATTTTTACTTCGTATGGGAGGTGCCACGCCCATTGCTTGGATCCCGCCACTTTTTGCAAGATTATGCATATTATTATCAAAGTAGCTCACACAAACTTTGAAGACTCCCACTGTAATAGTACTCCAGATATGCAATAATAAATTTTTACTTCGTATGGGAGGTGCCACGTACATTGCTTGGATCACGCCCATGTTTTGCAAGATTATGCACATTATTATCAAAGTAGCTCACACAAAGTTTGAAGACTCCCACTATAAAAGTACTCCAGATATGCAATAATAAATTTTTACTTCGTATGAGAGGTGCCACGCCCATTGCTTGGATCCCGCCCACGTTTTGCAAGATTATGCACATTATTATCAAAGTAGCTCACACAAAGTTTGAAGACTCCCGCTGTAATAGTACTTCAGATATGCAATTATAAATTTTTACTTCGTATGGGAGGTGCCACGCCCATTGCTTGGATCCCGACCACGTTTTGCAAGATTATGCACATTATTATCAAAGTAGCTCACACAAAGTTTGAAGACTCCCACTATAAAAGTACACGAGATATGCAATAATAAATTTTTACTTCGTATGGGAGGTGCCACGCCCATTGTACCTATATAGGTCAATTGTAAATCTAAACCATCCAGGGACTAACTCAAATACACACAAAAAATTTCATCGAAATCGGCCCAGCCGTTAAGGAGGAGTTCAGTTACTAACACACTTTCAGAAGAATTATATATATAAAGATAAAGATTTACAGTGTTATTCACACACGTTTTATTAGAGGCTAATAAGCAAAATGCGCTAAAGTAGTATTCGCAAACGTTTAATAGCACTATGACGCGGTTATTACACGCTAATAAACTCGAAAATTTTATTGTAGGCATCACGCTACTTTAGCCGTTTAATAAGTTGACATTTGCATTTTTTAAAGTAAAAAAATCACTATTTACTTCAAAAAGTATCAAAAATAAAAAAATATTCGAATAAAGTAATGATTGTAATAAATATAATTTCGACATTCGTTAGTATTATATAAAATATGTATGCATATGTAAATATATACATACAAAAACTATAATTTTTTTATTAAATTAAATATTTTGCAGATAATGTATTTCAACTCTCCCGATTCTTCCAGTCCTTCGGCAATGTTTACATACATACATATGTACATATGTATGTATGTACGTAAAATAAGAAAATTCAAGAAGAAATACATAAATCTGAATGTGTGTGAATATGTACATACATATACATACATATGTATGTATGTTTACGTATGTATGTATGTACACAAATGTGTCTGTATGTACTTATATGCATGTACATGCATATTTGTTCACATGCGTATATTACTTAAATTCTACCTGCTCTTTGAAATATTAATATTATTACATCTTTTTTCATGTTTTATGCATAATTTGTCACATTTCAACCTCAACAAGATTAACAGTGTTATTCACAAACGTTTTATTAGAGGCTAATAAGCAAAATGCGCTAAAGTAGTATTCACAAACGGTTAATAGCACTATGACGCGGTTATTACACGCTAATAAACTCGAAAATTTTATTGTAGGCATCAGAGAACGGCGCGATCACACCGCAACCATAAATACACCGCATATGTACTCTATACTTTACACATCCGAGCACTTTAAGCAACGCATAAAAAAATTTGCGGTGTTGATTTGACTCGCCTTTTATTTACAGAGATTTGATGCGATAATAATATGCTCGCTACTTTGCGGTGTTTGCGTACATAAAACCAATGAGCGCAAAAACCAGTAGCAACAAACATCGCAATCTGCATGAGCAAAACTTTTAGTATTTCGTCTTTTCATACTCTATTATTTTTTTATATTTGCTTTTGGAAGTTTTCTCTACAAACAATCAGTGATGCCAGATTTAAGATTAATCCTTACACAATAACAGATTCAAAATTACCCAAAAATTATATTTACGAATCAGTCTTTCACAAAACATTTCTTAAGGCGCTATCTGCTTATATTTGTATACAAGAATTCATTCCAAAAAATTTAATTTGTTCTTCAGCGTAGTTATTTTTCCTACTGAGATTGAAAAATGCAAGTGCGCAGCATTATTAAAAACCAAATTTCGATTCCGAAAAATAATCTGAAAGTGTTATGAGAGTTTAATAAAATAAACATTAAAAATAAGACGGGTTTTTATGTAGCATTTCGTTACCTGAAACGATAAATGCCCTAACTATCAACTTTATTATTTTACAAGAGAAGCGAAAAACATG
Source organism: Lypha dubia (assembly GCA_947311025.1). Classification (NCBI taxonomy): domain Eukaryota; kingdom Metazoa; phylum Arthropoda; class Insecta; order Diptera; family Tachinidae; genus Lypha; species Lypha dubia. The sequence continues at coordinate 93,768,887 of OX371260.1, read as the reverse complement.
ATAGAGGTATACGGCATTTACACATAGATACATACATCTTATGTACATTCATATGAGTATATGCGTCGCTAATATTTTACATTTACTGCATTTTTTGCAGAACACAAAGGTATATACAAATACATAGATGTTGTTTTCAAATTATTACAGCTTTTGTATAATTACACAGTGGCAACGCTGTATTTACTTCAGATAAAGCACACATCAATGAGTGTGCTCGCACGTTCGTATACAAATATTGTTTTTGTTGTGTACGTTAAGTATGAGTACGACTGCCGAATGTGTAAAAAACGTAAAGCTGGAGTTACATACCACGCGTTATACGCGTCGACGCGTCTCATGCGTCTGTCAGAAAAGTAGAATCAGTGCATTTGCATGTGATAAGTTACACAGCACGACGCGTAGAACGCACGCGACGCGAAAAGTAGATCTACTTTCTACTTTTGTACGCGTCAGACGCGTCATATAAATAAACACAGCTGTATATGTTAGTCATGGATGGTAAATAATATTCAATTTCCAATGTTATCGATAAATATTTTTGTGTCGTGGATAAATTGTTTAATTTTTTTTTTCATAAAAAGTGCTGAATATACAAAAATTTTTTGTAATTAAGCTTGTAAATATTGAACACAATAATAAAATGCATTTTAATGCACATTTTACTACAATTATGTAATTAACAAAATTTGCATTTAATTATCGATAACTTTTAAGTTGTTTGTATCATCTCCATTGCATGTTTATTAAAAACAAGTGTAAAATATCGTGTGCGAAATGGAAGAGCAATTAATAAATTCTATTAATTCTTTTAAAACATCGATTTCACTGTCCATTTTTGCCAAAACAATTTACTTTATTTAACTGGTATGTATGTATAAGTAAACAAGTTCACTTTACTTGAACAACAGCTGATCAATACGAACAGTTTGGCGCATAGAACGCGTTGCATGTAACTTGAATTTCAAAAAAGGTGTACAACGCGTAAAAAGCGTAGAACGCGTGACGCGTAGGACGCGTGGTATGTAACTCCAGCTTAAGGCAGAGCAATCACCGCGAACGCATATGATTGTGTATGCTAGAAGCTCAAACGTAACAATACTCAACTGTGTACGGATATGGCGAATACTTGAGCAAAAGCAATGCGGTGGCGATCACACCGCAACCGCATTTAAGACGAGTATACCTAAATCACGAAAACCTGTGATCGTGCAGTTCTCTGGTAGGCATCACGCTACTTTAGCCGTTTAATAAGTTGACTTTTGCATTTTTTAAAGTAAAAAAATTACTTTTTACTTCAAAAAGTATGAAAAATAAAAAAAATATTCGAATAAAGTAATGATTGTAATAAATATAATTTCGACATTCGTTAGTATTATACAAAATATATATACATAAAAATATAATTTTTTTATTAAATTAAATATTTTGCAGATAATGTGTATTTCAACTCTCCCGATTCTTCCAGTCCTTCTGCAATGTTTACATACATAAGTATGTACTTATGTACGTAAAGTAAGAAAATTCAAGAAGAAATACATAAATATGAATGTATGTGAATATGTACATACATACATACATATGTATGTATGTTTACGTATCTATGTACACAAATGTGTCTGTATGTACTTATATGCATTGTTCACATGCGTACATAACTTAAATTCTACCTGCTCTTTGTAATATTAATGTAATACATCTTTTTTTCATGATTTTGTGCATAATTTGTCACATTTCCACCACAACAAGATTAAAAATATTTCCAAATAAATAAAGCAAACAAATTAGTGGTGTGTAATCAATTGTAACGAACTCGGTATTTGAATACTTTTGTAATAACTTATGAAAACACATTGCTAGCAATATCAATACAACACATATTAAAAAATTTTAATAATTTTTGAAATATTATAAGCAATACTCTATTACTCTAACTTGTTTAAATAAAATTTATATGACATTATTTTCACATTTTCAAACCATTAGAGACTACTTGCTTATCGAGTATGTTATTGTACACAACACTAATCTTAACTTTACAATTGAAATGAAACAATGTTGCTAACACAGAATCACAAAACTGAAAAAATCACACAATAGTTAATTTGGCTTTATTAAACGTTTGTGAATAATGTTTATTATTACCGGGTAATAACACAAAAACTGATTATTAACTAATGTGTACATTATCTCTACAATAAGAAGTTTTTATGAATAACACTGTTAGTATTTGAGTTTTATTTAAATTAAACTACTCATAACAGCTAAAACACTTCAACCTATCATGGGCAAACTCTTTATGCTATTCCAAATACTAAATGAGCATGTATTTTTGCCCTTTTTTATCCTTTTTGTAGTTTCCTACATTATTTTTCTAAAAAAAAGGCTAAACATCAATGATATAAAAAATATTTTGCTTAAACTACTTTTTAGCGCCTTCAAAATATCGTTGCTTAAATTTTAGCGTTTCTAGCTAGAAAAGTTGCTTAAATGTGCTTAGAGAATACAAATGTATAACATTTTAGCCACAGGTAACCAGATGTGACGAAAAAAAAAATTGGACTTGGATCATATTTTATTTGTCATAACCCGACATCGTGAAAAAGAGACAACATTAGTGTGTTTGTTATGAAAGTAAACAAAACGAAAAGCAAAAAAAAGTTCAGTTTTTAGTGGAAAATTCTACATGAAAGCACGCTTAAATTTAATAAAATGTAATAATATTAAGCATTTACGCCATATAATTCGAAAGTAATGTGATAAAACAATTTAGTGTGTGCTTTACATTTTGTTTCTGATTCCCGTTCTGTGAAGAAATTAAAACAAATTAAAATCTTTTCACCATTGACTATATAACTAGACAAGATACCTATAAAATCGTCACGGCGTTTTGCAGTGAAGGACAACAAATTTTAGGTATGGTATATATCTGTCTCTCTCTGTAAATCGCCAGAACTGTCATTTTACTTTTTTGTTTACAATAGTGTAATTCTGGAGAAGATTTTTGGTGCAAAATGGACCTGCGAGAAGTAAACCAACTTTTTGCGAAACTGAGAGAGCAAACATAGCAATTGTACAGAAATTTTGTTTGCTCTCTTCTGTTTCAAAAATGGTGCTGCCAGACAAACAGTAGTAGCTTTGCAAAGTTTATTTTTACGATAAACAGAGTACAATTATATTTACATATTAAGAAAAAGCCGAAAAGAAACATTTCAAGCAAAGAAATAAAGCCGTGGAAAACTGGATGACTCTTTGAGAGGCCGGGAAGAAAGCTTTACCAATTTAAGAAGCAGGAAAACGTAAGATAATTTATTAAATCTAATTTACCGACGCAGCTAAAAATTAAAAAATTTACATATGTATGTACGATATCCCTTTACATTTCTCAACGTACAAGACCAAGTTTGGTTTCGTTTTTGATTAGATTTTAATGGATTTGTTAAAATGCGAAAGATTTTAGTGATATTTACAAAAATTCTGTTCTATATATCGTCGTGTCGGAAAATACCATGGTGGGGAAAATTATAAAGTCCGTCCAAAGGCAGATAAACATAGAGTATAACCAGTTTTTTATATAGCTTTCAAATGCACATAACAGTGAGTTGCAACAAGTATAATCGAGCCTACTTATTCCCTAACGTTGGATATTAAGAACAACACAAACAAGTATAATTCAATTCTTATGCACAAGCAGAAAATCCATCAACAAGTGTAAATTATTTCCATCATTTGATTCGAACTGATATGTATAAAAACAGTTTGTTTTTTGCAGAAGGTCTTTGTTCTGCATGATACAATAAGTGTGTTCGAGTACGCAAAAGTTTTTACTATTTTTTACTGAACTTTACTGCATTTTACTAAATTGCGTTCGTTTACACAAAATACAGTAAATGAGAACACAAATTGAGAGCGTAAAGTGACAGTTCTTAATTGAGAACTTGCAAATTTTTACTGCAGAAATTTTTCGCAGTAAAGTTTAGTAAAACAAGAAAACATATGATTCAAAAGGTAAACAAACAAAAAGTGTGCAATTTGTGACTAAAATATTTATCAAACTAAAAATTTAAGTGAAAATAAAATAAAACTAAAAGTAAATTAACATTAAATTTAACTTGTTTGTGAAACAATTACCTACATGCCTTTAAATGGAAAATAAAAGTTATTTTAGTTTTGTGGAGTTGTTATTTTAATTCTTTGGAGTTGTGAAATTCTAAAGTACTTGGGTACTTATTACTGCACTTCTTTTTACGATAGTCAGTAGCAAAAACAAATATTCATGTACTTTGAAAAAATTTAACCACACACAAATATGCAAAATCAAATAAAATAAAAAAAGAAGATATGGGAAAGATTACATAAATTAAATTGCTTATATTTTATTAAAATATTTGTCTTATAAAAAGTATTTAATCGAGTACCCATGAATAAATTGTTCAAATATCCAAAAATGTAACAAATTTTCAACACTACATTTATTTTCCATCAGCTGTTGCCTAAATCTTACGAATTTTTACAATTTTTCCGTTCGCGTACTGTTTTGGGTAAACATTTTTTTGGAGAGTAAATTCTGCTGTTTACTCATTTATACTCATTTACTGCATTTTACTGTAAAAGTAAACAAACGGACCTAATGAATAAGGCATATGTAGAAATACAAACAACACCAACTGTATGTATTTTGTTGATAGAAAATTTGGTTTCGGAAGTCAAAGGTATAAATATGTACATACATACATATGTGTACATGTTTCAAACTGTGACAAAAATATAAATAAGAATTATTTATTCAAATACGAAATCAAAATTACTTTAACAGCTGAACAAAACATAAGTTCCGCTAACACATGTTGGCTTCAATGCAAAATGAGTTTTGTGTTTTTTGCTTTTGAACAAAAACGTTTAGATCATAATTAAGTATGCCGGAAAATTAAGTACTTGTTGCATCTCACTAGCACATAACTCTGTCAATAAGGACCTAATTTTTTTTTCATTTTGAGCTGCGTCTGTAAACTAGATTTGTTTCCAACAGAAATACTACCCCAGCTAGCATTATAATAATAATACAGTGAAACTTTAATATAACGAAAATACTTCGTTATAGTTACTCACCCCTATCGTGAATAGCAAGTGGAATTTTTGTTAATGTGAAATTTTCATTCCCCTCGAAGGGTAAAACGATATCATGAATCTCCCGTGAAAAAATATTTCCTCTATTAGTATCAGTGAATGGAAAGATGATTAACAAAAATTAAATAAATTTTTGTTCAAAATTATACATGGACATATGTACATATATATTTTAAAGAAACCTTAAAAAAGCAAAGCTAAATATTCAGTATTGAAGCGATAGTTTATTTTTAGCGTTTGTTTATTGCATTCTAATTTTTATGGTAAAATAAATAAATAAATTAATTAATTAAAGCTTCACAAATCCACAGGCAATTGACCTGGTGGGTTATTCTGTAATTCGATTCGAAAAGAAAACTGTTAGAATTAGTATCCTATTTACATTGCAATTCGAACGCTTTTACTTTCGATTCGAAATACAGAGTAACCCTCTTTTGTTTTGCATTTTGTTAAGCAATACATCAGTTTGTGTCTTATTATCAGATCTTTTCAATCAAATTACCATATTAAGTTTTGATATTTGAATTATAAGAAGAAATACATACATACATACATGTGCTGTTGTATTTCCCATAAGAAATAAAGTGAATAAATTAAAAGGAAACGTGAAAAAACTCGCGGGGAAAAAATCATTAACGATTAAGGGAAGTTTATTTTGGCGTGAAATTCTTCACGCTGAATTGTTTCACGATTGCAAATCTAGGGAAAGCGGAAAAGTTTCGAGGGAAAAAGTATTCATGATAGGGGTGATTGTTTCGTTGTACATATGTAACAGTCAAACCTTATTATAACGAATTATGTTAATTAAGCATATTAGAATGGAAATAATAAAAAAACTACAAAACATAACAGCTAGAAATTTTAATTCAAAATATTATTAAACAGACTATATTTTAAACTGGTAATTGTTTCGTTGTACATATATTACAGTCAAACTATGTTATAACGAATAATAGAGATCAACCAACTATGCTCTTTATGGCGCGATGGGGGTTGAATCTTATTTTTCGTAACATAATTAACGACACAATTAGAGTTATATTTTTATATATTAATTTTAAGGGCATAATTTTGTAAATGACATCACCAAGAGACTTTTACATGGAAAGCAAAAACAAAAATTCAATATTTAAAAATTTTGTTTTTGTTTTTCATACAACATATAAAATTTTAATGAAAGCAATAAACAAAATTTTTAAAAATATGCATTTCTGTGATGCGTTTTACAAAATAAGGGCCTATTGAAATTTTTTACTAAAACACATTTGATATCTGTTTTATTTTTTATTAATACTACCATAACAATTTTATTCTAAAATACAAACTGGGAAATGTATTAGTATTTTATTTGATATATTCGTTATACACCAACAGAGATTGGTGTGCGTGACTCTAAGTGAAAGTTTGTTTGAAAAATTTTGTTCGAAACAATAAGTCAATTTGAAAAAACTAAAAACGCCAAAATGTAGCCAAGACCTTCCTCTTTAATAGCTCATATGCGCTTTTTTGGCACAGGTCCCTATTTTCCATATATTTGGTCAACAGTCGTGTGCGTGACTTGAAGTGAAAGTTTGTTTGAAAAATTTTGTTCGAAACAATAAGTCAATTTGAAAAAACTAAAAACGCCAAAATGTAGCCAAGACCTTCCTCTTTAATAGCTCATATGCGCTTTTTTACCACAGGTCCCTATTTTCCATATATTTGGCCAACAGTGGTGTGCGTGACTTGAAGTGAAAGTTTGTGTGAAAAATTTTGTTCGAAACAATAAGTCAAATTGAAAAAACTAAAAACGCCAAAATGTAGCCAAGACCTTCCTCTTTAATAGCTCATATGCGCTTTTTTGGCACAGGTCCCTATTTTCCATATATTTGGTCAACAGTGGTGTGCGTGACTTGATGTGAAAGTTTGTTTGAAAAATTTTGTTCGAAACAATAAGTCAATTTGAAAAAACTAAAAACGCCAAAATGTAGCCAAGACCTTCCTCTTTAATACCCTATATGCGCTTTTTTGGCACAGGTCCCTATTTTCCATATATTTGGCCAACAGTGGTGTGCGTGACTTGAAGTGAAAGTTTGTTTGAAAAATTTTGTTCGAAACAATAAGTCAATTTGAAAAAACTAAAAACGCCAAAATGTAGCCAAGACCTTCCTCTTTAATAGCCCATATGCGCTTTTTTGGCACAGGTCCCTATTTTCCATATATTTGGTCAACAGTGGTCCGAGTTTGTTTTTTACAAGCATTACATATATAATACTGTTTGTACAAAAATATTATGTTTACACATTTATTTTGTCTTTTATTCATTTTAGAGTAATATCGATAACATTTTTTGTTCTATATAAAGTTTTATTTTAAAATATTTTAAAACCACTAAAAGTTTGTTAAATGCATCAAAAAAAGTTTGTTAAAGCAAAAATGAGCAAAAATACGCCTTAAATTATCAACTAATTACAAGTAGTTGCCGTAAAACTAAAAATTTCGAGTTATAACTACGGATTTAGATATGGCAGCCTCACAGATTTCAGTCTGCAAAGCCAAAAACGGTTATTTCGATGTGAGCAAGAGAGGATTTTTTTCTCTCTCACCTCGAAATCGAAAAGATTGTTCAAAAGTTTGTTATTTTCACAGGTATTAATTCTGTGCACATTCTGTGCTTTTCACAATGAGAGAAACAAATGGAATGAAACAATTTTTTTCTCAGTTTCACAGCAAAACTGATTCTCGTTTTATGTAACTGCGAAAACAAAAGTCAAAACATTTTCATATGACGCGTTTTTTTTCACTTAAAATTTGTCAGCGAAAATGGAAAAAGCAGCAAAAGGCATGCGCACAAGCATAAATCAAAAAGAATTTTTATTAAGTTTTAGAACATAAATGTCGATATTGCAAACGATAAATATGTAAGAATGTATGTATGTACATACATATGTATAAAGTTCAAAAATAAAAAAAAAAATCATTTGAATAATTGATACATATGTATATGTATTAACAGATTTGTTACTGCATTTAAAAAAAATAATGCATACATTTTCAACTTTTATACATTTATCCCAATGTACAACGTAATTTATTTTTGTTGTTTGACAATTGTACAGACCCAAGCAGAGAGAAAGTTGGTGTCGGCTTAAAAAAATAAACTAAGAGGCGGCTTAAACTTATTTTGGAGCCGGCTGCTTAAAAAATACATAAGGCGATAGAAAATCGAAAAGTAAGAAAAACTTATTTTGCAGTAAATCTCGGAAACGCATAAAATTGAATATCTAACACATTTAAATAAAAAAAATATATTATTTTGGTAGATTTTAAGGAACATATTGATAGATTTTAAAGAAAATTTTTGGAGGATTTTTTTTTACTTATGGCACTCCTGGTCGTAATAAATACGATGACTAAACGTAAATTCCCGAAAATCTTCGTAATCCTGGCAAACGCGTGCGCAACACTGATATACAGATATACATACATATATATACGAGTGATAAACAAAAAATCGCACTTCTTTTCAAAGCACTCTTAATATGATGGCTCATAATGTAAATGTGGCATATTTCGTTTATACACGAATGAATTTTATATATTTAAGTGAATAATGGTTTAGGCCTATCGGGGAAGTCAACCATTAAAAAAATGACAACGCATTAAGTGTAGTACCTCAGTGGTACTGTGGAAACCTACCCAATTTGCAATTTTCAAAACGAATTTATAATAGTTATGTAGTTCAGCAATAACTTTTAATGGGTAGTTTTTTCCAATACTTCTTATATATGCAAAAGTACTTTTTCCTTTTTTCTCATCTCACCTAGCGACAAAAAAAATCCATTTTTGGCGAATATTTACTATTATTGCAGTTTACTTTTATTTTAAGTATATAGACTATATATGGCAGTAATTAAATAAATTGACTAATTAATTGTCGATTTCATTGGCATTGACTTATAAACAATGCCAATTAAATTTTTAGCATTAACAATTTTTGGAACAATGCTAATGCTTTTCAATGAAATAATTTCATTATTAGTTAGATAAAAAGTAAAAGCATTACAAATAATCAATGATAAAGTTTTTCAAAAGCATTATCATTATTAAACGTCAATATTATTTCACATATTTATTTACTTACTTGAAAGAAAATTTGAAAGCAAAATTGAAATCAAGTTGATAGTCAATATCCAAATGTGTGAGTGGATTAGTAAAAAAGTTTGAATAGTGAATCTTGTAAAGTTTAAGAACGAATCTGTTATGAGATGTTTGATAATAACACATGGAAAAGGACATTTAAAAAAATTCCCACATTAGCCACCAATCGAGCAAATATATTCGGAAGTATGCCAGACAACAAATATTCTATTTTGTGATTCGGAAATTTTAATTCTAATTAAAACGTTCGGAACTCATGACATACACGAATAAACCTATTGCGCCATCTTCATGAGATTTCGCCTAAAAAAATGAAATAATAAATAAATGTTTTTCAGCAAAAACGGTTCTTTACACATACAAAAATATTCTTTTATTAATAACTAGGTTATCCCGGTGTGCTTCGCTACCCCCTCGTTATAAAATAAAATTAAAAGTATTTATATATCCTATTGTGAAAATTTAATGACGATCGGTCCAGTAGTTAAGACTATCGGGTCTGTTCTAGAATCCGAATTCACTTTCGAGTGGATTACTTTAGCATTTTTGGTGTTCTGCAATTCAGATCCACATATTTTTATTAATAAAAACATGTGGATGTGAATTGCAGAACACCAAAAATGCTAAAGTAATTCACTCGAAAGTGAATTCGGATTCTAGAACAGACCCGTATATTAGGATTTTGAATTTTCCTAAAAAGGGCGTGGTTCCACCCAATTTTCTCCTGGTACGTGTTTCAAATTATGCCAATACCATATGTACTAAATATCATCGACGTAGGTAAAAAAATGCCCAATATAGCGATTTAAATTTTTGGGCGTGGTCCCACCCACTTTTCTCCTGGTACGTATTCCAAATTATGCCAATACCATATGTACCAAATATCATCGACGTAGGTAAAAAAATGCCCAAAATATAGCGACTTAAATTTTTGGGTTATATGGGCGGTTCCACGCCTCTTTGTCCAATAAAAACTTCATATAGCCTATAATTTATCTGAGAGTTCCAGTTAAATACTGTGAAAATTTCAGGAAGATCGGTCCAAGGGTTTGGCCTCCTATAAGGAACAAACAAACAAATAAACAAACACACATTCAATTTTATATATAGATAAAAAAAGTGAAAAAAGTCTGTAAACCATAAAAAGTAAAAATATTAATTAATAAGCAATTGCTTTGAATAAGTACATACATGGTAATGTCCGAATTCCATGCGTTATTCCTCTTTCAAAAATAAATACATCATTACAAAAACCTTATTTGGAACTTTCTTCAAACTTAAAAAATGGTCGTATTTTTAAGTGTTAGCAAAAACATTAACGAACTTTAATTGTTAGGTAAAACATTGTTTAGAAAGTAAAAAAAATCATTGAACTAGTTTAAAAATTTATGTCATCATTAGTATCCGATAGTGATGTTACGAATATCAATTTTTAGTTTTCGCGAATACGAATATTTAAAACAGTATTCGCCGAATACGAATATTTCTTTTGAGGTTTATATATCAAATTTAATTGGAAAAAATCCCTGCCTTTGCGTTAGTAACTATAAATGAAAAAAAAAAAATTTAGTGATTTAACATTATTGCATTAAGATGCCGAATTTGAAAACCTCTACAGAACATTTTTTAATTATTTTACTTACATATGTACTTTCAGATTTCGTTTTTCTTACTCTGCGTGAAATACAATGGGTTTTTTTAATAAAAATTTATATTTTTTTTTTACATTTTATGTACTTTTTTTAAACTTTTGTATGATTTTTTTTTTGGAAAATGTATGGGAAAATTATTCGAAAAATATTCGCTTGAATTTGGCGAATACAAATATCTTAAAACAGGCGAATAGTCGAATACGAGTACATATTCGTAACATCACTAGTATCCGATATATATTCTTTTAGTCATATTCATTGTTTCTGTTCTTCCAAATTATTCAGGTCCGGCGGATGGGCGCGGTAAGGATCATCTGTTTTCATAGCAGGAAACAATAAAACTTCCTATAAAAGATAAAAATGTTGAATATATATTTCTAACGTAATATTAATATTTGCTGAATTCACAACAATTTGTATCGTCTATCTTGTATGAAATACACTTTTGTTTATATGTTTGTGAACACCTAGTGTATATTGTATCGGCTTGAATCTTGTATTGATGGACGAAAGAAGACCAAGCACCATACAAACATAGCTGCCAGATTTTTTTAGGTAATATCGTCATATTTTTGGGCAAAAATCGTCATTATCGTCAATATAGCTTATTGAAATCGTCATAAAAACGTCAAATGAAACAAACCGATTTTTTTCGAACAAAACGTATGTTATTAGAGGCAAAACGTAACAAAACTCTTAAATAAACAAATCTGATTAATAAAACAGCATTCCTTTAAATACAGAGATCAGATACTTCAATTAGAATTCACGATAAAATCACGTGTAAATAGAAAAACATTTCAATACTTTGAAAACATGCATGGAACAAGTATTGTATGGAAAAAAATAAAAAAATCCAAATCCTTTAGTTATTTTTACTTCAATTTTGTAAAATATGGTTTTAAAGTTCATTTTCGGAAACACATTTTCTAAAAATGTATAAAAACTAAAATATAATTTATACAATAAAAATATAATTGTGAAAGAAAAAAGACTTGTATACATATACATACATATTTTACATATATTATTATTTCATCATTTGCTGGGGATAGTGGGAAAACTAGGTTTTTTGTAATAAATTTAGTCAAAACCGGAAACAAAAGACTAGAATCCCTCGTTTGCATCTCTGATATTTTTTTCCAAAAATCCAATAGTTATATGTTTATATCACTGCAATAATTATAATTATCTGAGCTCAGTTTCTAGCTCTTGGCTTTCACTTTCTTCAACAAAATAGGAAAATTCTGTTATAATTTCAGAAAACCAAATTTTTTCTACATTAATAATATTAAATGGATTAATTTGGCCAAGAGCTTTATATATTTATTTTCAAAATCAAATCTGGATAATATCTGATCACAAAGCTCTATATAAAAATTATCACAATTGTTATTTTTCTTTTGCACTTATTTGTGCTTCTTCAATTTCATCTCTGGCAAATATTCCTAAATAAATGTCTTCAAAATTCAAAAAATTGTTTTTGTTTTTATAATCAACTAGCTGAGCGCCCGGCTTCGCACGGAAGCTATATACTTTTATAAATTTCGATTTACCTAATCAAAGCACATCACGACTTTCACAAAAGTCATAACTCACAAACGCGTCGAGCGATTTCGATAAACCATCTACACTACCATACGAACAAATCCTTAAAATTTAATCGAATTCGGTTTGACCGTTCGTGAGTTATAAAGTCACAACACACTTGCAACAATTCTATATATATATAGATTAAATAAAAGTTTACAGTTTTAAGCAAACTAGTTTTTAAAAAGTTGCTCATTAAAATTTTCAGCAGTTCAGTTGCTTTAATAGTACAAATAAATGTTGCAAACTTGAATTATTTAAAATCGTCAAAATTAGGGTATAAATCGTCCCATCGTCACTATGTAATTTTTAGGACCCAAAATCGTCAAAATGACGATAAATCGTCAAATCTGGCAGCTATGACGCGAACACAATATTAAGCTACACGTGTATCTGTTTTTCTTACATGGACATTTTTTGCCCTACTCGAACACGAACATGGTGGAATAATCAGGTGTGCGCAAGAAGGAATATGGTTTCTTGTAGGGTTGTGTTTTGACCGTTAAAAAAATGGAAAAGTATGCTTTTCTTGTCAAAAGTTGTTTACATTTTTGGCCGCTATTATGAATATTTTTGTTTACGTTATGCTTTTTGTTTTTGCATAACCAATAAATACATACAAAACAACTTTTGTTTTGTTTTGTATACAGCTTTGTTTTGACAATTTTGAATTAATTTTACACAAACAAAATGCATGTCGTTTTTTATTATTGTATTCTTACGCGCACCTTATTATTCCACCGTGAACACGAACTTAAAGTATTGTTACACTGAAGCTACGTACAGACGATTGGCAGATCTTACAATATTGTAAGATATGTCAATATGCTGACAACGTCCTGACAATGAAAAATTTGTTACCAAAAGGTAAATTGTCAGTTCAGACGATTGTAAGAAAACCTTACAATTTCATTGTAAGACAATTGTCAGACAATAAATTTATCTGCCAACAAAAATTGTCAGCTTACACGGTCGTCAGATTGTTGTGTGGAAAAATTGCCAGATGTGTTGTTAAACTTTTTCAGAACTGTCAAATCCAATAGTATTTATGGACAGCATTGCCAATAGAAATATTATCTGACAATGGTGTCATTGTCAGATGCATTAATTTAAACACATCTGCCAATAAAAAAGAGCTTACAATGTCTGACAATTATCTGTCTATGGCAAAGTAGAGTGCTCTCACGATTGTCAGATGTCTGACAATATTATTGTCTTACAATGAACTGACAATGCTTTTTCTTGCAACGTTGCAAGACAAAAATTGTAAGTTTAGACGGTTGTGAGACATTTTCTGAACATTTTTCTGACAATATTGTAAGATCTGCCAATCGTCTGTACATAGCTTGACACATATGTGGTTAAAGTAAGGGTAATCACGATGGGTAGTGCAAAGTGTGCAAACGATGCAAATGTGTGCAAATATACACACATTTGCACAACATAACAACAAAATGTATGTATTTGCAATTTGCTTAATTTTGCTTCGTTTGCACTAAAAAAACCATGAGCAAAGATAGTAGTGCATATTTTATCAATTGCAAACGAAAATAAACAATAACTTGAGACATACAGACTATCATATTTTTATGTTTAGAAAAAGAAAATTTCATTTTGTAACTAATTTTAATTTAATTTAAAAAGTTTTAGTCTTCTTTTTTTAATTTATTAGTAAATAATAAATTTATGCATTTGTAACTTGACATCTGAAGTCAGTGTTGCCAGAATTTTTGATGGGCTGCCACATTTTTCTGAACAAAATTACATGCTCTTCACTAAAATGCAATAAATTTAAAAGTACGCTCACGAAGTACACTAATATGCACAGCAAATTTGCAAAATGCATATTTGCACAATCACCATCGTGAAGCCGGCCTTCGGCCGGGCTTAGTGATTTTCTCCACCATGGTATATCCCGACACGGCGGTATATAGAATAGATTTTCTGCATAGCTTATGGCGTTTTCTTTTCTGAAAAAACTGTTGCATTTATGCTACATTCTTTAATTTTCGTGATCCATTCTAAAAAATATGTAACATATTTAAAAGCGATTTCGTTCCTTTCTAATTATGTTGCACCAATAAATGGCAAAATATGCAACATATTTTGCCCTCTACTATCAAGTCGGGGTGATATACTGCCCATTTTTACAGCTTTGTTTAGTATATTATTATACAAGTAAGAACTTGTATTCTTGTCGTTCTACTTATTTAAGCGAAAAAAACTTAAAATTAAAACGATAATTAATTAATTAATGTTAAGTAATGTTAAGCCTCAAATATTTTGTACCATTGTGGCAATAAAAAATGTACCACTTTTTAAAGGTAGGTGCAAACTGTAAAAAGTGTTACACATTGAAAGGTCAACATTTTTGTTCAGAAAAGAAAACACCATTAGTGATTTTCTCCACCATGGTATATCCCGACACGGCGGTATATAGAATAGATTTTCTGCATAGCCGGCCTTCGGCCGGGCTTAGTGATTTTCTCCACCATGGTATATCCCGACACGGCGGTATATAGAATAGATTTTCTGCATAGCCGGCCTTCGGCTTGGCTTAATAATTTTCTCCACCATGGTATTTCCCGACACGGTGGTATATAGAATAGATGTTCTTTATAGCCGGCCTTTGGCCGGGCCTAATATTTTCTCCACCTTGTACACCAACACAATGATATAGAAAATATAATATTTATGACATCAGATTGTACGCTGGAGGAAGTGTTTGACAGATATTATCCACACTAATTTATTTTAATATAGGTTAGCAGGTTGCTGGAAATTAGATTCTAGCCCACTTGGGTAAATATCACTAAAATCTTCTGTATTTTAACAAATTCATATAGATCTAGTCAAAAGCTTTCAAATGATACCAAAATTGTCCTTATACGTTGAGAAATGCAAAGGGAAATCGCACATATATATACAAACTTCAGAGGCCAATAACTCGAAAACTGTGCGTTTCCGAGAAAGTTACCACATTAAATTTTCGTCTTATTTTTCGATTTTCTATCGCCCTATGTAATTTTTTTTCATTTGGAGCTGCGTCACTAAACTAGATTTAAGCCATGCTTACTTCTTACATGCTTTCCCTACAAGAAATTGCTGATGGAAACTAAACACACAAAACTTATTTACTAACACTCTTGCATCTATGAATATGTTTACATCAGATCTGATTAGTAAACTACTGTGGAGTGAGCAGAGTTCAGATATATGTTTTACTATAGGTCACGAAATCCACAAGTATGAAAGAGAAACAAAATCACACGTACACGAATGTTTACATCAGTTTTTTCATATTGCCCTTAATAAAATGATAGAGAATGCTGATGGGTATACCCATCAGCAATGCCCATCATATGATGCATCAAATGACTGTCATTGTTCTTGTAGGGTTTAATACTTGCTGTATTTATTTCGCACAGAAACAGTATTTATTGTGTTTGTTTCTTATAATAGAGAACAGACGAAGGTATAGTTAAGAGAAGGTATAATAAAACAAATACACGAAAAAAAGAGAATATATTTAAGTATTTGTTTTTTGTACTTTTGCAAAAGCCTACTGGGGAGCCCCTAAATGGTTATGTTATTTAATTTTTAATTTATTTATATATGCATATATTTTTATTTGTTATACATATGTACATATCATATTATATTTACTCAGTACGTATGAATATTTAATACTCTGTAATACATTTTTTTTGGCCTTGATGTCTTAGTATTACTATATGAAATAAATAAATAAATAAAAAAATATAAATTTTGACAGCTGATCAAGAGACATGAACACACACAGTACAATCGAATTGAAAGACTTAAGCATTAAACACATTCGCCACAGCAGACTACCGACTAGCACCTGTCAAAATTAGAATACATGTGTGCATATGAGAATGATTATATTGAAGACAGCAAGGCAACAGGTTTTTGTCCATGCTACTTTTGTCGTGTAGTCGAATTATAATTAATATAATATATGTATATGCATAAATAATTTTTATTAGCTTTATTGTTATATAGAATATTGATTTGAGTCAAAAATACCAACATTGTTAAAGATTAAAAAAAAAACTCACAGGGTAATAGCCCTTTTTTACCTAAAAATTTTTGTGTAATTTTTTTGCCGCTCTATTGATTCCGCAGTTACGGGTTTCAAAATTTTAATATATTATTGATCATAAGTCCTACAATATAGAACGAATATAAACGACATATGTAGGTATTATTTCAAAATGCTCTATATAACTCATTTAATTCTTAAAATCATCATTAAAGAAGCATATCTTACGTATTTCATCGGTGACAGCTTTCAAATATACACAAAATAAAAGCATGGTAAGTTCTCTGTACAGGTGAAAAGTCAGATAAAAAAATTTTAAAATTGAATTTCACTCGCAATGGGTAAATTGTTTTAAAAAATTTGTATACCAGTATAAAGGTATTTTGGAGAAGATTGATATCTACATCGCTTATATCCGTTCCATATTCTAGGAGTTATGGCCAATAAAAAGTTAGTGTTGAATCCGTAACTCCGGAGCCAAAAGAGATCCATGAGATGAATTTTTTGATGTTTATGTTAAAGCGAATCCATACAAAGTAATGTGAGTGGCGAATTCAATTCGCCGTATACAATTCGCCCCAACGAACTTTAAAAAAGTAAAAGCGCTAAATATGCACCACTGCTATATACATAAATGAATCGTTGCAACAATTCAGGATCAGCTGTTTACTGTGTATCCAAAATAATTAAGTAGCTGCTAAACGGCTACAACGGTAGCTAGCACAGGGTAACCAGAGATGACACGAGACGGAAGATTTTGCTTACTTGTTTGTATACACTCATACAATCGCGGGTTTTGGTTTTTTTCTTTGTGCTGTCTTTCTATCCAAATTAATATTCAGCCCAATCACGAATATTCCCTCGGAATTTCTCTCCCACGGAAAATACTTTTCTCGAGAAAAATTTCCTCCAATTATAAATTCCGCGGGAACAAAAAAGTTAAAAAGTGGCATCACTGAATTTTGAAGCCAGCTGTTTTGCTTATTGGCATATAATTTTCTTGTTTTTGTTTCCAATTTGCGGTTTTGTGTGTGCAAAGATAATTAAATAAAAATAAAAAATACTGAAATTGAGCCTGATAATATTAATTTTCATACGTCTATATATAAATTAATTTGTGTTGAAAAAAATTTGAAATGAATAATTTAACTTTACGAGCACTTGTTGTTGAAGAACAACACCAAGAAAGAAATAACCAACGGATCACCAGAAGGCAGTTGCGGGATGCATCTAATCCTCTTGAGTTGCCGCTGTCACTGTAAGTACATATGTAAATACAATTAATTACTCGATTTAAAGTTTTTAGCTTGCAACAGGTTTCAAAAGTACTATAGAGTAAATAAACCGGCTTTTCGGTATTTACTAGGTATTTGCTACCTTTATGGAAACCACAGGCAATGGCTGCATTGGATTCCATTAATGTTACCAAATGTTGCAATTGCGCTTTATTTGTGCTCTTCGACCTAAATAAACAATTAAATATTTTTTTTATTTATTTAAACTGTGTTTTATTAAAAATTACTTACATTTTTATGTAAACTCCCTTCAGTTTTCTAAGTGAAATATTTTTAGGGAAAAAACTGTATTCAAAGGCATTCAGAATAACTACTTTTTTCCCCATTCACTTTTATTCTCTTTCACACGGTTGATAAAAATCGTACAAATATGTAGAAAAGGTAAAGTGAGAAATCTCATGCGGGATTTTTATTCATAATAGGAGGAATGGGGAAAGGGAGAAAACTCACGCGGAATTATTATTCGTGATTGGGCTGATTAAGTATTTACGGGATATAATTCGAAAATAAAGTGATAAAACAATTTAGTGTGTGCTTATATATTCTGTATATTAAATTTATATACATACGTACATATATGCTGTAAATTTGCCAAATGGTGGTGGTTTATTACTTACAGACATACATACATACATACTTGATAAATTCTGATATTTTGCAGATATTATAGGGATAAAATACAAACGATCAGTGAAAACCAACTTAAATTAATTAATTAATAATATTTTTAATGTGAATTAGAGAAATATATGGATATTTAATTAGTTTTGCGATTTATAATCAGCCCAATCACGAATAATAATTCCGCGTGAGTTTTCTCCCTTTCCCCATTCCTCCTATTATGAATAAAAATCCCGCATGAGATTTCTCACTTTACCTTTTCTACATATTTGTACGATTTTTATCAACCGTGTGAAAGAGAATAAAAGTGAATGGGGAAAAAAGTAGTTATTCTGAATGCCTTTGAATACAGTTTTTTCCCTAAAAATATTTCACTTAGAAAACTGAAGGGAGTTTACATAAAAATGTAAGTAATTTTTAATAAAACACAGTTTAAATAAATAAAAAAAATATTTAATTGTTTATTTAGGTCGAAGAGCACAAATAAAGCGCAATTGCAACATTTGGTAACATTAATGGAATCCAATGCAGCCATTGCCTGTGGTTTCCATAAAGGTAGCAAATACCTAGTAAATACCGAAAAGCCGGTTTATTTACTCTATAGTACTTTTGAAACCTGTTGCAAGCTAAAAACTTTAAATCGAGTAATTAATTGTATTTACATATGTACTTACAGTGACAGCGGCAACTCAAGAGGATTAGATGCATCCCGCAACTGCCTTCTGGTGATCCGTTGGTTATTTCTTTCTTGGTGTTGTTCTTCAACAACAAGTGCTCGTAAAGTTAAATTATTCATTTCAAATTTTTTTTAACACAAATTAATTTATATATAGACGTATGAAAATTAATATTATCAGGCTCAATTTCAGTATTTTTTATTTTTATTTAATTATCTTTGCACACACAAAACCGCAAATTGGAAACAAAAACAAGAAAATTATATGCCAATAAGCAAAACAGCTGGCTTCAAAATTCAGTGATGCCACTTTTTAACTTTTTTGTTCCCGCGGAATTTATAATTGGAGGAAATTTTTCTCGAGAAAAGTATTTTCCGTGGGAGAGAAATTCCGAGGGAATATTCGTGATTGGGCTGAATATTATTACATTTTATTAAATTTAAGCGTGCTTTCATGTAGCATTTTCCACTAAAAACTGAACTTTTTTTTTGCTTTTCGTTTTGTTTATCTTCATAACAAACACACTAATGTTGTCTCTTTTTCACGATGCCGAGTTATGATAAATAAAATATGATCGAAGTCTAATTTTTTTTTGTCATCTCTGGGTACCCTGTGGTAGCTAGCAGCATTTGTGTTCTTGTGTTCGTGTAATCTGCTGTGGCGAATGTGTTTATACCTTTACTAGCAAACTTGATAAAATAAAATCTTTTGATTTTTCTTCAACTGCCAAATTAATCAATTGACAGAGCCATACACGTCTGGATATGGACAACAACAGACTCAGTTGCCAATTGAATTGAAACGTTTATGGGGCGCTTTATAATTGCAAAGTAGATTACTTTGAGTATAACGGACTAAGCGTGTTTATTGAATATTAGTAGTGAGCAATCAGATATGGGGAATTTCGTACTAACCACAAATTGTTTAAATATATAAAAATGGAATAAAAAGGAATTATAACAATTCTCGTATTATGTTTCTGTTGAAAACTTGGTTAAATAGTTGATATTCTTCTCAATTAGTATCCACTTTACATTAATTGTAAAAATGGACAAACGAACGCTTAATAATAAAAATTTCTCATTCATACGTTTATATTTTACAAAATTACTTATTTTTGCTGTTTGGATTTCAAACGTTTTATAACAAAGCAGCTGGTTTAAACATACTCCTCTCTTCTTTTTCTTTCGATTAGGTGTTTTTCAGAATAGCAATTTTCGATTCGAGCGTAACTGAATGCGGGAACGTAATCGAAATGCAGAATAAGGATGATTTATCTTATTTTTTAATTTCCTATTTTTTTTTAACCGAATTCATTCAGATGTGAATCGCATATTTAGTTTTATATAATTTTAGATATTCATACCTCGAACACTATGCGTTTCCGATTTTTCCACTTATTTTCCAATTTTCTGTCACTATATAATTTAATTTTTATTTTGAGTTCTGTTGGAAAATTTACGCCAAAAAAAAGGTACATCTAACAGTAAATGTATTTATACATATAAAATACTACCAATTACACATCTTTTATAAAATCAAATCGGCCATGAAACTATGTTTAGACAAGGAAGAACACAAATCTGCTGTTTTGACGTAATTATTTTACAATAGCAAAACAGGATACATATACAGAATTTAAGTAGCAAATAAAACATCTTATATCTATAAAACTTTAGTCATAGTTCAAGTATCTTACACGCATACATAAGTAGTATCAACGCATTCTGTACGTATTATTTTCGTGAACATCAGAGTGTTCACCTCTAAAGCGTACCTCAATATTAAAATCGAGATCACGGTTGTTCCGCTCATTGGGCTTCATTTTAAAAGTTCCCTTTATCTCTTCGCCTTTTTTTACGGTCAAGTATTCATCCAAATAAAATACAGTTTGTTTCCAATGTGTATACGTAGCCTCGGGTGAAGTACTGAAGCCAAGGCGTTTGTGGCACTTGGTAAATTCAATATTAAAATATGTAACTAGGGCCTGAACAAAGTCGTTTCGTTTTATAATCACACTGAATGGTGATATAAACTCTAAATCAGACTTTTTAACAGTATATAAATCTACTTCCTTTATAAGATACGAAGTTGAGACCACTTGCTTTGGATCGACCACATCGACCAGCGGTTCTGTCACAGCAACTTTACGAATACAACTCATATCGAAGCCATAAACATCGTCCCACCAATTTATTTTCTCATCTTTATACTGTCTGTCTTCAATAGCTGTAATGTAAAGGGTTCCTCGGTCTGGAAACATCATACCGTCTGGTTTTAACCACTTGTCACGTGCAAATAGTACTGTATCCAACATAGATTCGTAAAATAGACAGTATCTGCAGCGAAATTTGAAAAAAAAAAAAAAATCAATAGCGACTACACCAACATATCATAGCACATCAGCCAAATAAGTCAAGAAATAATAATATTGGCAAGAAATCTAGTTTCACATTGCTCAAACAATTAATGTCGTATCTGGGGCCAAATTACGGCATTCGATATCGATCGAAATTTACATATAAATTGTATTGAAATTTCGATCGATATCGAATGCCGTAATTTGGCCCCCGATAATCAAAATATAAGAGAAAAATAAATTATATAATTGTCGGCTTTGCCTATATGTATATATTAAATTATCCTATCCTTTAAATAAAAAAAAAAAAAAAAAATTTAAAATAAAGAATGAGCAATGTATGTATGTACATAAACTAGATTTAAGCCAAATATTGAATATAGTCGTGCAAGAATTTTGTTTTTATATTGTATGGTTCTATAATTTTGCTACACATCTCTTTGCGAAATATTAGAATTTATACAAAATTAATCTAATTTATGGTATAGTATCCAGAAAAAATGAAAAATGTTTTTGTGATTGTTGACTTATATCAGCGGTGCCCAGGCCCTATGCTCTTCATGATCATTTGTTTTTGTAATACTCTTAGCCAGCGGTGCCCACAAGTTCCTATGGAAGAGCAAACTACAATACATTTAAAGAAAAACTAATTTTTATTCAATATTTTTTGTAAAAACAAAAACATACAAAGAAAATACAAAATATATATGTCATATATTTATTTCATATCATACGTTAAACAAAAACAAAATGTACATTGATGATAGCTGTCTGTAATGTTTACCAGCAAAGCATACGAAAGTGTTGTTGCTTTGCTCTTGCGTGTCTACAGTGAAGAACGAAAAAAAAAAAAATAATATATATATATATATATTTTGTGTTTTCTTTTTATGTATTTGTTTTTACAACACAAAATATTGAATAAAAATTTGTTTTTCGTTATATGTATTGTTGTTTGCTCTTCCATAAGGAACTTGTGGGCACCGCTGACTTATATGTTTACTGTAGCGAGTGAGTAATTCATGATTATACTAACCCCATCCACTCGGATATTATGATATCGACCTTTTCAATGCCATTTGGCAATTCGATGTCCTCTATTTTACCCTTTACAACTTTAATAACGTCATGCAAATTGTTATCAAGAACAACTTGTCGAGCATATTCGACAATATTTGAACAATCGACAGCAATAACTGTGGATGCTCCGGCTTTAGCTGCAAACATGGATAGAATGCCTGTACCACATCCAACATCCAATACAACCTTCAGAATGGATACATAATATATATTAATAATAAGAAGTTAAAGAACTTATTCATTAAATAGATTTGGTTACCTTTCCTCGAAAAAGATGCTTATTGTGATACATTGCATTGCGGTAAGTAATAGTACGAACTTCATCTTTCAGCATCTCTTCGTGTATCCCAAAATGTGCATACGAGTCAAAGTAGTAGTCACGAGATGTCATTTCTTCAGCAGTTGCAACATTTCCATCACCTTCGATGGCCGTCTTCTTAGCAACATTGTTTAACGTATCGTTTGCATGATTTGTGGAGAGCATAATAATATCTTCAGACTAAAATAGGGAAAAAGATATGCGTGTAAGATAGATCAACTAATTTAAAAACATACATCCAGAAAATTTATTTTACTTGCCATATTCTACTATTGTTAGTTGTTAAACAAAAATGAATGTTAATAATCACAAAAAAAATAATTTCCAACTTTGACCTAATCAAACTTTAATTTCCACGATGTTGACTGTTCAGCACAAAATATACCTGTGCTGTTCAGTTCAATACTCTGTTAAAAGCGCGTTTTGAACGAACACCACATGTCATGTACCCATAGCTGCTACCCATAGCTGCCAGATTTTTTTTGGTAATATCGTCATATTTTTAGGCAAAAATCGTCATTATCGTCAATATAGCTTAATTAAATCGTCATAAAAACGTTAAATGAAAAAATCGCTTTTTTTACCAATAAAACATATTTTCATTAGAAGCAAAACATAACAAAACTCTTAAATCAACAAATCTTATTCAAAAACAGCATTATTTAAAATACAGAGATCAAATACTTCACTTAGAATTCACAATAATATCACATGTAAATAGATTGCATGTTTTTCAATACTTTAAAATATATTTATAAATTGTATGGAAAAAAAACAAAAAATATCAAATCCTTTAGTTATTTTTTTCAATGTAGTAAAATATGCATTTTAAATTTCATTTTTGGAAACACTATATGTATATGTATAATATATTTTATAAATATATATTGCAATTAAACATATTGATTAATTCAGTTACTGCTGTCAGATCATAGCAGGTACATTTGTTTAGCTTTACATAATCTTTTCAATATAATATTGCCTCCAAAGACGACTTTTTCAATATCTCATTTTACTCTTATTTTCGTTTACCTGACTAAATATTCTTTCCATATGTGCTGAAGAATGTGGTAAAACTAGGATTGTTGTAATAAATTTAGTCAAAATCGGAAACACAAGACTAGAATACCTCGTTTGAATTTCTGATAGTTTTTTCCAAAAATCCAATAGTTATATGTTTTTATCAGGACAATAATTTCAATTTTCTGAACTCTGTTTCTAGCTCTTGGTTCTCAGTTTCTTCAACAAAATAGAAAATTTTTTTATAATTTCAGAGAACTAACTTTTTTTCTTCATTAATAATATTAAATGGATTAATTTGGCTGATCACAAAGCTCTATATAAAAATTAACACAATTATTACTAATACATATCATATTTTTCTTTTGCATTTATTTGTGATTCTTCCAATACGTCTCTGGGAAATATTCCTAAATAAATGTTTTCAAAATTTAAAAAATTGTTTTTGTTTTTTTAATCAGTTAAATAAAAGTTTTAAGTTTTAAGCAAACTAATTTTTAAAAAGTTTCTCATTACAATTTTCAGCAGTTTAATTTTGGTCTAATAGTACAAATATATGTGCAAACTTGAATTATTTAAAATCGTCAAAATTAGAGCATAAATCGTCCCATCGTCACTATGTCATTTTTAGGACCCAAAATCGTCAAAATTACGATAAATCGTCAAATCTGGCAGCTATGCATGTACCTCAAAAGGCGAATTCGCCTTGGTACCTCATCAGTGATGGAAAAATGAAAAATTTAAATGGTACTGTCCGTCAACAAAAAGAGTACTTTTATCAACTTTGTGGTACTTCTTATGAAACAGAAGCAGACTCTAGGACAAAAAGTGCTTTATTTCTTAGTGGTGTGCAAAACATATACATATGTTTATGGCCTATTAATGTGTAAAGTAGCATGTTATCGAAACCATGTACATAGTTAAAACACATTATACTATGTTCACACGACAAGATGAAGCACTTGCTTCGCTTTCTGAAGCATGTTTATGAATCTAGCTGTTTATATGACTCATGTACTTGCTTCGATTTGACAGTTCTCTTTTTAATTACAAATAAAATCTAAAATGTACAAAAGAAAATAAGTTAAAACTATTATGCATTTTTAAAAACGCACGCACATATTTTTTTGTTTTTCCATTGTTGTTATATCTTTATAGTTTTAATTCAATTTTTCACTTTTAATTTTAGTTTTTGTTGTTTTTTTGCAGCTAGTTCAGATAAACTTCCGATAAATTCTGATAAAATTTAGAGAAGACAGCAATTTTTCATGCTTCGTAAGTAGATTCAATATGAATCTACATGCTTGGCTCTCAAAATTTTGTATGGCGAAGCATGTTGCTTCGCTCATGATTGGGGTGTGAATCATGAATAGAGAGCGAAGCATGTTCCGTGTAAACATAGTATTAGAATTGGTTGCTTGAATGGTCCAATTTACACGAGATTATTGTGCGGGCATAACATGGCAGCTTGTTGGTATTTTCGGTGAAGAGAGTCGTTTTTGGTTGGCATAATTTTTCAACCAGGTTCAAACCCGCATTAGCAGAACAAAACCAATACATGTACATTAAAAATAAACAAATGTGTGCAAAATACACTAATACACAAAGCTCTGTATATGTATACAATTTTATGCCAGATTAATTAGTCTCGTGTGTTTTCGAAATAAACAATTGTTGTGCTAACTTAAATTGTGGTAGAGTGAACATGAACTTCAAAGAATAAGGGGGTTGGTCGCGATAACAAACGTTATGTATTTATTTTTTATGAAACATTCTCAATTAATTTTGAATTTTTTTATAGGTATTTTATATATTTTTATTTTATATATAAGCAGAAAATATTTCTTGTAAATAAGGCGGTTTATGTTTTTTAATTGTTAATTGATTAAATTTGTCAATAAATCTTTTAAAAAATATAAAATTTTTTAACTACAAAAGTTCTAAGAGAATTAATAAGTTACATACAAAATTAAGTTAAAAACTTCGAGAAATGTTGGCTAAAGTTTTTTTATTAGCATATGAAAAGTTATATTATCAGGCTCAAGTTCAGTTTTATTGAATTAATGAAAATTCAAAATTACTAAGAGTTTTTTTTGTGTTGGAAAATATTATTATTTATATCCAATCAGTTTTTAGCAGAACGTATCAGTACTGATTTCAAGGCCGCAACACCTCTCATCAGCGTTCAATTGTCCATCTTTACAATTTTCGTAAAGTGGATACTAATTGAGAAGAATATCAACTATTTAACCAGTTTTCAACAGAAATAGAATATGAGAATTAATTTTTAATTCAATTTTTATTCTACAATGAAACAGTGCTGGTTAGTACGAAATTCCCTCATTACTGTTTGGAACTAATAATCAACACCATGGTGGAATAATAAGGTGCGCGTATCAACGCAACAACAAAATCGACATGCATTTTGTTTGTGTAAAATTAATTCAACATTGTCAAAACAAAGCTGTATACAAAACAAAACAAAAGTTGTTTTGTATGTATTTATTGGTTATGCAAAAACAAAAAGCATAACGTAAACAAAAATATTCATGATGGCGGCCAAAAATGTAAACAGCTTTTGACAAGACCGAATTAGCTTACCATATTTTTGCAGATTATTTAACGGTCAAAACACAACCCTACAAAAAATCATATTCCTTCTTGCGCAGACCTGATTATTAGACCATGAATCAACACAAACTCATAGTCCGTTATCATCAAAGTATTCTACTTTGTATTTTAACGTTTTTGTTGTTTTTACTCTATATTAGGGAAATTCACATATTACTGTGACCCCTGTTATTAGGGTATTTATAGCTCGTGCCCAAGCGGAATTAATATTTTTATATTATTATTATTACGAATAAACGTAATTATTATTGGGCACGAGCTATAAATACCCTAATAACAGGGGTCACAGTAATATGTGAATTTCCCTAACATAGAGTAAAAACAACAAAAACGTTAAAATACAAAGTAGAATACTTTGATGATAACGGACTATGAGTTTGTGATGATTATTAGTTCCAAACAGTAATGAGGGAATTTCGTACTAACCAGCACTGTTTCATTGTAGAATAAAAATTGAATTAAAAATTAATTCTCATATTCTATTTCTGTTGAAAACTGGTTAAATAGTTGATATTCTTCTCAATTAGTATCCACTTTACGAAAATTGTAAAGATGGACAATTGAACGCTGATGAGAGGTGTAGCGGCCTTGAAATCAGTACTGATACGTTCTGCTAAAAACTGATTGGATATAAATAATAATATTTTCCAACACAAAAAAAACTCTTAGTAATTTTGAATTTTCATTAATTCAATAAAACTGAACTTGAGCCTGATAATATTACTTGTCATATGTAAATCAATATAAGTTCAAATAATAATTACGTTTATTCGTAATAATAATAATATAAAAATGTTTTTTTATTAGTATAGAAGTTTTGAAGCAATTTAAAAATTTTTTTTATTGATGTTTAAAATTTTTACTCAGTACAAATATATTCAGTAAATTCGCTTTTTATACTTGAAATTCCTTTAAAATAATTGCCAATTCATCATCACTTATTCTCGGCCTTGACCAAATAATAACAGAAAAGCAAGATGTTTTAATTGCAAATTCGACATCACGCCTAAATATCCAACCTTGTTCGGCATTGTGGAACACGGAAAGACATTGCAGCTTCAAACCCATTTAGATACAAACGACATCAAGAGCCAACATTGTAGAAAATGTTTTATCCCATTACAAATATGATATCATGCCATTAGCAGTACAATTTGAATCCGATGTCGAAATATTATCTATATTGAAAGAGGGTGCAGAGTGATTCACTTCATGCAATGGCACAATATTCAGCCTTATTGTGTTTGACGCCAGATTTTTCTTTAATCTAATTTTTCTTCAACACAATAAGGCTGATTGTATCAGCATTAGAATTTTGGACTAAAGTTAAATGTTGTAAAGTGCAAAATTAATTCAATTAAAATTTCAATAAAAAAAAAATTCTGAACTTGGTGGTTTTTTGTTGAATGGCGCGTTTTTTTCTTCATTTTGGTGCATTTTGAAATTTCAAAGTTGACAACGCTGATAATTGTGGTATGAAGGCGAATTCATAACAGCAAATGCGAATTCATCACCAGATATATGCACGTCAGTAATGGAAAAGTCAGTACTTTTGTACTATTTTCAGTACTTTTTCACAACAAAAATACCGCAGTACCCCCACGTCATATTTAGTACTAGTTTTTTGTTTTGCTTTGTTCCGTTTAGAAATCTGCGTTATTTGTATAATCATTGACAACATTGGCTTCAAATCAAGAACATAAAGCATTAAACACATTCGCCACAGCAGACTACCGACTACCACCTGTCAAAATTAGAATACATGGGTGCATATGAGAATGATTATATTGAAGACAGCAAGGCAACGCGGCAACAGGTTTTTGTCCATGCTACTTTTGTCGTGTATTCGAATTAAACTAAAGGTATAAACACATTCGCCACAGCAGACTACACGAACACAAATGCTGCTTGCTACCGTTGTAGCCGTTTAGCCAGCTACTTAATTATTTTGGAAACGACAGATACACAATAAACAGCTGATCCTGAATTGTTGCAACGATTCATTTATGTATATTACAGTGGTGCATATTCAGCGCTTTAAGTTTTTTAAAGTTCGCTGGGGCAAATTGAATATGGCGAATTGAATTCGCCACTCAAATCACTTTGTATGGATTCGCTTTGACCGAAAAAAATCATCTCATAGATCTCTTTTGGCTCCGGAGTTACGGGTTCAAAACTTATTTTTTATTGGCCATAACTCCTAGAATATGGAACGGATATAAGCGATGTGGATATCAATCTTCTCCAAAATACCTTTATACTGGTATACAAATTTTTTAAAACAATTTACCCATTGCGAGTGAAATTCAGTTTTAAAATTTGTTTATCTGACTTTTCACTTTTACAGAGAACTTATCATGCTTTTATTTGGTGTATATTTGAAAGCTGTCACCGATGAAATACGTAAATTATGCTACTTTAATGATGATTTTAAGAATTTAATAAGTTATTTAGAGCATTTTGAAATGATACCTACATATGTCGTTTATATTCGTTCTATATTGTAGGACTAATGATCAATAATATATTAGAGTTTTGAACCCCGAAACTGCGGAATCAAGAGAGCGCCGAAAAAATTACACAAAAATTTTTAGGTAAAAGAGAGCTATTACCCTGTGAGTTTTTTTTAATCTTTAACAATGTTGGTATTTTTGACTCAAGTCAATATTCTATATAACAATAAACCTAATAAAAATTATTTATGCATATGTATTATAACATTTAAATTTTGTTATTTTCTTTTTTTATTTTACAATAAAAAATATTTCTAATCACTAATTTGCTTTACAAATTTTGTTATATTGTCAACACTGTTTTGTATTTAGTGCTAGTCTTTTGGGTATTTTAAGCCATTTTAAATCACTCAGCATAAATGTTACTGAAGCAAATCTGTTTAGTTTTAATATTGCACGCATTGCCTTATTTTGTAAATTCTGTAGTCTGGTTATTTGTGTATCTGTACAGCATGTGTATAAAACTGTTGATCCATACTCGAAATGTGGCTTAATAATTGTATTATACATATATGTTTATTGCCGTAATTTTAGATAAGCTGTTTCTTATTCGTTTAAAAAATCCGATTTTTTTACATATGTATTCAATGTGTTCTTTAAATTTTAAGTCATTGTCAATTATAAATTATTCGATTATAAATATTCAATTATTCGTTTAAAAAATCCGATTTTTTTACATATGTATGTATTCAATGTGTTCTTTAAATTTTAAGTCATTGTCAATTATAAAACCCAGATATTTAATAGTGTTACCTTTTTCTATTGTTATATTATTTATTTTTAATGTTATATTTGAATTCATATTTATCTCCATTAATTTGGTTTTACTTTCATTTAATTTTAACTTGTTCATTTTAGCCATTTATTAATATTGTTCATATCACTTGAAAGATTTTCGTAGCATATATTTTCTGTTTCTCCTTCCGTAAAAATTAATGTATCATCTGCATACAAAATAATTTCACACTTCTCCAATACTTTTTCCATATCATTTATGTATATAATAAATAAGAGTGTCCCTAATATTGAGCCTTGTGGTACTCCATAGTCATTTTCTATTGCATTTGATTCCACGTTATTAACTCTAGTAATTTGCATTGTATTGGTTAAATATGACTGAAACCATTTCAATTCTTTGTCCTTAATTCCATACCTGTATAATTTTTTTATTCAGCCTTATCGTGTTTGGCGTTTTTCGACTACGCCAAGTACTAGGTTAATGAAAAATCTGGCGTTTGTCTTTAATCTAGTACTTGGCGTAGTCGAAAAACGCCAAACACGATAAGGCTGATTAAAATGTCTCTATCTATTGTTTCGAACGCCGTTTTGAAATCAAGAAAAGTCGCCAGTATTTTATTGCTCTTCTTCATATATTTCCACCTGTTTATTGTGTAATTCAATGCTGTTTCACATGAATAATATTTTCTGAAACCAGATTGGTATTTCGATAAAAGTTTATTCTCTTCTAGATAGTTTTCAATTTGATTTGTACTACTTTTTCCATAACTTTTTCAAATGTTTTTAGAATGTTTATTGGTTGGGCGATATTCTTCGCAAATATTAGTATTCTTTACTTTTTCAAATATATATGTGTTTTATTAATTTTTTCATATGACCTTAAGCCGAATATATATAATAAATCAATATTTAATTTCAATATAGACTGTATTTGTGTATGGGCATGCTTTTTTTATTCATGATTTGTGTATTCTAAACATTTAGTAGCCAAACCAGAAAACCCATTAAAGGAATCAAAAGTCGTTTGAAAATCCTGCAAAAAATCACATATCTCAACATACTGACGTATACGATCGCAAAAATCAACTTGGAAACTCCTCTGTCTGCCATAGTTCAACGCCGCGGGAAAGTGTCTAGCGTTTGTTTTTCACTATCATGCCGGTATTGTTTGATAATATTTACAGTGCGAGGATGATGGCGAGAGTGGAGAAAATCAGCCCATATATCAACATTATCTGCTAGATTAGAATTCTTTTCACCAACGCATATTTCCGATTTGTCCAGATCTGATTGAAATTCATTTTGTTTTCACTCCGCCTTTGCAATATCATCCAGGCCGCCTCTCTTCAACCTATTGCCGTAAAGTTTACCCTCGCGTGGTAAATGCTTTAGAGAGCCATCCAAAGCGACCAATAACAAGTGCGGAGTGTAAGTTTGTTTGTTTCTAAAAATTGGGAAGGACTGCAAGATATTTTTATCTAATTTTTTAAATAAAATTAACTTACATTGTGATTAACACCTTGCCTATATAACACATAATGGCATATACATATGTATCTCCTGGCTCAGCGGACTGATCATACATGAATTCCGACTCCTTTAAAACAGTAATGCAATTTTTATCAATTATATGTTCCATATGTTTATTTCATTCACTTTTACTTACTTACTTGTATGTTCCACCAGTGAGCTCCAACATGATTTGCATAATTTCCAAATTGCAAACTTAAAACTTCACAGGCATAAGACATATTGATGGGTACGTTTTTTTAGTCAGTAGGACTACATTAAATAAATTTTAATGTATGTTCCAAGACCTCCTTCCTGTTTATTATACCATTGTTCGGACTTTGTTAATCTTTCTTTCTATGGGGTTCCGCACACGAGATGAATTTTTAAGCCGCACAATTTTTGTTCTTTTTTTACACACGAGACTAATTCATCTGTCATAAAATGTATACGTGTACTCAGCTTTGTGTGTGTTAGTGTTTTTTGTATTCATTTGATGTTTGGCTTGTGTATATATTAGTTTTGTGCTGCTTGTGCGGGTATGAGGCTGGTTGAAAAATTGTTCCAACGAAAAACCGCTCTCTTCACCCCTCTCGCCTAAAAACTCTCATGTTATGCCAGCATAATTAGACTCGTCTGCGGAACACCAATAAAGTTTACATCATAGACTATACAAAATATTCTGTGTTTTACATTTTAATGTTGAATTTTATACCACACATTAACGCAATTGTATTTGACAGCTCAGATCAAGGCGAATTCTTTAATTCCCCTTGCGACTACCTGGTGTAAATTCGCCTTGGAGGCCACCTGGTCGTTAATTCGCCTTGGGTAATAGATAAATTCGCCCGAATTCGCCACCCCATCCACCTGATAATTTGTTCGCATTGCCTTATAGAAACCTTTTGCACACGCAAAATTTACTTTGCAGTGTTTTAATTCAGCAGGAAGAAAGACAAATATGGCTAGTATTCTCCTCTCTATCTTACCCCCAGGTGAATTAAAACTTTGCAAAGTAAACTGTGCGTGCCTGTGGAGGGAAATACTATTTTCAAGATAAAGTAGTTGCTTCGATTTCAAATGCTATGCAAGGCGAATTCATTATTTATGAATTTTTTTTTGATAACTTTATTACATATATATTGAAGCTTCAATTATAGATTGAAACACCAATAAGTTTTGCAAATCTTTAATCTAAAAATGATTAATATATGTTTAGCCAATGCTAAACAATATTTTTAATTTCAAAGGTTGATTTATGTACATCTCTCGTGTACGGCAGAGAGTAAGAGTATCCCTCCTTCTCAACCTGGTGTGGCCTCTATAATTAAGAATATTGCGCGCAAGTGGATTTGGGTGCAACTCAAGTTTTTTTACGTATTTTTTCTCGTGTTTTGAAAATACTGTCTGCACCAACGGAACATCGAGGTCTTTGTGAATTCGCTGATTTCGCGGGCTGCTGTGATTGTACGTAGAATTTTATTTTGTCGCCTTTGAATTTTTTCTACATCGATGCTGATGCAGTGCGCCATAACTGGATTCCATAGGACCATATTGGTTTCAGGTGCGCGTTGTATAATAGAAGTTGACAGTCTAGACTTGGTATAGAATTTCTTCCAATAAGCCAATTCATTTGGGCTATTTTTAATTTCATTTGGATCAACTTTGCGTCTATTTGCGATTGCAAGATTAACGACTATCAAGATGAACGCCTATATATTTGCCTACAGTGCGTTGCTGTATAGTCTCGGTGTTCATTTATATAGGCGGGCATGATTCCCTGCGTAACGTACAAGTGACGTGTACACATATCTGCACATTAACTTTTATCCGCCATTGTTTTAGACATGTTTCCAGTTTTGATATATACCCTTGTAAATCTCGGGAAGCTTCTACAGGATTTTCATGAACGCTTAGAAAAGCGTTGTGGAGCGGAAATGTGGAGGTGTGAATGTTACTGCTTAACGGTAAGTCAGAGGCATATATTAAGTAAAGTAAAGGACCGAAGATGCTGCCTTGAGGGACTCCGGCTTCGATCGACTGCGGAGGGCTTATAAAATTCCTTCCCTACAAATTTTCGTTCTATTAAATAGATTTCTTTAAGCTTGACGATGTTTGAGGGTAGATTTTCTGTTAATTTGTAGATAAGACCTTCGTGCCATACTTCATCGAGGGCTTGTGCAACATAAACGAATAGTGCAGAGCAATATATCTTTTTTCAAAAGTGTCTCTATCAACATTCACAATCCAGTGAGTTTGTTCAATAGTGTTATGATGTCTGCGAAAACCGAATTGGTGATCTTTAATGCATCCATTACCAGTCACTATATGCATCAGCTTGCTTTATCGTGCTGCTGGTGTTTTCGCTTGTGGACATTACGATTTTAATTTGTGTTGCCAGATGATCGGCAGCGCTGGTATGCTAGGGGTTTGCTCCGGCTAGAAGCTCGCCGTCTTGGGGTGGTGTTCTTGCCGATCCATCGGGCTTTGGCTATCGCGATAATAAAAAAAAATCATACCAGCTAGTTGAAAAAAAACTTCTATAAAAATTTATGGGACCCGAAGCAAGTAGAAGAGAATTCGGTCCATGCAGCCACACACACACACTCACCTGGGGTCACTTCCGGCGGATGTTATGCCGGAAATTTTGCCCTCCCTTTACAGAGGTCCATCCAACCTCTCCGTGACATGCGCCTATTGATTGGCATGTCCCAAACGCTCCTTCACCTGCTAGTTAACCCTACCCCGCCTTACTTACCGTCCATCAAAGCTTAGCCAATCATTTTCCGATTTACGCAAATATTTTTCATTTTAATATCCTGTACATTACGTATAATTTTTATTTAAAAGTTCTATATATACAAATTCTAACTTGATTTAATCTCTTATTTTCAGAAACTTCTACGACATCAACTTTATCTTTCCCTAGGATGAGCTCAACCTAACGATTACTAACTGGATTGATGAAGTTAATGGCCTCGCGTCTAGCGAATACCGGTTTGAATTATTATTTTGATTTAGCTCAAATGAAAATTGTATAGTGGTAAATATAGATATATGTATATGTCTTAAGTAAAACAAATTTAATCAAAGAAAACAAATTGCTTTAATGTATTTGGAATTTCTAGTTCAAAGGTTCAATTCATTTGAATTCGTTTATATACTCGTATATATATATATTAAATTGCTCATAGAGCCAATCAAATTTTAAATACTAATACAAAAATTTTTATTTCCTTTTTCTTTTTAAGTTTAGCAAAATACCTCACGGGAAACTACATACGACGCTTCGGCAGGCTTCTTATAAGGGCCCCTTTGTATGGCGCTTCATCTCGGGTTACTGGACGGCTTCTCCGGAATGATGTGGACAGGATGGTTTTGCTGGCACTCCTGGCTTATGATGAGTTCTCGTATTTCTTATGGTGGTTTATTTTCAGGCACTTTGTTCTTTAGATCTATGTTTTAACAACTTTCAATAAATCTTTTTATCTTTATTGATTTAATTTATTTTATGACTTTCGTATATTTTCTTTTCTCTCAGCAAGAATTAAGTTTAAGTTTTGTTTCTTTTTACTAAAAGTACATTAATTTTTTAATTGATTTTGGCCTTGGATTTTCATTTCACCCCGTTTTATAATCATACTGTTTCGGTTTCATAACCTTTAGTTTTTATCTTTTGATAACTTTCTGGTTTTATTATTAAAAGTTTTCAAATATTTTATAGATTTTAGTTTTTCATTATTTTAAGTTTTTGCCGGGTTTTTTTTCTTTGACATTATTTCTTTAAATTTCTCATTGCTCTTGTATTTTTATTTTATCAAGTTTTTCTTCTGGCACCGAATTTGTAGATACTGTTTATTAATTTTTGTAAAAATAATATTCTTCACTTTGTCTTTTATTTTTTTCAGATTTTTAAACCTCTTTTATTAATAATTTATCCATCTTCTTAACTTTTCAATTCAATTTTCTTGCTTTTTTTTTTCCCATTCACCATTAGCTTGTCATCACCATCATCTGTCTAATCAGAATCTCCCCCATTTTTTTTCTCGCCACCACCTTTAATCTCTTTTTGTTTCTTACCTCCAGGGACACGACATTTTCGCGCCAGCCAAAAAAAGATGGCTGTCCTGCCGAACGACATCTTGATTTTTCTGTTTGTCTCTTTTTGCACCATATGCACCCTGCAGCAGGACAAAAACAGCTGGTGTTTGCTTCTTGTGTGGAGACTTTCGCCAACAGCTGATATCAGCTGTCTCGCACGGCCTTACCCACTGCTTTACCCTACTACAGGGCGCACATGACACAAACACCACCATTGTACGGTCCATCAGTGGACCTAGAATGGGAGTGAACCTGCGCTGAATTCGCCCTAACTATTTTCAGTGTGGCCACCAGGTGATGGTTTGTTTCGTTTGTCTACCCCTGGCTTTATTAACGACCCCTGTCTTTGGCCATGTAGACTCGGCCTGTTGATAGTGTCAGCCATTATATTTTACTAAACCAACAACGAGGAAGCAAGTGTTTATGGAAAATTTTGCTCGCGTGAAGAAATCATACCGTAAAAAACTTAGTTATAATACTTTTTTGAACGGTTGATAAAAAAAAGTAGAAAAAAAAAGTATTAAAAAAAAGGAAAAAAACAAGAATATACTAATTTTTGCACCCATAATATCAAAAAATGTTGCCAGAAAAAAGTATTTTATTACATATCCACTATATTCCCCACCCACAAACCACCCCATTATCAAAAACTTGTTTACAAAAAAGTATGTTATTTCTAACCAAAAAATAAAATGTGTAAACAAAACTAAAATTATATGGTGAATTGTTTTACTAATTAATGTTCATTAGTATTGTAATATAATATTTAAATAAGTTGAAAAATCTTTATTTTATAAGAAAATTTAATTAATTGTACTATGCTTTATTAAATAAAGATTATTTATTTCAATTAAGATGTTTATCGTGTATTCAATTGGGAAGTGGAAAATTTTCAAACTTCAATGTAAATTTAGTTGAAATTCAAATGGCAAAAAAAATTGTTAAAAAACAAAAGTGCCTGAGAAATTTGAACGCAGTTATTTAGCTTAAGGAGCTCTAAATCAATCCCCAAAATTTCAAAACAATCAATTTATAAGTTTAACGGGTATCTAATTGGGAAGTGGAAAATTTTCAAACTTCAATGTAAATTTAGTTGAAATTCAAATGGCAAAAAAAAATTGTTAAAAAACAAAAGTGCCTGAGAAATTTGAACGCTGTTATTTAGCTTAAGGAGCTCTAAATCAAACCCCAAAATTTCAAAACAATCAATTTATAAGTTTAACGGGTATCTAATTGGGAAGTGGAAAATTTTCAAACTTCAATGTAAATTTAGTTGAAATTCAAATGGCAAAAAAAATTGTTAAAAAACAAAAGTGCCTGAGAAATTTGAACGCAGTTATTTAGCTTAAGGAGCTCTAAATCAATCCCCAAAATTTCAAAACAATCAATTTATAAGTTTAACGGGTATCTAATTGGGAAGTGGAAAATTTTCAAACTTCAATGTAAATTTAGTTGAAATTCAAATGGCAAAAAAAAAATTGTTAAAAAACAAAAGTGCCTGAGAAATTTGAACGCAGTTATTTAGCTTAAGGAGCTCTAAATCAATCCCCAAAATTTCAAAACAATCAATTTATAAGTTTAACGGGTATCGAATTGGGAAGTGGAAAATTTTCAAACTTCAATGTCAATTTAGTTGAAATTCAAATGGCAAAAAAAAATTGTTAAAAAACAAAAGTGCCTGAGAAATTTGAACGCAGTTATTTAGCTTAAGGAGCTCTAAATCAATCCCCAAAATTTCAAAACAATCAATTTATAAGTTTAACGGGTATCGAATTGGGAAGTGGAAAATTTTCAAACTTCAATGTAAATTTAGTTGAAATTCAAATGGCAAAAAAAAATTGTTAAAAAACAAAAGTGCCTGAGAAATTTGAACGCAGTTATTTAGCTTAAGGAGCTCTAAATCAATCCCCAAAATTTCAAAACAATCAATTTATAAGTTTAACGGGTATCGAATTGGGAAGTGGAAAATTTTCAAACTTCAATGTAAATTTAGTTGAAATTCAAATGGCAAAAAAAAATTGTTAAAAAGCAAAAGTGCCTGAGAAATTTGAACGCAGTTATTTAGCTTAAGGAGCTCTAAATCAATGTAAATTTAGTTGAAATTCAAATGGCAAAAAAATATTGTTAAAAAACAAAAGTGCCTGAGAAATTTGAACGCAGTTATTTAGCTTAAGGAGCTCTAAATCAATCCCCAAAATTTCAAAACAATCAATTTATAAGTTTAACGGGTATCGAATTGGGAAGTGGAAAATTTTCAAACTTCAATGTAAATTTAGTTGAAATTCAAATGGCAAAAAAAAATTGTTAAAAAACAAAAGTGCCTGAGAAATTTGAACGCAGTTATTTAGCTTAAGGAGCTCTAAATCAATCCCCAAAATTTCAAAACAATCAATTTATAAGTTTAACGGGTATCTAATTGGGAAGTGGAAAATTTTCAAACTTCAATGTAAATTTAGTTGAAATTCAAATGGCAAAAAAAAATTGTTAAAAAACAAAAGTGCCTGAGAAATTTGAACGCAGTTATTTAGCTTAAGGAGCTCTTAATCAATCCCCAAAATTTCAAAACAATCAATTTATAAGTTTAACGGGTATCTAATTGGGAAGTGGAAAATTTTCAAACTTCAATGTAAATTTAGTTGAAATTCAAATGGCAAAAAAAAATTGTTAAAAAACAAAAGTGCCTGAGAAATTTGAACGCAGTTATTTAGCTTAAGGAGCTCTAAATCAATCCCCAAAATTTCAACACAATCAATTTATAAGTTTAACGGGTAACTAATTGGGAAGTGGAAAATTTTTAAACTTCAATGTAAATTTAGTTGAAATTCAAATGGCAAAAAAAAATTGTTAAAAAACAAAAGTGCCTGAGAAATTTGAACGCAGTTATTTAGCTTAAGGAGCTCTAAATCAATCCCCAAAATTTCAAAACAATCAATTTATAAGTTTAACGGGTATCGAATTGGGAAGTGGAAAATTTTCAAACTTCAATGTAAATTTAGTTGAAATTCA